>CM073745.1:18980549-19590781 GCA_037127355.1 Schoenoplectus tabernaemontani
ACCTGTTAAGAAACCTGCTTTTGTAAAATCACCAACAAAGTCCCTAAGAAAATTGAAAAAGGGCAAGGGACCTACATCTCCCCCAAGAAACAATCAGAGCAGTTCTGGAGGATCCGCTTCCAATTCTGAAAATACCAAAGAAAAGACCATCTATATGATTGAGGCTAAACAAGAGGTATCCCCAGACTGTAACCAGGTAAAGAAAGTGACCAAGAAGGGTAAACTATCTAGTGCCAGTAGCAGTTCAGTCTCAGAAAAAGATCTTACTAGTAGTAAAAATCTGGTATCACAGAGTTATACCAAGCCGCCTCTCCCACCTCATAAAATGACATTTTGTAGGGGCAAAGTTATAAATGTGCAGGCCGAGACCAATGTACCAACCCGTATCAAATTTCGCCGTGCAAAATCTAATGTAATAAACAAAGCTGAAGGTGCAATGGGAGTTAATAAAGTGGCAAGAAAGAAGAGAGATAGTGGTTATCTCGGTGCTACCAAATCAACTCCTTCAAGTGGTACACCAGCAGTAGCACTGAGGCACCAAAACTCGCCGCAAGACAAGAATGGTGCTGCAGTAAGTTTGTTTAATCATGTAATAGAGGAAACAGCAAGTAAACTTGTGGAGACGCGTAAAAGTAAGGTCAAGGCTTTGGTTGGTGCATTTGAGACTGTTATATCTCTCCAAGACAAATCCACGGTTCCCTCTCCATCCTAATTTTGATTGATGCTTCTTTTCTTGACTTTTAAGTTTGGTTTATAATAAGCTACTCACCGTGTGGAGAATATGGAGAGAGAAACAAAGCTGCATGTGCTTAACTAAAGTCGCCGGGCTTTGCATCTCTTGCTTACATATTCAGTTGTTAAATTATATCATAATGTATAGAAAGCCCTATCTTTTATTCTTTTGGTCTATGTAAATGGGTTGCTTGGATGTAGCCTGTGAAAAGGTATATAATTATATATTCAATTGGACAAATAAATTCTGAATGTTATAGTTTGAATAAATTCAGAGTTTACAACTTTGGATGCAGATATCAATGGTTCCCTTGTTCTTGTTCAGAATTTACAAGTTTGTTAACATGTTATTTGTATTGTGTTGCCATGAATTATTTTTTGTAGCTTTGTAATATCGTTGGGCCGCAACAAGAGCAGGAGGCACCAACTGCTTAATTTCCCTTGTGTTCCTGGATTTGGTGAAATTTAAGGCCCACGGGCCTATACTAAAGCCTAATTTGTCTGTTATGTTTAGAAAAAAAAAAGCAAATATTTCCTGCATTATTAGGATATCTCGTCTCAGATGACTGACATTTGAAATTTGGCACGGTGTGCCACGTGCCATTATGACAAGTTCTTTTGGCGCAGCATGAAATGTTTCGAACAAAATTTCCTGTTTCCTTTTTTTTTTAATGGGCGGCTTTAATTGTGGGGTTGCACTTGACAACCATTTATTTTAAACAATTTTCATGAATAATTTTTTGTAAATTTATAGTAAATAGACATATTCTTAAAATTTAAAATTGATTATGTTTCATGAATAATTTGAATATCATTTGTTATTCCATCAAATATCATTAAATTTAAATCATTAAAATAATTTTATATCATTTCATAGAACATCAAATGACTTCTAAATTGCATGCAACTTAATGCTTAAGCAGTTTTTAATAACAATAATTATTATTAAATTAATATTATTAAAAATAAGAGTGAGAATTGTAAAACTTCAAATATACGAATGGCAGCGCGCCACTGCTAGTGGCGTTTTGACCAAACGCGCCATTGACAGTGACGCATTTGGTCCAAACATTGCTATAAATACCAAACCCCGCTCACTCAGTTCTCACAAACACAAATAGATCGAACATCCAACTTCTTTAAAATGCTACCAGATTTAAATTATTATCCCAGCTGATGAAGAAAATTATACTTCAGAACAACCGAGCGGCAGTAATTTTTTGACAGGAATATTTCCAAACCACAATCAAACCAATTCCTATCAAACCTACGATCAAACCAATTCCTATCAAACTTATGATCAAACCAATTCTTATCAAACCTACGATGAAACTAATTCCTATTCAACCTACGATCGAACCAATTCCTATCAAACCTACGATCAAACTAATTCCTATCCAACCTACGATCGAACCAATTCCTATCAAACCTACGATCAAAATAATTCTTATCCAACCCACGATCGAACCAATTTATATCCATATCCAACTATTTATAGTAACAATATAATTTATCAACAACCGAACCCAGCGGTGCCCACTATATAATTTTTTTGGCGATAGTAGTAGTACTAACTCTGGCTATTGTTAGTTTATAATAATCTTGAAGTCAATAATACAATAAATTAGTTATATAAAGCTTTGTTCATGAATTGGATATTTAAACGATATTTTGTTTCCTTGAGTATTATTGAATTTATGAATCATTCCGAGTTCATGACTGGAATTGTGAAACTTCATAATATAGAATATACTCTTAAAAGTCATTAACCAAGGTAATTAGCGGGGAACACTAATTAACCGCTATCGTGTTAGTATGTGGATTAAATGATGGTTAAGTTTTACAGACCATAGACAAAGAATTGTCATTTTAATCACATAGATAGATGTTCTAGGAACATCGTATTTGATAGACCCCGAATGAAACATTAAATGGAATCGTGTTCGTGTCATTAATGTTTTCGTTCAGTATTAAATTCTAAAGTATGAGGTATTCATCTTTCCTACATAAGATATGTATGTGTGTGATTTCTACCAAACGTTATCCGTAAAAGGTGGCTATAAAGGTAGCTCTTCGGTATACATAACTTATGCGGAGGAAGATATGGTTTGCCAAAAGTACTATTGTCCCTCATATTTCTATATGAGTTAAAGCATCACTGGGCCCCTTGATAGAGTAAGATTATCTGCTAGCAGTATAATTACAAGAGTAATTATATTTGATAATTTACTCAGGGATCAAGAAAAGATTAAGTTTGCAAGGATGACACATACCTACCTTGAAACGATCGATAAATATGAGACAAAAGAATTAAACACAAGTAAATAGTTTATCGGATCATGATATTGTACGGTACATCATTATCTGTGTAATTGGATGGTCATAGTGCATTCGCCGGATGCCTCCTATGATTATAGAAGTTAAAACGGTTTTAACTCTATTTACCAACATAGCACGGATCTGTCGAATTGTCACACCGTATAGGAGTTAATCGAAGAATCTTATTGATTAATTATAAATTATTTATAATTAATAATAAGATGGTTATAATTAATTATATATGATATAATTATATATGTCATAAAGATGACAAGAAGCAAAAATTAGATTGAATTTATAACGTGTTGGACACGTCGTATAAATTCGCCGAAACAACAACCGAAAAAATTATAATTGTACATGAAAATTATATATATTTGATTTGGATTTTAAATGTTAATTATGGATTTGAATTATGGCCCAATGCCCATTTATAATTAAAGCCTTAATTAATAATTAAAAACCCAAAATCAGAAAAGCCCAAAAAAGCCCAAAATTGAAAAAGCCCAAAATCCGAAAAGCCCAAAAAGGCCCATGAAAAGCCATACCGACCTCCAAGGGTATTTTGGTAATTTTTCCAAAAGCCCAAGGGTATTTCGGTAATTTGACCAAAAAGCCCAATGGCGTTTTGATAAATTGGATGAACTTTAAGGGTATTTTGGTCTTTTCACATTGGAACCTCCTACTATTCATGAGGGTATTTTGGTAATTTGTCAATCTCACATTTTCTATAAATAGAGGGTAGGGTGAGAGAAAACTTACACCAAATCGATTCTACTTTCTCTCTCTCGGTATACGGTTGTTTCGAATTCACGGATCGGTGAATAGTATTTTTACGAAAGTTGCGGTATTTACGCACATTTGTGAAACAAATTCTTGCGAGTCGTGAATAGTACTATTTTGTCTTTTCTCGGGTGAATAGTGTTTTTGCGAGAAACCGCGTTTACGGTATTTACGCAAAAGAAATAAGCCGCTCTACAGTCGATCCTGGTGGATAACCTACAGAGGTATCAGATGTTTGGTGCTCCGAGACAAGCCGATTTTCATTCCAATTGAAATTTGGAAGCGAGGTATAACATCTTATATTAATCTATTTAATTGTTAAGTAGATTAATGTTTTAGAAATTAATCATGGAGTAGATCAATAAAAGTTTAAAGAGGTGTGTATCTCTCGGTAATCATCCGACATACCACTTTAACCCTAAGCTTAAGTTAGAAGTAAAATAATATTTTACCGTCTTTTGTAAAGGATTAAATGTCTGTATCTCTCGGTAATTATCCGACATACTTTAATCCCTAACTTAAGTAGAAGTAAAATTTTTGTTCTACGGTCTTTCCGCAGCTTGAGCATTAATGAGATTTGGACATTCCAAAACCCTACAGCTATAATTTAGCTAATAATATTGGTAGGACCGAAGAGCAAAATAATATTGATGACAGAAGTAGTGTTGATCCAACGATAATGGAATTAAGTGATGATCACGATGATCAGGATGAGCAAGATGATGTTGATTCGTATTATTCGAATGAAGAAGAAACATGAGAGGATTACACTGAGCAGTCAGATATTTCGATTGATGAATCTGAAGATGAGAAAATTCAGAGATGCGATACCACATTGTTAATTACCGGACGAACTGAGAGACCACATCCCGTAGAAGCGTTAAATAATTTTGAGATATTTGACCGTTTAGGCGCGAATGAATCTCTCTTAGGACTCGATAATGAGTTAGCTGAAAATAAAATATTTGCTTCTAAATCGGCTTTAAATTGGGTAATTTGTGATTGGAGTGTTAGGAAAAACGTTCAATGTTGGGTAAAAGAAAGTTGTAAAACACGACTTATTATGAAATTCAAAGAAGGGAGTTGTCATTGAAGATTATAAGCTAGATCTGAAGAGGGCTCGACCACATGGAGAATCATCACAAATAAAAACCCCTATAATTGTAAAAGACCACTAGGAGACCGCAAATACTTACAACTCACATCTAGTTTGATTGCAGGATATGTTCGACAATATTTAAAGAAGAATCTCTCTCTAACAGTGCAATAAATCAGTATGATTATAGAAACAAAATATCCCGGTGTAGCACCAACGTACGGTAAACTTTGGCATGGTCGATAAAGAGCAATTGAACAATTATTTGGCACCTGAGAAGGATCATATACATTGCTTCCATAAATATTGGGGGTGATTGCTCAGACTACTCCAGGTACAAAATTTAAAATATCGACGTGTGATACTTCGGATAATAATGTAAAAATGTTTAAATCCATAGTTTGGGCTTATGGACTGTGTATTGCAGCGTTTAAACATTTAAGGCCCGTTATAACCATTAATGCTGGATTCTTATCGGACCGTTATAAGGGTATATTATTGATGGCGTGTGGATACGATGCAGAGAATAAACTTATTCCTCTAGCATTTGAAATCGTGAATGCAGAGAATGTGGACAATTGAGGTTGGTTCATGCGATGGGTCCGTAATGAAGTGATCCAATCTAATATAAAAATATGTGTTATATCCGACCGTCATAGGGGAATAAAGAGAGTTTTCGAGCGACCGCATTTGGGATGGTCTGTACAATGTGGAGATGCGGTACACCGGTTGCATGCAACATGTCGCAGAGATGATTTCAGAAGAAAAGTAGCGAATAAGAAGAAATTGCATCGTTTCGTAGAGAGATGATGAATTTTGAGGAAATTAAATAAAAACGCTTATGATTTTTTAAAAAAAGTCAGAAGAAGATTAGAAAATGATGATAAAGAGTTTCCTAATTTTGATTCGTGGGCACAAACTTATGATGAAGGACATCGATGGGGTATAATGACCAGTAATGGTTCGGAAGCTCTGAATAGTGTCTTCAGAGTTGAACGAACTTTACCGGTTGCAGCAATTGTGGAGGGAAGATGGTATAAATGTGCTAAATGGTTCGATAAGAGGGAAATGAAAGCATTGAACCTGCATAGAGCATGCAAGCAATGACCGAAAAAAATTGATGACATCGTGGCAAAACGTGACGACAAAGCAGGTTAGTGATTACACATATATTTTCATTGGTCGATTGATTTAATTTTTACCTGCCAAAAGGTGCACAACTATCGCGGTCCAGTGTACCCCAGCCACTGAAAATGAATGCCTCTGAGGTGGGTAATGGACGAGCGGGGGGCAAACACGTCCAACTCCACAGCAATAATAAAAGCCACGGACCACCAATGGTCCTCGTCAATCCTTGGCATGCCATATCAAGATGCCGATATAAATAACCAAGTACCGCAGCGCCCTAATTTCTTTTTCTACCGGATTGTAAATATTCCTATAAATTAAATGTTAGTACTAAAATTATATAATTATGAAAGATAAATTATTTTAAAACCCTTACCGTCAAAATCGGCAGATAAAACGCCGGTACAGAGTCTCCACTGTTGTCGGGGAACATGATACACCCCGCCAACTCCAAAGCAAAGCCGATCGCATATCGATCAAGACCCTGATGATCATCATCCTCTGGAGCGTGATCAAAGTGGGATCGTAACTCTCGAAGGGAAATTGAACGTCTCCCAAATTTTATATTTAGTTTAATCACAATTTGTGAACAAAAAAATACTGAAGTTCATGTATAGTCTAATCAATTACCTCTCATACTTGCAGAATGTTAATATATCATCATACCCAAATAAACTGATGGATGTATGCCGAAAAATCTCCGTCAGTATATCCAGTCACCGGCTCACCAATGGTGGATAAACCCCACAAACATGCGACGTCCTAATTTTTTTTTATATTACTATAACCTCTTTTTAATATTATAATTAAATTAATAATATTTTACTATTTACCTCTAGAGTCACGGTCATCTCGTCAAAATTGAAGTGAAACATGTGAGTTTCTGGCCTCCAAAACTCTATTAACGCACTCAATAAACCCGTATCAATCTTAAAATTATGAGCCTCCACTTCTTGAACATAAATCTCATGCAGCCCGGCGAGATGAAGAAATCCCATAACTCACAACCTATCCTGAATGTGCGAGATGTATGGTATCGTCGGACGGTGAGTGCGGAAACGAATGACATTGTTATCTCTTTGTAATTTTTATTTCATAATTAGCTTCTCATATATATATATATATATTATTATTATTATTATTTTAAATATAATGTACCTCTGCCTGACTATAATGTGTCTGATGTTTGTCTTCATGGAGATAAATTATGACATTTGCATTTCGTTGCTCGCTTGCCATTATCTAGTACAAAAATCATTTCATAATTAATTTCTAATTATTTCATAATTAATTTATAATTATTTTGTAATAATTTGTAATTATTTTATAATTAATTTATAATTATTTTCTAAATATTTTATAATTATTTCATATTTAATTTAAAATTACTTTATAATTAATTTATACTTTATTTTTAACTTATCTATTCTATAATTAAATAATAAATAAATTCTATAATTAAAAACTAATATATTCTATAATTAAATTATATTTAAAAATTAATATACAAATAAAACCTATTATTCTACAATTAAATCAATAATTCAAGTCTAATTAAAGCCTAATTAAAAGCCTAATTAAAAACTAATTAAAAGCTATTATTGTACAATTAAAGTCTAATTAAATATATATTATTCTATAATTATTCTATAATTAATATATAATTAAAAGCCTAATTAAATATATATTATTCTACAATTATTCTATAATTAAAACCTAATTAAAAGCTTTTATTCTACAATTAAAGCCTAATTAAATATATATTACTCTACAATTAAATCAATAATTAATCTATAATTAAATAATAAATTAAATCTATATTATTCTACATAAATAATTAATAAATAATGTAAAATTATAATTACACAATTCTACAATTATACAATTTAATCTACAACTAAATTATAATTCCATAATTTTACAATTAAATCAACAATTAAATCAATAATTAAATAATTTTATAATTAAATCGACAATTAAATATACAATTAAATAATTTTATAATTAAATCTATAATTAATCAACAATTAAATCTACAATTAATCGACAATTAAATCTATAATTAATCGACAATTAAATCTATAATTAAATAATTTAAACCTACAATTAATCGATAATTAAATAATTTTACAATTAAATCTACAATTAATCTACCATTAAATTATAATTAAATACTTTAAAAATTAAATTTACATTTAATCTATAATTAAATAATTTTACAATTAAATCTATATTTAATCTACAATTAAATTATAATTAATAAATTTTATAATTAAATCTATAATTAATCTACAATTAAATTATAATTTAATCTATACAATTAATTAATAATTAATCTATAATTAAATAATTCTATAATTAATATATAATTTTGTGCGACCCTTTTTCGCGCGCTCCGCATCCGCCGCCGGGCGATGGGATGCGGAAGAAGGACACGGAGATCCCTCCCAAGCGTGCATCTTTTAATGCCACGATTCTGCCGTTTAGAACGATTTGGATGCACATTTAGGGGTTTTTTTTAGTGATTGTGAGTTCTTGTAGATTCGGTGGGCGCAAGCCCCCACCGTTAATTACCCCAGTCGTTAACCTCGAGGCACCTCTCGGATCTTTAAAAGGGAGAAGCAAATAGTATAGTTAAATGATGGTCAAGTGGTCGTCTGGATTCACCGAAAGGTTGATCCCGTGAAAGACGAACCTACTACGATCGGTTCGCCTTTACCGCCTTGAGAGATAACCTTACTACGATCGATTAATCTCTTCGAAGGGTTCGAGGTGAGTCTACTTACGAACGACTCAACGTCGCCGATTCGAAAATAAACCTGTTTCAGAATGATTCAGAAGTTAATCCCATGAAAGATGAACCTACTACAGATCGGTTCAGTCTTTACCGCCTCGAGAGATAACCTTACTACAGATCAGCTTAATCTCTTCAGAGGGGTTTGAGGTGAGTCTACTACAGAACAACTCAACCTCAGTTGATCTAGAAGATAAACCTACTACAGAACGGTTCAATCTTAACTAGTCAACAACCAATCACACACAAAATACAACTCGAAGCACTAAGCCGGTTGATCTTGAGGTTGGTGAATCAGGAGAAGGGTGGGTTTGGTCCACGTGTTTCTTCTCACCGATCTTCTAGATCATGAATTCGAAGCACTAAGCCGATTCATAAACCTAGGAACACAACTGCGCACAAAGTCAAACCTGAAGCACTAAGCCAGCTTAACATTGAGGCATGTGTTAGTGAAAGAACCTACTACAGAACGGTTCACATTCACTATTTTGTGGATGAATCTACTATAGAACGATTCAATCTCACAATCTCGGGAGATGAACTAGAAGACAAACTTATCGACGGATGAGTTCAGTCTTACTAGCTCAAATGGTCATGAATTACTTGTTCATGACACCGAGTCATTAAGATGTCACTTCTCTCGGACATCGTAATGTTCTTATCTCTTGGAGTCGACATATCTCTTCATGTTGATGTCGCAGCCTTGGTTATTCTTCAACGAGCGTCAAGATGTTCTTGTCCCGACTAATTATTCTAATATGTTGCATTACTTGTGCAAAATCACTGTGTTGCTCTACACCCCTTATGTGAGCGTATTCATTCACCTCTAAAATGTAAAAAGGATTATTACATTTTTATTGATTTTTATTATTAAGATAATACTTTTCATTATTATCTCTATTACAAAGGTGAATATATTTTTTATTTTTAAACTCTATCTATTTCTGTAGAAGATTATTTACAAAAATAATAGGAAATGGATTAGCTATTATATAGAATTTTATTTAGATTTTTGGGATTTTTATAATAGCTAAGGTAATAGAATTTTGTTTTTTATCATTTTGAACTCTATTTATTTTTGTAGAAAATTACTTACAAAAATAATAGAAAATAAGTTGTCTATTATTTATGATTTTATTTGGATTTTTAGGATTTTTATAATAGCCAAAATAGCAAGTCAAAGCTTGGTCAAATAGGGAAAAGCAACAATGTTATTTTGCTTTTAAATTGTTTCAGTACTGTAAAATTCTTAAAATTGAAATGTTTTTATATAGAAAAATACTATGAAAAACAAAGAATTTTTAGAAACAAATTTGAGTTAATTTGGAGTTTGGGAGAACCTCCAAATGATTTATTTACTATTTTATTTTTAATTTTCTGTTACTAATTGATAGTTGGGCTTAATGAATTGGGCCGAATTAATTTTCTTTCCCTTCTTTTTGCAAATGGGCTCAATGCGTAACTGGGCTGAACTCCTCCTGTTATTATTTTTTATTTATTTTTGTTGGGCCCAAGTAAACAGGCTGATATTCTTTTTTACTACGGATTAGGCCCGGTTTTAATTTTGTTCTTTTATTCTTTTCACTGATGGGCCAGCCCTTAGCTTCCTTAATTAAACATATTGGGCTATTCTTAATCATCAATCATTAGATCTCTTCAAGATTAGTGCTAAAAGAAGAAATGGACCAGATGCATTTTGCGATCTTCCTCTTGGACTTGATTGCACGGATACCGTTAGATTGTTCTAGGATTAACGTCTCTGCTTTAAATCCCGTGCCTGGTTATCTCTCTATCGTATCATTCGGATAGACTTCAAGATCCATGCACCGATGGCTTCCGATGATCGGAGTTGTTGATCGGAGATCAGACAACGACATTAGCGTCGCCAGAGCAAGGTGAGTACAACGATGTCTTTGTTGAGCGCATCCATGAAGCAGATAGCTGGCTGAGCCTGTACCGTTTCACTGGTATAGACTATTGGTGATATCACAACTGAATTCTCAAATGTAGAAGATGAGATCAATCGGGTTTCTTGTTCCTCTTTACTTCCTTCAACTAGCCTCCCTCTCAATTATTTCTCTCAGTTATGTCTCTATGCTTTCTTCCTCTCTCTCTTTGGATCTGGGCTAGGGTGTGACTGAGTTCTCAAGTATATCCACCGAGATCTATCAGCAAAGGGGAAGTCCTATCTAATGAATTTCAGCCGAGGGGTCTCTATCTCTGCTCTCTTCCTTCATCGTGGTATATATAGAGGATTAACGGTCTAATTGTGTTTCCTTGTAGCACAATTTGTGTTTTTCAAATGCCATGGATCACCGAGGTGGCTTCATCTCATCCCTTCATCTATCAATTCAATGGTATAAATTGACTCAATTTGTGTTTGTTGTGAGTGAATTCTAAGGTTTGGATTGCCAACGTGGCATTGTGATCACGACTCAGCCTGTCCCTGCTCCCACTTCTTCAAACACCAAGCGAATTGGTCTGTTTCACTGGTGCTTAATTTGGTACACCAATCCTATTATGAAAATCATGCAAAAAGGGAGTCAATTTGTGCCAGCAACTGTC
The DNA here is from genome assembly GCA_037127355.1 of Schoenoplectus tabernaemontani. Lineage (NCBI taxonomy): Eukaryota > Viridiplantae > Streptophyta > Magnoliopsida > Poales > Cyperaceae > Schoenoplectus > Schoenoplectus tabernaemontani. The sequence goes on from CM073745.1 coordinate 18,991,967, forward strand.
TCAACCGTGTCGTGGGACCCACACGATGCTTCTCACATTATCAATTTGCCGTATTTCCATCTCAAACGGCCAATTCCATTTTCTACCCGATTTCCTTCTTCTCTAATGCGAGTGATACACAGTATATTAAATTGAGTGGTGATTGCTTCATCGAGTTCTCCTCATCAAGGGCTTTCCAACGATATAAAGTTTACAATTTTTCGTCACCGATTGAGCCATTTCCCATTTTCAATTGGTCTTCTGTTGAAAAATCGAGTCAGAGAGGGAGTATGCGCAGCAAAGAAGAAGAGAGGAAGACTCTGCTCTGTGGAGCCCGCTGTCAGTGAAAGAATGAAAAAGGATAATGGTGTAATTCGGGTGAGCGTGGTGTTCATGGACCGACCCCACATGTCATATTTAATGAGAAACAGAAACGGTGAACCAAGCTCACTCAAATTCTCCTTTCTTTCGAAAATTTCTCCAGCACCATTCAAGTGTCCCTTTTGCTTAATATCCCCATATTGCACCCAGTTAACTCTTCAGCTCCAAGTTACACCCTAAAGCTCCCTTGATTGAATCTCAGCCTTCCAATTAGCCCTATTTTCTTTCTCCAATTTATTTTAATAGATCCCTTCATCTAAAATTCATGAAAATTTCAACAAAATTCCCTAAATTCATGATAATCATCTCTGTATTTTTAAATCCCCATTTTACCCCTACTTGCTTGTCCTAAAAATTCCTTGATCAATAAAACCCTATTTTCTTCTCAATTGATCCCAATTTCTCACAAATGTAGTAGCTCGGTGTCTCTCGCCAAATAAATTCTCCTTACGTAAACTCCACCCCAATTAACACCAATACTCGATGCTTATTAGGGTTTGATTTGATCAAATGCTAACTACTTATCAAGAATTAATACAAATCTAGACTTGATCGGTGGTTGCTCCCACTTTGGCACCTGATCGCCTTGTGAAATTGACTTTCAATCCCTTAACATGAGGGTAATTTGGTCAAAGAGCCGACTACTTATCGGCAGATTGACACAAATTAAAGCATGGTTAGGTGGTTGCTCACAGCTTTGGCACCAGGTCAGCCTTGAAAGCAAAATCATATTGAGATTTCTCATGATTGGTTGTATCAAAATACTGGCTTGGCATTGACACTATTCCATGTAGTACAGGGATTGTACTGCTTAAGCTCTTAGGGTTTGATCTTGACTTTTCTCTTATATTTCTTCCTTCGACCTTTCAGGGGTAAACAAATTTATATTTTAATTCTAATTATTTAGATAAATAAAATTTACCTTTAATAGCAATATCCAATAATATACCGCACTCGTACGTTCTTTTTTTTCTTCTCTTCTCTTCCTCTCTCTTCTCTTTCTCTCTCTTCCTCTCTCTTCTCTTTCTTTCTCTTTCTCTATCTTGTCTTTATTTATTTCTCTTTCTCTCTTTTTTTCCCTCTCTTCTCGTTCTTTCTTTTTCTTTCTCTCTTTTTTTTCCTCTCTTCAACAACGCATAGATATGAGGTGAAGAGCTGCGCGTTTTGTTTTTATACAAGGTAAACGTGCCACTAGCAGTGTCGCGCTGCCATTCGTATATTTAAAAATTTACGGTTCTCACTCTTATTTTTAATAATATTAATTATTATTAAAAACTGCTACTTAAGACAATCAATTCACGAGTTTAAAAATATATTTATAAAGTTTCTTCCTTTTTAAATTTTTTTATGAATTTATATGAAATTAATTGTCAAGCAATTCCTATCTAAATTTCTACCCTTAATTAAAGGGTAAAATAGATATATTGTCTCACCTATCTTCTGGTTAAAAGTAAATATAAAGCAAATTGAAAGTGAAACCTAATGTATCCGAACTGTATATCAGGTAAAAGCGAATGAAACATGTCCAAAATTAATTTTCTTTTAACCAGCAGAAGGTGAACCTAACATTTTCAAAATTAATTTTAAACCTGTCAAAAGTGAACTTTAAAAAAGAATTCTTAAATTTGCTGAAGGTTAAAATAAGGAACTTATTATTATTATTATTTTTTTTAATAAAAACCGAAGGTAAACTTCAACATCCATAATGTAACAACAGAATCAATAACTTTGATATGCACCTTTTTTTTGAAAAGAAAAGTACCCAAAAAGTTTTTTTCAAAAAAAATAAAAAATAAAAAATCTTTGATATGCACCTGGTGTTGGAACAATGCTTGTCGTGCATTATCAATTTATTATACTATCCCAGATGTTGCGAAATCGCCTAAAAAAAATAGGAATATTATTATCATCCCCAGCCTTTTATCCCCATTCGTTGTCCCCAAGCGAAAAATTTCCATTTTAAGCATTCAATTAACTTTTTATATGTTTCCGACTTTCCATTTTTATAACTGCATAGCACATTAATAATTCAAAAAAAATTGAAATTGAAATAACGTCTCTTTAAGAAAATTAGAGAGAGTTAGCACTTGGTAAAAACTATCAAATTTACTTATATCTATTATACTGTGCTAATTATATCAAGTGTTGTGATTATTTATTTGTATAAATGGTGGAATTTAACCACCAAAGCCGGTTGATGTATATAGCAAAAATTAATTTTAGTAATCGCACAAGAAATATAAATAGGGACAACTAAAAATATAAATAATGTCGAATGAAAATTAATTGATGGCGCTGATTTTTTGTGTCAAATTTATTGTTGCTTGTAAATAATCCAAACATTTATGGTCAATTAATATAAACTAACGGTTGATTATAAATTAATCGACCAGTTGTCTAGAAACAGAAAAAAATAGTGAATCTAATTGATGTCGCTGAGATTGCATGTTATGATCACAAAAAATAGTGATTTTTTTGTGCCAAATGATTGCAGTTACGGTCAACTCGCGAAGATTCAAAATTTTTATTTGTCTTTGCGATTATGGTCAAATCGCGAAAGACTTTTGGCGTTTCAACTACTAATTTTGCGGGAGTCAAAGTTGGAGGATATTTGTGGGGATAAATGCTTGGGGATTATTATCAGCCTCCAAAAAAATAAACCTCGGAATTTACTAGTTGAAAAATTATATTGACGACAATAACTAAATAGTTGCTGAACGTCCCAAAAAAAAAGAAAAATTGAGAATCGTGTGTATGTTTAATGATTTTTTTAATAAGATTTCATTTTGAAATTTAGTTCATTGTATCGATAAATTTAATCCTCGATTCATATAATTAAATAAAGAAAAAATAATAAGAAATGGATAATTCCTCGTATTATATGCGTCAATCAAAATATGAAACCGCATTCATCTGCACGCTAATTGTCAAACTGTGAAATTTAATTAAGAAATAATGATAATTAAGATAATAAATAAATTAATTTAACACAAGTTAGTAAATAACATGAACTGCAATATAAATATATATATGTAATAAGAATAACAATAAATTCAAAATTTAAATTAAAATAAATAATAAATTAAGCAAGCTTGGGATATAAGTAGTTGAATGAGATTGAGAATCGAATATCAAAATCCAAAGATCAAATTAAAACCACTATTAAAATATAATAATCTAATTTAATTATTTTATGATTTATAAATAAATAAAGATAAAGCTTATATACGACTTTATCTAATGATCAAATGAATGATCAAATAAAAAGACATAAATAATACAATGCGAACAAATTAATTATTGAGAACAACCGATATAGAATAAATAATCACTTAAAATAATTTAAATCAAAGATTTTAATTTATTAAATAAATATAATCGGAATATTTCTAAACGAACTCTGAATTTAACCCTGTTTTGATTTAACAGAAAAATAAATGATTTACAATAACAAAATATTCAATTTCCTAAAATTTAATAATCAGAAATGAGTAGAAATCTAATTTGCCACACCAATGACCACAAAACGTCTGCCATAGAGAATCCCGTACTGTCAAAAATTTCTCTCTCTCATTTAAAAATCACTCATTCTCTCTCCCTCCCTCTCACTCTTTCTCTCTCTCTCTCTCATTTATCCCCATAACCTCGGTTTCCCCGTTCCCTCTCCCCTCACCTCTGCCTCTCGCTACCTACCGACTCCTTCTCTCTCCTGGTTCTCCCTCACGCAAAGCAATGCGGAGCCTCCTCTTATCTCCTTCTCTCACTCAATCGGGTCTCCTTCTTCTACCCTGGCTCGTCTTTCTCTCTCGCGATGAGAAGCCCGACCCCTATTTTCCCTGGCGACAACACTGATCCCCCAATTCCTTTCTCCCTTCTCATTTCGTAAATCACTCTTTCCCCACCCTCTCGCAATCTCCTCGCAACTCCCTCCCTCACTCGCTTTGCAAAAACCCACTCGCCTCTACCCACCTCCCCTCTAGCTTCTCGCGAACTAGACAGAAACACAAGCCAACTCGGCTTGGTGTTCGCACACCCCTCCGCCACCTTCGAAATGCCACTGCTACCTCTCCCCTTGGCTGCTAACCCGACCCGATAGGGCGAAATCGAGTCATAAATGCCCTTGTGCCGTCTTGCTGCCTTTGTTGAATACTAGTAAACTCTTTCTTTTTTTTTTTGGTCATGTGGGCCATGCGCCAGCTGAGTCGTGCCTTGTCTTGTTTGGTTGTTTGTTGGAAGATCTGTTGGCTTACCCCTTGTATCAATCTTGGTACACTGGTACCATTCGGTACCAGTGAAGCGAGACTCGAGGCTCGTACCTCTAACTTTTTTTGTTGGTCGTTATATACTTTGCTTTTAAATTGGTAGGCGACTGTGCCAAGTGTAGTCGATTTGATTCTTCTGAGTTGCTGGTTGGATTGTTGCCATCTAGACCCCTTTGTTGCTTTTACTGGTATTTGAATGTTGTGCATATCTTGATTTTGCTTTTATTTGTTGGCGGTGTTAGATTTCTGGTCACTATTTTTTATTCTATTGCTATCTCTAGTTACAACAATCTGTCTGTTTCTGGTACATTTCTGAGCTAGTTTTTGGTTCAGTTGATGGTTTGGGTTGCTGCTTGGATTTTCTTGTCTGGGTTGGCATGTGCCAGTCCATTTGCTTGAAAATTTGGTGTTGTTGTTGTTGAGTTGGCCTTTGGTACATTGGTACCAGTCGGTACTAATGATGCGAGGGTGATAGCCTTAATTCTCTTAATTTTTATTTGGCCGGTTGAGCCATTCATCTGTTATCTTGTCTGAATCGGTTGTTATGTAGTGATTTCTGGCTTGATTTTGGAGGTCTTTGTGCATGCTGATGAGATAAAATAGTGTAACTGATGCTAGCTCCATAGCCCCTTTGAAAGTTAGTTAAACCCTTGGTACACTGGTACTAATCGGTACCAATGAAGTAAGGGTTGAGCTCCCTGTCGTTGATTTCTCTGTCATGAGTGCTTTGTTACTTGACCTTATTTTCTGGCTTGGCTTGTGCCGACCTTGATGCTTTTCTGGTATGTGGTTGGTTGTCCCTAGTTAGTGTTTGCTTGGTTTTTCCTATATATTGATGCTTGACCCTGGTTTAACCCTGCTGCCTTAAATGTGTTGGATTGGTAACTATTTGAGAAGTTTGCTCTAGTCTAATTGGATTGCTGTCATTTGTGAATTTTACTGGGTTTCTAAAATTTTGTTGCTACTTGGTCTTGTAGCATTGATATGTGTCTTATGTCATTCTTTTTGTACTTGTTGTTCCTGACTACCCTGCTGATATTGGACACCCTTGACCTATCTAGTCCCTTAATTGTGATTTAGAGCAAAGAAGCTCCCCTCTCCCTTGTATATATTGGGAGTAGGCTGTCGGGCTGAAAGAACTTAGAAAAGTATAGGGAAGAACAAGAAATAGGGCCAACCTTAATAATCTGTAATTAAGATTAATTAGAAAGTTTTATTGGGCCGATGAAGTCTTATAACTAACTAAGATTAAAATTTGGGTTAGTAAGTTTAATTAAAAAGGGTCCAATAATTAAAAGTTTCAAAATAATAAAAGTAATTGGTTAAAATGTGACTAATTAATTGGAAGCCACCCCGAAAGGTTTGGCGGTATCCATGGACTAATACGTAAACTTAAAGAGACGGAAAATGATTAGATTCCCTGAATGCCCTCGATTCGAGATATCGGTGCATTGGCACCAATGATTTGGTAGTCAGCGTATGATCCCGAACATTAAAACACCAACACGTTTAAATAAATAAAAATATTTAATTTAAATTTAAGTTTAATTGAATTTAATTACTTTCATTTAATTTTTATTCTTATTTTAATTCTAGTTTTATATAGTATATTTTCTAATTATTGAAAATAACATAAACATATAAAATAAAATATAATTAAAGAGTATAATATAAATAATTAGGAATTTTAAAGTAATGATTGAGGTATGATAATAATTTATAACATAAAAAATATATTAATCAATTTCTCTATTTAATAATAGAATAGTATTAATAAATATATAAATATATATTAATCAATTTCTCTATTTTTAATAAGAAAAATATTAATTATGTAATATTATATATTAATTAATTTCTCTATTTCTAAATAATTAATTATCCTAATTATAATTAAATTAATTAAGTGATAACATTAATCTAACTTAATTAATCTAAATAAATTAAGTTAGTTACATTAATCGAAATAAATATAATCTCAAAACACGAACACTAAATGATAATAATCATGATTCAGAGTCTGGTATACCTTGACCTAACCAGACCAAACGTGAATATGATACTCGCTAATTTAATTTATTTTGACCTTACTGGTTCTCGAGAATTTATCTTGACGAGCCGACAAACGAGTATAATCAAGATGAGACGGTTGACGAGATCATGAGCGTCATCGGGGACTAAGCAATTCGACGCTACCGACCTGATCAAAATATTCTCACGTATGGTTTCCTAGGATTTGAATTTTTTTCTTCAGAATTAGAAACCCAAACCAAAAAAAATAAAAAAATATTTTTAAAATAAATCTGAATTGTGGTGTTTTTCTCGACCAAAATTGATTAGGGACCCAATTTGAATCGCCATATACATTCCCAGGTAAATGACCAACATACTTGGGATATACCCGCATTCGCATGTCATATCATGTCATATTGCATGTAGATAGGGATAGAGTAGGATTCGGAAATAGTCCCGAGATAGGATCAGATAGAATTAAATAATCCAAGTTGTAGATTATATTTATTAGGAAATATTATTACTATTACTAATCATTAATTAAGTCAGGTAGTAATCATGCATTAAATGCATGGGAGTGTTGAGAGGCGGACCGGGTAATTCTCAGTCTGAGTTGCCTTGCATAACCAGACCGTTGTGGTTACGTACGGTGACCCATAGGCCCGTGGGACCCACCGGTCTGTATATGTACTGCGCATCTTTGCCTGTCGGATTATCCAACGATCCCGTCATTTGGCGGGTTCGACAGTGTCAGAGTGTTTTTCTTTGATCAATATTATATTTTTATTATTCTTCATATGATCAAATTTTTAATTCAAATTTGAGCGATTAGGATATCATGTACTTCAGTGTTTAGTGTGGACGGCCATATTCGAGACTGGAATCTACTTCGTGGTATTATATTATTATATTTATCCGGCTTATTTAGGATCCTGATATTGTCCGAATGGCTTTCTCCTTGGCCCATAGTTGGTACAGAGAAAGTCGGGATGCGGTCCGCCGGCCTTAGTGGGTACAAGTAGTAGCTCCCATTTGCTTATATTTCATTTTGATATTTTTACGGGATGCGGTCCTCTGGCCCTTAGTTGGTACAGTGTAGGCTCCCATTTGATTTCGATTTGTTAATTCACGGGTAGTTATCTCCTTTTGGCGATATGGCAACTGAAGACATATTTATCCGCTTGCTTTTATTTTGTAAGGTAAATTACCAGATTTAGCAGACCAGAGTACGTGCTTATGCACGCTCACTCTCCTAGGGCGTTATCGCCTCGGGAGCCCGAATTGTCGTTTATGCGGTATTGGCGCCGTATAAACATAAAGTCCTAAGTTCGTAAGTTGGGTCGCTGGTGGCGCCCGCTTAGGCAAGGCCCAAGTTCGTAAGTTGGGACGCTGGTGGCGCCCGTCTTGGGATAGATCTGACAAATTTACAATCTGGGTATTTAATTTGGGTGTTTGATTTTCGTACCTTATATTTTATATTATATTATTATTTTCACAGATTCTCTAATTCGGGTTTATTTGCCATTTCATGTCATGCATGTAGGTGTTTTCTCAAACATGTATAAAATAATATTACATTAATATATATTAAATTATTTCATTGCATTTAAATTTCAGTATTAGTATTTGGGTCTAGTTTAGGAAAGAAGATCAAATCTTAAGGTCGGATCTAAATCCGTCCGAGTAATTTAAAAATTACTCACGTTTCCACGGTGGTTGTGGGATCCAGGTTTACAGGTGCGGGATCGAGTTTTGATGAGAGTGCTAGGTGCGATCTGCGTGATATCGAGAGGGTGCTTCGCCGCATCGACAGCGGAGAGGCGGGTAGATGATTAGGACTTATCGAGCATCGGGTTTTTGTTTCTTTCTTTGGGTTTTATTTGAGAGATTTTGCTACCCATTCCGATGGAGTTAGCCCCGTCGGTGTCTGACGTTGTACTTTACTATATATTCTGGACTGTTATTGTTTTGTATTATTATTATTGTTTTATTTATTCTGAGATTTATCTTATTTTATTCATTTAGCCTTTCGTACGCGCGTCTCGTCGTGCGTACGTGGCGGGATTAATCACCCCTAACCCGATTTTATATTTCTGAGGTGTGACACTAATAATGTGATTGATGCTGATTAGATAATAATGGTGAAATGAATGAAACAAATGTTTGAGAAATAAATGGAAGTCAACATCTTGGGACATAGTAAATAGTAGGTAGCCAGTCAAACGTGAGAGAGCGAATTAACCTGATTTATACATGTACTAATCACTGAAAAGGACTATTATATATCTTTAGTGCAATAAAAAATGTGTTTCCAAATTAAATTATGTCTTAAATTTCGTAATACCAAAATCTATTTCAAAGTAAACGTCCTCGCAAGCGCCAATTTGGTCCGACTTGGCCGTGAATGAGACGATTGAGAAAGGCGTCAAATTCTTGCAATTTCACATTTTGGGGGCCGTTTAATATAAAAATAGTACAAGGGATGTTAATAAAAAAAATTCCTAGAAACTTGATGTTAATTGAAAGTGATAAAGTGATTCGGTTGTCTAATCTAACCAAATGCTTACAGATTTATTTGTTTCATAATTTTATTTTATTTATTTGGTATTTGGTATTTGGTATTCGGTCTTTTTTACTCCTAGGAATTTGTTTGTTTTAAATTATCCTGCTTCGGTAGTCGGTACTTCTAATTTGTCTTAGCCCCGCTATGATGATTCATGGAATATAGAGAGAAATGACGCGTTATACATTTCCAAATTATGCCTATCAATTCATGGAAAATATAGAAAAAAAAAATATTATTGGTTGTTCTGCTTCTGCATCTCCAAAATTATATAATCATGTGACCTCAATGATGCCAATCGATCGAGCTGTATCTCCACCATTAAATATTTACAGGCTAACGTGTCTTCAATCTAACTGTGCATGAAAGGTCTGATGTAATCCTACAATTGGAGCGGAGCCAACCCCTCCCGGGCGCTGGGCCCCATATATTTTGTTTAGACAAGAAACCTCCTCGTTTGATGGAATGTCGGCCGTCCGATTAAAATCCAGCCACCCCACGGTCTCTGGTAGCGACTAGCAGCGAATTCTAATCCAGGTCTCTGAGGCTGATGTCAGTGGGGCCCAAAGGTAGATTAATAAGTGTCACGAGTACAGAATTTTGAAAGAATAATAATTTGCAACCAAACCAACTACACCAAATATGCAAATATAAGCATAAATATACACTTAGATAAGATTGGATCTGCTTGCTGCCAAGTGCCAACCCAATTTTTGTCAATTGTTCGTTCTCTGGTCTTTGTCGAGAAGAAATCAAAGGGAGGAGCTGGACTTAAAAAGGGAAAGCTCGCTTCTACTGTAGTAGTCGCAGTCTGTAAGACGGACTGCCATTTCTATATTTCTGCTATAATTGGGTGATGCTACTATGCAAAAGAGACGATAGAGGTATCATCTAAGTTCGCTTTTATCGGGTTTTGAATATTTCCTTTATTAATTAGTATAATTCAAGGGAGAATAGAAGATGTATCCGATTGAATACAAAGTTGGGATTGTTTTGGTTGGAGATCGAAATTCGGGAGTATGGTTGTAGAATTCAGGCACTTTATATACGAGCTGGTTAGAATATTGTCCTTGCTGGATTCACAAGGCATCCCTTTGAGTAGTTTTTTCTCGATTTTTTATATTATCTGGAAAAATGATTTGCTTTTTTCTTTTGCTGGATCATTAAGCATGATTTATTTTCTCTCTCTCTCTCGCTCTCTGGACTGTGAGTACAATTTTCCGATCCGTTGGTCTTGCGTAAAGGATTATCGGGTAGAAAAGATGTAGATATATTTATTCACTTAATTGTTCTATATGTTAGTTTATATCTCTTCCTTTTATTCATTCAGTAATGACTTTTAGCTATGATTTGTTTTGCTTGTAAGTATGATTCACAAGAAAACCTCCTTATCAACCTAGCATTTGATACCCTTTTAAACTTTTCTGGGATAAAATATCGTCGTCTATTTGCCAAATTTTCTTTCCTTACTTAGGGATTGTGTAGCCATTTACGACTGATCTTTTTGGAATTTTAGTTCAAGTTCATATTATGGAAACATTTTCTTGTTAAACCATGTTTCTCACCACACACACAAAAAGTCAGCTGACAAGCAAAATAGATAAGAGATAAGAAGACCTATGCTTTTATTGTGTAAATCAACTCGACACAGCGTCATAGTTTTGGTGTACATGCACTTCTGATACTTGCTTAAATTTCAAGCAAAGATAATAATTCAATAAACAGCCACGTTGCAGTCATGTTTATGAAATAATATCCTGACTACACATACATCTGTGTGCTAGATTCTATGTTTAAACTAATCTCTGTATTGCACAGGGAAACTTGTAATATAAACCGTCTTCTTTTGTTTTACTAGTTAACCTTTTGCTTTCCTCTTACTCAATTTTGATTTCCACAGAATCGTACCAGTGGCATGGAGAAGACACTTTTGTTATCTCTTCTATTCTGTATATTTACTGTGATTTTATCTCAAGATAACAGTGATGTAACAGTAATTATAAGTGGGTCTTCTTTACTTGGAGAGACAAGTGAGAATTTTGTGTGCGCTACAATTGACTGGTGGCCACCAGAAAAGTGTAATTACAACCAATGTCCTTGGGGTCAAGCTTCTGCTCTAAACTTGGTAAGTTGATATTATATTATCCATTTAAGTCGTAAATTTTACAATTATATAAAAAATGACTTTTAGTAATTTTTTTTAAAAAGCCGTCAATTTATATTTTATTGTTTTCGCTTTCATATCAGGACTTAGAAAATCCTATCCTTGCTAAAGCCATCATAGGTACTGTATAAATGTTATCCTTCTTCATCATCAATTTATATATATTTGAAATTTTGTTTTCTTTTCTTGTATATTATCTACATGGGCTAACATCTGAAATGTTACAACTTTTTAATGGCAGCTTTTGGTTCACTCAGAATAAGGGTCGGGGGCTCTTTGCAGGACCGAGTGATATACGAAACAGCAAATTTGGGACAGCAATGCACTGGTTTCAAAAAATCATCCAGCGGTTTGTTTGGATTTTCTCAGGGATGTCTAAGCATGAAAAGATGGGATGAACTCAATGATTTGTTCTTAAAAACCAGGTATGCTAACTACCTGTTCGAAAGGCCTTCTCTGTCTTTTGGTGAATAATCAAAAGGAAACCTGAACTGAAGGAATTTCCAAACCTGAGAGAATTAACATTTATTACCAGATCTGAAGCAGACAGTACTAATAATAGTATGAATTAAACCTTTGTACTTTATAAAAGAACATTTTTCCATTGCTTATTGTATATACTTGGTCTGCTGGTATCGTTACTAGTTATGGCTTAAATAAGTAACACAACATTAATATCAAGAAAAGAGAATAAAAAGGAATTGAAAAGAACTTGTATGCCCAGCATATACAAAAACAAGCTTTAAAATGTGTTCTAACTTTTTGCAGAGCTGTGGTTACATTTGGGCTCAATGCACTTCATGGGAGGCGCCTAATACGAAAGGGACATTGGGGTGGTGCCTGGAACAGTACCAATGCACGAGATTTTATTGAATATACTATCAGCAAAGATTACCCTGTTGATTCTTGGGAATTTGGTAAAGTTTACATGATTAAAAAAATAAGTGTTTTTTCCCTACAAACTGGAGAGTTCATGAATGATATATAAAAAAGGGTTTAAATGGAGCGTGCAATATTGCAAGCCTTGAGATAATCTTAAAATTATAAATATGTTGTAGAATATATTTTGTCTAATACAGTTGTATGTGTGTTATTTGGACAAAATTCCTTTTATTTTGGTTTTCCACAAAGTAGTTTGTTTCAGAAATTTTATTTTGAAAGATGAGCCAACTTTTTTTATTAATACTCTATTTTTTTATGAGCAGTTATTTTTATATTTAATAGTTATGGTATGTCATTTAGATTTAGTCTGGCATCTTGAAATTTTGATGGCAGTAATAATAGTTTATTTATAGGTCAAGTAATATTGGGATGACACAAGGTCTTCTCCATTATTTACTGAAAAAAGGTGTTCTTTACAAAATGTGCTACCTTTAAAGTAATTTATTTTTCTTTCACAAATTTTAGGAAATGAGTTGAGTGGCAGTGGTGTTGGTGCGAGTGTTGAGGCTGAGCAATATGGAAAAGACATAATTACTCTTAAAACCTTGCTTTCTCAATTGTATGAAAATTTCAAACTAAAACCACTATTGCTAGCTCCCGGAGGATTCTATGAACAGAAATGGTATTCACAGCTTCTGCAGGTTTCTGGCACCAGTGCCATTGATGCTATCACACATCATATTTACAATCTTGGAGGAGGCAAGTGCAACACTCTACTCCTTTAAGTCTGCTATTGCTATTTTTTGTCAAGGGTTAGGATCTCCTGGCATCTGTATATTGGCAATCTTGACAATTGTCACCAATAAAATTTAATAGGTAGTGAAATTTTTTGGATGCAATTCATACGGTTTATATGTCATGCACATATATCCGGGTTCTAATATGACGCGTCGCTAAGAGGGTGATGCTCCAACGAAATTTGACTGGGTTTCATTTTCATAAAGATTGATTGTTTTAGTGCAGGGCTCGCCACACCCACCGCAACCCTGCTCCTTTATGTCATGCACATACATAATGAGAAAATTTTGTTGTATGATCTATCATGCATATGTTTCTGTAACAACCTTAGGATTTTTTATTCGCCTTGTGCTATGGATTAGTTGTATGAATTTGCAAATTCACCAAAACCTACATATCTAAGAAATAGTGAATAAGAGGAGAAACTTTTATCGAGTTGGATTGGGACAGCACTGACTGGTGGCATGTTGATGTAACCAATGTTATTTGTTCCACTAAGAGTAGAAAGTTCTATTTGAAAAACAACCATCAAGACCTGTTGTTTATTGTGTCTTTTTTTCTTTTTTTTTTTAATCTGTTAGGTGATGATCCACATGTGGCAAGCCGTATACTGGATCCATACTACCTAGATAGAATTTCAGATACATTTAGAGATCTAGACCTAACTATTAAAAGACATGGCCCATGGTCACATGCTTGGGTTGGTGAAGCTGGTGGTGCCTACAACAGCGGGTCTCGCCTCATCTCCAATTCTTTCCTTAACAGCTTTTGGTAAAATCTACCTTTTTTGTAAAATACAATTTTTTTTAGGTAAAAGAAGGGAACATTTGCGGAATTCCATTTATTTTCGAAATTCCAGTAATTCAGAAAAAAACAGGAATAAGAGAAAACAGTAAAATGAAAAAGCATGCCCTTCCTAAGTCGTAGAATATCCCTGCTATAATAGCATCCCAAACACATTATCCAATAGACCAATAATGCAAATCCCTTCACAATTCACAAAACTTAATTGTGTCACTGCATATGCCAGGCAAATGAGAAAATAAACCATACAAAACAATAGACTACATATAAATTGTTCACACAGCTAAACTGACGATATGTTTTCATCCTGAAACTCTTTATCCACACCTTTGATTTCTTCAAGGTTCACCACAATGGTATCCTCCTGGTACAAGTTTGTCCATATTACTATTAATCCCTGTTCATTGGAAAAACAGTGAAATTTTTGTTATATACATAATACATATGTTTGCTGATTTATTACAATAAATCATAGAAGTGATATGACATATGTTCTGTAAATTCAATTTATGCCCTTGAAAAAAAAATCTCTCTCGTTCTCCAATAAAACACGTGATATGAATCACCTGTACACTTTCATATTTTCAACAGTACTATAACATCCTTTTTAAGTCTGCTGACAAATTGCTCCTAATATATTTCTTTGTTGATTCTGATTAAATAGGTACTTGGATCAACTAGGGTTATCTGCTAAATATAACACAAAGGTGTATTGTAGACAGAGCTTAATTGGTGGAAATTATGGTCTTCTCGACACGGAAACCTTCATCCCTAATCCTGATTATTACAGGTAACTCTCAGTTCAATAAACATTACAAACTTATATTGCTAATTCAAGTCTCCTTTAAGTCTAATTCAATCCTCCTCCAAGTCATGCGACTGTGACAAATTTATTTCTTATAATTTATTACAGTGCTTTGCTCTGGCATCAACTAATGGGAAAAGGAGTTCTCTCTCTTGATGTTAGTGGCTCCCCGTATCTACGTGCCTATGCTCACTGTACAAAGAAAAAGGTTACCAATTTTTGTTTTTTTATCTAAAGTATTATGTTAGTCTTTTTTGATATTACAATATATACCATTGTTTTGCCTGCCGCCCCTGCTGTTCTGGGAGCCGTTCCATCTAATTTACTAATTTTTGAAACACATACGATTTTGTCTAATATGTATGAAAGAGTGGTATTTGCTTGGTGCTGATTTAGCTTGCAAATTACCATGCCAGAAAAGAGAGGACTCTTAATTTGGAAAGAGGAAGTTCTTGAAATGAATTGAGCCTATCTTTTCAATCACTTATCTAACAGTTGGCTAATGGTTATCATAAATACAAGTCTGACATTGTTGACTTTGCAGTACAACAAATACAGGATGCAACTTGCAAAATGGGGAATCTGTTGAGGGCAATTTTTAGAAATGATCCTAAACTGATTTAACATCCGTGTATCTTGAATAAAAAAATTTTATAACAGAAATTTTTGTTGTTGTTTTAAATCAACAATCAGGAAGGCATAACAGTTCTTTTGCTCAACCTAAACCGAACCATCACATTCGCTGTAACGGTACAAAATGACATTAATGCTGACATGGCTGAAGTGTTCGGCATAGAGAGGGATGATTTCTTCTTGCATAGTCTGAAGCGGACTGTTTTGTGGGTTGGCAACAAGGCTTCTGATGGGTCAGATGTGAGAGAAGAATACCACCTAACAGCTAAAGATGACAATCAACATAGTAGAACAATGCTTCTAAATGGAAACCCTCTGGAGTTAATTGAGGGAGAGATGCCTACTTTGCACCCTGTGCTTGTACCAGTCAATTCGCCAATATTTGTTGCTCCTCTGTCTATTGCCTTTGTTGTCTTTCCTAATTTTGAAGCGAAAGCTTGCAACATGTAAATGCAGATGAAATCGTCTTTCGCCCTGGTGTGTATCCGTATATAGCCTATTCGTGATTTAAGGTTTATTTTTAGGAAGGGTTTATGTTTTGACCAGTTTTTATTATTATAATTATTTAAATAATTTTAATTTTAATAATAGAAGTGATAAAATCAAAATTTTAAGAATACGAATGGCAACGCGTGTGGCGTGCTTGCAAAGACATCACTAGTGGTGACGTCTTTCCTTTTTTTTTTTTTTTTTTACTTTTCAGTTTTTTTTCTAAAAAAAAAACTGAAAGACTCCAGTGGGAGTGGTGTTTTTTCCCACTAACGTTAGGACCAACAACAAACAACGTAACTCTAAGTTTTTTTTTATAAAAAAAAATGAAAGACGTCACTCTAAGTGGCGTCTCTGCACAAACACGTCAGTCTCGCTGGCGCGTTTATGCACAAACACGTCAGTCTCGCGCGTTTATGCACAAACACGTCATTCTCACTGGCGCGTTTACACAACCTCATTGACAGTGACACACTATCATTTATATTCTTAAATTTTGATTTTATCACTCTTATTATTAAAATTAGAATTATTTAAATAATTATTATAAAAAAAATGTGTTTTGACTATAGCCGGTCCGGTAAGCTGTTTTTGTTCCCTTTTAATAGCAAAACACGCACATGCTTTTGAACAAGGCAAACCCCCTTTGATGGGTGTAATTGTAGAGAATCGAACACCGACAATGGATGCAATGTTAACGATCTATTGTGTATTAAAATTTTAAATATAAGAAGAGGTCATAGATAATAGATATGTTGTTATCATTTTATTTTTATATATTTTGTGTAATAAACTTGTGTAATTTGAATGCTTTTGACATTTATCAAAGATTTAGATCACATGTGTTCGAAATGCACACTATTTTATCAAAATCAAAATGGCATTTATTTTAGTTAAAAAGATAATCGTTAACCGTTATAATGTGATGTTGATAAAACCAAAATATATATTAACAAATGTCAACAGCGGCCTTATCTTTCAGACTCCTTTGAGTTCCTAAAAGCTGCATATTTGAGTATTACACCAATGCATATTAACTAATCAACACTAACTTATTCAATTTCTTTTAATCCGACAAAAAATAGTGTTGCTGTTGTTTAGGCTTTAGGGTTGCTTATTTGACTGATATAACAGTCGTTTTTAAATATACACCATTATTGATGAACTAAAAGAATTGATATTGAACTTTATCAAGTGTATTGTGTATGATTAGGTACATAACAATAGTCTTTAATTTAAAATAATTA
This sequence comes from Schoenoplectus tabernaemontani, assembly GCA_037127355.1. Lineage (NCBI taxonomy): Eukaryota > Viridiplantae > Streptophyta > Magnoliopsida > Poales > Cyperaceae > Schoenoplectus > Schoenoplectus tabernaemontani. Next base: position 19,008,987 of record CM073745.1, read on the forward strand.
GAATAGTCTGAAAATGAAATCCAATAAAAAAATTATAGAGATCAGAATCACAAATAAATGATAGTAATAGTGTTATTGATACTGATAGTAATGATGATGAGAATAATGACATTGATAATGATGCTGATAAGATAATAATACAGTAATAATAATAGTAATAATAATATACTAGTGCTAATAATAACACGAATATTCATAATAATAATAATAATAGTCCTAATAACAATTGTAATAGTAAATTTATATTATAAATCAAAATTCTAAATTCTAAATTCTAAATTTTAAAACCTAAAATCTAAATTAAATCCTAAATCTTAAATTCTAAAATCTTAAATCGTAAAATAATAAATTCTAAATCCTAAAATCTAACTCCTATATTATGATTCTGATACGTGAATCGTCATATTTCAAACATTCTTATCAAAACCAAGCTCTTTAGATGTACTTCACTCTTTCAAATATCTTTTTATCGTTGTCACATATCAGTCTTAGTCGATATTTGTCTCTTCTTGCATTTTGGGACAACTTAAAATACTCATGCGTACTAATGCCTCATGAGATCTTTATTGGATATAACTAAACCATCGCAAATAACATTGGACCAATTTTTTTAATTAGTGTTATTCCAAATTCATTTCATATATCATCATTTTTTATCATTCTCTTTTTGTATGGTCACAGATTTGCACCACTCATCTTCTGAATATTATACTTTAATAGTCTAACATTCTATATCATACATCATCACCAACCTAATCATCATTATATCAAACTTATTTTAATAGTCCAATATACTACATCATACATAATATACATAATATGTACAGTGTAAAACATATTTCAATCCCATAACTGAAGTATTAAATTCATCGGGTCAATTTCAAAGTTCAAACTAAAAATTAAAATGTGAAGCTTTTTTCCGATAATTCTTTTTACAATGTTATTTTAGCAATGTATGAAGTTCCAGATTGTTGGCAAACTTAAGCTCATGTTCAGCCCTGAATGTATCTTTAAATAAATAAAAAGTGTGAGCTTCTCACAAACTTGAAAAAGGGCAAGAAAGCTTAAATTGATAACAAAACGACTGCCAAAAAGGAATGAGAGCAAATGCATGAAAAAGAATTATCTGCACATTTAATATCTTATTTCTAGTAACAGATATCCTAAATCCAATGTTCCCCTTAGATGTTGCACGGGTAATGCCTAACACACCTTTCTTATCTCCATTCTGTCTAACAAATGATGAATAGAGAAGCCAAAAAACATAATCGTACAAAAAGAATCAAATGAAAGGGTAAATAAAAAAAATGAACCAAAATATAAGAACGAATAGAAAGAGGCGTGTAAAAGAACCCTTTGAAAAGCAACTTTCCAAATTGACAACCCCCAATACTCTCCTCTTATCCTGTGAATCTAATCATATTGCTCTATGTAGCCAATCTCCACCATTGACATTTACATCAAAACAGGCATCTGCTATTTTACAAAAAAGGAGGTGGTGCTGCTATTGAGCAATGGGATCTCCAAAGAACAAATGATATCAGTATGAGATCTCCAGAGAATGAATGGAATCAGTATCTTACAAAATTCTATCATCGCGGCTCTAGTATATGGCAATTTTTTATGAATTCATTGGAGTAGTTTACATGCTTGGTCCAGAACGGTTGGAGGTGATGAAAAGCAATATCAAGCCAGGGCTTGGATTGGCCGTTGTAGTGTATCACAGCCGCCTTTCTCACACTGTTTAAGTCTGTTTTTTCTTGGTAGCCTAAACCTAATAGGTGCCATGATGCCTCAATTGGATGGATGTGGCCCTGGAATGCTATCAAAGCAGGTGGTAATGTCCCAAGTTTCCATAGTGTGAAGTTTGACTTTAGATTCTGTTTCAAATTAACAATAAAATAAAACACACATGAGAAATTCATTTATTTGTCTTAATTAATAATAAATACCCACTGTGTTTACCCCAGATCAGACTGATATAAAAGGGTAACTAGATCTTGCAAAATGTCCAAGAAATAACATAATACAATCTTCATGGAGACCAGGCCTCCTGTCAAGCCTGGTATCACTACCATACCAAACCAATCCAAACAGAAGGATCACTTCTAGTGGTAATTTCCTTTACTTGTATAATCATTTATTTCGCACTCATTCCGCATTTTGTCTGTTTCTCAAAGAGGTTTACAAACAAGCATGAACTTAAGCTCGGCAGTAAACATCGGACTACATAAGCAATCAGGCTTTTAAAGTTACCTAATTCATACTACCATAGAACATCGAACCATCATGATAGCAGATAAAACTTCTATCCTAATTTCTTGAAAGATGCTAGATTCACCCTCATCTATAACTTATGTTCTACACATGTAATGAGGAAGGCCATTACTGTAAGCACCTTTCAAATAAACTTGCAAGGGGAAGGGTATAGTCCACACAACATCTGTTTCAGTTTTGCATGATCACATATGATAATTCCATTGGTTTAAAGAACCTAGATGATGTTCTGGTTTTGCAGTGGTATATTTTATTCTGCAGTTTTAAGAGAGTGCATGAAATCGCCCCTAAAGAATGAACAGGAAAAGAGAATAAATTCAAGATACCTCTCTAATCCAATAGTGGAAAGTCTCTCTAATACTTGTTTTCCTCCAAGCATTCAAATCAAACACATTCATGCCATAAGCCCAGGCACACTCTTCAGGATCAAACTTGTTCTTGATGAGCGGATGTGAGAAATTGAAGTAATTCCTGAACCGTTTTGACATGACCCAGTTGTCTTCACCACGGCATGTCTCGACTGCTCCATTGACCTTTCCAGAGAGGTCTATCTCCCACAAAGGAGACAGGTCATGCTGCACCACTACATCATCATCTAGGAATACTACCTTGTTGAGAGCAGGAAATAGCTGCACACGAGTTTTGGTGATATGTAGCACTATGTTAGCAACAACTTTTGAGTTACACTTTATAGTGGAACTAAAGAACACAATTATCCACAATCATATAGCAGTATTGTACTTGTACATTGTTTTTCCCCTTTGATGTAATTTTCTGTCTTATGTTCTAATTTATTTTCTAATTTATATTTGTCTAATTTGTTTCCTAATTTCATTGTTTCAAGTATAGCATGTACCACTAATAGATACTGCAGTTCCATTTGGAACATATGCCCAAGCCCGCCCTAAAAAAAAGGATAGATTGTATTTACTCTTCAAATTGCAAAGGATATGATATTATTAGGTCTGTTTATAAACTGACAAGGAACAAGTACATCACTGCCATAACATTAGTACACCAGATTGAACCCAGAAAATACAGGTCAAGCATTCCTCTTGATATGCAATTGAGCTCAGAATTTAGTTTCACTTACCTCGGGAAGGTATATACGGATATGGTTCAGCAAGGAAATATACTTGGGGCTCCTTGCCTGGAGCTTGGAAGAAAAGACCCTGGGGTTGTCTTCCTTATCCATCCCTGAGACATCCCCATGATATCTGCTCCTCAAATCCCTCTGGCTCTCCATTGCCTCTATAACTGGGATGTTCTCTCTAGTCAACCAGTCAAATTGGTGCACCCCTTTCACCTCCACAATGGCCAACCCCAGGGAATTTAAAGCAAACCAGGAATGCATACCTGGGTACGTCTTTTTGTCGGTAATAATATGCAACACCACCTTTCTAGGGTTCAAGGATGCTTTGACAAGTGATGTCGCGACCACTGAGGCAGCAAGAATGTTATCAGTCGGGAGAACAAAATGGTGACGTGAGTTATCAGTCAATAGGGGGACCTTTTCGGGGGGAGGAAGTTGCCTCCTAGCGTGAGCATTGGAGGAGTACTCATCAGTGAGACGTAACGAAAGGCAATAGATGCCTTTTGGGAGAGAGATAGCAGCATAGTGCTTATGGAGCTGTTCAGCTAGTCGGGCTTTCTTTATCTCTCTATCCATGTTATCCATCTGAATTTATTGAAAGTCACATAAGAAGACGAGGTTAAAAAAAGAGAGAAAATTTTGTGTTCAATCCTCAAAACTCTTTATGCACTACTTACTATAGCTGATTAAATGATGAAAACATGATGACAACCCAAATTTGTGACTATCTGATAAGAAAGACTAATAATAATACTTCTGATTTAATTAAATAAAAAATTGAATAGCTTGTGTATGTTTGGACAAATTGTAGAAGGAAGATACATTTCACATTTGAATAGAAGTAGGGATGTTTTGAGATTTAACAGACAAATACTTCAATCTAAAAGGTACTTTCTCCAATTATACATGCCATTTCCTACAGCTTTTTGTAGGTAAAGAAACTAATTATAGCACTTTTATCTGAGATACAAGGCATGTTCAATTTCTGAGTATAAGCTGGAGAATCTTGATTTATTGACCAAATACATTTCCAATGGCAAATAAAGGTAATTGTATAAATATTAAAAAGGGTTGCTACTTGAATGTATCTTCTAACATAAATGCGAAAATAGTAAGAAGCAGTACCATAGCTTTCAATCTAAGCGCAAATGTCTTTGCGTCATATTTGTTGCTTTTCACATCAGACATAAATTCATGGTATGATTCTGGAATCTTCCATCCAGCTGGAACTTCTTCCAATTTTGCTCGTTCTAGCATCTTATACAAATCCTTCACAATTCTCTGAGCGAAGAAAAACAACTATTAAGATGATAATAGAATTAAAATGCATATTGGTTGCAATAATTTGGAGTAACTTATGGTTATAGTTGGTATTTACCGTTGAACCATCATCAACTCTGACAAGAAAGCTCGGACCTAATCTCCTACCTAAACAATCTGAAAAAGAAAATATTAAATTAACCAAAAGAGTTTATACACAGTGCTATCATAAACACAAACCTCCAGGTCATCACCATAACCAAGGTAAATGAGACTCTGCTCATATCTCCAAATTTGTTACAAAGCCATTTGGAAATTAATAGCTAGACATAAACTTGAGCGCAATAGGACAAAATTATAACCGAACTGCTCAAATGTTTTTCAGAAAGACTCAGTACTAGAAAAAACCTTTCTATGTAGTTTTTATATTGCCATCATGTTAATATTACCAGCCAGCAGTGTTTACATTAGGAGGTCACATTCAGTAGACAATAGAACATGTAATTTAGTATGTGACAAAACAACTATATTCCTTATTTGATAGCCGTTATGTCATTCATTGTAATTTAAGAGCTAAGGTTTGAGCACATTCAGTAAATGAAATCAGTATCTTTCTTTCAGAATTTCAGCTACATTGGAGAAGAACAACACCTAGAACATGAAAGAACCAGAATATACTACAATTCTAGCTAAATTGATAAAAAAGAAATTTGAATGCAGCTTAATTTGGTCATATTTACAATCAGAAATAAAATTTGAATGAAATCCCAGTCCAAAGTTCCCCAATCCATGGAAGAGAATCGGAAATCACCAATTGCAATTCAAACCAATTGTTTCAATATAGATCCACCACATCACCGACAGACCTAAAAGCAGCAGATCTAAATCCGAATCAATACTCACCTAGAGAGGAGCACTTATTGAAGCCTTCTAGAGTCATGATTGCTGTCAGAATAAAGACGAAAGGCAACAAACACGCCAGCGCCAGCACGGTATAGAACAGGGTCCGGTATGAGACGTGGCGCGCAGCTGCACCTTTTACCTTAGTCAAATCTAACCCGAACCCATTATTGCTAGAAATCGTGATGCTTCTCATGCTCGGGGAAAGCCGGATCTGCATCCTCGCGCCACCGCCACGTCGACCCTCCCGTGCTACAGCCACGTGTCAATCGAAAGAACAATGCGAAGCTCAATAGGAGTTTTGCAATGGCCACAACCCCACGCCGAGAAAAATGGAGGCGGAACCGGTATTTGATCTTTCAGCCGGGTCTCCTTGATCCGGCATTGGGGTTTGGTTTTGTCACGAAGATGGACTGAGCTGCGATTTCTATAATTTTAGGGGTTGCGAGATAAAATTTGGGACGAAGCAGAGAAAATAGTAGATAATATTTATTTTGCTTTTTGATCGATTTTTCAGGACATTTTTTGATCGGGTAAAAAAGGGAGCGCAATTTTCCAGCTGCCTTTTAGAAATTTCTGAAGTATTTTGCCTCTCTCTCTCTCTCTCTGTGTCTCCCTCTCCAGTCAAAGGCGTGTATTTTGGGCAACAAAGAGGGGCGAAGAGGGGGAGAGGAGGGGAGGGGTCGGTCGGATCAGTAGAAGAACTGATGATATAACTACGATTATATTTTACATACATAAATTCGGAAAGGAAAGGAAGAAAGCTACGTTTAACTGGTAAATACGCATGCTCTCGGTCCATGAAAGAAAAACCCACGTGCGCTGGAGGGTCCAGCTGTACCGGGTTGAAAGAGTTGCATGATAGGAAACTCCACGTGCAGTTGAGAAGCTCATTGGTGGTCTGGAGTTCCGGTTTCTGTGTAAGATTACATAGTGTCCTTCCTGTGGCGGGTATTCATCGGCATGCACATAGTAACAACTAACAAATTGGGGATTCGGAATTATTCGGTGAGATCAAAAAGTCACGATTCAGATATAATACAGATATTATTTGGGAAATAATTTGTTTAATGTAATATAAATAAAATATATATTATAATATTAATTTTTTAAAAATACATTAAAAACTATAAATTTTCAATTAAAATAATATATAATATATTTTTGGCCGAATAATTTACGAATAAAACGTTTTTTTAGATCAAAAAAATATTTTATATTAAACTGATGAATTATTTATGAATCATTCAGTTATAAATAAAAAACTATGATCCTGCATGTATTTTTTCGCTCACTTACATCAAGTATAGGTTTCCGGCTATATAAGAACATACAGATGTTCGTAAAGAAAGAGTCACACGATATCGGAATAATGGGTGGGGCAAATTATGTGGAGTTAACAGGCAATGATGCATTCCTGAGCTAAATAAACTGTATTAAATAAGATTAATCAAATGAATGAGTTTATTGCCCTTTCTTTGAACCATTGATTTAAAAAAAATACATCTTTATTAAGGGGCGGGATGGTTTGACGTAACCTTGTATGAATTTTAGGTGAAGATGACAAGCGTAATGTTCTGTTATTATAATTGTTGGGTGGTCTGGTTAGGTTTGGCTAATTGACTCGATAGTTGAATTAAAATAAACACATTTTTTTAATGGCTTACAAGTAGCAGACCTCGTGCTTTGCTTTCTAGGTACATCAAGGTGGTTTTTTTTCCTGCCAGAGACATATATTCCAAGAAAAAGTGCCTATTTTAATACAAGAAACCAATATCCCATAATTAATTACTCCAACAAAATATTCCAAGATTAACAACGCTAACAATGCATTAAGTTATGTACTTTATATCATTAAATGTCTGAGGAATATATTTAGAATATTCCTTTATTAAAATTGTCGGATTCCCTGTTCTTATTGACGTGATAAGTAGGGGTGTGCAATCGATCAGTTCGGTTCAAACCAAATTAAAATATATACATCTGAAAATTTATTCAATTTAATAAATTATGAACCAAATTTTTTTTATAAAAATATCAACCAAATAGAGCAAATTTTATTTTGTTAGTTTAGTTAAATTGAAATTATATTAGTTAAAGAGAAATAAAAAATATTAATTATTATAAAAATTGATATAACAAATAAATAATTAAAAAATAAAAATAACTAAATAATACCTAGAAAAAATAAATATATTCGGATTATTTTTTTATGATCCTTTAACTTAGATAAATTTTGAACTACTTATTTTATCCGATTTAAAAAGATATAAACTGAATAAAAATTAAAAACTAATTTAGTTAAAATTTTCAATCTAATAAAAAATTTTAAAATGAAAATTTTAATTAAATAATTTAAAATTTAATATTTCAGTATAAAATTAATTAAACCGATCCGTTTGCACAACGTTAATGACAGAGAATCATTTCGCCATTTGTTTGTTTTTTTTTTTTTGTGTGTCGGTTGGCCAAGAGGAAAAGTAAACTTAAAAGAACAAATCAATAATTGAAAATTTCTTAATCAATGCCGAACCAGAAAAGACCAGCCAAGCCAAAATTCTATTTCTGAGGTCAGAATTATTTCGTTATTTGCTTGTTTGAAAGCCACCGTACACCAGAAATTAATGTTTCTTTACTTTCTTTTATCCACTAGCGGAGCTTTCTTAGGGCTAGAGGGGACATGCCCCCTTCAATTGAAAAAACAATTAAACTGAATATTATATTTTTATTCTATAAATATTAATTTACAATTAAATTGGTCTTCTCTTAATTGTAAATCATGATCTAAGGTTTTTAACATCATTCTTTTCTAAATATATCCTATTAGAACTCAAAGAAATAACAAATATGATAATATTTTAAACTTATTTGTTTTACTATTTAAGTGATAAGCATATTTAATTGACAATACTATTTCAATATGAAATTATGAATCAGCCATTTATGTGAGGATTAAATGGTTGGTTGTCATTTAATGCTTTGTTAATCATCAATGTATGTTATATTTTCTGAAAATAATATATTAATTATATTTTAGTGGTTAATTATAACTTTCATACATAAATGTTATACAACGTACTGATAGTAGATCGATATACATAATATATATTGTGTGATATAATTTTTGTAAGTCATAAATTAAACAGAGGTATTATTATTTTCTTGACATGATCATTCTATTTAATTGCAAAACTTACACTTTTAATTTATTTATATAGTAAGCATGAAATAAAAAAGAAAAATAGTAAATAGATAAGTTCTATAAATTTATTAAAAAATTTATGCTGCAAAGTATTCATTATGCGAGCTGCATCGCTAAAAATAAAAGAAAAAAATTGGTCTTATTTTATAGTAAATTTCATCTCTTTCATTTTTCTTGATTTTCATAGAAGAATAATACATGTTTCTAATAAAAATAATGTTCAAGTTCTCTATTTTGAAAAGATAAAATGTAATTTTATGTAATATCAAAATAAGTACGTTCTATAAGTACAATTTGCTAAAATTTAGTGCTAAGTTTTGTCTAAATTTTATGAAATAGATAATATTTTACTGGATATATTAACCGACCCTCAAAAGATTTAAATCCAGCTCTGCTACTCTTTTCATCTGGCTTGATGCTTTTGAGAATACCAGTATTTAAAGTTTACATCACGTTATTTAATACAATAGTACTATATCCACTGAGAGGGTTGTTTTTTACTGAATCAATTTTCTACTAAATCAAAATTTCAGCTCAAAATTAAATTTTGAAAAAAAAAACAAATAAATATTGATGACCGTGAAATAAGGTTGTCAGCACCAACATTATTTTTCATTGAATATTCTTTTAGGAAAAAAAATGGAGGTCGGAGGATTAATCCTAACCCAAGGTTTGAATTTGGGTCGGTATTAGCACAAACAACCCCCTAGTTTGCTTATTTGATTCTTTTATACATTCCTCCTTTTTTTTCCATCCATAAATTGAAATTTATTATTATTCATCTACACTAATTCGTCCACATTTCCCCCCTCAAGATTCTAGAAAATTAAATCTCTATTAAATAAAAGGTCTGAGATTAAAGTAGCGTTAACAAGCACGCAAATGTTTTCATCGACATGCAGTTGACCCAGTAAGTAGAGTTGTCCTGTTGTTCCAAGGAAAAACACATTAATACAAACCTCACACAAGTTTAAATCTGTATAAAATTTATATTAACAAAATTTTATATAGGTTGACAGCTGATCGAAAATAACAGTTATAAGTGACTCATATTTTCAAGAGAGAAAACGAGGGGAAGAAATAATCAAGGCACGTTGATAAACTTATTTACATAATCAATATTTCACATCTAGAATGTGTCCAAAAAATAAAATAAAAATAAACAAAGCTTAAGTGCTTCCAACTGGCATGCATGCAATCCTAGCAACTTGAATCAAACCGATAATGTTTTAATTCCACAAGAATGATTAATATCTATGGTAATCGGTAACAATAGTTATCTTATTAAATTCAAATGTACGAGAAAGTATGGTTTTCTATATTATCTTTAAATTAAAATGTAGAAAAACTTTAGCTGAAAAAATGGAATCAAATCCATATTGGTAGGGATTTGAAATACATAGCAGGTCTAAAGAGGAACTTGTAGGCCTTCTTTCACATGGATCATATTTTATTGGGTTTAATGGGCTAGGCCCAGTCAATTTAGAAGTTACGAGAATATTTTGTAGCAAGTAGTGAATATTCCTACGTTGACTTATTATGGGTCCCCAAAAGTATTATCACATCATCAATTATTTTCCAAGAATGATCACAAACCGTGTCTATGGTACAACGTATAAGTCTACCAAAAAATGTTAGGTGCATTTAATATTCTCTCACTAAATTTAATGAGCTCATGGGCTCAATGGCATTCTCCTGAGCAGAAGGCAAAACAAAGCGAATCTAAACGCAAAACACTTTCGGACAAATGAGAACCAGAGAAATCCAATTAGAAAAGAAAATTAAAAAAAAGGAATAAAATTGAATTAGAGAGACATCATACGCCCAAGAAATAGACACATCAGGATTTCTGCATTAAAAATGAATGAATATTGATTCTTACATGACACTATTCGATATATTATCTGTACCTTTAAGATAATTAAGCTTCTACTATCTATTCTACAACTACAGGCCCCTATATTAACATAATAACACAAAATAAACAACTTAAAATGTCTAATTAGACAGTGCAATAAACAAGAAAGCCAAGATAATAAACCTGAATTAATTAACCCCTCGAAAGAACCTGAACACAAATTAATGCAATGCTAACCAAGAATAAACAAGAAACCAGTCAATTGTGAAGCGGATTGGGACCCGTTGGCACAACCCGTTTCTCCATCCCAAATCTGAGATCGGTCTCGTTCGAACTCGAATTCAGCGGAGACGACAATGCTAGTTGGGGTTTCTGTTGCTGAAATTGTGTGCACTGGGATGTAGGATCAGGTCCACGACAGATGATAGAAGAGTGCAAAGGCCGGGCGCATGAAGGGGTCGTCCATATGAGAATGCATGCAAAGATGAGAACCAAGAAGAGAGGTGAAGAGTTATCCATGTTGGTGCTAATGCTTTGGTTGCCTTATTTGAACGAATTGTAACTAGATAGAGGGAGAGGGTGAGAGGTGGAGAGAGAACTGAGAGATTGGAAATGATAGCAGTTCGTGCTAGAATTGAATTGTAATTGTAACTTATTGAGTAGCTCTTGGTCATTGGAGGTTGAAAAGGAGAGCGTTGAGGGAGATTTAAGGGCTTTCACAAGAGATCCATGAAATGTTAACTACTCATGTGCACCCGGACCAGGAGAACCGGTATTGAATGGTACGAAAAAGGGGACTGACAGTGGGCCCCAGTATGAGCAGAGTGCAGCGAGGATTTGTTGTTTGAAAGACGAGTCATCAGTGAGCTAGAGTGGTAGCTGGTAATCTAATCTGATGCTGGCCATAATTTTCTAATTAAATTGCATAATGCGAAATATCTTCCTCAGAAAAAGACAAGAACCACAAATTGAAATCCTGTACGTGTGGTAAATTATTATACATCTCAGCATGAATTGGTTACTATATAAAATGGATAATTGCTTTAATATTCATATGTCTTAATTTTGAACAAGATCACTAACTACTAATCTAAGACCCAATTAAGGTTATTTTAATAATACGGACTTTTTTTTTTTTTGCAATTCTTATACCTTTTGGTATTGGTCATTTGGAAATTGGTTACCAAGTACACGGCCTTTACTTTTCTTGTAATAATAGTACGAAATACATTCACTTCATGCAAAACAAATTAAGAAATAGAGATTGAGAATTTTTAATTACAAAAGTTAATTGAAAAGGCAAACTACTCTTACTAGCTATATATCCGTACGTTGCAGTAAACTCTTTTATTTAAACATAAAAACATTATAAGATAAAAAAAATCACATTGATCTAATATTAAATTATAAATTCATCAAATTATAGAGAAAACCTATAATAAAAATCAGATTTAATCTTGGATGAGATTTTCTGCACAATATGAGTTAATGATTCATGGTGTTTATGGTAAGAGAAATGAATTATTTCAGCATATATTATCACCATTAATTTCTTACCAAACATGTACAAGGTTACTAATCATAATGCATATCTTAAGACTTAAATCAAATTTTTTATATCATAACATAAATAGAAAGATATTGAATATTTGATGGTGTCTATGTAGCTTAACAAATTAAGCCCTAGTATTAATACAATCGGTCGCAAGCGCACGACCTAATCGTATAATACTTTGGGTTATCGATCCACAGGGAGGAGCTAAGAAGTACTGGTCAACTAACCTTTGATAATCTAGACCGATCAAAACTGAGTTGGTTCGATCATAAAACTAAAATAGATAATAAAAATTATGTTTGTATCCTAAAAATGCAACCTAAAAAGAGAAGAGATGCAACCTGTGTCCAGGAATACACATTGAATCCACTAATGCAGGTCAAATCCTAGGAATACGAACTTAGTCACTGAATGCAGTCTGTACCGAAAGGAATGCGAGCTGTACTAATAACTCGGGGGTAAAACTGATTTTTCTTATGGATATGAAGTATCTAGGTATATGGGTTCACCATCATATTTTAGTTATACATGCTTGGTTATTTATATCATATTTGTTGGTTTATATAGTTGAGGGATATATCCTATGATTGATAATTAACTATATGTCTATAGCTAATTATACTGTACCTAGTCCAAATATGACAGGATACCGTCGCACCATACCACTATGGCTTAAGTCCGTTAATTTTTGTGATATATCTTGGATTCCTTTAGTTTCTAATACAGTGTCGTGCACAAGGTGCCTAAGTTTATTTCATTTCAGTCTGGCTTTCAACGTCACCGTAACAGTATCATGATTTACTTGCCTAAAATGTGCTTATAATATTATAATCCTAACTTTATGTAACCCCTTTGTGTCCGTCAACAATACACTCATCCTTTCAGTTTGTTGTATATTACCAGCAAGATTACTAAGCTATTCTCATAACATCACAAGCAGTTTAATCATATGAAATAAATCAACACATAAACCATATAAATAACTCAAATATGCATAACATAAAATATTCAGGCTACATCCATATCCCTAGACGGAGGACTTAGCCTTCCATACTAAACAAGTTAGAAACTACAAATGCAAAAATAAACATCTCTAATAAAATTAAAAGAAAAGAGAAAATATAACTCATTTCTTGCAACTCGAGAAGAGACGCTGCCTTGCACCCGAGCAACTTGCTTGCTTCTGGAGACTTTGCCAATGGAGGAAGAAAGAATAAAAATAGATTTTTCTCGATCCAGCACGAATGCTAGTCCAAGGTGGAAGAAGAGAAGGATGGAGAATGGGATGCCTAGATGTGTAGATTGGCAAGGTTTATATAGGAGAGCCAAGGAGCTTGAGTCCACAAATTCTTAATTGTGGGACTAAAACAATTGAGAGCCGGATATAATTGTGCATTAATTATTGGCGCATCTGAGCATTGAAGGTCTTAGTGATTCTTGTGATTTGATTTGAACTTTAATTGTCCAGCGCACAGAGAGATATGCACTAATTGATTTTCCTCCACTATAGGAGAGAGCAAATGTTGCGCCAGGAGGGAAATGAGAAGCCAATTGCGCCAGGATATGAATCTTGATATTTAATGCACACATCATGGAGTGATTAAGGGTGAATTGCAATTAATCTTTAATGCATTAATGCATAATCATCAACGTCAAAGAGAACCTGGTGATGATTTGCGCCAAGAGAAAAAGAAATTGACTTCATGAGCAGATTTCACGTGGAGGGGGGCAGTGATGCGGGTCACGAAACGAGTCAGCTCATAATTTGCTCCAATTTTTGCTCCAAAAACTGTAATAAAAATACAAAATGCGCAGCAACCGACCTTTTGATAGAAATTGCAAGAAATAAACTAAAAATAAATAAAAATACAATAAAATAAAATAATTGGATTTAGTTTTTGGCTTAATTATGCATGAAATTATAGGTATAAATATCGTTCATCAGTATTCTTTTATAAATTATGTGCATAAATAATAAAAAAACTATAGATATTATCCGTCTAATTGAGGGATAAAATGGGTATAATAAAGAGGGGATCAATGGACGCGATTACATACGTTCGATCAACCAAAAATAGATATTATTCGTCTAATTGAGGGATAAAATGGGTATAATAAAAAAAATACCATGATAAAAAATGAACCCTTCAATTCTTAACTGCTTTATATAATAGTATAGATTAGGTGGAAGACTAACCCTCATTAAATCAATACTAAATGCAATATCTATATATTGGATGATAATCTTTAGGTTGCCGGCTCATGTCAGGAATATAATTAATCAATTATGTAGGAGATTCCTTTGGTTTAGAGGTCACACAGTTAGGAAAAAGTCATATAATTTAGTAGCATGAAAAATAGTATGTAATAGTTATGAAAAAGGAGGATGAAAAATAATTAATCTTAAATTAATGAATAAATCTTTATTATATAAATGGTTATGGAGATTCAACAATAACGATGAAAAAGGTCTTTGAAAAGTGATCATATCAAATATGTATAGTAGTAGAAGAGTTATTACTTATTTATCACCATTTTATAAAGAAGTTTGTAGAGAAAAATTTTTTTGATATTAGCATCCATAAAAAAATAGATAATGGGAATAATATATTATTTTGGCAGGATAGATGGATATCATACTGTGCATTAAAATCATATTATCCACTTTTATATCAATTAACATCCAATAAAATAATAACTTGCTGAAGTTATAGGTTTTAATAGATGCTATCTTCTTTTTAGTAGACCTCTTAATGATATATTAAGTCAATAATTACTGTCACATTATAATATTCTCTCTAGGGTTTCCATAAATACAACACATGATATATGTATATGAAGATGGTGTAATACTGATATATTCAGTATACATTCTTGTTATTGTTGGTTAGACTTTGAGGGTGTCAAATATTTTGTTTTTCAATCGATATGGTCAGCACATATACCTTTAGAAACTGTTGATCATATTTTCATCCATTGTTCGATTGCAACTTGTTTATGGTCATGGATAGCAAATTACAATAATTTCTATTTTTTTTTATGTCAGAATAGAGAGGAACTATGGCATATTAATGCTTCTATACCATTTAAAGATAATAATATTCGTGAATTGCTTAGAAGTGTCATTTCATGAGTTTTATGGAAAGAAAGAAATAAATTAATATTCCAAGAGGTACCTGTAAAAGTATGAGAGTTTTGGGGGGTAAAATTATCAATTTAATAAAACACTGGAGTCATATTAAAGATAACAGCTGCAAAATAACATTCATCTAATTATACCCCATAATGTCAACTCTTTACCTATGCAGATTTAGAGAAAAAATTAAGAATAGAGCAAGTTGAGTTTGAATAGACTAATCATATACAGTGTCTCTTTTAAATTGTCCTCCCATTTCATCTGAGTTTGTTCATTATAAAGGACTAATTACAGTTCAAGACCTTTAATTACAGGCTGTCATCATTTGCTTATCTATTTAAGCTAACTCAATCCATTCCTCAAAGTGATACAGAAAATAAGGAAATCTACAATAAGAACATTTTGAACAAACCATTGATCAAACATTCAGTAAATCCATTCAAATCCACCAGTCAGAAACATACAAGCTTAGCCTCTCATCAATCTCCTTCATCAACTCAGGACAACTGCTTTTCAATTGCAAAAATCCCTCTGTCAAGGCAAAACCTGAACAACGCCTTGGTCGAAGAAAAGATAAAAGTCCAAGCACACCTGTTTCAGATGCAAGCGATGGTACCGATCAGCCAGAACCAAGACGTCCCCTGCATTACCTACCTCAAGCCTCTGTGCAATGTCAGCCTTGCAACATATCTTCAGCCGCTCCATTCCATATCTGTCCGCTGCAGCGAGCAAACCCTTTACCAGCGCCATCGTATCTGAACTCTTCTCTTGTTTCTCAGGCAGAAAGCATGTCATTGATTTCTATTCTCTGAGAATTAATTGTGCTCCTCCATGGGTCCCAATAGCTCTTGCTTGACCTCCATAGGTGATGGACTGACGGGGAAAAAAAAAACTCAGTGACTTTGAGGACACCAGATTTAGACCGTCTTTGTCTTATGAACCTAATGGAAAACTATGCGTCTAAGATTAATTGGATCAAGGCTAACTTTGGACCTAGTACCACAGATAGGTTAGAAATCCTCAAAAAAATGTCAATCTTGGAAATCTACCAAACTATTGTGACTAAATATACTTGAAGTGACTTATTTTGCAATCAACCCTAGAAAACGTTTTTTTTTTGGAATATTTTCCCTTATTTAGTTTATTTTACTTTTCCTTTTAAGTTTAGATATTTGGAAGTTGGAACTTAGATTACTTAGTAAAGCTGTTCTTGTGGACTGACATCTAATTTATAGTAATGACAGGTCTGTGTACATGTAAACTGACTAAATTAGTGTATAAAAATTTATCTTTATCTTATTTTACTATATTAAAGAGCAGCTAAGGGATGGAATGACCATATCATTTTATATCAGCATTTCTATCTCATCTCAATTTATTTGAGATTAAAGACTTTGTTGTTGTTGTTGATGTCGTGTTTCGTTCTTCCTTAGCCCATTATTTATTTATTTTTTCATAGTTTCACTGGATCTCCCTCATAAATCTCTTCATCATAACTGCTCCCACCTCACACTGAATCCATATCTTTTGTTATTCTAATAAGAAATAAGAACTCTGTTGTTTTAATCTGGATTATTGGATGAAAACAGACATATTAGATTGACTCTTGAATATTAGGAGGCTCTTCTTTAAACCAGAAAAAAATTGATCCGTTCAATTTAACCAACGATCCAAATTAAAATAGCAAGTCCTGGTTACTTTAAGTCCATGTCAAATGTATATGTACAAAATAGGTTCGTCTATAATATCATTAATATACATATTTAACGTGTATCAATGATGATACTAATAAACGTATCTACATAGGGAGTGTTTGGCACTCAATAGAATAGCAAAAAATTAGAATAGAATAGCTATTTCGACGAATTAATTTGCCAAACGAATTTTAAATTAAGTAGAAGAGTGTGGAAAAGTGCTAATCCGGTATACCAAGTTATATGTGGTATACCGGATTAGCCCTCGTCGGAATAGCGATTATTGTTTGATTATGTTATATTATATTATTATATCATGATTATAATTATAATTATGATTTATTATTATATTATTAGTGTGATTATAATTTATTATTATATTAATATTATGATGATTATTTATTTATTATTATATAATATTATTATAATAATTATTGTTATTATTATATTAATATTATTGTTAGTATTGTTATTACATGATTAATTTTACTATTATTTATTATTATAATTATTATGATTTTAGTATTATATTATTATATTATGATTATAATTTTATTATTATATTATTATATTATAATTATGACTATGATTATTATTACATATTATTATTTTATTATTATATTATATTATATTATATTATAATTATATTGTTAGAATTATAATTATTTATTATTATTATTATATTATGATTATGATTATAATTTTTAATTATATTATTATATTATTATGATTATAATTATAATTATAATTTTTTATTATTATGTTATTATATTATCATTATTATTATTACTATTATTATTATTTTAATTTTAATTATAATTTATTATTATTAATATATTACTATATTAAGATTATGGATTATGATTATTATTATTATATTATCATTATTATTATTATTATATTATTATCATTATTATTATAATTATATTATATTATATTATATTATGATTATATTATAATTATATTATTATTATATTATGATTATGATTATAATTTTTTATTATATTATTATATTATTATAATTATAATTTATTATTATATTATGATTATATTATGATTATTATTATTACTATTATCATTATTATTGTTACTATTATTATTTTAATTATAATTATAATTTATTATTATTAATATATTATTATATTAAAATTATGGATTATGATTATGATTATTATATTATCATTATTATTATTATTATTATTATTTTACTATTATTATTATCATCATTATTATTGTTAGTATCATAATTATCCATATTTTAACTATTCTGATTAACAACTGCCAAACAATATTTTCTCTCTTCCGAATAGTCAAGAATACCACTATTCTACCACTTTTCCAAAAATAAACTATTCTATCACTCTTCCAAAATTACCACTCTTTCAAAGCTATTCCTTGATTTGCCAAACGAACCCATATAAAATACAAATAAGGTTTAAAGAGGCACTTATAGGTCTTCTTTCACATGGATCAAATTTTATTGGGCTTAATGGACTTGACCTAGTCAATTTAAAAGTTAAAACATAACTTTTTGATGTAATGTAGCAAACAATTTTGTGACGTGATATAGTCATGTATATGAGTCGATGGACTCGATGCAAGCTCAAATATCCAACCACAACTCTCTAGCTTGCATTACTCAATGTACTGATCTGTCATTGTGGACCCGACCAGTTTAAAAGGAACCGACTGGTTAGTGGGTCAGGTCCTTGTCAAGATCACTTGAGACCTTGACGATGCAGAATCGAAACAAGGTAAAGCTTTTTTTCGTATATATAAAGTACCCGATGTAAAGACAAATCGTTGAACCGGAAAGATTTGAGTTAAAAGATATGACAGTTTAATGTATTTTTCCTATCAATCTATCTATCACACTTTTGTTCCCTTAGCTTTTAGCACACTTTTGTTCCCTTAGCTTGCCAGCTTGATGGAGCATGTTCTAAAAGCATTAAATAATCACAGATAAAAAAATATTCAGGAGATAACAGCATTTTTTTCATTGTGGTAAATATAATATATAAAGAGAACAAAATAATATGAGTACGGTGAAGTTTTGAGCTCATAGCCAGACCCGAGTAGATTTACCTTTGATTACTTAAGATTTGATTTATTTATATTAAAATTTTAAAATCACGTTTATTTCACATAACATTACAAATTTAATTAATTTTAATTAACATTTTCAATTTCTTTATAAAATATATATTCAACTTTAATTATGTAAAAAAATAACTTGAACAATACTAATATGTAGTGAATTATTCTTAGCTAGTGAAAGGTGAAAAATCAGAGATTAATTAATTTGACCAAGAATGAGTAGGTCCTAACTCCTAGTTCATCGAAACAAATGTTAAACATTGAATGATAGTGCTAAAAGACCAGCACTAGTCATGAATCCATCTCTCACACACACTGGCACACACCTCCCGAGTCCCAACTGTGGCAAACTGACAATAATGTTTTGCTGTATAAAAAAGAAAAAAGCTGGGAACCGAGTCCAGCTCCTGAAACTGAGTTTAAAACACGGGCTATGGACTCAAAATTTCATCACGCTCGCTCATATATTTATTATATTTACCAAAGAAAAAAAATCTGAGAAAACAGGCCCGTATTCAAGATCGAAAAAACCCCAAAGAAGATTTAGAAAACCTACATTTACAATTAGGAAAAAAAAAGAATTTTGACAGCTATATCACAGATTCATAGCACAGCTTCACGTCACACCAGTGTTGTTGCATCAAGTTTCAAAAGAAAAACATTGCATGTCATCTTTCTAGGAAAAACAGTTCAGGCCTTCCGGCCTCTACTCTACACAGGAAAATGCTCCTTTCACAAGTAGTCCAGACCAAGATGTACTAAAAAGAATTGCATTTTCTATCGACTAAAAGTGAGGTCTTACAAACTAGAGGAATGTACTACCTCGTGCATGTACAAAAAATATCATACACTGTATATTCTGGCAACCACCCACAAAAAGGAAAAAGGCCTAGAACATGAGAAACCACATTTCAGACAAAGACAGATGAACTATTCCAAAAATACTTTGGTGCATAAATGCATGGGGCTCTGCCGACTAATTATGAACAAAAAAAAACAACACACGGTATAGAACCTCATTATTCAAGATGAACCACAACAGATAAAATACTTGATGAGTGACTTGTACAAGTACACAGACACAGAGAGAACAACAATGCCAGAACGACAAATGTGAAACAATGCAAAACATGGGACAGCCCAAAACAATAAAACCTTAAAATGTCTGAAACCTATTAATAATAAAGACCACTTCAAGATCTAATAGTCCAAAAAATAACTCCATCAAAGGCCATGTACAAAAACCAACCAGACCAGAGTTCTTGTGTATTATAATTTCACCCATGTAAGAAATACAACAACCGAACCCCTTCATTTTGTTTCCAATTTTATTAAAGACAACCTGCAGGAGGCATTGGCTGCCACAATGTTACCATTTAAATGACCCCACTGTTTGTTAGTGGGTTCATTTAGTGGACTGCTTAACACTTGAAATGGTTGGTGATGCAAACCGAGACCAGACCAGACCAGACCAGACCAGACACGACAAGGCATGGATGCAAATGCTTCATGCAGGACCCAGATATGACCCAAACCAACCACCTCATAGGACCTGATCTGAAGTAACCTGACTTGCTAGCACATTCAACCAGAGACAGCACGGTTAATGGCAAGCTTGGCCCACTGCGCTGATTCTCTGACCAATGGGTCATCATAGACCATGCATTCTTCTATGAGGTCTTTGCTGGAAGATGACTGACTAATCAAGGGTCCTATGTGGCTGCGAAGTGTGTCAGCCAAATCTCCAAGTACTCCAAGTGCCGACTTCATCACAGCATCATCCCTGGATATCAAACAAAAAGGTTTTAAGACACCGGGAGTAAAAGTCTAAGATTTACCTCATAGAAATTATGTTGTGGTATACTATATCTTAAAAAAACCTAAAAAGAAAAAGGAAAAAGCGAATGAAGGAACAATCAATCATAACATGAACATAAGATTTCCTTGCAAAATGAGAGAAGCACTGCTGGAAAGGGACTATTGCAAAATGCACCCATTACTAAATCAGTATTTTGATCAAAGAAAAGAAACACTGGTGATTTCTCTTTTCAATGATATAAAATAACAGATAAACTGTGCTACCCATAATTGATAGTGTCAGCATACTTTAAAAGTCATCTGAAACTCATGCTGATTATTTCTTTCTTTCTTTCTATCTTATTCATTTTTTTTTCATTTCTCAAAACCTGTGTTCATTGCAGCGGGAGGTGTTGATTTAATTACTTCTTCACTCAGAATGAACATAGTCATAGTCACTTAACTAATAAAAGGAAGAGTGAAAGAAAAAAAATGGAATCCCATTTTTGAAGAAAGAAAATCTATCATGGATCTCGACATAAAAGACAAGTGTTTTCTGTAAATAGTGGCACATCTATATACATAGGTTACTTTGTATAACAATGAAAAGGTGACTTACATTTCCCTTCCACCATACATGGTATCGATAAACCGTAGCACATGTGGTGCATAGGGGACCAGCAACTGTGTCTTCGGAGAGCTCTTAAAACCCTGAAGAATTCCTGAATAAGCCTCAAGAATACCATTCCTCAGCTGGTTTGTGTACTCCAACATCTCATCATCCTGATTCACTGCATGAGCCGACAGCTCAGCAGCACTCTGTAGCATCGGCATGGCATACACCAAGTACTTTTCAAAATTCTCACCTATTGCCAATGCGATATCTCCAAAGCAGGAAAAGATCGGTGGCTTCACCGAGCGATGGAGCTGATTGCTGGAAAGATTTTTTAACAGTTGGGTCATGATGCCATCACAGTATGGGAGGATTTTATCCTCTAGAGCTCGGCAGAGGTCACCAACCACACCAACAGTTATGGCACAGATCTGGTACTCCTCAAAGTTTTGGAGGCCCATTTCAAGGTACTGGTAAAACTGGGCCATGTATTTTGCAAAATTAGGGCCTGCAGTGTATGCCAAAGCACCAATTGCCAACATTGCTTCTTCATGAACAGTTGCATTTCTTGATGCAAACACTTTGAGAAGTAAATCCATAATTTGATCAGCATATTGCATGAAGGCATATTTTGAACCCCCAGTGGAACCCATTTTCTGGATAATAACTTGGAGGCATCCACACAAGAGCCCCTGAAGGTCATTTTGTTTCTCCCTTTCATCTGAGGTCAGCTTTTGTGCCTCCACAGTTTGGTGCAGCTCTAGCATGATAACAGGGATGAGTTGCATCACAATAGGCACCGTTTCATCATTGGAGCACCTGACAACCTCATTTAGTGCCTCATAAGCTGCAGTACGGAGGTTTGAGTCAGTAGCATCCTCTCTATGGGTAACAAACAAGAGCATCTGAAATATGTCTTGGAAGAAGGGGGTCAGGGGAGAAACTGAACTCTCATCTTCATACCCCTGTACAAGAAAATAAAGGGCTCCACACGCCTTTTCAGCCACATTTGGAACATCCTTCATGCTCTGTAGAAGGACCTTCAGAATTTGTTGACAATTCTCTGGTGTTATGACAGAGGTCTCAACTACTGCACCATGTAAAAACTCAAATATTCTCCCAAGTGTCCAGGCTGTTGTATCTTTAACATGGTTATTTGGGTCTCTTGCTAGTGCTGCCAGCATGAAATTCAGAGCCACATTCACGATAGGAGCAAGCTTACCAGGTGAAGGACCCTCAAGGACAGATCCAAAAGCATAGGTGGCAGCCTCTCTGTGCCTCCAATCAGGTTTTGATATGTTTTCATCAATAAATGGCATCACAAGAGGGACAATATCATCTCCAACAGCGCGTGCCACGAGACCCAAACAGGTTCCACCAGCCATGGCTATATTCCATGCACCTTCATCTTGGTCTTGATCCTCTTCTTGTTTCAAAAGGGTTTCCAGTAGCATGGGCACCAAGGCTGGTAAGGCTTGTTTGATGAAATAAAAGCATGGTACGTCAGAATCACCAGTGTATTCACTCCTGAAGTCATCCAAAATATCAATCTCTTCATCACAAATGGAACTCCAAAATTCAATTGCCTGAAGTGCCACTGGCTCCTCATCCTCTCTGACTGCCTTCGATGTTATATTAAAAATATCTTGCATATAAGGTGCGAGTTTTTCGTAATAAGTTGAAGAGATGGCGACCAAACACTCAAAAGCTGCCTGACGGATTTTCACATCAGACGACTGGGTAGTCTCACAGACCACCCGCATGATATAATCCCTCTCCATGTCATTTGTGAAGTTGGCCTGTGCGAATCCTAGAGCATTGTACAGGGCCTGTGTCGCAGCGAGTCGTATATCAGAGCTAGTTTCTGTGGCATTCATGCCCTGAACCACAGCTGTCAGAATGCGGTTCACTTGGTCCTGATCCACAACCTGAGGTGCTACCTCCTCACATATATAACCTAGGGTTTCCAGGGTTGCTTGTTTGACATGTGTCTCAACCTGGTGTATATTAGATAATAGAGAGCCAATCAGCTCAGGCCATTGCTTGTGTGGCAGTTCAATTCCTGCAACCTTGGCTACGACTTGAGAGGCAGTTGATCTGGCATCAGAAACAGGTGATGAGAGGGTTTGAAGTAATGAGGTTTTTATCTGGGTTTTTGTGGCAAGATCCAGAGATAACCATCTTTGTGCTAGATCATTTTTTCGGTAAAGTTCTTTTGCATCCAAGGCATTTTTTAGGATGAGACCGGCGAGTCTTCGGCTCTCAATCGCTTTGTTATTGTTTGCTAATTCAGCAGAGAGGGAAAGGAGGAAAGTAGAGAGGTTTTGTTCTTGGATTTGCTTAAGACTTTCTTCAGCATGATTTCTGGTGGCACCATCTACAGATTGTGCATTTAGGAGGAATTGGGTTACCTCCAGTGCCATTTTTTGTTACACCTGTGAAGGAGAAGACAAACGGCAGAAAAAAAATCAGCCTTCATTCAATACCTGTAGATCTATTTGCTTTTATTTTTATTTTTCTGTTTAAACTGAAAATTTTAATGAGTTGACCTATCCAAATATCAATAAGAATATTAAAGCAAAGTCCTGTTTACAACTGCAGTGGAAAATGAGCAAGAAGAAAAATAATCGACCTTCGAAGAAAATCATTGATGCAATAGAGCATTAGCATTTATTTCTCCATTTACTGTTACTCCAACATGATCTATATGAACTTCATAAACTTTGTTTTAACTAAGTTGGGCTGTAAAAATATCTCCTTTTCACAAAATTGAAAGCATTTGTTACTTCCTTTATTCCTTTCATAATTAATTTATTGTAATTATTAGGTTATCTTGAGTTGATCTCTAACTGTAAGCTCAGAAGCACAAGAAAATTAATGAATATTATTACTGTTTTGTTTTAACAGGGCAACCCCGGTAGTAAACCAAACACATTGACCACAGAAAAGGTAACATTGGATCAAGCGGATTATAGATGGTATTGAGGTCAGTAGATTTAGCAAACTTAGTATTGTTATAACTCGTAGGGAGCTAAGGAGTGCCTGAACAAAATAGATTTGTAATACATGATCAGAAATCCACTGGAAAAAAAAGCATGTAAATTAAAACTTAGAAAACTCAATTTAGTGTTCTTAAACAGTAACAAAAGTTGAGCTTAGAGAAACAATATATATTTAATAAATAAGAGCTCTCGCAGTAGACAGATTTATTGCACAATCAAGTGACGACATAGCAAGGCTTTCAATCAAAGGTTTATTTAAAATCTAAAAGAACTAAGTAATCTCGATAATCAATCTGAAACAAACGAATAGAAATTGATGAAAGAAATAAACACAAAGGCTGCCTCAGCGAATAATAACTTGATCAAAAGTTGAAGTAGACAGATCCAACACCAATTCAATACAATTTATCTATAATTTCGATAGATCTAAGAGCCCCTAGTGGAAAAATTCAGATCCGACGATAGACATAAATTAACTATACAAAAGAAGGATACAGATCGCTTCTTTTTAAATAAAAAAAACCATCAGTTCTGGAAAATTAGTAAACAATTTCACTTACAAGGCGGAATATGTGAGCAGCTGTCTGAATCGGGAGAGAAAGAGGGAAACAGAGAGAGAGAAAGGAGGGAGGGGCAGACGAAGAAAGTGGTAAAGGGAAGAACTCGGATAATTTTCTGCGTAGACCAGGATAAATTTATTTGTCAGAATAGCAACGTTATTCCTCAATTTTTCTATTCATTTTGGTGCCAAACGAACCCGACTTAAAAATATTTTTTGAAAATTATTTAGTTTTTAGTTTTATTTTACTTCAATGTAAGCCGAAAATGGCTGTAAGTATAAGAATATAATAATTTCAATTATTTAAAAATATTTAAAAAATAACACTATTATAATCTACATTAGTTTTGAACTATATCTATTTTTTCCGTCATAACATAAATCATTCAACCTCATCGACAGATTAGTTTTTTGTCTATAAATGTCCATATAAACTTTATCATTCTTTTAACATAGCATGAGATATGTTAAATTGTCTAATCACAATGAGTAGTAAATTAATAATTATTAATAGCAATGTCTAACAACAATTAGTACTTCACTAACAATTGTTAATAGCAATTGTCAATCGAGATCATAATATATGTCTACCTCTACTCCTTGTTAAGAATATAATTGTTCTGATCCTACAATGATTCATATTTGTGTTGAAGTTATAATTTTCTTTCAATTTTGATTGTTACACGAAATACTACATAATAAAGGAGTATATTTACTCCATTTTATTTTATTTTTTCTTAAATTTCTCTCAATTTTGAATATCAATTTTTCTTAAAATCTGAATGCCAATTTTCCCTCAATTTCGTATTTATTTTACATTAATACCATATAAGTAATTGGAATTTATATTTATTGCTAAAATATCTTCATCCTTTATTTCTTTTGTTTTCTCACGATGTTTTTTCATTTTTAAAAATAATCACCATAGTAATGTACAAATAAAATATTAGTAACAATTAACAAGTATTTCTGAAGTTATTTCCAATTTGCTGTTTAACTTTCTATGACTAAAATTAGTGTAAGAAGCTTAAATTTTGATTTTTTTTTTTACCATATACTCATAGATCTTCATCTGCAAATAGACCAGTGATGATATTAATGCAATTAAAATTAGGATCTTCATATTTTTTTTTTTTAGAAAATAGGAGCTTAATTTTTTTATAGAAAATTGGAACTTGATACATTGACAACAGAGATAGATGCAGCGGAGGAGCACTGAAATCCGAAAGCAAGCGGGGCCCGTTTCAGAGTGGGCAAAACGTGGATCGGATCTTTTTATAATGGTAACCAGTTGTAAGCTATCATGATTCATGAGCACAATTTTTGTTTTCATTTTTTTCTTTATTTTATTTCGGTTTTGTTCCTTCTCGATGATTTAGCCTTAATTTAATAATAATTTAACACGGATGCTTTCGGCTGATATGCTATCTTGAAAACTAGCTGCAAAATTAAATTCAAGATACAAAAAAAAAGTGTTAGACCGAGTCACCGTGATGATCACAGAAGAAATGATGCCACTTTTACAAATTGCAGCACATGACAAGCGGTCTCTTTATATTTATATTATATATACGAGTTTATTTCATTCGATTGGGATCTGGGAGTTCTTCTGATAAAAATATCCCTTCACTCCTAATTAGGTTGAACCGAAGTACAATTATACTTCTACCGCTCCATGTGAAATTTGTTGACTAATGAACTTCTAATAATTAATCTAATATATAACATGCGAATAAACCACTATCATATATATAAGTTCCACCAATTAATCCAGTTTATGTTGTATGGAATATTTTGTTCAACTTGGTATTTATTCAATGAAAAAAAAAGTGAGGGAACATGTGATCGGAATGTATTAGCACCGAAAGAAAACCAAACATTAGTACGAAACAAAAATACACTATTATAGTGATGGTGAAACAATAATAATCGAGAAAATGGCAAGTACGTAGGGTATCAATGGGTTGTATCGGGTTGGATTTGGGTTGAATCATCATTATTTTATTATTATTTTGATTCAAGTTGAATCCGATCCATTTAAATTCGAATCGAAAAATCTTGATCCATATCCAACCCGATCAGGTCACGGGTTGACCCGACCTGTGTAAAATAATTAAATATTAATTAATTAATTTTATATAATTTTAAGTAATTAAATATTAAATAATTTATAATTAGTCTTAATTAGTATATAATTAGTAAATAATTAAACTTTAATTAGTACTAAATTATAAAATTATTTAAAAAAACATAATTAATCGGGTTGGGTTGGGTTGATCCAAACCCGACCTGATTCGGATAAAAAATAAATAAATTCATACCTGACTCATTTTATTTTCAGATTATATCGAGTCAAGTCAGATTCTAATAAGATCAGATTAACCCGTCGAGTCGGATTAATAATTATCAACCAAGCAAGTATGGAGGATTAGTATTGCAGATTGCTATGAAAATGAAAAAGGGTAGGCTCACGTCACCAATAGACGCACAAGACATCATCACAAAATAGCAACAATACTTATATAATATTGTATTGAATTTGCAAGTTGCAACCAATATTTATTCAATTATTTTCATTAAAATAGTGGATAGATCATCAGCTTCATTACGGAACTAATAGTTTATTAATACCACACCGATTACTAGTAGGGATTTACTATAAGACATTATTTTTTTTAGAAGATATAAAACATATTACTTAACTGAATTAAAGAGTAATAACAGCAGACAACAAATGCAATAAAAGCAAGAAGTTTAATGCCGAAGTCTAGTATTACTAAGCATATTGGCAAAAAAATTATTATTCTAGTTCAAATCATGCGGGTGTATTTGGATAGTGAATGGATTAGTGTAAAAATAGCACTATTTGGGTTAGTAGTTGAGAATATTATGATGTTAATGATATCTCATGAAATGTGAGAAGAGTGTTAATTTTTACTATTTCAGGTTAGTAAAATATTATTTGGATAGAAACTTAAGAAGTGAAAAAATAGTTAAAATAATTAATTATTTTTTAGTATTTTATTTAATAATAATATTTATTTAATAGTACTCCATATTAATATAAAAGAAAAAAATTTTTTTTATTATTTTCACTATCCTCATGGACGCTAATCTGCTAACCCAACGTTTTCTATGAGTTAGCGGATTAACATTGTTTTGATGCTATTTTTTATTTTAATTTTATATTTGAATGATTGTTAACTCGAGAACAATACTATTATTTCCAAAAAAAATGTTATTCTACACCATCCAAAAACACCCGAAATGATTAGTCCTCCAACTTTCAGTTCTTCTTGCTTGCCTACTGTAGCATCTTTTTTTGGCAATCAGCTTCTTCATAGTGGTTGTGGAAATAACAAATAACTTCTCTTAAAGAGGAAGAAATAGAGGCTCCTCAGCCATTTGGAGCTGAGAATTATCGAATCTGTGAAGTTTACGGCTCAGATCTGTTCGTTTATGTTTCTTACTTAGTGATCAGCTCTTTGATAATGTGCGGATGGGATTCGGTCGAGATCTATTTGATACAGCTGTGTACCACCTGTTCTTTCCATTCAATCAACGATCATGACCAAACCCTGCCTCATTCCTCTTTGTTTTTCCGTCGTTTCTCTCTCCTTCTTCGCGCTTTGCATCCTTGTCACTCTTCTGATTCGCATTGCAGGAGCGTCGAAAATATATCATCACGAACCTTCACCGATTTGAGCCTAGGTGGTGCGCTAACTCAGTGCTAAGGGCTGCAAATGAGTCGAATTCGAGCGAACCGGGCTCAAGTTCAAGCTCAGCTCATGAAAATTTGAGTCAAGCTCGTGAAACGTTTCGAACTGAAAAATCTAACTCAAGCTCGACTCGTTACTATTCGAGCTAGCTCACGAGCTGATTCATGAGCCAATGCATGTACGTTAACTCAGTTTGATATTTATATTTAGTATATCTACAAACTGTAAATTTAATATATTTATAAAAATGATACATGAGTTAGTACAAAATTGATATATCAACAAAACTATAATTAGCACTTATTTGAATGGATGGACTAGCAAAAAAACTATTGAGTCAGATATATAAATAGAGTTACGAACGAGTACGAAAAATTATTAAGCCGATGAGATAGTGAGATGACGAGAGATAATGAGAGATAGCTTATCGGATTAGAATTTAACACAAAATAAAATATATAAATTATTATTATTTGAGCCGAGTCGAGCCACAAGTCGAGCCAACCCTAACTCAAATTCGGCTCATTTAACTATCGACCCAGATTAGCTCGAGTCCGAGTCGAGCTCGAGCTGAGCCACGAGCCCAGATTTTTTGTGCAGCCCTACCATCGAGTATGACTCTAAAGGTGAGCCACGAGTTACATTATATGAGCTGATATTAAATTTTCAAAAATTAGATATAAAAATAAAATTTTTCAATTAAGCTTAGACACTTATATAGTTTTGAATTATATTTTTTTGATTCAAAATAAAAAAAAATATTATTTTATATATATTTTAAAAAATCAAGTTTAAACACCAGGTCGGAGCTTGCTATGCATAGATCCGCCTCTGATCCAACCGTACCGACAAATATCAATCATGCCCCTAATCTAACTCTAGCATGAGTCGATTGCTAATGGAGGATTGGAAAAAGATTTGGTAGGCAGTGGAGGTGATGACGTGGTGGAAATTAAATCACCTATGCACCGACAGCCAGGCCGGATTGATCCAGAGAAATATGCCGAGCATCTAAAGCAACATCTTGAGATCTACTGCAAGGTTGTTGCCATGTCTCAGGTGGGCATTTCATTGTTTTTGGTTCAATTTTCATTTTGATTTTAGGTTAATTTTAGAGGGAAACATCACCATAAATAGTGCACTTAAAGAACAATTTGGATAAATCATCTTTTATGACAGTTTTACTAAGTATTTATGTTTTATTAATTCTCTAAATCTATGAATTAAGGACTATTATCTAGACAATCGGGTTTGTACTAACATGATATATGTTACATGGTCTGAATAATTTGAGATCAAACCTATTAGTACTTGCCGATCTCAATTCCATTGTTTTTTCTTTTGTATATAGATCTTTTTAGTTTTCAAGCAATAACATATTAAAAGCTCTGAATTGTCGGTACCAAGTTCCCATGATAGGGAGGAAGAGAGATACTGAGAGATAAAGATCAATGATGTGGGTGTAAGGCTGGTTTAGGCCTCATAAAGATGCAAATGGATGAGTTTCTTCAATCTCTTTTAAATTATTGTGTGAAATGTGTAAATATATACCTTATCTTGACAGTGAATTAATCAATTATTAGGCAATTTGATTAATAGACTAATTAAAGTCAGTTACTGATCAATTAGTTAATTGACCGTTTTGTAGTTTACTGATTTGATTGCTGGTTTTTCCTTAAATGAGATCTCATCGCAGGATAATAATCTAAGCATGTATAACCTAGCTGAGTCATCATGCAATCACAAGATCAAGCTCGAGATTGAAGGTTGAAAATTTTTAATGCTCAAAGAACTTATAATATGCAAAGATATTATATAGCCTAAGCCCTTTTGACAAACTAGTACGGGTCTCAAAGAACATATAATATTTTAATTTATTCATGATTTTTTTTTTGCATGAATTTTACTCTGGTAGATGCTGATCAGACTTGATTTAGTACCACTGTTTCTGTTTCATTGAGGTCCAATGAAGGAAGATGAGCATATTAAAAAACACTTTTATTTCAAGACATTGCATAAGAAAATCCCAACAATAACAGTACTGGTATGAAATTTGGAGCTCCATGTACCAATATGCACCGTCTAAATAATGGGTTTTTCGTTGAAATCAAATTCCCTATGCATTATATTTTTTTTTGCAAAGATTAGTTAAATCATCTTTTTGGGTGTATATAATATCTATTATTTTTATTTTAACTTGTAAAGGCATTTGATAGGGTGATAGAGGAGGCGAGAAAGCATGGGTAAGGTTGATTTTGAGCTTGGCAAATAATTTGGATGTTTATGGAGGAAATTTTCAATATGTAAAATGGGCATGGGAAGAAGGGATCGGTAATGAGCACTTCTAATGACTCATTCTTTTTTGACCCCCCTCCCCCATCAAAAGCTATTTCAAATCATATTTGAAGGTTAACCAACTTATTTCTCAGTTATTTGTTCACTTCTCTCTTCCCTTTTTAATGAATGATTTTGGCCACAATAAAAGAATTGTCAGCCTACTCCGTGATACCTATGTGTTAGTATACATACATGAAAATTGTAGCTATGTCACAAGTTCGATGTTGAAGTTTATTATCTTTTTTGAAGTCACTAAAAGTTTGTTTTCTTTTATTAATTTGCAAATTAATTTTGGATTTAAATTATTCATGTACCATGGTTGATCCGATCTAGTGATAATTTGTGGTTTTGTTAAATAGTAAGATATGTTCATCATTTTGACTACTCCGTAGGCGAATTTAGAAATAACTCTTAGTTCTGTGATTGGTGATCTTAGAAAAATTGAATTGATAGCAGGGATGCTGGGTTAAATGAAAATTGATTGGTCAAGAAGGTAGCGATTATATTTGATTACACCATTCTTTATTTTTCTCTCTTCAACTTTGTTCTTTTTGTGGATATATATTTTTACTGGGTAAACTCTAGAGTTCGTTTGTCAAATCAAGGAATAGTATTGGAAGAGTGGTAATTTTGGAAGAGTGATAGAATAGTGTATTTTTGGAAGAATGGTAGAAGAATGGTATTCTTGACTATTCGGAAGAGCGAAAATATTGTTTAGCAATTGTTAATCAGAATAGTTAAAATATGAATAATTATGATACTACAATGATGATGATAATAAGAATAGTAAAATAATAATAATAATAATAATAATAATAATAATAATAAAAATAATAATAATCATGATCATTATATAATAATCATAATCATAATAATATAATAATAAATCATCATAATTTAATCATAATAATATAATCATAATATAACAATACATATATAATAATAATCAAAATAATAATAATAATAATAATAATATAGTCATAATCATAATAATATAATAATAATCATAATAGTATAATAATATATAAATAATAATAATAAATAATCATAATTATAATAATATAATAAACATAAATAATCATAATATAATAATATAATAATAATATAATCATAATCATATAATAATAAAATACTAAAATCATAATAAATAATTATAATCATAATATAATATAATAATATAATTATAATATAATATAATAATAATATTATAATAAATATTATAAATAATAATAATATTTATCATATAATAATAATACTAACAACGATGTTAATATAATAATAATATTAATAAATAAATAAATAATCATCATAATATTAATATAATATAATAAATCATAATCATAATAATAATATATTAATAAATCATAATATAATAATATAATATAACATAATCAAACAATAATCGTTATTCGGATGAGAGCTAATCCGGTATACCAGCTATAACTTAGTATAACGAATTAGCACTCTTCCGCACTCTTCTACTTTGTCTAAAATTCATTTGGCAAATTAATTAGTCGGAATATCAACTCTATTCCAACTTTTTGCTATTTCATTGAGTGGCAAACAGTTGGAATAGAATTACTATTCCGACGAATTAATTTGCCAAACGAATTTTATAATTAGAGGTTCACTAGAGGATCACGGCCATATAGAAATCTTTACATCCCTTCCCACTTCGAGGCATTTTCAAGAAGAATGTAGATACTATTGTTATCGCTTACCCAAAAAGAATAAAAATACCGTAATTCACCTATTTTACTATAAGTAAAGCTAAAATTATTATTATATCTAAATAACCAATTTCAAAGGCAAGAAACTACTAAATAATTTACAAAAGATGATTAACAAATTCGCTTGTCATCTCCTTGCCAATCTTTCTTTGCTAAATTATCTTAATTTTGAGAGGAAAAAGTGCAATCCAAGTATGCACAGATTGAGGATCACTTGCCACCCCAAAATCCAACCTAGAGTAAAACGAGATCATTTGATTTCCATCTTCAGATAAATAATTTGATCCTCAGAAGTGATTTTTAAAGATACGTTAGCTAACATAGGGAATAAAAATATAATTAATATCAAAGTATACCGGAGATCGGCTTTCTAAAGAATAATAAAATCTATTATATCCAATCATCTGATTAACTGTGATATTTTGATTCGAATATAACTCATACAATAAAGGAAGTTTCGTTTGAAGTGGATGCTCAGTAACTATCTATCTTTTCAAAATAATATATTTTTATCATTCCCTACTTTCTTGTTTATTGCTATATCAAATACAGATTTTTCTTTATTAATCTCTTTCAAAAAAGAAGAAAATTGAGATGTAGATATTATATTCCCATACGTCATACCTATGCTTAATAACTTCTTTCCATAATCCTTTCTTCTGAATTATGATATCTCCATAATATTTATCTGAAAGAACTTTGTTCATTAATTTAAGATTTGTATTTCCTAATATTATTTACTGTACATAGTATTTTATAAAAAGAAAAGAAATAGAGCTCCCATTAACATCCTCATATCGCATATACAACACAACAACAACAACAACAACAACAACAACAAAGCCTTTAATTCCAAATAAATTGGGGTAGGTTAGAAATGAAACCCAATCGGAAAACATGAGATCAAAGATCTCAAATATCAGTGATAATAATGAATATGATGGAAGAAAAAAAAAAAAAATAAAATAATAATAATAATATATAAATAAATATGATAATGATAATGATAATATGCTAATAATAGTAGCAATAATAACAATAATAATAATAGTACAATAAACTTCTATTATAAAATCTATTTCTCAATCCTAAAATTCTATTTTAAAAACCTAATTCTAAATTCTAAATCCTAAAATTCTATCTAAACCTCTATTTTTAAAATCTATTTCTAAATTCTAAATTCTAAAATCCTAAAAAATCTAAAAATATAAAATCTATAACTCTACTATTAGACTCTAACTCCTAAATCATGATTCAGAACTTAAATACGCGTCACTTTATAAAAAACGTAGATACACTACTGTTATCGGTTTTCAGTGGTAGCTATAATGTCCCACAATTTCTCATAGCATCCAATCATATTGAAAACTGATACAGCCTGCTAGAACAACGCAAATTAACCTAAACGGAAGGCCAAATGTCTCTCCATTATTTCTTGCTTGACCCTAAAAACTTAGTTTTACTATTTTGTGCAGATAAACAATGTAATTTAACGTACTACTAAAAAGGTTATTACCATCCAGCATCCTCATTAAGGACAACAATTTAATCACAGTAGAAGAAAAATATGCAATTAGAGTCTAGTCGCATCAATCGACTCAAAATCCATTTACAAATTCTTTTCACCAAAACTAAAATAAACATATGACAAAGTTACGCCAAAGTAGTAAATATCATGCATATAGTATAACATGATAATATACAAATAATTCCCTATTTCCCAAGCAGCTTGCGAGCACGAAGATTGGCGCCTTTAACTCTGAAGTTCAGTTCATCAACATCTTTCTCCACATGACCTAAAGATACAGTTTGCCTGCATCAAACATAGATGCATTAGAAGCAATTTAGACATTTACTAATAATTGTTTCTTGTTTGCAAAAGACCACCAAAACAATAAATAAATAAGTGCCTATTGGTTAGGTCGGAGTAAAATTTCTAATGCCCATATTATAATAACAGGTTTGTTTATACTTGTATAAAAATGTCGGGTGCTTAAATCTTTTATTTCCTTGTTTCAGCAAATAACCAGAAACTTATGTCAATGAGTGGAACTAAAGGAACTTGTAAGGATGTCAGAAACAGATATGTATTGAGACGCGAAAGGGAAAAAAAAGAGTTAGTAAAGACAAATACCTGTCTATCTCTGACCCCATGTCTCGAGCCATCACCTTCAGTTCTCCCAGAATGTTACTGAGATCATCAAGACCATCATCTTGCTTCATCTTCTCAACCTATTCGCAAAGAAAACCATGTTCAAGCTATATATAATATATCACTGAACCAATGAAAGAATCAGACATAATTTACCTCAACTTTCTCAAGTGCTGATGCAGGTTCAGTTGGCAATTTACGAGGATTTGATCGGATTTTGTTATCTGTCAGCCCTAAACGTTGTCTTTGCTCCATGTGATTTCCTTTTTTAGCAAAAGCATCATCTGAGAAATGAACAAATAATGAGCAGATTAGTATTTTATAATTTATACCCTCACAAGATAAAGTCAAGTCAAAAAAATAACAAATGCCAAGTTTATATTCTCTTACCTCGAGCCAGCATAGGACCTTGAATTGGGCGATTTTTCTGAGGCTTCCATTTCCGAGAAAATATTCCTCCTAGATTCCCTAACAGTTTTTCACCCTGAAAAACAAACAAATAAAAAATAATTAATATGCCAGAACAATCGATTACTTGGCAACAGTAACTAAATAGTCTCCCTTGTTTGTACTTTCTACAAATAGGCCTTCTGTCATATAATGAATAATTGCAGTCACTTCTATTTTGTTTTTGTGAAGATTCAGTGTAACTATATGTGAAAAATTTCAACTTATTAAATGTAGTAATGATAATAAAAAAAGAAAATAAGAAATATTGGAAAACATACTCGGCTGAGGTCTTGGTCTATATCAACAGCTGTTAGATGGGTCCGCTCAATTTGTTGGCCCTGCTGGTGCAATTGCACTAGAGTGTTGGATGCCCCCTCTCTCATCTCCTCTGCAATTCTCAAGCAACCATTAACCTTCTGTGTTGTCTCCTCTGCTTTATAAACTGCATAACTTTCCAGCTCTTGTGTAGACTGGTTCTGTATCCCACCAGAGTCACGAAAATCATTCTTGTATTGGGCTTTGTTGCCACCAAAGGATGTTCCATAGGAGGAGGATCCATATGAAGGTTGTGTAGAATTGCGGGCGGCCTCAATCTCAGTATCAGAGTCAGAATCAAACGGGTTGTGGGCTTTTGATGTACTATATCTTGACATTGTTTTTACTTTGATTATGATATATCTGTGGAAATATAGAGGCCTGATTAAAGCTTGATGTTCATTAGAAGAAAAATTCACATATGACAGCCAAAAGCAAACAGATAATAACTACAAAACTGCACTTTGACTTGCTTGAGTGTCTTTAAGTTGGTTAACCGGATACTCAAGCTTATGTGAATAGTTGATATCTGTATAGTACCTGGAAATGCATGAGCGACACCAATCTAAAAATCCTTTTTTATGAGGGTTTTTAGGATGCATATTATAACCAGGGCTCAATTGGTATAAATCTATCCGCTAAAATCAACAAACAAACCATGATGATAATGTAATAACAGTAACTCAAGCAACAACCTCCATGACATATCCCAGCATGATATCCCTTTGGATATAGAGATAAATCATTGAGGTAGCAAACGGGTGCTTAAAACATCTGGAACTAACTGGAACAAGTTATTAGCACTACTTTTAGTTTTGGTTAAGCAAAAGAGACCAACAAATTAAATTGGAGCCGATTGATCAACATTCAAGGGTGAATTTCATGAAACGGAGGTACTATAATTTCCCAATTTTGTCCCAACATCTT
The DNA here is from genome assembly GCA_037127355.1 of Schoenoplectus tabernaemontani. Lineage (NCBI taxonomy): Eukaryota > Viridiplantae > Streptophyta > Magnoliopsida > Poales > Cyperaceae > Schoenoplectus > Schoenoplectus tabernaemontani. Next base: position 19,045,660 of record CM073745.1, read on the forward strand.
CCAGTTGCTTTTACTGAATTTTCGAAAAAAAATCACATCCAATACTCAATTTCTTCAAGTTACTTTTATTGGAATTATTTATCTGCCTTTTAAACTTAATTCTAGTAAAGCCTTAATCTACGAACAAAAACTACAGTCTTAGATCGAAAAAATAGTGTGATAAACCCTCTTGGATGTGAATCGCACAGCAGAATAAATATCTAATCACTTAGTAAAATAACTAAAAAGAAAAAACAAACAAAAAAATCTACCAGAATAAAGATCGGGAGAGAAATAATCAAGCTGTAGAAGCCCTCCAGGCAAAGAAAAACAACTGAAGCAGACGCGTCAAAGAAAACTAAGAGAGGAAATTGCACGGTTAGAAGGAGAAAGAGAAGAGGGGAAGGTTTATAGGAGAGCCGATAGACGGAGAGAAATGACCGCTTCTTCTTCAAACACGCGCCTGCTGGGTCAAAGTGTGGATTGGCGAGACTTCTCTCTTGCTTTTCTTTTCCCTAACTAATGTGTGTGAGATTTTTGACGCTTTGAAAGAGAAACCGATTTATCCCAAAAGTCCTTCAATTAATTAATAATTAATGTCTCTATCACTGGATTTAATTCAAAGATGAGAACATTGGCTGCCCCCCGCGTATGTAAAATGAAGGAAACCCTACTGCTGTAGAAGGAAACCCTACCCCTTTTTGATAGTAGTTCTTTCCATCCGGTCTGCTCCATGTCCATTTTTCAGTTCTCATGGAATCGGTCCAACGAAACACGATCCAGACATGATGCAGATGGGAAAAATGCAAACAATAGTGTAATTGCGATGTAACGGGATTAGTTGGACCAAGTCTGGTAATGGTATTTGGACTTTTGAATCTAAAATTTTTGGAGGCAACATCTAGAGCGATTCTATGCACAAGACATTAGGCTTCTTGTTTTTATAGTAAACTCAAAAGCAGATTCTTTATGTCTCCAATTAAATTGGCTTCGTTATTTGTCATTAAATTAAATTTAAGGGGAGTCATCAAAAGTTCCCGAGCTTGTGTTCCAACGGCTTTCATCCTTTTCCTGTTGGACTTTGTTTGATCGGTGTCTAGTTTTTTTATTTATTTTTTTATTTTTTTTAAGGGTTGTTTATAAGAATCACGCTTCATCTCAGAAAAAGAAGAAGTAAATAGTAGAAATAACATGTGCTTTATTTTTTAGAATTACAATTTTCTTACTGATGTTTTATTTAATATTTTCTATTGCGTCTTATCAAATCATCTATAAGATACTAATTAAATAAAATAACATGATAGAAATATCCCCCCCCCCTTATTTACTGGTCGTGTATCAGTTTCAATTTTCAGGTAATTCTAAAAGTTACATCATGTTCTATCAAATGTAGTCTGATACCGCGTACTTGTTTGTTTTATTTGCTAAACATTGCTGATTTCATCAAATTTCATTTTTTTTTCATGTATGTAAATACTGCAATGTATATTAAATTGGGTGGGGATCTTCGACAACCTTGAAGATGATTTAAAAATAAATAAATAAGTTTGGAAACAATATACAAAAAATGTTAAAAATAGAAATTTTTCATAGATTGTTTGTGTTGGAAATTCAGATTTGGTACATGAGGGGACTTCAAAAAAATTTCAAAGTGCCCAAAACTTTGATACTTACTCGATACAATATCAAACATCACTAACATCAAAAATTCTTATTAGTTTTGATCAAATGAACCTTAAATTGCAATTTGTAAGTTCAAAATTATGGTTGTAGATCTTTTCTATTTTTACGATTTGTTTTTTTTTTCAAATTATTTGAAAATAGTTGTCAAAATCATCAGTAGGTATTCACCTTATAAAATGTAGGTGACATTTTTAATTGTCAGATTTTGATATTACAAGTAAAATTTTACAGTTCTGGTAATTGTCGAACTAATTTATTGTTAATGGATTCTCATTCTATTTTCTATTAGTTCAATGTACAAAAAATGTTTTTTTTTTATGTTAACAAACTCAATTCGTGTGAAACGTTCTAACATTAGTAACAAATTCTTAATACTAATATTTTTGTACCGCCCAATTACATCACAATATGTGCAAAAAACAAAATGCATATCTTTTCTTTTGGGGGCTATAAATGCAATGGCATGACGGAAAAAAAAATAATGATAATAAATAGGTTTTGTTTGTGTAATAAAGAGTGGATTAGATCATAGATAAATGTTGATGATGCAAATTGAACTGTTCTAAAAATATTAGTACCAAGAATAAGATGCGAACATAGGGGTGTCAATGGGTCGGGTTGGGTTCGGGTCGGGTCACATTATTTTTTTATTTTTTTGATCCCGACTCAATTAAATTTGGGTCAAAAATTTTTGATCCATACCCAACCCGACGGGTCACGGGTCGACCCGACCCGACGTGTATAAAATAAATGATTATTTATTAATTATTTTTATATAATTTTAAGCAATAAAATATTAATTAATTTATAATTAATCTTAATTAATATATAATTAGTGTATATTTAAGCTTTAATTAGTACTAAATCATAAAATTACTTAAAAATATAATTAATCGGATCAATTTCAGGTCATATCAGATTGAATCGGGTTCGAATCGGGTTAGATCAATAATTAAGCACCCCTATGCGAACATTAGTATCATAGATGATAGATCAAATGAACTGGACTTCTGGTATGACAAAAACTAACCTAGCCCGTTAACGTAAAAACATTTTCCCAAACAAAAAGGTCATCACTTTTATTTTTTTTTATTTTTTTTTTTGCTGCTGCTTTTTTTTATTGCTTTTGAGTAAAGCAGACCAGTTAGTTTACTTCTATATTTAATGGATCATGGGCCCCCTATCCAAAAATGGATTTAATGGGCTCAACGGGTCACGTCGGAAATTAATTTTGCCTGTTTCATTTGTACTTCGCTTCTCGAATTTATTTTATATAATGTCATATTCTAGAACATCTTAAAAAATGAATACCGTCAATAGTTAGACAACTAATCTTAAATAAATACCGTCAAATAGTGAAATTTGTTACTGTGTTACTTTTCAAAAGAGCCTTATCAAACCACTTGAAGCTTGGCGCTCTGTATCTTTGTTGGACCTCTTTTTATTTCATTTATTAATTATAGCTCTTGATTTTCAGCTTCTCATATATACATGTTTTTTTTTAAGGCCGTGAATTTGGTATATTTGACTGGGTTGGGTTGAGTCGGTATTGTTTTAGTATTTTTTTATCCAAATCAATTCGAATAAAATAATTAAGTATCAATTAATATATAATTTATCTTAATTAGTGTGTATGTATATATTTTTAATTAATATTAAATCACAAAAAAATTTAAAAAAAACACAATTAAATAGAAATTCGAATAAAATAATTAAGTATCAATTAATATATAATTTATCTTAATTAGTGTGTATGTATATATTTTTAATTAATATAAAATCACACAAAAAAAAACACAATTAAATAGATCAGATTGGGTCGACCAATACCTGAGACAAGACAGGCCAAAAATAAATGTTGAAAAATAAAAATATATTTTTTACTATACATATTTTCACTTACTGTTTTTATATGATATATTATGACAACACCTTTTGTATAGCAATCTTTTGAATGTCAGTACAATGGATGAATTGGAAATTTAAGTAAGAGCATGTGTTTATAGACTTATATAAAAAATGCATAATTAAATTTACCATCGTGAACTATAGGGGTGTCAATGGGTTGGGTTGGGTCGGGTTCGGGTCGGAACACATTATTTTATTATTTTTCTTGATCCAATTCGAACCCGATCTGATTAAATTCAGGTCAAAAAATCTTGACCCATATCTGACCCGACGGGTCACGAATCAACCCGATACGACCCATGTAAAATAATTAAATATTTATTAATTATTTTTATATAATTTTAAGCAATAAAATATTAATTAATCTTAATTAGTATATAATTAGTGTATATTTAAGCTTTAATTAGTCCTAAATCATAAAATTACTTGAAAAAAACATAATTAATCGGGTCGGATCGGGTTGACCTGAACGCGAACCGATTTGGGACAAAAAAATTAAACTCATACCCGACCCATTTATTTTCAGATCATGTCGGATCGGATAAGATTCGAGTTGGATAAATAATTAACACCCCTATCGCGAACCATTCTCATGTAAAATCAACTGCTTTTATCGGATGAGAATGCATCAAAACTAGCAACACCAAACTTTTTATTTAAGACGTGAGCTTTGAATTAAATTTTACAAAAGAGAGATTTAACATTATTTAAATATTATGATATCAGAAATTAAAAACTATCTCTCTTTTTTTCTTTCTTTTGACATAAACCAGAAAACACTACTTATTTAAGGTCGAACTTTGAAATTTTTACCTTCAATACCTGTACTTTCAAATCCCTCTACTAATAGACCGAACTTTCATATATATTTTTTTTATTTCTAAGGCGGGGTTCATATTCTTGCTGTTAGTTTTATTTTGTTTTTTTTATTATAAGATGGAGTAAAGCTAATGTGAGTTTAAGTTTACGGATGTTATCCAAGAGCTTAACCAAAAAAACAAAACACGTTATTATCAAACTTTGATTTATATTACTCAATAATTTTTTATAATTTTTTTATGGGATGTAAACAAATCTAATTCTGAGTTTTCAATTATTTATTTCGATTTTTTTTTAAAATGATCTGTTTTCGTATTCAAATATTGATTATATTAATATTTTAGAGCCATATTAAAAGTGCAAAATAAATGCCGGAAATTCTTCCAAAACAGAAATTTTGTATATCATTAGATTTTAATATAAAGAATTCATGAGCAACATAAATCAAAATTTAAAAATAATTTCATATATTTGAAGTTAAGCTCAAATAAAACCTTTATGAGTTTAATCTCACCATAATTTTACTCCATGAGATGATGTGTATATATGGACCGGAATTTCATATAGTTGCCTTATTAAAATCCTAAATTATTCTTTTTTTTAATTTAAATTTGAAATTTATAGTTAAAAATGCGAGTAAAAATAATGGGCAGCCCATGTATGACAGTATGCGTTTGTTGCTTTCGAATCAGCTTATTCGGTGAAAATGCAGCTTTCGCTTAAAACAAAAGGATGGTTTCGAAGGAGATAGATTATTCACGGTCAAACAGGTGGAAACGAGATCGGATATGGAATGAATGATTTTATCTTATTCGTATTCAGGGGTGGACATAGCATTCGTCAGGAGGTCCCTGGATTTTGAAAAATAGTGCTTTTAGGTTAATATTTTGTTAATCTGACTCCCCTGGATTAAATTTCTGACCCCCCTAGATTATCTGATTATTTTTCATTGAGAAAAAATATTTAATATCACGGATAATGAAAAAATTATGTAAAATTTTTAAAATATAAAGTCTTGTAGAAGAAAATTTTCTTTATTGCTATGATTATTTATTATTTTAACTTTTATTTTTTATTATTTTTAATATATAAAGATATTATTTTAATATTTTTATTTAGTACCCGATTAGTTAATGGATTTAAATCCGATAAGCTATCGAATCCAATTATTGACCCCCCCGACCAAAATCCCGCATCCACCCCTGTTCGTATTCATTATAATTTTTTTATAAGTATAGATTTAGATATAAATAATCTGAATATATATATGAATAACGAATATTCGGATATTAATTGAATATCAGATTAATATAGATACAAATACATATATATTTTAGATATTAAAAAAATATTATATGTATCATCGAAAAAATAATTGCATATTTTTTGATAAAATTATTAATTATAAAAAATAAAATATTAATAACATAAATTAAATATTAATTATCATTACATTAGGAGTTTAAATGTATCAACATATTATAAATATATATATATATATATATATATATAGAGAGAGATAAAGATACCGTGAGCTTAAGCTCACGGAGGTGTTCCGTGAGCTTAACTCAAAAAGTATATCAAATCATCTCAAATTTTTATTTTTCACTTTCATTAAATTTTTCATATTAAAATCTTGTGGGGTACAAAATTTTAGGATGTTTCGAATTTTCTAAATTACTCTTTTCAATTTTTAAAAATAATGTACAAACATTGAATATATTATTATTATTTTTAGAGCTGATTTTCAAAAATTAAAAATAGTGACTTAGAAAATTTAAAACATCCCAAATTTTTGTACCTTATAAGATTTCAATATGGAGAATTTAATGAGAGTGAAAAATTCAAATTTGGAGATGATTTGTTATACTTTTGAGTTAAGCTCGCGGAAGGCCTCCGTGAGCTTAAGCTCACGGTATATCCACTCTCATCTATATATATATATATATATATAAATATAGTCCAACTATGGTGCTTTACAAAGCATAGAGGCGCTGTGTGCTTTGCGCTCTATTTTTAATTTCAAGTTAGAAAGGATCGATCCGAACCGTTCAATATAATTTTCATATCAAAATCTATTAGTAAACCAAAATTTATATATTTTTTAAATTTTTTTGCTATTTTTCTGATGAGGAGAAAAATGACTTGATTTGAGAATTCTGGTTCATCCAAAAATGACGATTTTCCCCCTATCCAAAAAAATAGCAAATGAATTCTAGAAAAATTATAAAATTTGGTTTACTAATAGATTTGGATATGGAGATTAGATTGAGCGATTTGGATCAATCATTTCTGACTTAAAATTAATAATGGAGCGCAAAACACACAACGCTTTTGTGCTTTGCAAAATATCATAGCCTAATTCATATAGAGTCCGACTATGGTGCTTTGCAAAGCACATAGGCGCTGTGTGTTTTGCACTCTATTTTTAATTTCAAGTCAGAAATGACCGATCTGAACCGTTCAATATAATCTTCATATCAAAATCTATTAGTAAACCAAAATTTTCTATCCCTTTAAATAAATATAAAAATAAATTCCAAAAAATATAAAATTTAATCACCAAGTATATTTTGATATGAGGATCATATTTAACGGTTTGGATCGTTCATTTGAATTTTAAAACATGTGATATAAGCGTGAAGTACAAGTATTTTGTGCTTTATAAATCACATATTAGCACCTCTCTCTCTCTCTCTCTCTATATATATATATATATATTAGCACAAATTAGATATAAAATTAATTAGATTTATAATGTACGCTAAAAATCTAATTAGAAATATATAATGAGAACTTTTCAAATATGTATTTGGATAAAATCGAATAATATCAGATTGAATATCTTTAAATAATGTCGGATATTGATGGATAATAGTTAAATAGTCGGATATGAATAGATAATAGCCAAAACGTATATGTATCCATTAAATATTTTTTAATACGATACGGATATCTTCATATACGAATATATATCGAATAATTTTTATTATCTTTTGAATCGAATCGCAGATAAAATTAAATATTTTACTACCTATTTACACCCGATCAACAGGTCATGCATTCTTCTCTTTGTTAACTTTGTGTGTTTTTTTTTATAAAATTTATTGCTTTCGTTTGATTTTTCGTTGATCCGCAAAATTAGTTTCATATGATACAGTCTATCCTCTCAGTCAAGTCATGGGATTCTTCTCTTTCCACGTCTTGTTTCTCTTCATAGAATTACTTTAGTTTGATTTTGTCGTATATTTGCGTAATAAGTTTCTCTGTTGTAATGTATTTATAATTTATTTATAAGGGTCATGGAATCGTCTAAAATATTTTTAATATTTATCAAAAATAAAATCAAATATTGTAAAATGATTTATGTAATCTGCGTTCATTGAACAATTTCAATTCGATTCCACAGTAAAATTTAATTAATCCTTGATGTATTATATATAATAGTGGATATAATTCTTGCTTCAGATTTTGAACATCAATCATTTAAATTTCATAATTGTCCATAAAGATCTCATTCGAATTTTGAACTCACAACCTCCCACATAGAGATGTTGTCTTTTATCATTTGATCAAAAACTGATTCTTTCAAATGTTTATATATGTAACATACTAGTTGTATGTAACATCGACTACGAAAAGTTCTGCACAAATAAACTATGTTTTCAATCCTAGAAAGTATGTAACGATGAAATTAATGAATAAGCCAATTTCATCACTTGAAAAAAAATCAGTTACTTTTTTTTTCTCCTCTATCAATTACCTTTTTCTACTGTCATGAAATAAGGAATTAACCCTTGCTGTTGATGGAATAAAGGAGACACCACATGTAAAATGTCTCAGTTTGATTGCAAAAATTTCAATCTAATTTTAATTTTCACTTATTCGCAATAATTAAAATAAATTTCATTCTTGTTCAACCATTGTTTGTAGACAGTTCCATTATTATATATTCTACCATTGTACTTTTCCCAGCAACACCTTAATGTATTATATAAATTTTCATATTACTCAATTTTGAGGGTTTAACTCTCAATTTTCTATAAAACTAGCATAGAATCCATCTGCTGCGGACCCTCTTAATTTTAAAAATATTTATATCTAGCATTAATTTTATTTATAATCATTGTCTAAATTAATCACAGAAACTCTTAAAATTTTAAATAAATTAGTTTATTATTTATTAAAAGGTAATATACAAAATATATTAAATTTTTTGAGTGAGTTCGTAAAATGTGTAGTTTTTTCTTGCAATAAAATTTAATAATAGTTAATATTCAATTATTTAATATACTTCTTTTTATAAATAATTATATTTAATATTAGTTTTATTATAATAAATAATATATTTTACTTAGATATAATTTATATATAAATCAACTACAAAGGCTATTAAAATTTTAAATAAAATTTAATTCATTATTTAATAAAAGATAATTCATAAAATATAATAAATTTTTTCTAAATAAAATTGTACAATACGTAGTTTTTTATAATAAAATTTAATAAAAGTTGATGTTTAATTTATTGGGTATACAACTTTTTTTTAGATCTATTAATGAATTGGTAAAAACATAGTAAATGAAATAAAGAGAGAAAATGAATTTGATTGAAATTTTAAAAAATATTTTTATAAAATCAATCAATCTAAATGATAAATTGAATAAAAATATTTTAATTATTATACATTATCTTAATAACGTTAATGAACATCTCTAATACATACACTTTTTATAAATATAAAAAAGAAAATTCCATATTACCAAAGTCGGTCTAGCCATGTGCACTGGGCTGGACCTACTTTGAGGCTAACTAATCCGAGGAGCATAGTTTTGAATTATCTTTTCATATATGCATAAGGAAGAGAAAAACTTTCGCCGTACAGAAAAAGTACACCGTCGACAATTGTACACTTCTAGTCCCGGCTCACAAGTCACAACTAGTGCATCGATCTTAAAATACTTTTTAACAAGTAAGAACAAACAGGAGATTTCCTTTTCTCTGTTGAACAAATGAATCCCCTGAGCTCTCCTAAAACAAATGGACTGTCAAACTGGAGAGAGGCTGAATCTCGATTTAATTGATCCAAATTCAACGCCGTATACGGGAGGACTTTTCCGTACCGGCCCCACGTGGTTTGACCAACACATAGCCATCAGTATCACTGTTCGAAAAAAAATTATGTTTGTTTTATTGTCACCTAATTAAACTAATCTTTACTGTTGTACTGTGTATATATTATCTTTCTCTATTTTATATAAGATATTGATATACTATCTTATCGGAGTTAGTTTTAAAAAAAAAACAATTAATTCTTTAGTTTAGTTTCAGGTTTGGTTACCGAGTGGAGGAGCCCCCGTAGTGAAAGAAGGTTCCAACAGCCTCTACGCGTCTATTGCGACTTGCGAGCACCGAGAAAACCGAAATAAAAAAAAAAAAAAACAAAAGATAAATCATGAAATGAAATGAGAAGTGTATTAATAAACCAGACCAATTGAGTCAAACTCTGAGTCTTATATCTTGCAGAGGAAGCAATTGAGGCGTAGCAGAGGAGGGGGAAGAAAGAGAGAGAAAGAGAGAACAAGAGAGGGAGAAAGAGCAGATCCGATAGAAAGCGCATCTCTGATGGGGGAGATGGATCAGCTCTTTCAGGAATCCGACGTGGCGGACAGCTACTGGAGGGATGTAGACGAGTTCGAGTGGAGCCAGCTGATTGAATCCGATCCTCTTCCAGCGTACCAGTACCACCTCATGGAGTCCAGTGAATCAGCTGTGGTGAAAATGGCGGAGCCAGCTATGACCCCGTCAGCTGTGGGGTCCGACTGCAGTGAAGAACAGCGAAAGCATTCTGATACAAAGCTATCGGATCAAACAGAGTGAGTACAAGCTAGCTTCTAGATAAATACTTCGTCTGAGCTCTTGCAATGGCGAAGTAGCAACTTTTGGCTGTGCTTCTCATTATTAATTAAATGGACTAGAATTTGGTACAATTTGCATGATATTAATTATGAGATGATAGTATGATATAGTTTTCTTTAACTTCTAAATGATGAGTCTCTGTGTTTGAGATTTGTCAATTGTGAACTTGAGCTGACACCACTTGGCTTATTCAACTGTTTCTTAGGGAAAATAGTGCAATTTCCATTGACTTGCATTTTGAAGTTTAAAGAAAAGGGAAAGAATCACTTGACAATGTTTATTTTGATAATCTTGACAATGATTTTTTAAATAAATATAAAAAAATCATAAAAATAGAAAACACTTTTTAGATATGTTTTTTATTTATAGGTTGATAGTGATTAAAATTTTATATAATTTCATTATCATTTTTATCAAAAATTATTAAATTGAAACTATTGCAAAGCGCATAATATTTTGATATTTTTTTGATGAATTATTAAATAATAATAAAATTATATGAAATTTTAATCACCATTAATTTATAAATAGAAAAATATGTTTATAAGATTTTTCTATTATATTTTTTCATATTTATTTAATAATTCATTGTCAAAATTATCAAAAACCCATTGTGTTCCCTTTCCTTAAAAAAATGATGATTATGTTTTTGACTTTTCTGTATGTGAGAGTAATCTAAGACATTACCTGTATTTATGGTGTTTGGAATTGTGTTCATGTACAGGGGAAAGAAGAGGAAGAAAGGTGAGAAGAGAAGACGTGAAGAGAGGTTTGCTTTCATGACGAAAAGCGAGATAGATTATCTAGAAGATGGCTATAGATGGAGAAAATATGGCCAGAAATCTGTCAAGAACAGCCCATTTCCAAGGTTCTCTTCCTCTCTCTTTCTCGAAAGCTGTTTTCCATGTCCGTCTCTGTCTCTCTCTGATAGATGTGTACACGCACAATGATACACACGGTTCTTCATGCTTCCATTTTTCTTTTCATTGGCTAAATTTAAGAAAAATAGATTCCCAATTTGGATGAACGGCAACGAAGGATTGGAAATGAAGCAGGCAGCAGAAATTAATTAACTCGTAATAAATTTTCAGATCAGATCTTAGTATCTTACTAAAAGTACTTTCTGATACCTCTTTAGCTTTACACTATCTTCTTAGTAGTTCCAGATTAGTACAGCCGGATGCGCATCTAACCAAATAAACACCGTGATGTTTTAACAAGTATGAAATAAATCATAAATTTAATAATGAGTATTAATTAATTAAATTTTAATAATAGATATGATAACATATTTGTTTTATTGGTGCATTTAACTGACGTGTTTTAAACACACGTCACTTACACGCTGTTACATCTATTATTAAAATTTTAATTAATTAATATTTATTATTAAATCTGTAATTTTATACTTGTTTAAAAAAAATCACGGAAATAAACACTTTAGCTAGCCAGTACATCACAGTATTATAGGTTATAGATGTTACACCATATATAGATAACGGGAACAAATTATATATTTTTTATAATTTTTTTTACTATTTTTTGGATAGTTAGAAAATTAATTCTTTGGATTGCTCATAATAATTAAATCAAATGATTTTCTAGCTATTTAAAGAATAGTAAAAAAATCTAAAAAATAGAAAATTTGATCCCAACTAGATATTTTTATATGAAAAATATTTTGAACGGTTCGGATCGACCCTTTAGACTTCGAGAATGAAGAACCGGTCCATAGCACGGAGTTGATCCGTGATATGCATAACATCATAGCCCAATTATGATATGAAAAATCTTTTGAGATATTTAAATTCAAATTTCGAACACGGAATTTTAAATTTTGAATCGTAAACATTTCGGCTCGAAATGCTTATGAAATCATTATAGCCCGTCCACACATATATATATATATATATATATATATATATATATATATATAGTAGAACTGGAGAAAATATCTTATTTCCTTTTATCGTATTTATGGCAACTTCTAACATTTGTCTGTTTTACACTAATCTCTAGCGGAAGAGAATATAAATGACCTCAGAAAAGGAAGTGTGAACGAACTTTATAGTGGTAATAAAAAAATATTCCTCAATCTCAATCACTCATGAACATTAGCTTTCATCATTATATGGTGACAAAATAGTTCCAATCCATGTAGACGGTCACATATACCGTTTAGTAGACAAAGGGGACAACAAATAAGTAAGAACGACTTCAATTTGTACCTTTTTAAGTAAAAAAAGTGCCTGTGGCTATGTTCCGCTTTGATGCTTCATGCCTATATATGTGGATTAAGTCTACATATATTTTGGGAATTGGGAGAGTTCTCAAGTCTTTGAAATTAATTTTGGTTTTAAGTGTTATTTCAATCGTCGGATCACTATCGAGATTGAAACAAAATATAAAAATAAAAATGAGTTTCATCAAGATTGATGATTAGATGTTGATATGACGGTTAAAATAACTCTTGGAATCAAAATTGATCCCCAAAACTTGGGAACTCCCCGGTTCCTATATTTTATAGCAGACAGCTGGTGGCAATAGCATATGAGAAGGGATCAAATTACCACCGTTTTGGTGCCACATCGGTGCCATTAAAATTAAATATCAAATAACTATTATTTCAATTCTTAAATAATAAAAATAATTGAAGGAATATTTTATAAATATTATTTTATATATGTATACAAAAAATTATATCATTTCTATATTATTTATATAGGCATCAAGCGTTAATAAAATCAACGGACCAAATTTTACAATTTAGACACGTTACTTGATGGCTATTCAAATAAAGTTAAATTTTTTTGATTTTTCATATACATATAATTGAGATGATATAGAATACATCTAACGGTTCACATTTTTAAATTTATACATAAATAAATAAATAGACACCATGGACATAAAAAAAAATGGTAATTGAATCCCTTCTCATAGCATATATGCTATATAATTGCTGCCTTATATAATAGCATTTAGCAACTCTGGAGTTGCTCTTTTCTGGAAATTAATTTGTTGTTATTAGAGATTATTATTGTATTAATTTGTGCTTAATTTATTAAATAATTTGAATGAAAAAAATAGGAGTTACTACAAATGTACGAACAGCAAATGCACAGTGAAGAAGAGGGTCGAGCGCTGCGCAGATAATCCCTCAATTGTGATAACAACATATGAAGGCCGGCACTGCCACCATACACCCGTCACTCCTCGTAACAACCAATACATGAAAAATGCAACTACATTTACTATTGAACATGCTACACAGGCTACACCGGCTCAAACCGACTGGCAAGCAATTCACCAAGGATTTTACCATGCTCAACAACCCTATATCAATATCGGAAGGGAAATTGGAGGTGGAGTAGGAAGTTCGGATGATAAAGCTGCTGTCTTGGATAATATCGTCTTTACCGGCTTACCGCCTGCTTAGACAAATTAACATGCATTTACTATATATAATGTAGTGTTTTTCTTTTGTTTTGTGTGTGTGTGTGTGTGTGTGTGTGTGTGGTGGGTACAGGATGCATATGAAGTTTCTTCGATATATGTGTTTACTGTAGATAGCTCATTGATATGGGAAGACATTCAGTGCTCCACAGTCCACACCTCCTGTTTAATTTATCCACCAGCGTGAGCATGATGGGGCCATCTTATAAATTGTACGGACACGCACACTACTAATTCAGAAGACTGAATTCTGGACATCATTTAACTAATAATATATCAATTATAAATTGTTTTGTTTTGTTATTCAAGATATCTTAAATTAAAAAGGGGAGAGGATGGATTGTGAATTGTGAAACCCCAACTCCAGTCTCATCATGACCGACTTGTTTTTTATCCGTCGTGCTCGTGCAACGCATTTATAGCATTAATAACCAGTGTTTCAGATTTTTTTTTCCCTCTCTTCTCGAATAGGGCCGATGCACAGTCGAGCGCGTTCTTTCCTACAAGTTGCAATTTTTTATTTTATTTTTCTGCCAGGAGGAGCAATGGTTACCATTCGCGTGAATACTTGGGAGTAAGAATCTGCCTGCTCAATTCCACAGTGAAAAATATCTTGAAAAGTGCGTGCACGAATCTCAAAAATATTAAATTAACTTACGTCGTCTGATCTTGACGATCGTTTTTTTTATGAGCAACAAATCTCGTTCCGGATGCTGAATAGGTTCAAGTTTATTTGCTATTTGTATATCAGAAACTTCTGTTGGGACCCGGTTTATGGACTAAATTGATAAACCAGTACTGGAAGTTGCTCGTGGTTCAGGCGTGATGAAACATCCTATAAATAATAAACATTAAGATGGTAAATGGATGGACACAGCAATTCATACAAAAAAATTAGGCTGACGATAATTCAAGACTAAAGATAATTGACATACAAAATCTAAGAGCAAACATGCAGCTACTTCTCTGAAAATTGGTGACAGATAACTAAACCTATTTTAGATGTTAAGTTTTGAACGCCAGAATCAAACGAGAAGCTCAAATGGTCAAATGATGAACTATGAGCAATGATAAACTATGCTCCCAAGTTTAAATCCCAATAGATAACATGGTTCAGGAATCAGGATAAAACTGAACCATATATTAAATAACCACTAATGAGTCCTTCCCATCACCAAAAAGAAAGACACTTTATAATTTCAATATAGAAAGCATATACATGCACGTAATAAAAAAAATACAGTTTATACAGGTACTGGAATAGCTAAAAATATAGTTCACTACTGCGTGACTAAATAAAAAAGACAGCTTAAAATGACAAGCCAGATTCAAACATGATTAGAAGGCGATGAAAAAGAAAAAGGAAAACAGAACCAAACAAGTTACCCTTTATTTCCATCTTTACACGTCTAACTCTGCCATTAATACACATAAAAATTTACTCCATAATATTATGAAAAAGCAAAACCCTAGAATCATAACATCAAATCCAAAAGGTTCTAAAACTAGGAAAATCACAACAATTGATCGTGCAAACTCCTGGTTCGCAATAAACATCATCTGCAATTCAAAATGTAACACCAGCAATGTTCATCGAGGATGCATCGATACAAACTTTATTTGCGGGCTGAAATAGGATCAGAACCATTGTTTGCAATCTTCTTAGTTGGCAAAAGAAAACCACTAATTGCACTTCACACTTTCCAATGACTATAAAAACCTGCATAACCACAACTGAAATTTACCAATTACAGAGTCACTGACAAACTTAGCTAGGAGCTGCAGTCATCTGAGCTGAGACAACACTAGGGGCCTCAGCATAATGTGCCAGAGCTGACCCACCAGGGTTCTCTTCTTGCTTCTTAACCATACTTCTATGCTTCTGCCCGTTGCAGTGGTACTCAAAAACCTTGGGGCTGTTGCACACAATGTTACACAA
The DNA here is from genome assembly GCA_037127355.1 of Schoenoplectus tabernaemontani. Taxonomy (NCBI): domain Eukaryota; kingdom Viridiplantae; phylum Streptophyta; class Magnoliopsida; order Poales; family Cyperaceae; genus Schoenoplectus; species Schoenoplectus tabernaemontani. The sequence goes on from CM073745.1 coordinate 19,061,363, forward strand.
GTCACATACCTTGACTGCATCACCATTGGCCCCACCTTCTAACACCTTCTTCTTCTTCGTCTCGAGATCCTCTCTCGATACACTCTTGCTCTTCCTTTTCGGTTTTGGTTCCATTTGTGAACTAGAGGACACATGCTCTTGGTTATTATCATTTGTAGCTGGAGTTTGGGTCCCAGGTGAGGTACTTATTGCTGGGACAAATTGGATGGCATTATCACCCATGGTGAGGTTTATTATTTTTCTGTTGTGCTTCTTGCCTGCTACATGATTGTTATACATCTCCAGGGTGTTGCATGTGACTTTGCATATGTCACAATGGATAATTTTTTTATCATCTTTTGTACATGGTGCTCGAGTCCCAGGAGAGCCACTTCTCGCTGGAACAAATTCAATTGGTCTATCATCTGCAGTGTGGTTTCTAATATGTTTGTTGTGCTTCTTGCCGGATACATGGTTGTTATACATTTCCTGTGTGTTGCATGTTATCTTGCAAATGTCACAATAGACAGATTGGGCCACTGTTGGGGCCCGCACTGCACTCAGGGCATTAGTTTTCTTCTTTTTGAATTTTTTATTTGGGGTGGACCTGTTGATTGCGTAAACAGCTTCTTGGCTCATGGACAACCCTTTGGATGGCTTTCCATTAACCTAAAAATGAAGACAAAAAGGGATGTTATAATTTTTATTATTTCAGTTCAACAAATGGAACAAAATATAAAAATCATGGAGATGACGTGGATACAAAATGTCACACGGAATTCATGCTCTATATGATTACAGGTTGTTCACTTATTGAAATCTAAAATTTGTTCAATTGCTTAATTTCTCAATTTTTGAAGAAAAATAGTGATTCCAGTAATACCAAGGTCAGATAACATCCTGCTTAAATTGATATAAAAAAAAAGAAATAAAGGAAACCCTACTTTAAGACCATACAATTTTCATGTCAACGGCAGATGCATGGTTGAAAGTAAAAGATAAAAAAAAAATGAAGGTGGGTAGATTGGGATTAGTTAGCCACTTACCTTGGAGATGTGCTTCTCACTTGCAATATGGGATGCAAACACCTTGTCACTGTTACATACGACATGACAGATAGTGCAAGTACGAACTGATGTGGCATCTGTACCAGTCTCAATCAGTTTCTGCTTCTTTGCCTCTAGATCTTGTGCAGTCACCACATGGTTTGCCTTCTTTTTCTTCACCTATTTACCAAAACCATAAAACTTTTGGAAATGCTTTTTTAGCTGGCTATACTGAAAGCACCAATGTTCAACATTTCCCCTCTTTTGTTTTACTCTTTAGTTCTCAACACTATTGATAATTAACTTGGCACTCGTAAGGTCCATTGAGGCATATTTTGATTTTGATGGAACCATTATCTGCACAACTAGAGAATCTGTCCTGATGATTTGGTGAGCCAGCTAAAACTAGAATTGTTCTCACAAACTAGAGCTATATCTATACAGTACACAATTTGGTTCCAACTACCAACTGGTTTTCAGATACTGACACTTCTTTGATGAGGTGATATCTTTTGCTTTTATCCTTACATGGCTTTGAACGGAGGCTTTTCTGATTGTGGTTTGTGCTGTGTGCTGGTCTATATGGAAATTAAGAAACAAGATTACTTTTCAACAAACAGCTACACTTACTACTAGAAACCTGATCATTCTCATTTGTTCTTTGATTAATTACTGGCCAGGTGAAATGAAAAGGGAAGTGACGAGTGAGAACCAAACTGAAGAGACAGATGCCACCTTCCTTGGATATGATCACTCTGCAGACCTTGCCGCCCATGCTAGCTCTGACATGTGTCAGTGGCTCAGCTGAGATATAGCACATACTCTCTTCTGTGTGGCTATCTCTTTGTGCTGTGCTGTTTTACTGTGATGTTATATGCTGTTATGCAGATTAAGCTGTATACTGTTGAGATGTTATGTGGTTGTACTGTTTTTTCTATGGTTATTCTAGGTACTCAGGTGTGCTGAGTATTCTGGTTAGTAGGCAGGGATGTGTTTTCTAGATGAGCTTGTGAATAAGGACAAGATACCTTTCAGCTTTTATTCAAGGTTATGGATACTCATACTACACTATCATAGAAATAGTGCTTGAATAAAACTGAGATGGAGTGACTCAATGAAGCAGGGGTGTGAGCATTATGAGTCCTTTTCCTAGTGGTTTTCATTTTGGAAGGGTTTCAGATTTTTTTTTTTTAATTTTAGTAGGTGTTCTCAAATTTGCTCTGTAATTTATCAGTTTCAGTAATGAAACGGGCAATTATTTTGCTCTCTCTCAAAAAAAAAATCTATACTGTACAAGTACAAACACTGTCAGCCTTATTTCTCTTTTCCATTCTTCTCAAATTTGTTCATCTGCAGACCAAGTTCTATAACTCACAATTTGATAAAAAAAGTTGCAGTATCCATTACACATTTAATTCAGATTCTAATTGTAGTTAATGAACAAGTGACTTCTATCAAACCTCATGAGAATTAAAATATCACTTTTCATTAAGTACGATCAATTTTTTTTTTTTTTAAATACATCTTATAAAGGATGATACAAATGCAAAATATATGGAATTTGACCACAGTTTGTAATCATTTACCCATTAATGCATCCAAATGGAAATAATAACATCTAGATGACCAAAGATAATTAAATTAATAGATAATAAAACAAACAAGTAGCTATCAAGACCAATATAAACGAAGAATCATCTTTCTACAAGAAGGGGGGGGGGGGTCAAATAATATGAACTCATTTATTGATAAATCTTGTCCGAGCAGCATTTCTCTTCATAAATGGAATTCAAAAGGAGCAAACAATATGAATATCAAAGAGAAAGGGGAGGAAGCAAAGCACATACCAGGAATCAGCCTTTTGAACGTTGAGGCACCCCCTTGGAGCTTTTAGAAAGGGAGTAAGAGAAGGGGAGAGAGAACCTTGGGAAAAGGGAGCCAATCCTAGGTAAAAGGGTGCAAATTGGACCAGTCGGACAAGTTTGTACCAAACTTCACATGTTTCAAAACATACCAATAACTAGCTGATACAATCTTGTTTCCAACTGGTGCAAAAGCTTATCCAAAACTTGGCATATAGGTACATACTAGCATGGGATTGTATGTTACACTGTTATAGCAACAGTACATACCAGCTGGTAACTACCTATCTACTATTTGGATAGTAAAATAAAGAGAACAGATTTATCAGACAAACATACAATACATTAGAATATTCACAGCAGATACAAATATGTACAGAACCAACCAAAATATTATTCTATAAGCACAGAATGCTGAAGCATGTTTAACTTGAAGTTCGTTTTTTTAGTAAATGCAAACTTTAATGAATAATACACAATATCATAAAGTATAATACATGTTATTAACATAACAAGCATTTATATTGAGCCAATATTATAAAGGAGATCCATTGAAAACCAACAACTTTGACAGCCATAAAAAATAATGTATATTTTTGAAATATGACAAGTAAAACAAATCCATACTTTATACATATAATATAAATAAAATAAATTTTATGCAAGCACTACAATAAAAATGACCTTAGACAACAACACTTTAACAATGGTTATAAATCAAATATGTTGTTAAAATGACTCAGTGGCATTATTGAAATATTGATAACTTTTTAACAACAGTTTTTAATAAAGAAACGTTGTTAAAATAGAGCTAAAGAACACCAAAAAAATGCACACTCATTTAACAACGATTTTTTTCAAGGAACCGTTGTTAAATGGTGTGTCGATTTTTGTTTTTTCTTTTTACTATATTTGACAATGATTCCTTGAAAGAACCGTTGCTAAATGGGTGCACTAATTTTTTTCATATATTTTTTTACTCTATTTAGCAACGATTTTGATCAGATAACCGTTGTTAAATGTTTATTTCACTTTTTGGCTCTGACAAATCTATCTCCACCAATGACATTTGCTCCCACGGATTGTCAGAGTTTTTCATCTCACCGTTCTTTCATCCCAATGTAACGATCGAAAAATCAAAATTCAAAAATGAAGTCCCATGGATTACAACTCATTGTCATCTATTTTCATATATAAAAGGAGATATGAGAGACAGAGAGAGAAAAAAGAAGAGAGACAGGAGAGAGACGGAAGAAATAAAAAACGAAATCCGACAACCTTAACTTATAATGAGATCTACAGGGTTAACTGCTTACGCCGTTACGGCCATTTTCAGGGCCAAAAAACCTAATCTTCAAGCTCAAAAACGCATTTGAAATTTATTTGAAGCTTTTAGTTCTTTTTTTTTGTTTTTTCTTAAAAATTATATAGGTTTTTATATTATTGAGTAAGAAAGATGTATTGTTCAATAAATATAATTTTTTTATTGTATGAATAATTTTATTTCTTTTATATATTATTTATTGAATGAATAATATGATATATATCACAATGCTTATTCTTTGTCATTTGTTCTTATATCATTTACTGTTCTTAGTTATTTTGTCATCTGTATAGAAAGTTAAATTTGCAAAAACAATAATAATAATGGACCTTTAGCAACGGTTCTGGCATTATTAACAACGGTTTTGGGTTATAACCGTTGCTAAATGTTAATTTAAAAAATAATAATAATTCCGAACGTGTAATTTGGCAACGAGATTTGACAACGGTTACTTAGACCTTTCCTTACACCCCCTTAATAACGGTTCAATAATCGTTGTTAAATTTTGTCAACAACCATTGCCAAATTTTGTTAAATTGTTGTGGTTAAGTTTCATTCTTCATCAAATGGCAAGAAATTTACAACCGTCCATTATTTAATGGCATTTGATGAAAGCAGTGATTTCAGTATCGTACGATTCACGATACGAATTGTACGATACGGTACGAGTCCAAGCTAAGGCGATGCGTACCGTGCTGCTGAATCAGAAGCTTCATGTATCGCCGGAATCGCTTCGATATGATGATACGATACGCGTATCGTATCGTATCGTATCGAACGATACAGCGTCGAGTGAATTTACGCGCTTCCAGTGTCGGTTGAGTTTACGCGCGTTCCATCGTCGTCGTCGCCTAGCTTCCTCTTTCGATCACCAATTAATTTTCTCCTATATTTATCGCACGAGAGGAAGGCATCGCCATCCCAGGAATAGAGAGAAATCGAAAGAGAAAGAAGGCTATAGAAAGTTTCGATAAAAAGAAGAAGAAGGCTGTAGAAAGAGGAAGACCAGGAAAGATATAAATTGAAAATCACAGGAATAAAGTTAATTTAATATTTAACTGAAATGTTATTCTATTATTTAATCTCTCTTAGTTTAGTTAATTTATTAAAATCTCTTAATTAGCTACTTAACCTCTGTTAATTTGTTAAAAAAATCTATTTCATTTCTGTTAATTTAATTTATTATTTAATCTCTATTAATTTTTTATTTAATTTGTGAAAATCTGTTAATTTATTATTTAACTTGTTATTTACATTTAAATAGACAAATTTTGTTATTTAATCTATGTTAATCTGTTATTTAATTTCTCGTTAATCTATTCCTTGAACTATCATTTAATATATTAATTTTTGTTAATTTCTGTTGACATCTGTTAATATGTTAATTTCTGTTAATAATTTATTATTTAATTAATATGTTAGTTTAATTAATTTATCAAAATCTCTTAATTAGTTATTTAACCTCTATTAATTTTTTATTTCATTTGTTAAAAAAATCTATTTAATTTCTGTTAATTTAATTTATTATTTACATTTAAATAGTCAAGAGTGATTATTTAATCTCTATTAATTTGTTATTGCGTTATTTAATTTGTGAAAATCTGTTAATTTATTATTTAACTTGTTATTTACATTTATATAGAATTTTGTTATTTAATCTATGTTAATTTGTTATTTAATTTCTGTTAATTTATTACTGACCTATCAGTTAATATATTATTTTTGTTAATATGTTAATTTTTGTTAATTTCTGTTAATCATTTATTATTTAATTAATCTGTTAATTTATTATTTAATCTCTGTTAGTTTAGTTAATTTATCAAAATCTCATAATTAGCTATTTAATATCTGTTAATTTGTTAAAAAAATCCATTTAATTTCTGTTAATTTAATTTATTATTTACATTTAAAATTTTAAATAGTCAAGAGTTATTATTTAATCTCTATTAATTTGTTAATTTGTTATTTAATTTGTGAAAATCTGTTAATTTATTATTTAACTTGTTATTTACATTTAAATAGACAATTTTTTTATTTAATCTATATATTAGTTTGTTATTTACATTTAAATAGTTTTATTTTATTAATGTTTAATGATCATATAGCATGCGACTTAAAGTTAGATCATAGAAATATGATATATTTTGTTATTGATTTTTTTAATGAAATTCTTTCGTAACTAGTTATATTACTTAATTTCTAGAATAACTTAGCGTATCTTAAACGATTCGATACGATACACGATACGATACTAAATACTACGATACACGATACATTATACGATTCGAAATCACTGGATGAAAGATCATTTATCAATGTTATCAAAGAAATTGGTTATCAAGATATTCCCACCATATTAAATAAACATTTTTAACTAAATAATATACTTGCATAAACCAACAGCTTACTGCATAAACCTAATAACCAGGTACCAATCCTACCTTTCTAATGAAACATCCTTAAAAAAATAATCAAAATTGTATCAAAAACTTACCAATCTCACCTTTCCACGGATCAATATTTCAACAAAAAATCACACATGCTGAATCAACAAAACCAAAGAAATAATAGAGAGAGAGAGAGAGAGAGAGAGAGAGCTCACTGGATGAATTGGGCCCACAGTAGGCATGGAGCCGAAATAAGCAGCCAGGCCGTCGCCAGCAGCAGCATATGTGGCGGTCTGGTATTGGGGAACGGTGTATCCGAAGGGTGATGTGAGGGAGGCGTCGACACCCTGCGGGACTGAGACTGGGATCTCAACCGGTACCTGGTCGAAGCTAGGGTTAGGGTTAGAATTAGATCCGGGGCTGATGGTTGCCGCAACGGAGGGGCAAGGGAGGTAATACGTCGGAGGAGCAGCGTAGTGTGACATCTGCGCTTGGTGACTGTAATCCATGGATAATCAGTTAATCAACAAAAAGGGGCAGAAAGCACGAATAATTTCGGGAGAAAAATTGGAGGGTTTATTACTTTCTGGAAGACCAAAAATGGATCATGGGCCCTCTATCCAAAAATGGATTTAATGGGCTCAACGGGTCCCGTCGGAAATTAATTTTGCCTGTTTCATTTGTACATCGCTTCTCGAATTTATTTTATATAACGTCATATTCAAGAACATCTTAAAAAATGAATACCATCAATAGTTAGACAATTAATCTTATATATATACCGTCAAATAGTGAAATCTGTTACTTTGTTACTTTTTCAAACGAGACCTCTTTTATTTCATTTATTAATGATAGCTCTTGATTTTTAGTTTCTCGTATATATAGGGCTGCATAAAAATACTCGGGGCTTGACTCAAACTCGAGATAACTAACTCGAGCTAATCTGGCTCGATAGTTAAATGAGTTGAGTTTGAGTTTGAGTTAGAGTTGGTTTAGTTTGTGGCTTGATTTAACTCAAATAATAATAGTTTATATATTTTTTCTGCTAAACTCTAATATGATAATCCATTTCTTATTATCTCTCATCATCTCATCATCTCAGCGACTTAATGAATTCTTATACTCGTCCGTGACTCGGCTCATATATCTGACTCGATAGTTCTTTGCTAGTCTATCCATTCAAACTAATGCAACAATGATTTAATTGAAAATATAGTTTGTTGATATATAAATTTTGTATTAATTCATGTATCATTTTTTTAAATATATCAAATTTACAGTTTGTAGATATACTAAATATAAATGTCAAATTGAGTCAACATGCTTGCATTGGCTCGTGAGCTAACTTAAATAGTAATGAGCCAAATTTAAACTAAATTTTTCAGCTCGAAACGTTTCACAAGCTCGACTCGACTCAATTCGAATTTTTATGAGCCGAGGTTGAACTAAAACCACTCACTCGAACTCGACTCATTTGTAGCCTTACGTACATACATATTTTTTTGTTCTTTTGTTCTTTTTTGTAGGCTGTGAATTTGGTATATATGCGTCACTGGGTTGCGTTGAGACGATATTGTTTTAGTATTTTTTTATCCGAATCAATCTGAATAAAATAATTACGTATTTATTAATATTTTTTATATATTTCTAAATAATTTGGTGTCAATTAACATATATTTATCTTAATAGTGTATATATATATATATATATATATATATTACTATTAAATAAAAAAATATCATTCAATAGGTAAGGTTGGGTCGACTAATACCTGAGACAAGACAGGTAAAAAAAAATGTTAAAAAATAAGAATATATCTCTTACTGTACATATTTCCATTTGGCCATGCCATGCTGGATGAGTATGCTTCACAGCTGGATGAGTATGCTTCACAGCTTCAGCATATGTTAGCGTACCGTGGAGAGTATTAGCTAACTTTTGGCTATAATGACCAGATCCAGCATAATTGTACGTGGTTGCATTGAGTTGCTACAGTATGTGCAGTTACCAAGATAGAAATTGAAATACATGCTTCCATTTGGGCCCATTTGGGCTGATCAAAGGGAGAGTAATTTTAATTTCTTAGTTCTCCTGTCTGCAAATATTCATTCACACCTTTATCATCAGGACTTGCTGTACAGTTGTACTCATGAAAGAACACTGAGTCTTTTGTAACAAATAGAAGAGAAACAAAACAAACATTGAGGAGAAACATATATAAGTATGAGGATTATGTATATATATTAATTAATACAAATTCAATATAACATGAAATATTAGAGTCTTACTGACATAAATTGATTTTAATTTGCAGAATGATCATTAGGGTCCTTTGGAGTGGCATAGAAACCTTAGGTTGTTATAAAACTACATGCATTTCTATCAGCACTGACACTGAGTGCAAGATCCACACAAATGTTCCACAAATTGATAAATGATATGGTTCACATGATAGTGATAAAATTAAAGGATAATTGATCCCTTAAACTCTCAGTTTACAAGACATGTAAAGAGAGAATTAATAAGAGAAGATACAACAATCTTTAATTATTCACCTATTCTCAATCCCAAAGACGACTATTTCAAACCCTAATAATTACTAGCTTCCCCCCACTACAACCTTATTAGAAGGATGACCAGAATCCTCAGGAGGTTCAGCATTTAAATCAAACCCTAATTCGGGTTTCTTCATCAAAATCTTAGATTTACCAGCACCATCGGGCACTGGCAGCAGGTGAGCTGTTTCCATGTGACCTTCCAGAGCAGTCCCGGTAGAAAGGATCTCATGACAAACCGAGCATGCATGCTTTCCCTCCATCTCTTCCAACCCATATCTTTCTTCAAAATTCACACTAGGAAAATGATCGCAAGAACAGTCCATTTTAGACAAACCAATAAGCAGATGAGCTGCTTGGGTAATTTGAGCGTCTTCACATTCATTCTCATCAATATTTATATTATTTTTTGAGTCACTGGGTACCGATCGGTGCCACCTCAAGTGGCCCCAGTACGAACTCATGCACGGGAAACCCTTACCACAGTCCTTGCATTTGTACTCTTCTCGAGTTGAAGAGGCAGAAGTAGTCTTTCTTTTCTTATGAGAATTTGGTGAGCTACCAGGTCCAGAAAAAACCTTGGGATAGGTCAAGCTGAGGTGGGATTTCATGTGGCCGCCCAGAGATTTTCCATTGGCAAACCACCTGCTACAATACCTGCATTTGCGCTTCCCTGCCTCCAGCTGAATTAACAAGGGAACAACAAATATTCCATGTATAAAAGTAGACTAAAATTAAATTCGTAGAATTGGAGAGAACAAATCTTATATGCTTCAAATCTTAATCAAGCTTAGAGAAGGTATACTACTTACCATGCTCTTTCTTCTCTTAAGAAGAAAGCTTGGAAATTTTGATTGGAAAAATGTATAATTTTAATCCGTCCAGTCTCTTCTCTGACTCACTGGCGGTGGTAGATTGAGGGCACTATGAATTGTGTTATATAGGTGAGGAACCCTAATTTGAAAGTGTGTAACACCTAGCATATATGGCACTGGTCTTTTAATTTTTTTTTTAATTTTGTTCTTTTTTTGAGATAATGACGTATAAATGGATGTTGAGTATGTTCGAAGAGTACTTAAAAATAATTTCATATCATATTTCGAATTAATTCATCGGAAACATTCAAATGAGACTGTCAAATTATAACCGTTGCAAATTATATAAAATTTTGATGGTCCTTGATGAAATATCAAACGCCAATTACAATAGCATGCTTTTGCAATTAGAAACAATAATAGAGTGTGTTGGTTACCAGAAACGGAATCTGGGTGAAAACCATGGACCCTCACAGCCTCACTCATTTTTTGTCAATAAAGTAAAACTGTTGACAGGGAGGTGGTGATTTTCGAAATTTAATGCATGGACCGGGTGCTCTAATTATTTTTCCTTTTTAATTGGGTTAATCTTCTGACAAGTAAGGTTGCAAACGGATCGGATACGGACGGATAATACTTTTACCGTATCTATATCGTTAAAATTTTTCGGATACGGATTTGGATACGGATAGTCTCGGATACAGATACGGATACAGATACAAATCGGATATTCAACGGATATCGGATACGGATCGGATATCAGAATAACAGATATATATATAAATATGGATATATTTCGGATATTAAGTAAAAATATTATATATATCATTAAAAATATAATTACATATTATATTTTGATAGAATTATTAATTATAAAAGTTAAATATTAATTATCATTATATTAGTAGTTAAAATATATCAATGAATTATTAAAAAAATATGATATATTAGCACAAATTATATATATAATTAGTTAGATTTATAATGTATGCAAAAAATATAATTAAAAACACATAATGAGATTTTTTAGTATATGTATTTGGATAAAATCGGATAATATCGGATCGGATAATGTCGGATATTGATGGATAATAGCTAAACGGACGGTTACAGATAGGTAATAGCCAAACTGTATCTGTATCCGTTAAAAAAATTTGGATACGGATACGGATACAGATACAGATCAGATAATTTTTGTTATTTTTCGGATTGGATCACAGATAAAATCGGATATTTTGCTATATGTTTGCAACCCTACTGACAGGTCACTGAACTTTGATGCTTATCCATATTTGGTCACTGAATTTCTATTTATTCATTTTTAGTCACTGAATTTTGATGTTTATTCATATTTGGTCACTCAAATTAGTTTTTTAACTAAAAAATAATTGAAATAAAATTACATTTATTGTCAAAATTAATTGGAATGAAAAATAGACAAATAAAATAATATTTGCTTTTTAATTTTAGGAAAGCAGTAACGCAACGTGATATGCTGATATAGTCACACTCACACTTCTCAACAGTACGGCATGTTAAACAAGTATATTTACAATACCAGTATTATTCTGATTCTAATTATTCAGCACAGCTGCACCCAAAATGGGACTATGAACACAGTAGTGCAGCACAAAATTTTGTGATCACAAAATTTTCTTGTAGCTTCTCTATCTTCTCTCTGGGGTCGTTTAAATGCATGGCATGTCATCTACTCAAGCAGAGCATTGAAAAAAAAAAGAAATCATTAAGCCATTCTTTTCGACGTCAGTGCTATAAGCCGTTTTTTCGACGTCAGCACTATTTGCACGCGCATGGACTAAGAAATAAAGAAAAAAAATTGAATTATTAACTGAAAGTATTGGACCCACAAATTAGCTGATTTATTTCGCAGTTCTAAGAAGTATTTTGATTGCAGTTTTCAATATTCACATTGCTATATGATGGGGAAAAAATCTTAATGAAATCAATCGTGCTTATATTTACCAGTATTAGTGATTAGAACATGATGAATTAAGCATCTTTTGATCCTTACAATGAATTAAGCATTGTTTGTATTACCTACTTCTTTCTGTATATTTTGTTAGTAAATACGCATCATCCCAAAGATGTACAACGGCAGCAAATTATGCATTCATTCAGTAGCTATGTCTCCAACATAAATAGTGACAACTGCAATAAATATTTGAATCTTTTTCCAGTACCTAACGTTACTTCTTGCTGTGTACCTTAGGCATACTTCAAACTTTTTTTTAAAAAAAATTAATTAATTCAGATGCTCAAAAGTCGCAAGATCCAATTTGTTTTAATGTTGCTCGACTTTGTCATTTTGATTCCTTGACAAAAGATTCAGAGACCAGAAACAATGCATAAAGGAAGAAGGTAAGTTTATATGATTATTACATTAATTTCAAAAATCAAACATCATTAGTTTGATCGTATCTACAAGATAGTAAGATCTAAAAAAGAGTAATAACAGTAATATTTTCAAAAGTGCTACAACAATAATAATAATAATTTTGCACATTAATTTTGTTTAAGTTTTTTTTCCTTTTTTACAAAGAAAGAAAAGAATAAATTTTGATGGTACAAAATAATTAATCAAACAAATAAAGTCCTACAAGAACAAGGTTAATACAAAATGAAAAAAAAATAGAAAAATAAAAAGAAAAATTGAGAAGTATAAGGAATGGTGTGCATTTTAAAGACGCCTTGATCATAAATATCTACATGAACTTTAGTCCAGCCACAGGAAGCTACTGAAATAGTTAATAGGAGAAGTTAGTTTGTAAGTATACCATTATGTCATAGTTAGGACTTAGAATAACGAGCATATCATTTATCCTTCATAATTGATCCACAATTTGTTTCATCTTTTTTGTGTTAACGCGCTACATATTTTGATACAAGAGATCAAAACTGTGGGCCGTGCAGCAGTCCATATATAAGAGCCAACCCTCTTAAATTTGTATAAGCCTAATTAACTTGGGCAGACCATGATACAGAGGGTTGGCTCTTTCATAAAAGCATTTCATAACAAAATAAATGGAGATGTAACAAAATAAAAATTAAATATCACACAAGCATTTTATAACACAAACCTAGATATATATTTATAACTGGAGACGGCAATCGGACGGGTCGGGTCGGATCAATTTTACTCAATAAAATTGTTGGGTCACGGGTCTGATTGAGTTAGGTCGAATTAAGTATTGAATCATTTTGGGTTTTATATCGTATCAAGTCGGATCGGGTCATCTAGTATTAGATCATTTTGAATTTCGAGTTGTATCAAATCGGGTCGGTCGGTTATTGGATCATTTATTATTGAGATATTTTGAATTTCGGATCATATCAGATCAGGTTGGTTAGTTATCGGGTCATCTAAAACACAGCCACATTGCTACCCTTCGTTGAACGACAACGAGGTAGAAACTATTTTCGATGTGGAGAGAAAACCCACACAACCTCTTCCTGCCGGAATTCTTAACCTGTTTCGAGTGCGGTGATTTAGGCCATTGATCCTTCTCCTATCGAGAAGTACCTCAAACCAATAGATCTCATGTCACTAACCCTAAATCAGTTTCTAGACCAACATACAACCAATCAGGCTTCCAACCACCGAGATTCTCAAATCCTAATGCACAAGTCTCCTCCGAAACAATGGGTGATTATCGCACAACAGTAATGAAATTTACACCGAATGCTGCTACTCATAGTCTCCGAGCAGCGATTGCTCGTAGTCTTGTCTTCTATGACGCAAACAGACATGGCGCTCAGTTGAAGGGGATTTTCTCCCAGACAATGACCATCAGAAAAAAATATGATTTTTTCTTTAGAAATAGATAACACAATTAATTTTAATATTAAAAACATAACTAAATATATATTAGAGTACTTTAAGGATCTCCAAGGAACATCAGATGATAGATTAGTATCACTAGATAGTATCTTATGGGAAGAAGCAACTAAATTAACTTCAGAATCCAGAGTTAGTTTAGAATAAGTTTAGTTTAGAACAGTCAATTACATTAGAGGAAATAAAAATAGTTATTTTTAGTAGTAATGGTAAAAAGGCTCCAGAATCTGATGGTATCCCTTTTCTTTTTTTATCAGCAATACTGAGAATTAATATCACCAAACGTTAACACTATAGTGCAGGCTTTTTACAATAATACTTAAGATCTCTCTAAGTTAAATCATGCGTGTATAGTATTGATATCAAAAGTAGCTGAAGCAACTAATATAAAGCAATTTAGACTAATTTGTTTAATTAATTATAATTTTAAAATTATATCTAAAATATTATTAACTAGATTAGCAACAATTATGAATAATCTTACAAGTCCTACACAGACAGCCTTTATTCAAGATAGAAATATAGCTGACAATATAGGTAGTGCTTAAGAAATATTATTTCAAGTAAAGAAATAAAAATAGAGAGGTATATTATTAAAATTGAATTTTAAAAAAGTTTTTGATAAAGTCAATTGGTAATTTTTAAGAGAAGTCTTAAAAGGAAGAGAATTTGGAGATCAATGGATTAACTGGATAGAATATATCTTAACTAGTGAACAAACATGTATTTGTATAAATGGTAATCTGACCCCTACTTTAGATGTAAAAAAGGTTTGAGACAAGAAGATCTTTTGTCTCCTTTTTATTTAATTTAGTAGCTGATATATTTAATAAAATTTTAGGTAAAGCAATAAGTTTTAAAGGCTCTAGACAATTTTAATAATAAATGCATCTTAAATTTAAACTTTACTAATGACATTTTAATTTTTCTACAAGATGATCCTAGAATGATTGAAGTATTACAATTAATACTCTTAGGCTTTGAGAATTTATCATATCTCAAAATTAATTTTACTAAAAGTATCCTCATCTCACTGAACATCTCAAATAAAGAGGGATTGATATATGCTAATATTTTAGATTGTGAATTGAACAAACTATCTATTACTTATTTAAGAGTCCCTCTCCATTTGAAAAAATAAATAAATAAATGATTTCTTAGTGACTAAAATAAAAAGAAACTACAAAGATGGAAAGAAAAATTACTTTTCTTAGGAGGTAGAATGATCTTAATTATGTACTATGTTTCATTCCACACTATTGGATGACTATTTTAGAATGCTACTTTAATTAGAAAAAGAATAAAATAATTATATAGACGTTTTCTATGATTTGAAGGAAATAATGACAGGAAAAAACCTATTACCTTGTAGCATGGAAAAAGATATGTCAAAGTAAAGAACGAGGTCTACGAATAATGAACATTAAAATTATGAATAAATTTTTATTATGTACATAAATGATTATGAAGATATTACAATCATAGAGAAAATCATTTATGAAAAGAAATTATCTTTGATACTCATAATAATAGATGAACAAATATATCTCCATTTTGGAGAGAAGTTAGAAAAGAACTAAATATATTTCGAGTTAGTATTAATAAAAAAAATTGGTAATGAAAATATTCTGGCATGATAGATGGTTGTCAGAATGTTTCCTTAAGATTAGGGGTGTCAATTATTGACCCGACCCAATATGACCCGAGGATAAATGGGTCGGGTATGGATTTACTTTTTTTTTTATCCGAATCGAGTCGGGTCGGGTTCGGGTCAACCCGACCTGACCCGATTAATTATATTTTTTGAAGTATTTTGTGTTTTAGTACTAATTAAATCTTAAAAATATACTAATTATATACTAATTAAGATTAATTATAAATTAATTAATATTTTATTACTTAAAATTATATAAAAATAATTAATAATTAATTAATTATTTTACACGGATCGGGTCGGGTCGGGTATGGGTCAAGATTTTTTGACCTGAATTTAATCGGATCGGATTCAGATCAGATTAAAAAAATAATAAAATAATATGACTCGACCCAAACCCGATCCGACCCATTGACACCCCTACTTAAGATCCAATATTCTCTTCTATTTGAATCCAATAATACTGAAATTACAGTAGAACAAGTAATAGGTTATAATATATTTTACTTATTCTTTAGAAGAAATATTTCAAGTTCTTTAAGAACCCAACTGACTGAATTATATACTAAACTTAGTGTTATTACTTTAAGTAGTGATAAAGATAAAACATTATGGAGATGGAATGTTGATTATAATTTTAGTACTCACTTATTGTATATATGGCTGGAATTTGGTGGTATATCTAATTATCAATATCAACAAACCCGACAATCCCCAATTCCACTAAAAAATAAAATATTTCTTTAATTAGTTCAATAAAATAGAATTTTAACTAAGAAAAATTTAATTAAAAAAGGTTGACAAGGTGACCTAAATGTATTTTTTTGATAATTTAGGGACAGTAAATCATCTCTTTATACATTGTTCTTTAGCTTGTTGTTTATGGACTTAGATATGTAGATATAATAATAGTAACTTTCAATTTTAATATAATAATATTAGAGATTTATGGTTCATAGATGCTAAATTTTTTTATATAAACTCAGATATTTGTGAAATAGTCAGAGGTGCCCTTTTATGAATACTCTCTTTCCAATAAATTAATATTTGAGGGGGTTATTATAAATCTTTAAGAGTTCTAGGAAATAGTATTATTTTTTTAGCTAGATATTTATATCTCAAGAAAGGAGAAGAATTTTCAAAATAAGTTACATTATATATAATCTCAAGATGATATGTTATTATCAGTGCAGGTTTTAAGAAGAACTTTAGACTTAGTACCAGTAGGGGCAGATGACTTGTCTAGAGAAGACAGTGATATGTTCTCTCCCTTTCTCATAGGATACTGATTGCTTAGTTCTTTTACGAAATAGTATTGAATTTAGTAGTTTTGTCAGATTTATCTAGTGTCAAAGAATGCTACAAGAAAAACATCACCAGGCTTTGCAAATTGGGCCAAGGGAGACGTTTATATGGATGGAAGCATAAGCATTCTTCTAATTAACTACTAGATTCAAATGTTGTTTTGTGAATGTTTGATTTAGTATTTTCAAACTGTTACTTTGGTTGGTTATAACTCTGTGTGATGCTTAATTGGTTTTAAAATATTTTGGATTTGGTCGTAACACAGATACTAGCTTCTGTGATTGAAAAGTTTGTTATGATAACTATAGCTTAAATCCCCACGGTACCGAGGTGTGGTATCAAAACTTATTTCTAATGAAACAAGTGGTGAAACCACTATTTATTTAAAAAAATAGAGTAAAAATTAAATCACATTAAAACAACAACAGTATTTGATAGTTGTAAAATAAATAAATTAAATAATTTGTGTAAAAATAGTGAAAAAAAATGATAAATTAATTTTAAAAATATCTACATAGATATTTTAACTTTAGCCATATTAAATCACTTTTATTTTATTTGATGGTTTAAACACTTCAAATATTTACTTTATTTTTACTACGACAAACAAACGGGGTCAGCGTTTGAATCGCGTCATTGACTGATGACGCCACTGAAGCAGCAAAGAAAAAACCACCTTCGCATCCGTTCTTAGTTTATCTTTATCATTTGCATATGAATCTTGTTGTATGGAATCCGATTAACATTCTCTGTTTTATTCTTTTTGGTTTGAATCGGTGTTAGTATTGAAACTATATTCTTGTTGATGATACTTAGTTTGCTTGTCGCGTGCCTTTAATTTCAAATTTTAAGAATCAATATTTTTGTTTCAGTATTTTTTTATCTGTAAAGTAAAAAAGTATCGTACTGAAAACTGATGATCTTTTTCGGTGGGTGATTATCTTAAACCTTGTCACTCGATGATGATCTCGACGATCTTGACTTGTGTTAAAGAACGAAGAAAATAGACAAATATATACGGATAATCACTTCAGTTCTCTTCTTTCTATTGCAAGAAAGACCTATGTAAACATTTCAATTTTCAATATTTGTAGGTTCCTTCAACGTATACATTCTGCTTCTAATATTACAAGATCCTTTATTTATGAAATTTTATCTTATGTTTGGACTGTGCAAAACTCTACGACGTTACATATATTCCCTTCTGCTATCATATTGACCATTCTGTTTTAATTTTGATAATGACCTTAATCACGTATAATTCAGTCAATTTATATTTGAACAGGCTTTACAATCTATAGGCCCAGTTAACTAGTTTGATTCTGGTTATAATCTGATCTGATCGATCTTTTGGCAATATCAGAAGTGGTTGAATCAATTAAAAAGGTGTGTGCGATTGATACCAACCTCTCACTTGAGGAGAGGAAACTCCTGTCAGTGAGTTACAAGAATTTGGTTGTGGCCCACCATGCCAGCTGGCATGCTATCCATGCAATTGAACAGGAGGAGGAGCAGAGCGGCGATACTGAATGACTCAAGCTGATAAAGGTCTACCGTCAGAAGATTGAAGTCGAGCAGGAAAAAATACGCAATGATGTTATCAATGTTGTTGATACGTACCTCCTTCATATGTCTATCAATACCGAGGAAGTTGTCTTCTACTGCAAAATGTATGTTTTGCTTCAGGATTAATTGAAATTATTTGCTTGGTTCTGTCATGGAATTGTTTCAGATATCCTGTCTTTATTTTTAGTTCTTGTTGTTGATCAGACCTATTAAAGACCCTATTGAATTTATTACATTTACATTTTTAAAAGATCAATGATTTTATTGTTTGTTTAATGAGTTTAATGTACTTAAGATATTACTGTTTGTTGATAATCCTGTCCTGCCACCTAGGCTTTGTTCTTTCTGAGTGTTTATTTAACTTACAAGATCACTGAAATTATATGCTCTTTTTCTTTTTGAGAATTTATTTCAACTGGATCAATTTCAACTCAATATCTTAACCTTTTAAATGAAATTATTTCAGGAAGGGAGATACTACCGCTATCTGGCAGAGATTAAGATCAGTGATGAAAGGCAAAATATTGCCAATCAATCCCAGAAGGCTTATGAGGCATGTCATTCTTTCTCATTTCCCCCTCCATTCTTTCTTATGCCTTTTTTATTTTTCTAAATTATTTAATTAAAGTTGCTGAATTCAACAGGATGCCTCAGAGTTAGCTATCACTGACCTTGCAACAACTCACCCAACCAGCCTTAGCCTTGCACTCAACTTCGTTGTGTTCTATCATGAGATAAAGCAGGATACTGAAAAGTGAGATGCCTTACATAATTTCATTATTTTCAATATTTTAATTCATATAAGTTTCCACAAGTACCCTTCTTTTTTACTCGATTGGATGAATGTAAGGCTATTCTGATCGTTTCAGTAAAATAGAATATGGCCGTGTATTTGGTTGTTTCCACTTCAAACAAGAATATTAATATTATTATTATTATTATTTATTTTCATTCAATTACAGGGCCTGTCAGGTGGCGAAAGTGGCATTTGATGAGGCATCTTGTGAAATAGACAACTTGAGCGAGGAGATATACAAAGACAGCACTCTGATCATGCAGCTTCTCAGGGATAACCTTTCCCTTTGGTCCCATGAGATTCCTAATGAAGGTATTTTCCATAGAGTTTCATCAATTTTTTGTTATATGTTTCAAATCATAGAAAGATCAGAATATTATTTATGCTTGCGTAGGACAGTCCTGGATGCATGTGGTTCACCAGTTTCTTGTCCTTCTCTTACTATTTATAAAAGTTGAATAGAATGTATTAAATTCGTGTTCTATTTGTGATCTATTAAAGAAGATGTAATCTTCTGTTTCAAATTTGAGATATTTGCTTTTCATAATAATAAAAAAACACTGCACAGGTGAGGAGCTTGTGTGAGGCATGTGAGGGCCTACTATAATTAGGTGTCATTTACTTTCTTACGTTCTTATTTGATATTCTTCTTTTATCTTCTTGGTTTTACTTAAGGTTTTATGTTTCTTTTGTTATAGACAGTGCAAGTCCATGGAGCAAAAAGTTTGACCTGAAGAATTAAATATCTTTGAGGGTGTAAAGTGAATAATAATCTTGTTGACATTTTATTCATCTTAGACTTAGATGGTCATCTTTTTCTGTAAATGTTAGTAAATCAGTACAGTGTTAGCGAAAGTTCAACATTTTGGTGAAATGCTGGTGCTATTTGTTCTTTCATTTTCTTCCTGTATAAAACCCCCATGGCAATGCTCTATTTCTTTTGTCCTCTGAAAGTGCTGGCAAATTTATGCCGATTTCTTTTTTTGAAGAGGTAGGCCAATAGCTTACCTTGATACTTTATTGACCAAAAGGAAAAAGTTTTTGTACAAGATATGAGCGTAAGAATTTACATGCTAAAATAATTATCAAACAGGTTTTATAATTCTTTCCAAGTATTGCAGTCCCTTTGTATAATCCCTCTTAGCTCCTGTGGTGTAGCTGCTTTCCTACTCTTTCCAGAGATTCCAAATCGTGGCAAAGTAGTAGATATCCCAGTTTCTTCGACTCTCGTCCTGGCGATTCCTCCTGACCCGTTGCCAGTATGAAAGTGCCTCCTCTGTTTGCACTGGCAATTCACTCCACAGAGTGATGCTCGCTGGACAATGCAAAAAAGAGGTGTCGTGACGTCTCTATTGTCATCGTACTGCACATGACACAATGAGGTTGGTGCCGCCATCATCTCTTCATGAGATTTTCCTGTGTGAGCAATCTATTTTGTGCCATTAACCCAAAAAAAAAAAAAATTACCCATTCCGGAATTTTGGCCTCCCAAATACCCATGCGCTCTATCTCCCCTGGATGAATCAGAAAGGAGTATGGTGATGCAACTATGAAGACTCCTTTACTGTCCCATTTCCATACCATGCTCGTCCCTGCGTTGTGATTGAAGCATCCATTATCGGTACTAATTGAGATATATCTTTCAAAAAGAATGAAAGACCTAGCGGATCACTGAATGTATTAGTCCTGTGGTGCAATCGTAGTAACTTGCTTCATTGAGAATCCTGTTGTGTTTTGAGTTTCCATAACCATTTGCGTGAGAAGGCTGTATTTTGTACTCCTATGTTAAGAATCCGGAGGTTTACAACTTACCGAACTAAAAAACTACCCATAGGAACTGGTACTGCTGATTCTAGAATTATATGTAACTCATCACTTAAGTTGTCTTACCAACATTACTTGTGTGGAAGCTGTACAACAACAATACAATAAAAAGCAGATAATCTTAAAAACATAACATCAAGCTATGAATACCATATGAGATCATGCTCAAAACTAAATAAAACATATGAGAGATTGCTTTAAAATATATAGAAAGTACAGTATTCTTCAGTTTCCACGCTTTGATAGCCTCTATATCACTATAAGATAGGGTTATATATATACACATTATTGCTATTGCGTGTATATATACAATTCCTTTTTATCATGCGAAGAATAATTAACTCTTCAGTCTGTGTTAACTAATTCATTGAGCAGTTAATTGTAAAAATGCAGTGCAAATTTCTTTAATCTAATAAATTACTTCTTTAATCACTGGGCTGGCAAAGAATACTCAGTTTTTCTTGAAAAAAAAGGACCATTCAGTTCACAAGTCTATATCTACTGCCATCGACCGTCAATCTGTGCTATGTCTTTGATCTAGTGGCCTAAAATAATGTCATCCATGTAGAAGGTCGAAAGAACGAAATCTGAAAGGAATATCCATGGACCATAGTCAATACTTAATAGTCAATAATTTAAGGGTGGATCTTTTTTATCTAAGCAACCTGTTATTGATCATACTATTCATTAGAAAGTATGGCACTGCTATAATAATAATAATCTCTGTGGCAACAAAGTTTTAAATCCTCAGTTTCTTTTAGGAAAAGAATAATGAGGATGATGATCCAATAATAAGTGAGTGTGGAGATGTTAGCACTCAACTTTATAACCTCAAAAAGAACATATGCTTAGGGAAATGGGTTTGAAGCTGGGCAGTGTGACTCGATCATGCACGAATGTGTGAGTGTCTGAATTCTTTTCCTAGTGGGTTTTCGTTGTGTAGGGGCTAGAGCAACTTCTTTGTGATATTTGTTTTTAACTTAATATTTCATTAATGAAACGGGCTTAAAGGCCTTTCTTTAAAAAAATCCTCAGTTAACTCACAGAAGTCAAAAGGAAGCTTTTAGATCACCCCCCCCCCCCCAAAATATATATATATATATATATATATATATATTTTTTTTAATTCAAAAAGTTTACCATGTTAAATCTTCTTTTCATTTAGATCTTCCATGATTAATTATGAACAATTCAATTAACAGCCCAAAGATCACCAATACCGAATATTTCACAAACAAAACTTGATATGATTTGTTGCTTAAGATGACATACCTTGATTAACAGCGGAAGATGTAATGGCTGCCATCTTCTTCTTTCTTCTGACTCCTGACGATTGCTAATCTTCTCAGAATTCAGTTTCTCTCTCTAACCCTATTTCTTTATGCGTTTCTTGATGGAGAAGAATGCAACTCTTGGCAGGGAGAGAGAGGACCCAATCCTTGATTATATAACATTTAACTCTAAATCTGGTACGTCCATCATATACCAATTCAACGTTTAAGATTAATCACAGATCTAATGCTCTAATTACAGAACGATCTATTTATGATTTCATTAATCGGGTCACATTAATATTAGAAATTGCATAACGTTAAAAATTAAATGGGCCAGTAAATGTGCCATTTGCAGTTTCTAAAAGCAGATTTCTAACATACCACACACTCGAGTAATGTTTTGGATTAGACAGGATGTATTATTAATGTTTGGGTAAGAAAGTTTATCCTGCACCGAACTAATCAGTACATATTAACTTGTGACAAATCATAATGATATGAAGAGAACTCTGTGTCTCATGTTTCTATTCTGTGATCTGTGTTCAAGATAAATTAATTTATTAGCATCAATTGAAGCACGTTTAACCTCACAGAAACAAGGGGGGAAAAGGCAGGACAATTTACCCCAGCGATCCACAAGGGAGTATGGATATAAAACAAACATCAGCTGTACCATAAATCTGATGCCTAAGCCTAACCGAGGTGGCCATGTTCAAACATTATAACTTATATTTACACATCTTTATCGAATCAAAGCTATTTTATTGAGGACTGTTAGTCACCATTCTTAGTGGGTTGCTTTTTCGTTTCGATGCCATTTTGAGCTGGTGGAGGTGAACAACCTTCTGGCAATGGGCATGGAATGACTACTGTGTTCCTCGAAAAATTTGGCATAGGTGATCTGACAACAGGTAGCCCTCTTAAAAACCTTCCCTCATGTATACCTGATATTTGACAACACATGAACAAAAAAATTGATATTCAAGCAAAACAAATAGGATTATACATGTAATTAAATACCCTGAGACCCCAGTGTTCTCTGTTTGTTTTAATCCAGGAGGCATTGTAATTATTTTGCTCGCGTATTAAAGTTTAGATTAAAAGAAAGCTACGACTAATTACACACCTTCCTGGGCGAACACGAAACATTGAACTATGAAAATTGTGGTCACCAAGACCACAACATAGAATGTAGAACATTTCATCTCTACACCACTTTTGATCATTGCAATGTACTCTCTATGCTCCAAGCTTGATTTATATCACTGTCCGGTGGAAATCCATTATCCTCTCTCGTAATTTTTAAAGAGAAATTTCGTTTCTAAAGTCCAAGTTACTTTAGCTTTTTATTACTAGTTCTATTGTACCAAACAGAGCGCCTTTACCTAATTAGGCTGCTATAATAAAGCTACTCATTTATCATACTAAACAAAGATATGAAGCATCAAAACAAAGATATTTTTGTTGCTAGCTGATTAAGATTAGGAGTAAAAAAAATTTGCTAGCTTATTAAAGAAAAGCATGGATAAAAAAAATACGTTATATATGTTGTCATGTAGAATAATTGATACATAGAATAGCGTATATGATAATTTTCTTTATTATATATAGTTTTACATAATGTGTGCAATTCTTTTTACCTATTTCCCGATCAGCTTTTGTGCGAATTGTAAACTATCAGCGAGTGTGCAATATTGTTCAAGTAGCTACTACCATAAACCTCCCTTTGCTTGAATTACTTGATAATAAGGAGATTTAACGGTTTTTATGTTGTTCTAATATAATTCTCTACTAGAGGTGTTATTTTTTTTTATCCCAAGGACGAAGTTAAACATGAGCCGATGACGAATTTAAACCCTTACTGACGAATTACCATAGTTAAAGATATAAAGATGCATGCCATAATTATTCTAGTGCAACTCCCTTGTATAATACTTGTGAATTTGACGTTATTTGTCGCTTCAACAGCTGTATTTTCCATCGCATGTCATTAACGAAAAGAAACCTCCAATTTTCTGGTCTTATTGTCTGCTATTCCAAAAAAAATCAAACCATGAATTCATTTTTACATACATTGTAGGCACTTGCCAAGTCCGCATTTCTTAATAAGAAAAAAATCCCTAGTTATAAACCTCCCCCGCCTATCATGATATCATCTCTAAACAATCCCTAGTCGTATTAAATTTTACACTTTTATGTTCATCCTTCATAATCCTTTACCGATACTGTCCAACAACCAGCTACGCGAAGAATATAATTTTCTACGACTACTCAATAAATATAAAGACGACAAACAGTATCTATTGTAAGGCATGATCGAGTAAGAAACTATAAATAAAACTCCCAACATAAAATATCATTACACTGGATTAATTGAGAGCAAAAACTCAGGTAGTTGTCTTTGTAACATTATCCCACAAAAAGGGCACCTCGGTATATTCACCTCTTCAGTATCCAAAGACACATTTTCACAACTCACATCCAAAGGAGATGTGGAGATAGAAAAGAAACTCTTAGGTGGTAGCTTGTTTACACTTCTCTGACAACAAATGCAAAACCAAACGGGATGTGAAATGGAACACAACCGCATGGATACAGCGCACCGGGATAGCTTGTGTCTCTCTGATGACCCACCGATGATATCACTTCCATTACACATTGCAATTTCAGGGGATTCAAATTGCACCGGTGCTGAGCAAAAACTGCATTTCTCTTCGGTCATAAATTGGTATGATAATTTGTTCCTAAAATAAGTAAAGATAATTAGTACAAAGGAAAGGAGAATATTATGAGAAACACAACAGCTTTTGGAATTATATAAGAACTTAAGGTAGTGTGAGATATTGTATATATGTGGAATGTGATAAAGGCATACGTGTGTTATTGACCAGCGTGCATTTACTTCAGTCTCTATTATTCTTAATAAAAAAATTGAGAAGTGAAAACTTGACCCAGGTATACAAACAAACATTACCTGTCTTCGAGCTTTTTAATTTGCCATAGAAGATTCTTTAACCAATCACTGGCCTCCTCATTACTAGCAGAAACCCATTGCACCACCTGGCCCATTCCATCCAGCTCCTTAACCATACTTCCCAAACAAGATCTGCTACCCCGTAAAACTAGTGTGAAAGTGAAACCTACAAGCCTCTCTCGCAACTCCTCCTCACATGCCAGCAGAAGATTATGCCACATTTGTCTCTCTTTGTCAGATTTTGAATCAATAAAAATAACTTTTCTACAAATGACACAGATCAAATGCAGTTTTCGTGTACCCATGCTAGACACCATAGTTTCCATGTGTGACAATAAATTCTCCAATGGAGCAACTTGTTGGACATCTGAAAACCACCCTGAGAACCATTCAGAAAGCAAGTTCTCCACCAATCCAGGTTTTGATTTCCTCAAAGCCAACAAAACTATTATAATATCCCATATCACCAGGTCCTTGTTGTAATTTTCATATTTTTTAAGGGAACGGAGAATGTTACAATTCCAAGCTGTGAGGTTAATATCAGAAGAGTCCAAGGGTTCTTTCATAATCTCAAGATTTTGTCCCCCAGCATAGAGGAGCTCTACCATTGCTTTTTGTGTCCTGCATGTAGAGAGTGAGAGTTTTAGCCAGTTGTTTACTTAATTAATCATATTTGCATACTATCCTCAACAATTAGCATACCAACTACCAAAACTTTTGCACTTTCCCACCCTCCTTGTCACCCAGAAATTTGCGCTAGTTGAACCGAACTCAAGCTAATAGAAGCATTTCAAAATCAATTACAGTTATGAATCCAAAAGGCTCCTCTTTTCTTATTGTTGGTGTTATTTGCAAAGAGCAAATTATTAGGTAAAATATGCCCAGAAAATTCTTAAAAAATTGTTTTTTAAGTATGATTTTAGTGTGCTACAATAAGCTACTATGACATACCCTGCTTGATACATTGGGTTTAAAAGTTTAGGATCCAAGTTGCATACCTGAAATGGAACAAAAATCATAGCATTATGTTTAGATCTTTTATTAGCCAGATATTGTTTTAGAATTAAGCAATGAAACAACAATAAAGGACCCAGAATTTAATTACCACAGCAACCATCATTTCTCCAGGAGACACGGCAATGCCAAAGCACAGGTCTGAAAGATGTGACAACTACAACACCAGTTTCACGGTCATCAATTTCTTCCACAATTAGTGTCCAAAAATTCAATATATGCATACATATTATAAAATACTAACGAGTACCTTTGCTATATTACGATTTCCAGGAATATCTGATGGGAAATTTGTTTCATGTAGATGACTTCCATCAAAAAACCAGCTACATACTGAATTGTCCTGTCAATAAATGAAGGACGTGAGATGGCAAAGCAAAATTTTTTACCTAAACATGATAAATTAGGTCAACTAACCTGGCTGCAGCTATATAGACATCGGCCATCAAACGAGAATGCCAGACCCATCACCTATTATACGCATCAACCACAATCAGTAATTTAAACATTACTAGAGCTATAACCCGGGCTTCGCCCCAACAATATAGTCCTCAAATAAATACAACACAACAACAACAAAGCCTTTAATCCCAAATAAATTGGGGTAGATTTCCTCAAATAAATAATTAACAATATAAAATTTTAAATATGTTTAATAAATTTTCACATTAAAGAAAATTTAAACACAATATTTTTAAATGCTAAATGATAATTATAAAAATAATTATTATAATAATAGATAATATAATTAAACACATAATAATCTATAAATGGTAATATAAAAAAATTAGATCATTTTAAGAGTTAAGTTTCACCCTAAGTATATTACATACATTATTTTAAATGAGGAGAGAAACTATTTTATATGAATCTTTAGATTTAAGAAGATGAAAAGATTTAAACAAAATCAATGGTGAAAAAATATGATGATGGCATGTTTGAAAAGCTTGGAAGCTTGATCCTCTTTATGTATTAAGAATTTCAATAATAGTAATTGAAATAACTAAAATGTGAAAGGGAAACACTGAACACTTGGCTATCTAATATGCAAATTGCAATAACTATGGAAAATATTGGTTGCACCCTCAAAATAAAGTGAAACATATCCTTTATCTACTTTTCATTCCTGACTATTTTGCAACAAGGGAGGAGACTTAATTTCAGTGCTTCAAAAGAGCAAGAGAATCATGCTGTCTATTTTCTTTCTTTATTCTTGTTTGAATAGCCTATAACATGAATATGTTTTAAATTAAAAATGTAGTACTGAAGGAACAAAAAATGTACCATTTGACTGTGAGAGTGATAAGTGCCGGAACTGATAAGCCTGTTGGATGATATATCATAGATCCATACTTCAATAGAGCCTGATCCTCTGCCAATTGCCAATACAGCTTTTTGTTGAGAATTTTTTGGCATGATCAGTGAAATTGTTGAGACCGGACCAGACCCATTTGTTGTGACCTTAATGGAAGGGACAAAATGTTATTCTATTGATTCTTCAAATAAAAAAGGTTATTCTACAAGTTACACCCAGAGAGTATTATTGCCAAAAGAACGCAATGGGTATTATCCCAACATCAATACTCAACCTTCAAAAGAAAATAAATATCAAGTACAACAACTTAGCAACATGCATGTTTGAAGACTGTAAAATACATTAAATGCAATAAGAACCACACTGCTAAAGTTAATTTTGAGCGACAAATTCATTCATGATTTTTAAAGACTAATCTGCCTTGTACGTAGTACCCATAACCTTGGGACTTGAGACCCAATAACTTAGAAACGACAAAATAGATCTTTTGAGTAGGTTCATAAAATATATAATTCCATCTATGAGTGTAATTTGAATTTATCACAAACAAGTTGGAAATAGGTTAACTAGTTCCAACAAAGTACGCTATCCTTATTAGGGATATGTACATAAATGTTGTGACTTGTGTCAGAACATATGACGGCGAGTCCGATACATTTCCTATTAAGATAGGATTACATCAAGGGTCAGCATTGAGTGCGTATATCTTCACCTTAACGATGGACGAGATCACAAAGGACATACAAGGAGATATTCCTTGGTGTATGCTCTTTGTTGATGATGTGGTGCTGATTGACGAGAGCAGAATTGGAGTCAATCAGAAATTAGAGTTGTGGAGACAAACTTTAGACTTAGTAGGACCAAAACTGAATATATGAGGTGTCAGTTCAGCGGGGAAAAATCAGATGACGGAGATGTTAGTTTGGATGGACGAGTAGTACCCATGAATGACACATTTCGGTATTTGGGATCGATGTTGCAGAGTGAATGAGAGATCGATGAAGATGTTAGTCATAGAATAAGAACTGGATGGGTAAAATGGAGACAAGCATCTAGTGTTCTTTGTGACAAGAAGGTCCAAAACAAACTAAAAGGTAAGTTCTACAGGACGGTGATTAGACCCGCGATGATGTATGTCACAGAATGTTGGGCTACAAAAGGACAACACGTCCGGAAGATGAGTGTAGCTGAAATGCGGATGTTGCATTGGATATGTGGCCACACAAGGAAAGATCGAATCAGAAATGATGATATTATGGACAAACTTGGGGTAGCACCAATTCAAAATAAGCTAGTCCAACATCGTTTACGATGGTTTGATCATATCCAACGAAGGCCTCCTGAAGCACCAGTACACAGCGGTATTCTAAGTCGTCCTGAAAATACAAGAAGAAGAAGATATCGACGGAGACTGACATGGGAGGAAGCAATAAAAAGAGATTTGAAGGAATGAAATATATCCAAAGAGTTTGTTTTGGATAGGAGTGCTTGGAAGATGGCGATTCATGTACCTGAACCATGATTTACGAGTTAGAGTCTAATAGTAGAGTTACAGACTTCATGTTCTTAGATTTTTAGGATTTTAGGATTTAGAATTTAGAAATAGGTTTTAGAAATAGGATTTTAGGATTTAGAATTTAGAATTAAGTTTTAAAATAGGTTTTTAGGATTTAGAAATATTTTATAATATAGGTTTATTGTACTATTATTATTATTGTTATTATTGCTATTACTATTAGCATATTATCATCATCATTATCATCTTTATTTATTTATTATTATTATTATTATTTTATTTATTTATTTTATTTTTCTTTCATCATACTCATTATTATCACTGATATTTGAGATCTTTGATCTTATGCTTTCCGATTGGGTTTCATTTCTAGCCTACCCCAATTTATTTGAGATTAAAGGCTTTGTTGTTGTTGTTGTTGTTGTAAGTTGGAAATAGGTTCATAATATGTAAATATGGAAAGGTACCGACTAATATTGCAATTCTTGGGCATAATTTGCAAAAAGAATAAATAAAAATTACCTGCATTAGCAAGCAAAAAAGCTTTTTGTTTGCCTTTGTTCCTTGAATTGCTTCTTCAAGATCTGCAGACCATAACATGACGCTGGAAAAAGAGCAAATTTCACCAGACATTAGCACCATTGATCCTCTTACAGTGAAATATAATTATACCAAAAAAGAAAACTTGACACCAACATATGCACTCGCTTTATAACTCAAATGAAAGAACTCAACATTGTGGCCAATGTTGTGTATGAAAAAAGACAAGCTCTCATGGGTAAAATTCTAGATTTTACCCAAATGAAAAATTAGAAAAATGAAAACAAATATTACCTGCCATTAGAACTTCCTGTGGCCAGTATTAGCTGAGAATCACAGAATCTTGCCGGAGGAAGTCCCCAAGCAATTGCACTTACCCACGAATCATGTGCTTTCAGAAATTCAACCAATTTGACATCAATTGAAGGGATACCACTTGCCACACTATACTGTTCTGGTGCACAAATCCTCGAAAAAGAAACAACACCAGATTTGGTGCCTATAGCTAGTATAGTGCATTGTGTTGGCGACTCCAAAATTTTCAGATGCGGCAGCACAGGAGACCATGCAACTACAAGGGAGGATAAGATTGCAGAGCGAGAAGCATATTGTTCTGGTGTACTTGGAAGAAGATAACCTGAATTTGATTCATCAGAGCTAAGTCGCTTCACATTTCTTTTCCTTGACAATCTTTTACCGTTTGTTAAACCAGCTTCAGGTTCAACTTCATTTGCCTAAAAATAGACTACTTTAGCACAAAATTCCTTTTTGTGTTTAAATCATGATGTATTTTTTCCTTGAGAAATTCCTTTTCCACCTCAGAAACGCTTAGAACTAACCTGATGAATGGGTACAATGTTATTATCAGCCTCTGCAAATTTAGTACTTTCATAGTATTTGTAAAGCAGCTGAGATACATTAGCAATCTGCAACAAGAATGAACAAAACAATGATTATATGAAGACAGTAGCCAAAAGAAAGGTATCCACATAGTGATAAAGATGACATGACTGCGTCGACGATGGAACCAGATCTTACTACCCATTTGTCGGTCCCAGTGCCACTGCCAGCATAACAACAACAACAAAGTCTTTAATCCCAAATAAATTGGGGTAGGCTAGAAATGAAACCCAATCAGAAAGCATAAGATCAAAGATCTCAAATATCAATGTGCCACTGCCAGCATATTGTAAAATAATTATGTGATGCCTAAATTTGGGTAGTTGTGCTTCTTAAGTACAGGTGAAGGCATAATGAGAACTTGGAAAACCATAAGTTGGAAGATATAACCCTCCCTCAAGATCTGCTACAGACATAACCAACTAGAATTGTGACAAGTACCTCAATCCATTCAGAACAAAATTCCATATATGGCGAGTGGTAGAGCTTCACATGGCCATCAGCAGTGCAAACTGATAGCAAACACCTAACAGAACAAATCACACGAGCAACAAAAAGATATATATAACCAGTTCAGCATGATAGAGCAAACAATGAGGACTGAAGCCTTTTCTTACCCTCCATTTGGTGAAAATCCTGATGGAGACCACGATATAGACCTTACACATGGGTCGGTATTGCGTGACAAACAGATAGGCATCAAGCATGGCATCAGCAGATCTGCAAAATTAACAATTTCAAATTATAAAATTGTCAAGATAAATTGGAAACCTTTATCAGAAAAAAAAAATCAATTGCAACATGGAGGACCAGCAAGTGAAGAATTCTGACAGAAGAGGACCTCTAGAATTTAAATGAAGTATTACATAAGAAAAAGGGCAAAAGGAATCCACCTTCCCTGTTCACGACCCCTATAGGAAAAGGCTTGTTCTGACTAAGTGTAATTATTCCCCTCGGACCAGCGAATGAAGCAGGATTCTGACATGAACAAAACAGCCTGACTGTCATCAATAAGACTGATTATAAACAAAAACCAAATTTGCATTAGCATAAAAAAAAAAAAATGTTCTCTTTACCAATATTGTGATGAGTTTGCCAGAAGCTACAGCCAGCAAATTTTCATCCGACCAACATATAGAGTTTGGATATGATGGAGATGCAATCAAGGTTGTTTCATCATAGATAGAAGTACCAAATGAACATATTTGATTTGATTCAGGACTGTTCATGTTGGACCTATGTCAAATAAAGTCCAGGTTGCCTTCAATTTATTGTCCCTTCCAAATATCAAAGCCAACTAACAGCTTCAAATCAAAGCCAGAATAACTGCAAGTGAAAAACTTGTACTGTAAATGAATCTGCTAATGGGCAAAGAATCTGTCACACCCCGACTGATAGGGCATGATGGACCTCACCACGAATACATAATCATATGTATCCGTAAGGCTGATTACCATGCATATCCAAACAAAACAGGCAATATAATACCATATCAGTTATAATATGCAATTCAAACGGACAGTAATATATATCACAGAAAACAAGAATTTTCAACAAGTTGTTATTATAACAGTCCGTATACACTATACAGTAAGGTTTTTCAAATCCCAGAATATTCACAAATATTACAACAAAATTTGGTTATAACACTGATACAGTATTATAATATTTACAAAACAAAAAGGCCTACACATCGCCTGACTCGTCTCATGATCGCTTCCAAAACCTATGAAAATATTTAAAAACAACGTAGTGAGAAATAAAATTTCTCAGTGCGATATTTAGTTTCAGTCTCGGATTTACAAGAAATCAGGTCATCAACTAATGAAATATAAAGGAACTGCTAAAGAAATCAGATTATTAAATGTACAAGTACGAATTTATCTTGAACAGGTCTAGGCATCGGGAGTTCACTAAGTTCATACTTGTAACTAAAGTATAATTATTTTTTTGACATTTGCTAACTGCTCTTGAAGGGTTTATCAATGAAGCACATAATTAACTATTAAGCAAAATGAATAATTAATAGAACTAACAACCATTGTACCAACAATACAAACATAGGATATCGAATAAGAATCCATAACCCGACTGTAGCAGCAATAACAGAGATTAGGGATACTTAAACTTGACTAAATTGAATAGTAGTTCTCTTATACAATCAAAAGAATCTAATAATTAAACCATCAGTAACATACCATAATTAACCATGTGAAATGAGATAATTACTACTCTTATACCTGATTGTAGTAGATACCATATTGCTATATCAATTAGTCTAATTAACAGGAATATATCAAAGTTTGATGGAGCCCTTAAATAATTTGTCATTCACGGATTGAATCGACCCACTAGTATTATGTTGAATAGGAATTAACTATTGTCATATTAACTACCTTAATACCATAGTCTCGTATAATCCAAAAATGTCATCAAAATACTGGTTATTAACAACCATAATTACAATCTATACACTTAAGAGCGAGATTATTTTGGTCAAGCCAGAAATCATTAGAACTAAACAAAACAGCACAGGTTTAAGGACCGACCGCTCGACAGCACGCACTGCCGGAGCAAAACAGAAAAGAAAACTGAATTTTAAACCATACCAATAAACCAGCGAAACAGCAAGTGGGAGAGAGGTGTCCGACTTCTGTTACGATCGCTGGTGCAGGGTCGAAGGCGAGGGGACAGGTGCTCGGCCGGCCTGCGTGGCGACGCCGGTTGCTGCTCCTTTTACTGTGACCACGCCTCTGGTGTTGGCAGTGAGAGGAGCGGAGTGCTGGGTGTGGGACTCGATAGAGAAGAACGAAGAGGGAGAAAGTCTGAGGTGAGCATGAAAAAGAGAAATCGAGAGAGAGAATCGGAAGGAAGAGAAGAAGAATAGGTGGAGAGGAAAAGAAAAAGAACGATGAGGATGAGAAGGATCGGCAACCTCCAACTATTTTTTAAATTAATTATTAGAATAATTTTATTTTTAATAATAAAAATAATTAAATCAAAATTATAAAAATACAAATAGTGTCGCGTTACTATCAGTGACGTGTTTATACAAAATTCTTGCATTTAACTTTGCATTCAAAAGTTTTCTATCAGTGGAAGAATGTGTCACTCTCACTAGTGTTGTGTTTTTTTAACAACTAAAAAGTAAAGAAAATCAAAGATACTATTATTAGTGACGCGCTTGTAAATCGTTACTGACAGTGACGTACTGTCATTCATATTTTAAAAAAATTTCACTTTTATTATTAAAAATATGATTATTCTAATAATTAATTAAAAAATTACTGGACAACCTCTGCTGAATCTTTTGGTGCAGAGGAGATTTTAACCGGTCATTTTAATGTGGACTGTATAGAAATCTAAACACAAATTTTAATTTTGATGTACAGAATAATAATTTTTATTAAAATTATTGATTGATAATCGAATGGTTCATAAAAAAAAATTGTACAGTTCTTTATAAAAAAACACTTGAGAAGATACCGTTTCGAAAAGAATCAGAAAGGAAAGATAATGAAAAGAAATCAGAAGGAAAACAAAAGAGAGAAAGAAAAAGAAATTTGATGGGTCCCGCTTGTCACTCTCACGTTTGATTTTGAAATTTCCATTTTCTTATTGATTATGATTTGTTATCTTAATTTACAAAAAAAAATCCGGTTTTGATTTATCATTTTGAAATATTTATAAATTTCTAAGTCTCATTTTCAATTATAATCTAGTATTATTAATTAATATATGAATATACTTAAATTTTTGTCTTATAATTCACATTATTATTAGTTAATTGTTCTTCTTTTTTTCTGAAAATTAAATTTCTTATTTTTGTTTACCAAGAAAACCACCTTCAAAACCCAACATTTTGATTTTTCATTTTCTTTTTTTATGGAGAAGAAGGTCATTTCCAAAGTTTAATATTCTGATTGTTTATTTTTTTTTCTTTTAACTCACCTCTAAAGTCTAATATTTTTTATTTTTTATTTATTTTCAAAATCATTGGGAACAAGAATAGTTTGAAGGGTACAAATGTCATATTCTAGAATAATTATAATAAGAAATAATATAATAGACAACTAGTGGAGTACAATTAACAAAATTAGAAAGTTAGATGAAATAATTGTTTATATAAACACACTACGTCATTATAATCAATGTGAAAAAATAAAATAAAGATTGCCAATTTGCTATTTCCTGTTTTATCCGTGGTTTACCCCATTTTTTGTATCTCAATTACCCAAATATTCAAACCTCCATGTCATTTCCATTACCATTCAAACCATGATTAAAAATCTTGATTATAATTGAGAGTGTGACATCATATGGAAGACATGAAGAGCTGAGGAGGTGTTGCCAACCAATGGAGAGTGCAGAGGCTCTCCATCGGTGTCGAGGGAGAAGCAGACTGACAAAGAGCGTCTCAAGTGACAGTGAAAGAGAGAGAACTGAGAAGCTGAAGGTTCGGTCGGAGCAAAAGTGCAAAAACACCGGTCACAAAGGGGGACAAAATGAGAAATGAATTTGGTGAAATTGTCTCTCTCGTGATCAGAACGAAGAATGACACTCGCGATAATTGGAATCGAAGAATGACTCTCTCATGATTTGAAATCGCATACGAAAATAATAGCTCAAACCAAGATATTTGGCGCGATTTCACTTCTTGTCTCTGAGAAGACAATCCTGCCCTCTTCTTCCTTCTCGGACGAAAGCTGAGTCGGGAGCTCATTCACTACTTCCATGCGTCGACATCTTCTGATGAAATAGCCATTGATTTCGCTTCCGCTTTCTCTTCATTTTGCTACATTTTTTCCTGAGAAACTATAACATATAACACTAATTTTCTGTGATTAAAACTAAGGTTTCAATGGTATGAATCGTAAATTAAAGCTGCGAACTGATTATTTTATTACATGTTGTAAATCAGTTCTAGTTTAATTATCATTATGATCAATAAAATTTAATTTGAAACCAGATCGACTGCTTCATAAGCCAAGAGGCCCGAAGAATTTCGAAATTCAAAGAGGCCGTTGAATGCTTGTCGGATTATAGAAACAGATCAAGTTCATTTGGGGGCCCAACTGCTGGTTAAAGAGTTCAGTTCTTTCTACGCATTTACGCAATAAATTTGAAAATTATGAAGGATTTGATACGTTTAATATATTGCTCTATGCAATTTGATAAGCTCTTTTAGCTTGACTAATGGAGAATTCGTGTAATGCACAGGGGAACATATTGAAATGTTTGTTTCTCATATTTAGTATTGAGTGTTATATTAAGTTAAAGATATATCTATTTCTATATAACTATATATTGTATCATTTTTAATTAATTAGTTAACATGTCTTTTGAACAATGAACTCTAGTTAATTAACTTAGAATTATTAAAAAAAAATGAGCATTTAGGTCTTGCCGTCTAGCATGCGTATAAACAAATCAACACAACATGATACCATAATGATATGAAGAGGGAGATCGAGTAAGATACCAGAACCCGTACAACATAGATAAAAATATATACTCTGAAAAAATAATTGGCCAAATAAAATACATCATAAATATCCATCAATTATAACTAATCAGTCTTGGCGGCCATTTTTTAACAACACTGGTCTTGACTTTGTCCGAACAAACAAGGAAAATAAATCTAATATCTCCTTTTGACCTCATTACCACCGTCACGAACATCATAATTCATTAGAGATTAAACTATATTTATGCCATAAATTTTAAGACAATATAATTCTGTAAAATAAATTAATTTATCAACAAATAGTTTTCACAATATTAATGAAAATGTATGTGGTAATAAGAATAAAATTACTCACACGATATTTCATGCATAGCAATACGATAAATCTGATTTCATTTAGAAGTTAAATTGTATATTAGGTGTATCAAACATGTACATTCATTAAAGATATGTATATCAACCGTTTGATCAATATAAGTAATAAACATAATGATATGGAATGACTAGAAAACTGAAAGTTTTAACTCTATATGTATCATAAATTTTGTGCTCATTCATCAAAATCTGTAAGAAAAAAAATTCATCAAAAATCACATGATACAATGCAGGTAAAATATGGAAGAAAAAAACTGAGATAAAAAAAAATTCAGAGCAGGGTGAAATCTAATCAACAAATAAATATTTTTTTATCAGACAAAAAATTGTCTAAGAGTTTTCAACACAGACTGCTAATAGCAGTGGTGTTTCATTATTTTGAGAAAAAAAAAATACTATATATTTTGTCAAAATATGAACCATACATATAATACAAAATAATCAACACTATTATAATTTACAGTATTAACATGGATAAAGAAATAACTCATATGTATGAGCGCTGATTCACAACGTGCTGTCTGAGTGGGCGATTCTAGAACGGAATACTCCAATCAGTTAAGTAGCCTATAAAGTTTGGGAGGATATTAAAAGATCCACGTGTGAGATCCATTGACGATAATAATTTAACCATGTGTTATGATTTTTTTAAATGAGCTTAAAAAATAGAGGAGGATTGAAAATTTAAATGTCTCCATTTCTTTTGCCTGTGTCATGCATTTCACTTTTAAAATTTTTTATAACTTAAAATTTAAAACTAAAATTTTAAAATAAAATTATTAGATTTGATCTATATCACTTTATTTGTATATAGGTAGAATTATAAGGCATTTGATCATTATTTATGTGACATCAAGAAGCTACAAAAAAAAAAAGCACTGATATGAATAATTTCTAGATGTTGATCTTATAAATTATTCAATTACATAAAATAAAATAAAATATTCCTTTTATCTGTAAGAAGATAATAAAATATACATCAAATATAATGATTTTATTTTAATATTTTAATTTTAAAATTGGTTAGTTATTGCATATTTATAAAAAAAAGTATGGAGACTCAAAATATGGAGGCATTTGAACTCTCCTCGAGAAAATATAGATGTAATCTTATGTCATATAGATTGATTATATTTTAATTTTTATATAATTTAAGTTTCATTTGGTATTTCATAAAAAAAAATTATAAGATATTTGCAATGGTTTTAATTTAATAGTTTTTGAGAGAATATTGAATAACATTTAAATTAAATAATCGACAACACTCAAATTTAATATATTTTGACAAAATATCAAATAACACTTCAATTGAATCAAATTTCAAACTCAATCTATCAGTAAAGGTAAGAATTCTGAAATTATTTTTCAAATTTCAAACCTATAATATTTTTTCGAATTTATTTCAAAATACTATTAGAATTGTCAAATTATTCGATGTGGACTTAAAAAATAATCACAATCATGGAAGTCTACGCGTTTTCTGCATCTCTCCTGTTCTGGTCTTCACGTCACGGCAACGAATTCCAAGTCTTCGATTCGTGTGTGTGTGTGTGTGTGTGTTTTTCTTTGTCCTTGTATTCCTATTTTTGGATGAAGTGCACTTTCGCCGTGAGATCGTTTAATACTTGTAAAAAACAAGTTGACAATATATAAGAATATACTTGTAAGTTGTAAGTCGGATAAGAACTGCGTCAGCAAATGCCTAACACAAATTTCTAGAAAATTAGACGCAACAAAAACGCACAAACATATCAACTTGGAAATCCTCTTTTATTGTTTCTTTATTCTTTTTGTTTAGAAATGTAACCGAAACGCATAAAATATTCAACTTCAAAAATAAGAAGTACTAAAAAAAAAAATCTAGCAACCTCCTACTTTTATGCAACTTAAATTGCCAAGAAATTTTGGACAGTGCGTCCAGAAGGATCCCATTTCCCAGTTCCGACTGCTTTTCGATTGTATCAATTTGAGGATAAAATTGGTAGGTTATTGTAGTGTCAGGTTTTTGTAAAGAGAAGGGATCCTTGATAATGGTTTTTTTTTTTTTGAGAAAAAGATGGAGATCAAGTCTTCAATTTTTCCTTGATAATAGTTATCTTGATAATTTTAACAATGATTATTCAAATAAATATTATAAAAATCTTAAAAATAAAAAAATAATTTATAGATATGTTCTTCTACTTATAGATTGATAGTGATTCAAAATTTATTATCAATTTCCTTATCAAATAAAATTTATATTTATTTAAAGATCTATTGTTAACATTTGTCACTTTTCATAATATGTAGCTAGATTTAAACAATTTTAATTAGTTATCACTTTTGAGTTGGCAAAAACATTTCTTATTATCAATTATTAAGTATTTCTTATTTTGATCATTTCATACTTTATATTTAAGTATTAGATAATAAATTAACATCTGAGGGGTAATTTGTTACATATTGCATAGTTTAGAGGGGATGTAGGACTAAATTAAAATTTTGAAACCAACTAGTCACAAGTCCATGTTCGGTTAGCTATGAGACATTATTCCTGTTTTGAAATGCGCTGAATCTTTTTATTTTCGTTGAGTGTATTAATTTGCTAAAAGGTCAGATACTGTAAGCTAAAATTGCGTTTAAAAAATTAAAATAAATAAAAACGACAACGTTCAGTCCTTCTCTCATATATGGTATATTTGATAATAAGAAATTTACGCTTTATTTAGATTGAAATTGATATATTTTTTTTAGTTAAGAAGACTTGAACTTAACTGTAATTGAGAATACGTTATAATGTCAATCGGCCATATGTCCTGTCATATAATACATTGTAATATTTAATTAGAAAATAAGTTGACTACAAGTATAAAGGATATCAAATACTTTCAAACAATAAAGCTGTATAAATCTTATATATACTCAATAAGTTTAATATTTGAGAGAAGATTTTCGATATGTTCTTTTAAGAGAAAGCACAACAAATCATTGGCTTGGACTTATATAGTAATTTCTATGCATACAACGAAGCTGAACTGTATTAAAATTTGAAGTTGAAACAATACGTATGGGGGACCTAGTAAATGCCACAATTTCAATACGTATGAGGGGACCAATATTGCTAAATGCCACAAATTTTTTTTTGGGAGGGTTCATATATTTCTATTTTTTTATTTCTTCATTATGTCTTCATTTTTTTAATTTTTAATAACTCAAATTTAAAATCGAGATATCAAAATAAAATCATTACATTTGATCTGTATTATATTTTATATATATAAATATTTGTTTTCATTTTATATGATTCAATAAGTTAATAAATCAACATCTAGAAATTAATATTCAAATAATATAAAATAATATTTAAATAACATAAAAAATATTCATTTTCATTTCTTACAAGGTCTTGATGTAATATAAAATAAAATTCAAATGATATAATTTTTAATCTATTCATAAATAAATAACATAGATCAAATCTAATAATTTTATTGTGATATTTTAATTTTAAATTTTAAGCTATTAAAATTTAAATAAATTAATATATAATGAAGATAAAAAAAATAGAGACCCTCCTCATTTTTTATATCAAGTAACACAACAATTTAATCAGCGACGCCTCTTGTATCCGGCTCTCAAGTCCAAACACTTTTTTACTACTCATTTTTTAATTTGTTTTGTTCCGAATAAAAGAAGTTAAAAATTATATTCCGATCGGTGCTGGGTTGTCTTATATAGATTCGATTCTGTTCTCATGGTCTTAGATCTGGGACTTCTTAAAAACATATAATTGAGAAAGGTTCGATTGGATATTTTGATAGTATGATATTTATTCAATAATTTATTGAAACGACAAGGACCCCTTCCTACTTTCAAGATATTTTGATAGTATGATATTTATTCAATAATTTATTGAAACGACAAGGACCCCTTCCTACTTTCAAGAATCCTAGTCGTGACTTTCCACACTTACGGGTTCTTCATCAAAAAAAAAAAATGCCATGACTGTCGTGTTCGTTTTCTTCTTCTTTTCTTTTCTTAAAAAAAAAATAAAATGGCATCGGGCATCTACTGCATTGCAGAAATAAATATTTTATAATCCACATATATACATTAAAATAAAATACTTTGAGTTTAATCTCATGAAAACCTTTCATAAATTTAACTCAAAAAGTACATCAAATCATATCTAAATTTTAATTTATCATTCTCATTAAATTCTTTATATGAAAATCTTATGGGATGCAAAAATTTGAAGTATTTTAAACTTTTAAGTCATGATTTTTAATTTTTGAAAATCAGCTCTAATAATAATAATAAAATATTCAATGTTTGAATATCATTTTTAAAAATAAAAAACAGTGACTTAAAAAGCTTAAAACACTTCAAATTTTTGGATCCCACGAGATTTTCATATAAAAAATTTAATGAGTATGATAAATTAAAATTTGAATATAATTTGATGTACTTTTTTAGTTAAGCTCACGGAAGACCTCTGTGAGTTTAAACTCACAGTATCTTTACTCTATACATTATATATAGATTATAGAGCTGTGAATGAATATTCATAATTCAAAAATTTGATCTCAATTTCACAATTGTATAAATGAAACTGCACATAGATCTATCATGATACTTGTATTCAATAATTTATTAAATCTTCATATGATCTTGATATGGGTAGTTTCCGATCATCGAGAGAGAAGTTCGACAATCTTTTACTCTTTCCTATAGACTGTCTTGTATGTGCGTGTATATGAATCTATGTGTTTAAAAAGTCGTCCCTAACATATCGAGAATAGGTCTTATATAAGCTCTATTTCGTGTCATATGACCGTTTGACTGTTTCAACCGCTGTCTTCGGAATAATAGTAATGACACTTAATGTCGTACATGTGCATTCATGGCACGTCGTGCATGAACATTAATGATGTTTAATGTTGCGTCTGAACATTCAAATCATCTTATTTTAAGGTTGGACTCTCGTAATGGATAAGAGGAATTATGAGTTTATAGAAGCCCCCGAATTCGACATGTGGACCTACTCGAGCTCATTAAACGGTGTTAAATAAGAAGTCCTATGAGATCGAAAAAGTATTCCCAATAATTTTATTCATGGGTTTTCTGCAAAGTCACGCAAGTTTGTAATTCAAGAATGATAAATATCAAAATATTGATATTTGTAACATGAATATAACGTTCAAAAATATTATTTACAATATTCAATAATGGCGTGTGGTATGTAAAATTCAGCACATCATTGAACAATTCGGAGTGGTGTTGTAAAAAATATAATAATAATTCGACTATTATTCGAGGATCGAGTCCTGTAACAGTTCACACTTGCATCAAAGATACCTGCACGATCTTGTGTTCATTGAACCACAGAGAATCAGAGCTCCTTCACTCACATGCATGTCTTTCGCTTTGACTCTTTCTCGCTCACCTCTTCACACTTCACACTATATTCAATTTAATGCTCTCCCTGCTCGCCTTCTCTCCCAAACTACAGACAGCAACATCTTTAATACATTTTTTATCTGTAATTGTACAAGCTCCAAATTGCAAGTTAACTTGTCGCTAATCAGTAATCAGTAATCAGTACCTCAGTCAGTGTATCTTGCTCCTATTTTGGCATGGGGAAGGTTTCTTTGTGGATCTTTTGTGTGGTTTGTTGGAGTGTGATTAGCATTGGAAGTGTCCATGGTAGGAAGCGCGTACACAGGGTACACCAGCCTTTGTCCAGAATTTTAATTCAAAAGACCGTTCCTGCCCTCCACGATTCTGCCTATGTCAAGGCTTCTCCTTTGGTGCTTGGTTTGAAGGTACCAATTTGACAGATGATTTTACATAAATGATTAGTCAGATATCTCAGTAAATGTACGGTAGAGAATTGGTTCTGATAATTTCATAATTTTTTTGTTTTGAATTTTAGGGACAAACAAGTGATTGGGTGACAGTTGAATATTACCATCCTAATCCATCAGAGGGTGACTGGATCGGTGTATTCTCACCAGCAAATTTCAGGTATGTACCCAAAGATATGAAAGTATTTGACACTTTCTTTTACATAAGCTTCCTCTTTTTCCATATAATTTCATGAATGCTCTTTACATAAGTGTAATTCTTGATTTTTTCCATGCTCTGTCAATCTGAGTTAAAGCCAGCTGCTTTCAGTAATGGGTTGATTTGCCTTTTTAATTCGTTTACTCAACATTAACAAAAATAGGAGAAGTGAAATGCGATTATGTATTTTATTTAAATTTTTATTTCAGCTCTGAAATATGTGAGCCTGAGGTTGCAAGTCAATACCCCCCCTATCTCTGCACCGCTCCTATCAAGGTTCTTTACCAAATAACTAAGAATGGACATCTGGGCAGATTTTTTTGGCATTACAGTGTTAATATATATTTGAATTTCGTTTTAATTGCAGTACCAATTTGCGAGCTTCAAAAATAACAATTATCACAAAACTGGAAAGGGCTTGTTGAAGCTTCAAATAATCAACCAAAGGGCTGATTTCTCCTTCGCTCTCTTTTCAGGCAATTTTTCAGCTGTATGTACATACACTTACTTATATATGAACCTTATTTTTTTTAAATATAAGGGAAATTGCTGATTTCTCCGGATATGATTTAAGTTCTAGCCTACCCCAATTTATTTTCCCCTTTTATCTGGGTTTTTGCTTGTTTCAGCCAAAGCTGATTGTGGTATCAAATAAGGTGGAATTTGCATATCCGAAGGCTCCAGTCTATCCCCGAT
The DNA here is from genome assembly GCA_037127355.1 of Schoenoplectus tabernaemontani. Lineage (NCBI taxonomy): Eukaryota > Viridiplantae > Streptophyta > Magnoliopsida > Poales > Cyperaceae > Schoenoplectus > Schoenoplectus tabernaemontani. The sequence continues at coordinate 19,104,448 of CM073745.1, forward strand.
TATCCCAAGGCAAATCCTGGAATGAAGTATGTAATTCATGTTTTTGACATCTCAAAAATTGATCTAATGCCATTTTATGCAATTTTGTTGTGCTGATCATGATTTCATTCAACTGATGAGATAATCAGATGACAGTAACATGGACCAGTGGGTATGGCATTAATGAAGCAATGCCATTTGTCGAGTGGGGCATGCAGGGAGAAAACCAAACCCGCTCTCCTGCTGGGACTTTAACATTTACCAAAAATAGCTTGTGCGGTATGCTTTGGCATTTTCCAGAAATATGTTCCATCAATGTTTTTTTTTTTTTTTTTTTCCACTAAATAACGACACACTTAACAAAGCTTGAATTATATTGCTGCATTTGAGCCACAATCTTTGGCATACAATATAATACAAGCGCCATATTTCAGGTTCACCAGCACGAACTGTTGGATGGCGTGATCCTGGTTTTATCCACACGAGTTTCCTGAAGGAACTCTGGCCTAACTCTTTGTAGATTTCCTTGTTTTTCATTTTAATAATTTCTTTCATATTGTATACATCCATTGTGCATTTTCTATGTGGTTGGTTATGTTTTAGAACATTACAGATATTCTTATCGGCTTGGTCATAAGTTATTAAATGGAACATATGTTTGGAGCAAACAGTACAAATTCAAGGCCTCCCCTTATCCTGGTCAAGACTCATTACAGCGTGTTGTGATATTTGGTGATATGGGAAAGGTAAGAGTTTGTGTATGTTTGCCACTTTTTTAATACTTATGTAGAAAATGAGTTTTTGGAAGTGTAGACCTAGAATAATCATGCTGAATTTTAGCATTGCATCATCTATGGGTGGTTCTGTCGATTTTATAGAAATAAAAAATTTAAATGACTTGGCATTTGAACATTCTAGGCAGAGGCAGACGGGTCAAATGAGTTCAATGACTTCCAGCCGGGATCTCTAAACACTACCAGCCAACTTATAAGAGACATAGATAACATAGACATGGTTCTTCACATAGGTGATATATGTTATGCTGAAGGTTATCTGTCTCAGTGGGATCAATTCACGGCTCAGATTGAACCCATTGCATCTACCATACCATACATGATAGGAAGGTCAGATCTGGATTTTATATTTTTTCTATTGATGGATATCTGTTATTTTTGTATCAAATATGTAATTTGGTTCTATCACGTGTAGAAATTATTGAATCCATTACCAGGATTAATTTTATGTTAATGGATAATTACTTATCTTGTCTTTTATTTATAGTGGAAACCATGAAAGAGACTGGCCTAATTCGGGGTCCTTCTATAACAACATCGACTCAGGTGGAGAATGTGGTGTTTTGGCTCAGACCATGTTCTATGTTCCGGCTGAGAATCGTGCAAAATTCTGGTATAGTAAGCAAATTTACTTACGAATGATAGTAGTGCATACTGGTCATATTAGGTGACACTCAGCATGCGGTCATTTTTCCATCTCATTTTCATTTATATATTCCTCCCATTTCGACCTTCTCAGCGCATAAAGTAGCTATTATTTGCTGCTGTACACTGTCCTGTTGACAGCATCCATCCAAGCCATTAACCCAAATAACTGGACCTAATACAAAAACAAGTATGGTACATAAACATTTGAACTCTTATATTGCACTAGGTACGCAACCGACTATGGCATGTTTCGGTTTTGCATAGCAGACACCGAACAGGACTGGAGACCTGGTTCTGAGCAATACAAATTCATAGAGAAGTGCCTTTCATCGGTTGACCGAGAAAAACAACCTTGGTTGATATTTCTTGGGCACCGTGTCTTGGGGTATTCTTCATGTGACTGGTACCAGATGGAAGGCACCTCTGCTGAGCCAATGGGGAGAGATGGCTTAGAAGAGCTGTGGCAAAAGTACAAAGTTGACCTTGCATTTTTCGGGCATGTGCATAATTATGAAAGAACCTGTCCAGTTTACCAGGTAGATAGAATAGTGTTTGAGGCTTATTATGCATATGATTCTAGCTCAATTTCATTTTAACTGGATCGTACAGCATTTGAGGTCGACTGTTTTTCACTTTGTTAAAATAGCAAAATGTTCATAACCAATAGACTATAAAGTGAACTACTACTAAATTAATTATATGAATAAAGAGCAGTTTAAAGTTGTTATTTATGAGGTACCATACAAACCAAGCACTAATGCAGCAGATATACCTATTATTTTATTTTTATTTTTTTCATACAAGTTGATACGAAGATGGGTCTAATTTGAGTGAAATGACATTGGTTTCAACAAAATTAAACTGGATTATGTTCTGTGACAGCTTATTTAAGTTGAGGCTTAATGCAGGAATTTAGGACTAGTTGGTTGAATGATGGTGGCTCAAATGTTTAATTGAGAATAAATTAACCTCATCAATGGACGATATATTTAATTCAGCCTGCATTGCAATTTTGGAAAACCAGAACGGTGAAATTGAAATTATCTATTCCTATCATCTGAAGAAAAACAAATCCTTTATTAGGCCAGTTAAACTATGGACTGGAGGTTACCCGAAGGCCTCTTGTTGTAATATCAATATGTTTTTAATCAGTGTTTTCCACTTATAGAGTCAATGCTTGCAACAAGGATCAAACTTTTACTCGGGCACATTCACAGCAACCACACATGTAGTGGCGGGTGGCGCTGGCGCATTTCTCACACAGTTCATCGAGGATGACCCAGTACAATGGAGCGTGTATCGAGACTTTGATTTTGGGTTTGTCAAGCTGACAGCCTTCAACCACAGCACGCTCCTATTTGAGTACAAGAAGAGCAGTGATGGGAATGTCTATGACCATTTCACAATTTCACGTGATTATAGGGACGTGTTGGCTTGCGCAGTTGACAGCTGCCCAAGAACCACACTTGCTACCTGATCATAAGGGCAACCAATGGAGGCAGGTTCGATCTGAAGCTGTTGGCTTTGATTGTAATTGAACAGAATATGCATTTGATATCATGTAGTTTTTTGCTTTCATTTTTTTGAGAAATCATGTAGTTCTTTGTAGTATCTCTGTACTAATTCATTTTCAAGGAAGTAATAATGGAATTTTTAATAAATATCACGGTGGATGATGATATAGATGGTAGATGGATACGAGGAGTGAACTAAGATCTATGAAGCAGGATATACAGATTTATATTGGAATGGCAGAGAGATGAAAAATATTTGGTTATAATGTACTATTAATGTTTTCTTTCTTGGCCTTTTTGAAGATTGTTACATCATACAGAAGTTCATTTAGATTTAGGCCCAGTGCAGAACGCCCAAAAGGAAACAAAATTAAATTGTATTTTTTTTCGAGACAAATTTACCCCTACAGGTTGATTTTCTTGTTGGCTTTTCTCAGGGGAGTGTGTTATCAGAAACTGTATCACTTTTCTTTTTTGCTTTGTAGAAAATAAAGCAACCAACACTGATCTCAATTCAAGGTTTTGCTGTCTTCGAAGATCGACGCAAAATGGTACACCCACTTGTAAAATAGCAATCGTTAAATCCATAATTGATCTATTTGAATTTCATTAATTTAGTTGCAACATTTTAATTCTTATGTTCAATGTATGTATTCATATCAGGGAATGAGGCCGACAAAGTATATAGGCCTGTGACCATTAAATTATCATTATTTTATTTAGTACCCGATTAGTTAATGGATTTAAACCCGATAAACTATTACAATCCGATATTTACCCCCCTGACTAAATCCTGCATCCGCCTTGAGCCTATGAGCATTTTGCATTTTCTTCGGACAAATTTGATGCCCTTGAAAGAGATATGATCAATGCGAACAATCCAAAATTGGATATTGAGATTTGGATAGAGATACTGTACTTGACGATGGAATAATAGTTTGGTTCTTGTCAGGTTCTGGTTGGCATACACGATAATATAAAGGAAAATATTTTTGGTTTAATGGCAATATCTGCTGGCAGATACAATGTAATAATTTTATATTCAGAGAGAGATTAGGTTTTTAAGTTTTTTAGTTACGTCATATCATTCATATTTTTTTTACCGTTGATTTTATTTTAATTAAATAATTTATATTATTTTTCTTTCTTCATTTAAAGAGATAATATGATATCTTAATGTATAATTTAAATAATAAAATAATATATTTTTGTATTTTTTAATGAATTGTTACATAGTTAATTATAATATTTGTTATTAAACATATTTTTAGTATTTTTAACATAAAAGTTATTTTACAGAATTTTTTTAATTTTAAATATCTAATTATTTATATATATTATTTTTTGGGGGGCGGAACCAAGAATATGATATAGAAAATAGCGAGTTCTGTATCGTAAATGTTTTTATTATAGACAAGGTTAGACCATCAATTACTGACATCTCCTTGATATCACATTTATGCACAAAGTGCGTAGATTTCACAATACCACATGAGGAATTTTGGCACTCAATTTTCAAATAAATCTAAAGAAAATTTTGAAGTAATTTTTTTTTAATATTTTTTTAATTTATAGATTAATAATATTTTACATAGAGCGATGCTTTTATGAGTAAAACTTAAGCAATTATCAAATTCGAGTGAATCATAATCCTTGATATCAAGATCTCTACATCTTCGATAAATTTTCATTTTTTTTATTCATAGTAGAATTAGCCTTTTATATTTGAGTGGGGATCCATTGACAATGGGTCATTTTGACAACTTTAACAATGGACCTCTAAATAAATATAAAAAAATCTTAAAAATAATATTTTTTTTTTAAATATGTTATTTTACCTTTAGATTGATGTGCTCCCACCAACAGAATATTGTTTATTTTCTTTCAGAATGTTAGCAAAATCTTGTTGTGCGGTCCATTAGTCCATTGTACATTTGTACTGTATACGAAAAGGATGGTTAACGGGCCCGTTTCTCTTAGTCTTTTCTTAATTAATGCATTATTAAATTAGTATCTCTGATTGTTTGTACTCATGTTTATACGTATCAACATCAAACATACCTATCAACAGGGACGAAGTCGCCTGTTATTCTAATCAGAAAATAGTCTTTTATTCTAATTTGGATAGTTAGATTAAAATGAACGGTCATATTTGTTTCAAAATGATCCTCTAGAGTTCAAATTGTATCGATCTGATTCGTTAGTTTTAAGCTACCGATATGAATCAAAATAACAAGATTCTATTTTTTAAATTAGAATATAAAGCAAATGACTCAGATGATCCAAGCCAACAAAGACATTCTTGATTTCTTTATTTATGTTTTTCATTCAAAAAAGAACAGTTTGTGTTTATCGTCTTGATAGGATTATTTAGCTAAAGTTTAAATGTCATTTTTAATATATAAAGATGATTAAGCTTTTAAACTTTTTAAGTATATCACATCATCACATTTTCTTCATTATTGATTTTGTTTAAATCTTTTTACCTTTTTTTGAATCCAAAAATCATGTAAAATAGTTTCTCTTATCATTTAAAATAATATGTATAATGTACTTAAAGTGAAACTTAACTATTAAAATAATTCATTTTTTTATAGATTATTATGTATTTAATTAGGAACGTTTAAATTGCCGGGAACTACTTCTAGTAATAATTTATGCATCCAGTAAACAAATACTTTCACCGGCCTACATAAGATGAAAACATGAGTCTAATCTTAACAAGAATTTTCAAATCAAGAAAAAGTTAGAAACTAAAAGAATATGGAAAGTTATATTTTTTTATAGATTGATTTTATTATTATTTTTCATGTAATTTAAATATTAACAACAACAACAACAAAGTTTTTAATCCCAAATAAATTGAGTTAGGTTAGAAACAAAATCCAATCCGAAAGTATAGAGATCATAAATCTCAAATGAAAGAAAAAATAATGAAAATGATGATGATGATGATGATAAAATAACGATGATGATGATAATAATAAAAAAATAATGATGATATTACTAATAGCAATACAAATATATATACAAATACTAATATTAATACTACAGTCATCAATAATAATAATAATAATAATAGTCATAAATAATAATGCTAATAATAATAATAATAATGATTACACTAAATTTATACTATGAAATATAATTTTAAATCCTAAAAATTCTAAATTCTAGAATCTAAATACCTAAAGTCTAAAAAAAATTCTAAGAACCTAAAGTCTATACCTTACTGCTAGAATTTAACTCCTAGTTTATGATTCCGGTACGTGAATCGTCGTCTTTCAGACACTCCTATCCAAAGCAAGCTCTTTAGGTATACTTTATTCCTTCAAAACCTTTTTTTATTTTTTCCCTCCCATATTAGTATCAGTCAACCTCTGTCTTTTCTTGTATTTTTGGAACGACTTATAATACCATTATGTAACGGTGCCTCAGGAGGCTTTTCATCGGATATGATCAAACCCTCATAAACGATGTTGAACAAGTTTATCTTAAATCGGTGCTATGCCAAGTTTTTTTGTATATCATCATTTCTAATTCGATCTCTCCTTGTATTGCCAGATATCTAACACAACATCCGCGTTTCGGCTACACTAATCTTCTAGATGTATTATCCTTTTGTAGTCCGGTATTCTGCACCATATCTCATCGCATGCCTAATCGTTATCCTATAGAATTTATCTTTTAGTTTATTTGAGACTTTTTTGTTACAGAGAATGCCAGATATTTATCGTCATTTCATCTATTTTGCTCTTATTCTATGACTTATATCTTCCTCGATCCCTCCATTACTAGATAATATCGATCTCAAATATTAAAATGTGTCATTCACGGTACTACTTATCTGTTCAGTGTAACATCTCCACAATCTGAGTTATTATCCTTGAACTGACACTTTATATATTTAATTTTAGTCCTACTAAGTCTAAAACTTTTGAATTCTAAAATATATTTCACGATTCTAGTTTCTGATCGATGAGAGTCGATCAACACCATCCATTTGAACCGAATCGACCTTGACCGACCCATTTTTAAAATGCTTTCTGGGTATTCAAATGCCCTGCATAATTAATCTGATGTGGGGACCGTCGATCCAGTTGTCGCTTACCACGTGCATGGTTTATCAATTTATCGGTTGTCGGTCTAATTCAAACTGGGTGCATGCACTAAAATATGGCTCCAAATTTGCTATTATTTTTGTAGAAGAATAGAGTCCCGTTATTTATTTAAAAAAAAAAAATTTAAAAATAAAAAAAGTTTATAAATATGTTATTTTACTTATAGATGAAAACAGTACAGCACGCTATACGGCAGAGCTACGCCTCTTAACAAATAACAGGGGCGTGTATACAGAAAATTTTAATTTTTTTATATTATCAGAGGATGTATTTTAAGTCCGACGAAAATTAAAAAAAGAAACAAGAACAATCCCCAGGATTTGATTTGACGTGGATTGTGGTAGAAAGCGAGAGAGAAGTCCGACAAAAATTGGTTCGTGCCTAGTTCTCTGTTGAGTGGTAGAGCGAGCGAGCGATAGAGGAATAGAGACTAGAGAGAGGAGGAGGCTTGTATTTTGTCGACATTGTGCGACAAAGACAGCCACGGATTTGCTTCTTCTCCGCCACTGGGTAAATAACCCAATCTCATTCTCCTTACTTTTATCCTCTCTTTTTTCTTAACCTCGTCAGGGTTTCTCCGTTTTTTTTTTTTTTTTTTTCTTTCTGAAGTATAGTTTATTGTTTGGTGTAGATTTCTACAGAGAAGCTGATAAGGTCGATGGTTAGGTCGCAATATACAGCCTAAGAAAATTACTTTCCTCCTCGTTGTAATTAACGAAACAACCCTCACGCTATCGCCAATCCCTCTTCCGACCATCTATCACATCCAAAGCTTTGAAGAACCGTAAAAATATTTAAATCTGAAGACTCATCGGTGGCAAACAAACTAGAAGGAAGAATCGGCGTGAATTGATCGGTGAGTCTCTTCCGATTTAAGCATTCTTTCGCTCAAAACCTAACAGCTGCCAGTCCTTTGGCAAATCCGACTTGCTGCCGATACAGTTTCAAAACCATGGCAGCGACAATAGAATACTGGTTGCTACAGTAGAAGGTCCTAATTTAAGTAAGGTACTTCACAATATAGAATAGGGGACCTGGGCTACCATTGGCATGTTCCTGCTCTCCCTCTGACATGCTTGAATTAATGAATCCTGGGCCTCCTTTGAAATACCTGATAGTCAGGGCTTTGCCGCCTCTGTGAATGGTGCCTAAATCTGCTTGAACTTTTGTATAATTTGACACAGTTTCAATGGATACAAAGGGGGATCGGCAAAGTGCCCTATCCTGTTCGAGCATATTCCCAAAGTTAATCCCTATACAAATTACTGGAGAGGATTTTCCATTTGAAAAAGAAGAGGTTCCTTGCAATACCCCTACTAGCTCATCAAGGTACCACAATTCTGCTAATGGTACCAACTCAAAGGACTCTGACGAGTACATAAGGGACATGGGTTCCATTTTGAGTTTGCAGCCATGGATTTTCAAAAAGGAAAACAATTTAGGACTCGGAAATGGTAGAAACAAAAGTGCTCTCAGGGCTAGGAGGGGCAGGAGGAATTCCATTAAGCCCGTCTCAATGGCGAATTGTTTGATACCTCAACTATATGATGAAAATTTTGAGTTTGAGGAGTATGTGTTTGGGTCTCTTTTGACAACTCCTGTTACCAGACCATTTATGGTAACTGATGGGGAGAGAGTAATTAGTAAATCAGGATGCGAGGTTTCTTTGCATATGCCGACTGAGTGCATTGAGAGAGGCAAATAGCTTGAGAAAGAAAAAAGCTATTGGTGTAAGTGCACTGCTGGAGACAAGAAACAGTAAAAGGAAAAGTGTAGATTTTGAAGAGGCCAAACTTGACATTTCTGATAATCTGCTATCTAGATTGCAATCACCTTCACAAGGTATGTATGCATTGAATCTAGCATTTTATTAGTTGTATATATATATATGTGTGTGTGTGTGTGTGTCTATATATATATATATATAGAGAGAGAGAGAGAGGGAGGGACAAAGAGATGGATTATAGTGCTTTGCAAATTAAAAAATCATTTTTTCTTTGATGTGATATTTCATATCCGGATGGTTTAAATGGTCAATCTAAGATGCTCAATAATATCTTCTTGTCAAATTCTTATGGGATATTAAATTTCATGATTTTTTGAGCTTTCTAGCTATTTTTCAAATTATTTTTAAAAACAACCCTGAAATAGATAATTTTCTAATGTTAAACAAGGCTGATTTTAAAAATAATCTAAAAAATAGCTAGAACGTGAAATTTAATATCTTACAAGATTTTGATACGAAGAAATTATTGAGCAACTTAGATTGAGTGTTTGAGGCTTTGAGCCGTCAGGATATGAAATATCACCCCAAAGTAAAAATGGTTTTTTGCTTTGCAAGCCTCATATATATATATATATATATATATATATATATATATATATATATATATATATATATATATATATATATATATTGAGGCTATCGTGCTTCGCGTTCGTATCTTGAATTTAAAAGTTCAAACAGTCGATCCAAACTGTTGAACATGATTTTCATATTGAAATATTTTTTTATATCAAATTTTATATTTTTTTTGAAAATTTTTGCTATTTTTTAGATATAAAGTTTGTTGATCTAACTATTTCTGCACCATTCAATACTAATGGTTTTCTATCCATCTAAAAAACTTTATACTAAAAATATACTAATTTTGATCGTCCAAGATAGTTTACTATGATTAATGATTTTTAGAAAGTAAGCATTTTTTCACATACAAATTTTATATATTATTCGGGCTATTTTTCAAAAATCATTAAGCATAGTAAAATCTAATTATCCAAACACAATAAATTAGTATTTTATAAGATTATGATTTTTGGATAAAGATTTTATCAAGCCAATTTCTCCTATTTAAAAAAATTTCAAAAATCTAAAAATATAAAATTTTGTTTCCTAATAGATTTTGATATGAAGATTAAATTGAACGGTTCGGATCGATCATTTCTAACTTGAAATTAAGAATAGAACGCAAAGCATACAATGCTCTTGTGCTTTGCAAAGCACCATAATCGGACTATATGTATCTCGAATTTAAAAGTCGAAACGGTCGATCCAAACCATTGAGCACGATCTTCATATTGAAATATCTTTGGAGATCAAATTTTATACTTTTTTTGAAAAAAATTCCTATTTTTTAGATGGGTGAAAAATTACTAGTATTTAATGGTGCAGAAATGTTAGATTAGCAAACTTTGTATCCATCTAAAAAATTGCAAACAAATTTTAAAAAATTTAAAATTTGATCTCGAAAGATATTTCAATATGAAGATGATGTTCAATGGTTTTGATCGACTGTTTTAACTTTCAAATTAATATACGGACGCGAAGTACGAAATGTTTTGTGCTTCACGAAGTACTATAGTGCGGATCGCTTTTGTGCTATGGATTGTTTTTTCATTCTTAAAGTCTAAATGATCAATCCGAACCATTCAAAATAATTTACATTTGAAAAAACTAGTTGAGAACCAAATTTTATATTTTTAAATTTTTTTTACTATTTTATAAAATAGTTTGAATCACCTTTTTTGAATGGCTCATAATAATTAAATCAAGTGATTTTCAAATTATTTAAAAAAATAGTGAATAAATTCTAAAAAATATAAATTTAATCCCAACTACTAATTTTTTATATGTAAATCATTTTGAATTGTTAAGATCGATCATTTTAATTTTGAGAATGAATAAATGATCCATAGCACGAGAACAATCCGTGCTATGCATAGCACCATAGCCCAACTTATATATATATATTTATAGACCATAGCCCAACTTATATATATATATTTATAGAGAGAGAGTTTGTCTATTGTGCTTCTAGTAGCACTTCGGACGAAACACTATCAATCCAAATTTTAATTTTTCATTCTCAAAATTTTAATTTAAATAGCTAATAAAATCTTTATATCATAATCTTATAGAATACTAATTTTTATCTTGTTTGAAATTAATTTACTATTCTTAATGATTTTTGAAAGATAGCCCTAAAATAATAAAATTTGTAGTAAAAAATGCTTACTTTCTAAAAATCTTTAAGCATAGTAAACTAACTCCAAACACGATAAAAATTAGTATTCTACAAGGGTATGTTTGGCACTTGGTGGAATAGTAAAAAGTTGGAATAGAATAGCTATTTCGACGAATTAATTTGCCAAACGAATTATATACTAAGTAGAAGAGTGCGGAATAGTGCTAATCGAGTATACCAAGTTATTAGTGGTATACCGGATTAGTTCTCGTCGGAATAGCGATTATTGTTTGATTATGTTGTATTATATTATTATATTATTATATTATGATTATGATTTATACACTATTATATAAAGATTTTATTGAGCTACTTAAATTGAAATTTCGAGCATGAAAAATTAAAATTTGAACTGGTAGCGTTTTAGTCAAAGTACTACTGGAAGCACAATAGACAAACTCTCTCTATATATATATATATATAATTTGTCTATTGTGCGGACGAAACTTTAACAGTCCAAATTTTATTTTTTTCATTCTCAAAATTTTAATTTAAATAGCTCAATAAAATCTTTATATCATAATCTTATAGAATACTAATTTTTATTGTGTTTGAAATTAATTTACTATACTTAATGATTTTGAAAGATAGCCCTAAAATAATAGAAAAATAATAAAATTTGTATGTCAAAAATGTTTACTTTCTAAAAATCATTAAGAATAGTAAACTAACTCCAAACATGATAAAAATTAGTATTCTACAAGATTATGATATAAAGATTTTATTGAGCTACTTAAATTGAAATTTCGAGTATGAAAAATTAAAATTTGAACCGGTAGAGTTTTGGCCGAAGTGCTATCGGAAGCACAATAGACAAATTTATCTCTCTATATATATAATGAAATGATGTTCTTTCTATTGAAAATTTAGGAACTAGATGACGTATTTTGCTGTCAGCAAAATTCATCTGTAATTTTAACCTAACTTTTCTTACATAAAAAACTCTTAAACAATTTGTTTTATAACCTCCTCTCTTCTAGGGCTGAGCAATAGCAGCACAGCATTTATCTTTTGCATTGGAGTGTGCATTGGTGTTCTGTCTGCAATTATACAAAACAGAAATGAGGTGGAGAACTTAAATGACAAATTGAGGTGCTCAGAAAACTTGGTTCAAGATTTACAGGAGGAACTTGAGATGAAGGATGCTGTAACTGTCCAGGAATTGTTGCCTCATGAGAATTCTTCGAGAAGCCTCCAAGGTAATAATTAATCTTACCAGATAAAAGGTCAGGTATTCCTCTAGAAAGTTCCATAAGCTAGTATATATATGATGTTCTCCTTATCATACTTTTTTCCTTTTTTTTTTTTAGTTTCTTGATTTCATTTCTCTATGACAGACAAGGGAAGGGTAGGGACTTCAGGTGATTTAGGTTTACGGAGTTTGTTACTTTCTAGAAGAATACTGTTGTCTATAGATCTTGAATGGCATATAGGAAATTATCTCCTTTTAAGTAGACATAAACAACAGAAGCTAACTTATAGTGTTTCAATTTCTTTTGTTTTTTTATGTTTCTTAAATAAAAATGCAGAACTGGATAGTCACTCTATGAGCAAAATTGAAGCTGAACTGGAGGCTGAACTGGAAAGATTGGAGCTCAATATCACTGCTAGCAGTATTAAAGGAAAAACCTCAGCACTTGATGAGGTATTCATAAAATTTTCCCATTTTAGTATAAATATCTTAATGGAATAATGATTAGATAATACAAATATTTGAGATTTCTGATCTCTCTATGAGTTCGGATTGGGTTTCATTTCTAGTCTACCCAATTTATTTGGGATTAAAGGCTTTGTTGTTGTTTTTTGTATAAATATCTTAATGGAATAATGATAGATAATATGAATAGAAACTTCTAGAAGATACCTATAAAGTTCCTTTATAACATGTAATAAATGCCAGGATGATCAGGATTTAGTAGGGGAAATAGTTCAAGGAGAACTGAGAGCTGACACCCTCAGTCGACGAGATGATGACATCATTGAGTCCCAGTCTGACAATGCCAGCAACTCCACTTCCTCTCCAGTTGACACTGACACCTGTAATTATCCCATCTCTCCACGCCAACTCAGCTTACGCCTCCATGAAGTCATTCAGGGGAGGCTTGAGCAACGTATTAAGGAGCTTGAAAGGGCACTTGCACAGAGTCAAGAGCAACTCCAGTTGCTGGAAAATGAAAGAAGCATTCCATCTGAGAGAACCTTATCAAATAGTGAAATGAGCTCTTCACCACATCAGGAGAGCCCAATATTAATGGGTCAAGCCAGCCCATTTCGTCTTAACCTGACAGGAGATGCATTGGATGCCTATGGTGAGGCTTGCAAGGAGTTCATGCAAATACCAGAAGGTGAAAAGGACGAGTTTTATGAGGTTGACCACAGTCTGATTTGGGGCTTGGAAGGGGAAAATGGCTATGATAGTCGTGTTCTTGATGTTGGCTATGATGATATTGATTATGACGACAATGATGATGAGGAGAGGTTGATACTGGAGAAGATTCTGGAGAGAACGAAACAGGGTTCACCTGTAATTAGGCATGCACAAATGATGTTGTTGTCTTTAGATGATTAGCTTCAGATAATTTTGGTGTTAGCTTAGGTATTACAATTTTCACTTTTCAATGTCATCTGTCATTTTAAGAATTTTGTTTTTCATTTTTAACCAAGTTATCGCATATTGCCTATATAGAACATTTAACGATTCCATTGCATATTGAACGCAAAAAAAAAAAAAAAAAAATTGACTGAAAAATTTTAGCTCTTAGAGATTTTGTACGCAAATCTCTTGAAAGATTTTCTATTTGGTATGTTATTTCTTGTTATGTTCCAAACATCAAGTCTATTCCATTGCAACGACAGACTGCCTTTTGCTTGCAATAAACATCTTATTGTCGATGCGTGACGGGACAAATCAATACAACGTACTAATTACTATAAAAACAACTTTATAAACCAGATAATATGACGCTGTTATTATATTATTATCATAGGAGCCGATTATTGAAAATAAATTTCCTATTCAGTACCTCATTTTTGTTTTGTAAGATTTCGTTAGTGTCTCACTCCTTGCTCGTTTGATAATTTGGTATTATACTATTATATAAATGCGAACGAGCGCAGAACTACAGAAGAATAGGATCGGACCGATTCCATATTCTATTTTAGTAATTTTGCAACCTACAGCCCCCTCACCTGGCAAATGAATACAACCGATCTTTGTGAAACAAGTATTAGTTTAACAACATATTTTGGATGTTTTCAACTTACAATTCAGAAAATAAACATACAAGTTCTCCAGCATGTGATAAATAATTTCCCCAAAAAGAAAGAGGCTGCGAACTATTATTCCAAAATGAAATCAACAGATTCTTGAACAAAATTGTGTACAACAATACTCCAGGTACTGTAATTTGGAAACAAGCCCCCTTGTACCATTCGAACCAGAAGCATATTGACATCATCAAGCATTTTTTCCTTGCAATGCCAACTAATTAATATGTTATACGTAACCACATCTGGTACAATACCTTCATTATTCAGTCTCTCTAGTATATTCAAACCTGCACGAATCCAGCCCATTTTGCACATACCATTAATTAAAATATTGTAGGTGACTATATCAGGTGCAACACCTCGGATAATCATTTCTCTTAGCATCTCATGAGCCTCGTACACTCTTCTACTTTTGCATAAGCCATCTATTACAAGATTGTATGAAATGTTATTAAGTCTTATACCTTTTCGTACCATCTCTTCTAACAGACCCAGACCCATGTCCACCTCTCCTTCTTTGCAAAGTGCCTTTATTAAGTTGTTATAGGTTATGCTATCAAATAAGCAACCCTGAAGTACCATCTCATTTCTGAGTTTGAAAGCTTCTCTCCAGTCTCCAATGTACAAAAAGGCCTTAATTAGTATATTATAGGTGACAACATTGGCTGCTATACCTTCTGCTAACATGTTCTGGTACATACCAAGTGCTCCTTCTATTTGGTTTTCATTGCACAAATGATATATTAGTGCATTGAAAGTATATAAATCAGGCTTGTACCCTTTGATTCTCATCTCCGCTACAAGTCGCATGGACTCATTTAATTTGCCATATTTACATAGTGAATCTATAAGGCAATTGTATCCTACAGAATTAAGACTTAAACCTTTTAACGACATATCCTCTAGAATTCTATTTGCATAGTCCCAACGACCAGCTTTAGAGAAACCGTGTATCAAAATTGTATACGTATTGACATTAGGAGACGTGCCTTTTGACTCCATTTCACCAAGCAATTCCAATGCTGAACCATATTTACCGATCTTACACAACCCCTCTATGAGTATACTATAGGTATACACATCAGGCTTGAACTCATGTGACATAAGCACCTCAAAGAGAACCTCTCCTTCATGAAATCTCCCCGCCTTCATATACGCACAAATCACCATGTTAATCAAAACTGTGTTTAACTCAGGTATCTGGTTTAACAAAGCTTTAGCTTTATCAACCTTGCCTGTTTTACATAAGCCATGTAACAAGAAACCGTAACTGTGCGCATCAGGTGTGCAACCTCTAAGAAACATTTTATCAAGCAGCTTGGTTGCATCCTGAAGGCGACCAACTTTACAGAGAGAACAGATTATGTCGTTGAATGTATTCACATCAGGAGAACATTCCATGAGGATCATCTCATCTAACAACATCCATGCTTCATCCACTCTACCGCGGCAACATAAAGGATGAATCAGTGTTTGGTATATGATAGAATCTGGTACACAACCATATTGTGCCATGGAGCGTAGTAAGGCACATGCAGAATCCACATCTCCTGTTCTACAGAATGCCTTCATGGCAAGTGAAAAAGAGAAGGTGGTCGGTGAAATGCCTTTATGAAGCATTCTGTGAAAAAGATTCAATGCGTCACTGTACAAACCTGAGGTGACTAACAGATCCAATGCTATGTTGTACGACTGAAAGGTCGGTTTACACCCAAATAACTCAAACATTTCATCGAGCACCTTAGCTGCACTGTCTGGCATCCCAAATTTCCCATAACACCTCATGAGAAACATAAACAATGGCTCTCTCAAAACAATACCTTCTTCCTTGGATCTCAAGAGAAGGTCAGCTACGGTACTAAACTCTCCAGCACTGGCAAGTTTTCGGACAATAGTGAGATAGACTGAGTAGGAATGGGAATAGCCTTTTTGAGTGGAGGCCCAGTTGAAGAGACGGAGAGAGGTGGGAATGTCGAGAGGGAGTTCAAGGAGCTTGCGTAGTCTATAAGGCGTGATGCTATTGAAAGAGAGACGGAGCTGGTGTAGATCGAACGGGGCGAGGCGTTTCTCCTCCCAATCGTTCTCCGGAGATGTACTGGCGTGTTCCGGATCGGTGCTTGAGGGGGTGGAGGAGAAGGAGAGGCGGAGCAGATTGAAAATTGCGAGCTTTTTGGCGACGATCGCAGAAGCATGCAATCTCTTGAGCATTATCTCGCATATCAGAGCACAGGCTGCCGTAGATAGAATGACATCGAGCTCGTTGTTCAAGTTTTGAACGAGGCAGGGAACGTCCGACTGATTTGTGGGTCCAAATAATCGGGCCCCTCTTACAAGTTACAATTGAGCTTGCTACAAGTTCAATTTTTGAATCAATTGTCACGAAATTGATTTAATGTTATTATTTAAAGGGAAGAGATTATTGACAATGAATTATCTTAATAATTTTAACAATAGATTTTTAAATAAATATAAAAAAATCTTAAAAGTTAAAAAAAGTTTATAGATTGATGGTGGTTAAATTTTATGTAATTCTTTATTGTTCGCTAGTCTTCAAAGACCATTAAAATATGAGTGGGATCCCTTGACAATGGGTTATTTTGATAACTTGACAATGAATCTCTAAATAAATATAAAAAAATCTTAAAAATTAAAAAAATTTGTAGATGTGTTCTTCTACCTTTTAGATTGATGATCATTCAAATTTCATGCAATATCATTATCGTTTATAGTCTATCAAAGACCGTTAAATTAGAACCGTTGTAAATTGCATGAAAATTGATGGTCTTTGATGGACTATCAAACGATAATGAAATTGTATGAAATTTGAGTGACCATCAATCTAAAAGTAGAAGAACACATCTATACTTTTTTTTTTTCATTTTTAAGATTTTTTTATATTTATTTAGAGATCCATTGTCTAGGTTGTCAAAATAACCCATTGTCAACCGATCCCTTCTCTTAAAATATTATGCACTTTGCAATAATTTTAATTTAATGATCTTTGATGAACTAACAAATGATAATGAAATTACATAAAAATTTAATCACCATCAATCTGTAAGTATAAGAAAAGAACTATAAAGTTTTTTTATTTATTTTTATTTCAAAATTCATTATCAAGATTGTCGATGATCATTGTCAAGTGATCCCTTTCCTTATTTAAAATAGAGCTCCCATACTTTGACATCTATTATTTTTTATGTGCCTCCTATGAAATTTAAATCTACGTCACTTTGTAGAAAGGCGAGACCCAATACCACTGTACTATGCATATGGTTCAAAAATCGATTGAATGTTACTATGGACATTCAACAGCTTAAACAATGTTACAGTCATATGAGAATTTATGTGTAGAATATATATGAGTGTTAATATACATACTACTTAGCAACGATTGTCAGCCATTGCTAGGGATGACAATTTGGCCGAGGCCCAGTGGACCCGCCCGGACTTGTCTCGGCCCAACGTCAACCCGCTTGGCCCAATCAATGAACGGGTAGGGCCAGGCCGGGTCATCCTACGGGCCAGGACGGGTATGGATACGGATTTAGAGTTAGGTCCGCCCGCCCGGCCCAGAAGTGTATATATAGATAATTTATTTATATTTATAATTATATTATATATCAATATATTCTATAAAAATTATGTAGAATCTTAATATAACACTAATATCATTCAAATTATATTAAGCATTTAGTTATGATATTATTATATGAATAGAAGCACTAATATATTTTAAATTTATAAATGTGAACAATGTAATTTAATAGACATCTTGATATTTTTTAGTCATATCTTTTAACTCAAAAAATCCAATTAATATAAAATTATTTTTTTTAAAACCATGACAACTATATCTATCATTTTTATATTTTGATTTCTTTCAAAAACATAATATATCAATCTCAAAATTCATATTATGAAGGTTAGTTGCTGAAAAATTTTAGACGTCTAGATATTTTTTAATCATAATTTTATACTAAAAAATCATATTAAGATGAAGTAAAATTCTATAAATTCATAACAATAAAATCTACAATTTTCACATTTCAAATTTCTAATCTAAGATGCTCAAAAAATATATATTTCTCAGTCGATTTTAAAAAACTGCACTGCATAACGGTGCATAACGGGTTGGGCGGAGTCAGAAAAACTTGGCCCGCAGACAAGACGGGCCGGGATTTTCAAGCCCGGAGATATGAACCGAGCAGGAATGGTATGTGATTTTGATAGACGAGTCAGACTACGGGATTGATATTTTACCCGCCTACCTAGCCCATTGCCATCTCTAACCATTGCTGATGGGTATACATATTAACACTCATATATACCGACAGATTTGTCGGGAGGAATGAATCCTGACATTTATTAAGGGTTAGAAGTGCATTTTACTCTTTCTAGGTTTTATATATGGATTTCCTCGGTACTGTATTTTGCTTAGGAGACTAGGTGCTACTGCTATGTCTGTTTGTTTAGTTTAGGAATTTATTTATTTTCTATATGAACTCTCTTATATTTGCATGATTTTTTAAAAAATAATGGAAATGATAGGTCTTTTGTCGACTTTTGTTAAAAAAAAACTTGTAAAAGACTTAATGTGTTAACACATTTTTTTTTATAAATTATGGTTATAAATCAATTTTGAAATAATACTGTAAAAATTGTTCCAAAAAGTATAGTCTGCACAAAACATGACCATAAAACAAAAACTGAAAGTACTTTAGCATTACGTCTGTTTCAGTTAATTTTATTATCATACTAAAATTACATGTATGAATGATTTTCGGAAACAAACAATCCCAAGTACCCAACCAATTAAAAAAAAAAGAAAGAGGTTTATAAGCTTGAAATTTGAACGGTGAATACCAATGCGGAATCCGACCAAGGGGCAAGGCCGCAAGGGATAAGTTTATGGCACCGGCCCACAAAGCAAAGGAAAGTGATATATCCTACCAATTTCTACGAGTCCGCCGGATCTCTCTCGTGTCCTGTCTCCACGCAAAATGGATGACCGGAGCACCGACTTGGATCCGGTGACCGACGATCAGCGCAGCATTCTTGACACCCTCGGCGAGGACGTCATACGAATCGTCTCTCCCGTCTCTCTCTGTATGCTCCTGGTCGTGCTTCTCGTCTCCTGTCTCTCCTCCACCGATGGCCTCTCCAGTCCGATCTCCTCCCTTTTCCTCTCCACTCAACCCTCCAGCCTATCCAGCGCAAACCTCCTCGGTTCCGATGCCACATGGGAAGAGATCAAGTCCGCTCTGATCACGGCTCTGACTTTTGTGGTCGTGGTCACTCTCCTCACCTTCCTCTTGGTGCTTCTCTTCTACTTCAGGTGCATCAATTTCTTGAGAATTTACATGGGCATCTCTTCTTTCTTTGTTTTATCCTTTCTAGGTGGTTTCATCTCCCTTCTTTTGCTCTCACATTTCAAAATTCCAATTGATCCCTTGACCTTTGCAATTCTCCTCTTCAACCTTTCTGTTGTTGGTGTATTCGCTGTATTCATGTCAAAATTTCCAATTTCCTTGAATCAAGGATACTTGGTCACCATTGGGGTTTTAACTGCTTATTGGTTTACTATGCTTCCTGAATGGACCACTTGGGCTTTGTTGGTTGCCATGTCATTGTATGATCTGGCTGCTGTGTTATTGCCTGTTGGACCGTTGAGATTACTAGTCGAGCTAGCCATGTCTAGAAATGAAGAGATACCCGCGTTGGTGTATGAAGCCCGACCAGTTGACCCACAACCTGGTGATAGAGTGCGAGTTTGGAGGGAGAGAACAACAGGTAATAGGATTGTTGCAACCGAAAACTCAGCGGATTTGAATAATGTGCAACCAGTACAAGAGGGAAGGCTAACAGTTTCTGAAGAGATAACAGCTCCTTTGATAGAGGCGCTTCCTCAAACAGGTAACAGGCAAATGAACCATGCAGAAGAGGAGGAAGAAGGGCTAGGGCTTGGTTTGTCAGGTGCGATTAAGCTCGGATTGGGGGATTTTATTTTTTATAGTGTACTGGTTGGTCGAGCAGCCATGTATGATTACATGACGGTTTATGCATGCTATCTTGCAATTATGGCCGGTCTTGGTGTGACACTTATGTTATTGGCTGTCTACAGGAAGGCTTTGCCAGCTCTTCCTGTGTCTATATTGCTTGGTGTTGTATTCTATCTGTTGACCAGGGTTTTGTTAGAAGTCTTTGTAGTTCAATGTTCTTCTAATTTATTGATGTTTTAATATTATTTTTGATGATTGGAGACAGTATATGTGCAATAAACATTCTTGCGCTTAGGTTTTTTATAATGATGCTCAGATTGAGGCTGATGTTCATGTTGAATTTGCAAAATGCGAGGGTTGTATTGAAGTTGTTTTTCAATATTAGTTTCACACTAATTCCAGCCTTCTTCGAGCTGATGTACACTATCACGTGTCATGTTAAACCATTGAATTGATAGTGATCTTCGCAATCACTTCTTATCTCAGCTCGGTTGTGGTTGCTTGACACAAGATGAGGTTTCTAAGAGAGAAGCCAACAGAAACCAGATTGGTTTGTATGTTTAGCTGTGTATTCATGTTTGAAGTGGTTTTTATTTTGGTTGTCGATATCCTTACTATCTCTTACAGTTCACTCGGCTACCTATGGTTTTTGAGATTATCTGAACAGTAATAGCTTCTGCAACAATGGCACTCAAGTTCAAATTTTCTGGCTAACTTTTGTGCAATCATGTAAAATCTGTTGAGGATCGATAAATTCATTTTTCCTGTATGCTGTGTGTTGTGACAATTAAATTTAGAAATAAACTAGCGTAGCAAACATTGAAGATCACGATTGTCTTGCTTTAGACCAAAAGCACCAGTACTGATGTCAAAAAAGATATTACAACAGCACATTATCACCAAACTCACAGTACCAGTATGTGCTTCACAGGGTCAAAGAAGTTATTGTTCCGTCGCTACGCGCCTTTTTCTTTTCTTTTCTTTTCTTTTCCTTCATCAAATCATATAAAATGTTAATTTCAGGAGCTAACTCAAATTTCATTATCTGTGCCATACAGTAATTAATCAACGAAGAAATATTTTGTCATTTAAGTTTGGTAGAAGAAAACAATGGTCTAATGTTAGAAAGTATTTGCTCTACATGTGCAGTAGAAATATAATTACTATCAAGTTTTGTTCACAGTAAGTCAAAAGTATTGATTATATCCCCTGTATATATAGAAACTACAGTTTGTTTTTTCATTAGATAAATTCTACCTAGTAATTCCAGGATGATGATTGTTTTCTGGCCCATCTCAATCATGATCCGAGATCAAAAGATTAGAGATAGTTGCACTATAATAATTTCGGCCTCATCAAGCCCACAATATTTCGGACTTTCTGAGAATATAGTGTTTCCATATTTAGGCCTCTGTTTGTTACTAAAGCTGAGCAACAGGCACACAATTTCCCAAATCTTAACTGGTACAATAATATATATTTTATGGCTGTCCACAACTCCATATGTTACCTCAAAACTTTTGGGAACAAAACTACCATGTTATCTCTGTTATTTTCTTTCTGATAAGTCAGTCTTATTTGATTTTATTTGTCGTGAGATTCGTTGTCAGAGATAGAATAACAGAGATAACAAAGATAACAGAGATTTTAGATAATAGTGGATTCGGATCCAAAACATTTGACATCCAGTATCTAATTGTTGTGATTCTCTTCAAATTATTTTATGTAGCATCACTCGGTCATGACATTACTAGTTCCAAATTTTTATTCTTTGCAACTTCGCCAAAAATAGTATTGAAAATTGCAACCGACAATATAAAAATTCAAAAAAAAAGAAAAAAAATATATCGGCAGTCGTACCTAGCTTTTCGACATGACTCAGCAAGCCCAATTTCCTTCATTAATTATGTGACTTCAATAATGCAGTTGTTTAAGATAACAGCCTCAACTTGATCCCCTAATAAGACTTCCCGAAATAAAATTATTATTTTTTAAACAAACAGAGAGTTAGTTTATGTGTCTTTAGATAAGTAGAGAAAGCGAAAGTTGGGAGGAACTTCTCTTAGGTTGTCTCATATACATAAATAGAAATTGTAGGTAAAGTCATGGGTTGCTTCCAGGCCAAATATCTAAGTAAGTTTTATATATATATGAAAAAGAAATCATAGTTCTAAGTAAGTTTTATATATTACACTTGCAAAGAACAATGTTGACTTTTATAAATATAGTATCTTTCATAGATTATATAATGTTCTTCAATTGATTCAAGATTAGCTTTATCATTATCGTGTTTCTTTTTTAGTATGAAGCTCTTCATTGGTTGAATCGGGGGTATAATATACAAGTTGATGGAAAACTTAACTAAAAATGAAGATTTCGTCAATAAGTGATTATGAGGGTTTAATTACGGAACTAATATGGATAGAGCTGTTAGATTGAAGTAATCCTAGTAGTTGTCATCTCCTTTCAACACATGTTTTACATGTTGGGCTGGATTTATTTGATGTAATATTTATATCAGAATGTCTGAGAGTGCTTCCCAAGAAACTTCAATCAAACTATATGAAACTATGCATATTATAGTATGAGCTTAATTAAGTAAACTCAACTTGTACAAATCAACATAACAAGTTAACAACTTGAAACACTTATTAGTCTCCTTTGGCGTGCGACTTAGATCCATGGAGGAAAAGAGAAAGGGAAATAAATGTTAAATATTATATTTCATAGTTTTATTGTACCTATTTTTGAAGTATTTTAATTCATGCAAATGGAATTGAAGCAGTGATCCTCTTCCCCACCAAAATTTCAAACCCCCTTACCTGATTTCCACCACTTTCCTTTAATTTATTCTCCTCCATGTTAGTTGACAGAAGAAGAAAACGAAATTACAAAAGAGCAGTGACCCATTATTCTGACTTAAAGGAACTGGAAAACTACTGTAACTGCAAGTAGCCAAGTAGCACATAGTCTTCTCCATGTAATAAAAATAAATCATTTATTATAGATCGGATATTTGGAGAAGATTTTTTTTTCTTTTTCATGGCCTCTGAAGAACTGAATCAACATCCCTGATCCCCTGCAACCTCCAAGAGGAGAATTATATTTCAACTAGAACTGAAATTCCTTTTAGTTCGACCATCAGTGTCTCAATTAATTGATGTTATTTATTATGAAGTTATGCCGCAGATTTTTCACTATGGGTAGTGTTTTCTTCTTTCCCAAAGAAAGAAACTAAGAAAAAGGAATTTAAAAGGTCATATTTTTTGGCATTAACATATAACCAGGAGAACAATAGGTCAATAGCACCAAAAACTAACACACACAGAGATACCAAATAAAGGAAATAAAAGAACTGATGGAAATAATTTGTAATCATTTGGGGTTATACTTGAACATTCAAAAGAAAAACAAAAATACTAGGAGGTTGTCTGAGCAAAGGGAGCTAACAACAATACATTACTTGTGTACCAGCACAGACTGTACCAGAATAAAAGCATCCAAAAAATGAGCACCGAAAAAAAGTGGGTGATGATGCCAAAAATTTTCACAGTCATGAATCACATACTCCAAGCATTTGTTCGGATTCACAAACGATATCTTACACAAGTAGCAACAGTAGAGAAATTTCGGCCAGCTTTTTAAGCCCAAATTTAATCGAGGTGAACTTGTAATATGTAATTCTCTACCTTCAAAGAATCATCTGGAATTCATTTTTCTTTATTATGATGATACGTATTTGTGTTATCAGGATTAAACAATCTCACCATCCCTTTTTCATGGCGTTAGAAAGTGACAAAGCTTATTTACAGTCTTAGCTTTGTTAAATTAGGCCTACTGGGTAAATTCACTAGGAAAACTGAAGTTACTAAATCCTTAAAAAAAAAAGTGCCGAATTGATGACAAGTTGACAACGCCAATTGTTGTCATGTTTCTTCTAATAACAATTTACAATGGTTAAATTTCTAGTCAGTTGTCACATAACTCTTGCACTATATGCACATTCAATCACCTTATCATAATGGTGGATGTCAAAATCAACATTTGTAGTAACAAATAAATCAATATAATAGATGTGATGTAATAAATAATTCCACCAATAATGCCATTATCTTTTTGAAAAAGAAAACAATGGCTAAAAATGTAGATAGGCTCATAGGCATGATTTAAGAAGATATCTCTTAAATGAGAGCAACATGAAGGTCTAGGTTCAAGATTTGGCATATAATAACTCACCAAAACATTTACTTTTATTAGGATTCTTGTCTTGTATCACTATTCAACACTAATATTTCACCTAATAAAGCAAATGTAATGCAAGATCGACATAAGATATTGCAATTAGATTTGCTCCCACTGTCTGATGTAATTAGCCAAATTTTAGCCTCGCACCCTTTAGATTTACCCTAGTGGGGTTAGGCTCCTTTCATGGTTTATACTTTATAAGATATTTGAGAGTGAGGCGTATATTCATACTCAGCGCATTTGAGAATGGGATAGTCCAGATAATTTCTTCACAAGTCTGTATGATCAAACTTTACATTGAATGTATGATTTATGAGACTATGACGGAAACATCGAAATTTGTTTGCGAATATCAATGAGTCCCTCATAAATATTGGAGAAGAACCAAATATTATGTAACTTTGTGTTGAGACTTTTCTTTGATTAAAATAGAACCAAATATTTCTTTTAAAATATTCATAAGAAATGCTACATCAAGTTCAAATTAGTGGAGCTAAAATTTAGATTGGCGTATCTTACTAGACTCTATTTCAAATTATACTATACAACGAGAGGGATCACTTGACAATATTTATCTTCATAAATTTGACAAAACAAACTAAACAAATTCAAAATATTTTTTAAGAAAAAACAAAAAAATGGAAAAGATAATATTTGGGAGATACGTGATACCAAATTGATACCAACTTATTATTCAAGTTAAACAAATTATTATTCACAAAATGATTTAATTACAAAACTTATTTTGTATAATATTTTGTTATTCAACTTAAATGAATTATTATTAAGAATTGTACTATTTGAATTGAATAATAAAATACTATATAAAATAAGTTAAATATAATTATATCGTTATTGTCAATATTAACTCGTTTAAATTGAATAATAAGTGGTATCGATTTAGTATCAACTATATGGTATCTATATATCCACTCCCAAATGAAAATATATGCAGAAATATTATTGGATTTACAGATTGATTGTTTCTTACAAATTACATAAAATTTTGTTGTATTTTGATGAACTATTGAACAAGGCTTAAAATATTTGTATGAAACACTATCAACCAATACTTTTAAGAATAAATTATAATTTATTCCATTTTGAATATTCTTTTAATTAATTTGAAATCTCATATTCATCAAAATAAATATCGTTAAGTGATTTTGTCCCTTTAAATAAACTGGTCAAATACATATAAAATAGTCCTATTTAACTTTTAACCAGATCGATCCTCATTTTAAATCGTGCCGTCTAAATAAGGATAGTAGAACTCAGTTGAATCCACGAGACGTGTCGACCCGCTACAATTGGTAAACACGACAGAGGCATAATGAAGATCTCAAACGTAAATTCTTGATTATCCAAAAGCAGTGGATACCAAGGTAAATATGCAGTCAAGTTACAAATGATTGAAATCGTCTCAGACGTAAAACACACAAAAAAAGTGCACGTCTGACTAATCTGAGGCACATAATTATATTTAATATAATTAATATAATAAAATTCTTGATAAAAATAAAATTAATATAGAAATGCATTATCATTAACTTTATTTCTTATTTTTAAATAATATATAATATCTTAGAATACAAAACATAAATAAAATACTTAAATTTCATTTCAAATAAAATAAAAATATACAATTAAAAGTTTGCATTGTAATTTAATATTCTAAATATTTAATATCAAAATATTAATAGAACATAACTAAACTTTGATTATGTTTCAATGCAACTGCTATAAAATATAAATATATCGATGATATACAAAATAACAATAAAATATATACATATACAATATTACTCATCATCTCATCAATTTTCTAAATAAAATAAAGTTAGTTTATTTACATGTTATAATGATAGATTTTATTATTAATTTATTATTAAATTTTTTTTTGCATGGTATATTATGGTAGTTCAAAAACTTTTAATCAAAAAGCGTACATAATATTTATAACAAGATATGATAGAATTTTTAATATTATTTTTTTTATTTTTCATATTTCTTTACATTATTGTCATCTCTATTAGCATTTCATCAAAATTATATTATGAAGACATATAAAATTTTAAATCAAAAAGGCTAAATATTTTAAAGTCATATTCAATTTAAAAATTATAATAAATTAAACTTGGATGTAAAAAAAATCATCAGGTGCGCGCCTCTTTGCACCTCTCGCTTTTTGCGCCTCACCAAAAAGCGCATAAAAGCGCGTGCTTTTATAATCGCGCCCGCCTCTCAACCCAAAAAGTAAAGATTGCTTTTGTTCCTTGCCTTTGCACTTAAGCAAGCATTTTTTGCGCCTCTGACTGCACTGGTGGATACCATCGAATAATAATTAAAATTATATTTATATTTATTTAATCTTTGAATATCAATATAAATATGAAAATTTTTGAATACAAATATATATATGTATGTATATTGTTAAAGATAAATATAAAATTCACAAAAATTATAAAAATCTATTGAACGTGCAATAAAATGAAATTTTGAATACTGTTATTAATTTAAAAATATATTATGATTTTTGGAAAATATCAAAATTCATAATATTTATTCAATTATAATAGAGAATAATACTATTTTTTATGATATATATGAAATAATATATTATATATCTAATAGTCATATGCGAATAATTAAGACTGAAAATTATATCTATATCATTTTTAGGCCGGATATTTGAATACAAATAACGGTATGTAAATTTCTCAAACGAATCAAATACGGTTAGATTTAATCCGTATAAGTTTGCACCTCTATCAACATATGATCAGGGTTTGACTTTTTTGTTTTAGGTAATAAAAAGTTTAAAACTATTTTACAAGTCCTTAGAATTTCATTTCTTCCAAGTGGTTGAAGGCGAGAATTATCCGATGATATGTAAGTAAAAAAACACATTCAGTTTCAATATATATATATATATATATATATATATATATATATATATATAAAATTTAAACACAGTATATGATTCAAATGTTTTTATTTTTCGTGCCTCTCCATCATGCTTCTACATTTTAATTTCTAATGACTCAAAATTTAAAACTAAAATATCAAAATATAAATATTAAATTCGACCTATATTATATATTGCTTACATATAAATTTATTCATTTCTTAACTTTTATTTTATACGAATCATAAGTTAAAATCAAAGTCCAAAAATTATTCATATTGATACATTTTTATGCAAGCTCTTAATATCATATAAAGTGATATCAAATACCACAAGACATAAATAAAATGATATGATCAAATTTAACTATTTTATTTTGATATTTTAGTTTTAAATTTTGAGATATTAAAACTTTAAAATGTAGAGAAATAAAAGATACACAAAAATGTAGGCGATACAATATTATTAAATTTGCAATTGTTATACATTAGATAAATAATGAGGTTTGGTTCTACGTGCTCAATTGTTGTAGCTTACATGACATGTTGCAATTAAAATGACGTGACAAAATATTATTAAATTTGCAAAGCTTTTTGTTCGACCATAGCAAAAATGGTATGATTATCCAGTGACATCAATTGAAATGCTGCGGAATGATTCTCATTAGTACAATAAATTATTAAATTGTAAAATCAAGTCTCACATTTGTGGTTTTTTTATTTGCGCAGATGTAATCATAAGGTTCGCATAATATGATTTTCTTTATGTTGTACGTAACTATAAAACCATATTGATTAATTGTTAATTATTTTGTAATACAATCTGTCAATTCCCAGTCTCAGTTCCACTGCCACTACGCATCTGTCAGGTAGGATTTTGATTGGAGAATCATTAATCACATTGTAATAATTTATCGGATACTAAATAAAAAATTAACAATTCAACATATATTTTTATCTAATAAAAAAATATTAATATAGTATCTTTTACAAATTAGAATAGTAAAAAAATAAATTTTAAAATAATAAAAAATCATCTATGAGATTATATATTTTGAAAACTTTACATAATTCTTTCACTATTTATGATATTAAATAAAATTTTATCTATAAATATAATTAAATAATTCAAATGAGGTCAAAAATTAGATTAAGTAGATCTTAGCAAAAATTTAAATAAAAAATATTATTTTTCGAAATACAAAAAGAATCAGCTTAATCTCTCCTAATACTTTACATCCGCCCTTGCGCCCGGGTGTGTTCCTGATTTCTTTTTCTTTTTGATAAGGTGTACCAGATTATGTTATTGCAATAGAATTAATATATATATATATATATATATATTTTTTTTTTTTTATGCTGGTTTGAGTTGCTTCTGTTTTTTTTTTTTGAACTTTTAAGGCCCGTAGGCGGAGTTGCTTCTGTTTGGACCATGTAATTGTGTCAGATGAGTTGTTTGGAGCAAACTTTTCCTGGGATCGTTATTTGTTTTGTTGTGGTCAGGGATCTGTAATTCTGTATCGCTACCATTTGTTGTCCTTGTGGGGGCGTGACTGCTGTGGCGGTATTAAGGTAGATGTCGGCCTACACTTAGATATCTTTTTAGTTCTCTGAAAAATTAAATTTACATAGTAAAAAATAAAGTTTTTTTTGACTCAGATATTTTATTTTCTTAATCCAGACATTTCTACCGATCGTTTTTAGTTCCGCCCCTGCGTGACTGTATGTTGTTTGTCCTTCAAATATAAGAAAAAGAATGTCTGGTGATTGTATGTATTCTTTTTTTCAAAATAACTTATATATTTTCTCACCTATATTTTTATTCTCCAAAATAAATTGTTATACTAAACATCTTCTTTGATTTGTCGATTTGCAAAACAACCTTGAATTTTATAATTTGTCTTGTTTGAGTTTTGTGCAGGGATTAAAATGTAAATGGATTAGTGTACAAGAACCAAGACTAATGATGGGATACAAGAGCTTAATCAAGACTAATTAGGCTTATGTTTAGTTAGACTTAAACTGGATTGAATTTGTTAAGATAAATTGAGCTTAAACAACAAAGAAAGATATTTCTACCTAGTGAATCGTTATAACGGTTCGGTAATCGTTATAACGGTTCATCTCAATACTAAAAAATATTCTAAGATAAAAAAGTTCTTATAGAAACTAGAGCGTATCGTTATGTAACGATTCAATAATCGTTGCAACGATTTATTTGGATATGTTTGTCATTTTTAAGCTGCTCGGCAGTTGTCATTCGAAATTGAACAATATAGCACATGGGTTGGCGACTCTCAATAGGTTAGTTATGTCAGAAATTTAAATAAAAAATAACGCAAACAGAATAAATTAATTAATTAAATATATGAAGTTTTAGAAGTGGCTCGGAATTAGGGGTGAAAACGGATATGGTCGGAAATAAATTGATTAAATAGATGAAGTTTTATAAGTGGCTCGGAATTAGGGGTGAAAACGGATATGGTCGGAAAGTAGTTAAAATATATTTGTATTTATTTTAATTTTTGAATGCAAATATGAACATGAATAGTTTTGAATATGAATATGGATTGAATATAAATAGATATGAATACGAATTGAATAATATACAAATATGAATATAATACGGATATATATTCAAATACTAAATTAAAATATCACAAACATAATTTAAAAAAATAATTACATAATATTTTTCATGATAGATCACTAATTATAAAAATTATAATATTATAAAAATTAATTATTAATTATTAATATAATTAGTGATTTAATCAATAATTATTATTATCAAAAATTATGAAAACTAAAATATTAGTTAAATTATTTCAAAGAGATATAAAAATAAAATATAAAGAAAAATTATGTATAAATTTAGTTGGATTTGTAATCTATATTAAAAATTTAATTGAAAAAAATATGTAATGGATCATTTATCTGGATATTCAATTTAAAAAAAAATATTCAGATCTAGATAATTATCTGTATCAGATTTCAAATTGAAAATAATATCCATATTCGATAAAAAAAATATTCATATCTAAATTTATATATAAAAATATCAATATTCGATTTATCCGATGCGTTTGCACCCTACCTACCTGAAATATAGTGCCATGAAGCACTGAACCAAAAACATTATCGCCAGATGAAGCACTGAACTAAAAAAACTATCGTCCCTCCACATGCAATAATTCATGATGTGCGCGTTAGTACAAATACTACGGTCCCGATGTAACCACTTGTTGCTTCTCGTCGGCCACGACTTCAAAGAGGCTAAAAGGATTGCTTTTCAATTGGTGTAAAAACAAATAGAGCACTCAAAACTAGATTGCTTTTGGTTAGTTGTAAGCTGAATAGCTGATTATTGAATCAAGATAGAACAGTACTGCACTATTAGTATTGCTCAATGCTCTTTATAGACATATCATAAGCACAGATCCGTTGGTGAAATTAGCAATTATAGCATGAAACAATTCACCCATTCATTTAAATTTCAATACACTAGTTGTTATGTAAAGCTCATGTCTTGCTGCTAGTTTACTAATATATCTTCAGTAATCTCTCTACTTTATTCTCCAGACTAATCAACAATTATTTGTCATAATTACCTAATTCGTATTCTGTTTTTTATGGGGTTGTTAGAGAATAAATCTGGGGCATATTTCTTTTTAAAAAAAATTTCCGTTGATTGCTTGAATAAAAAAAATGAAATATGAGTTTTCAAAAATTCCTTTGTGTTCTTCTTGATTTACCATTGATCATAACTCAAACGCTGTTATGGTTTAATTACACAATGGAGAATTTCTTCAATTTTATTTGCAACAATTTCATGATAGTTGATTTAAATTTAGGTTAGTTATTCATCTTCTGGAAGCTGTCTGGTACAAGTCGTAGATTGGCTCTAGATTGGAAGCTGTCTGAGAATTAAACCCGCCGAAATTGATTGAACAAATTTATCTTGATGAATAAGCAGTTTCAACTAGGCTGTCAATGAAATCGGTTTGTCATTTATCCGATCCGTATCGTATTTGATAAGACAGGTATGAATAAAATTTTATTTTCGTTAACTTATCAGATAATAGTATGGATAAAAGCTATTTTGTATCCGTTATCTATAGGATAAATTATATAAATATATACAAAATATAATAATTTATTTTATTACATAAATAATAATCAAAATAAATTAAAATTAGTATATATTTTTTAATGACAATTGACATGAAGAATTTGTAATATTTTTATTATATCTAAAGTGTTCTTCATTGTTGTACTTTATTAGTATATTTATTTGATACTATTTATTTATCCAAATTATATAATTTTTATATTAAATTATTATTATTTTTATCCATTATCTATCATCACTCATTCGTTACCCAAAATTCTTAACGGATAAAAATAAAATATAAATATTTTTTAACACATTAAATATAAAAATACCTCTATTTTTACCTTACCTTACTAAATATAAAAATACCTCTATTTTTTACCTTACCTTACTCTACTTCGGATTCAAATATGCTATTATTCTTAGATAATAGTAGAGTCCTACTTTTAAATAGAAAAAATATTTAAAAAATCTTAAAAATAGAAAAAAATATTAATAGATATATTCTTTTACTTGTAGATTAACAGTCCGTCAAATTTTACATAATTTTATTAATATTTGATAGTTTATCAAAGACCGTTAATTTAAAATCATTATAAATATTAGTCAAAAATCATTAAATTTGATTATCTTTGATAAACTATCAAACATTAATGAAATGAAATTGCATAAAATTTTGTATGCTATCAATCTATAAGTAAAATAACATAATCATTAATGAAATTTTGCATCTAATTATTACATATCTCCACATGAGACCTGTTCAGTGTTCCCTGGCGGCCTAACTGATGGAGGGGACGAATCCACGTACTCTGCATTATTTTTACTTTTTTAGCTACTGATCGATCATGAACAGCCGTTACATAAATTCGACTGTTTAAATTTACAAACAAAACAATTACTCTATGTCCGTATAATACTAGAGAGGACGCCCCCGGATCAGAAAAATATATTGATCGTAGGCTAGGAAGAACCATGAAGGGCTTGATTGAACCAAAATAAAATAGTTTAAGAACTCGATTGAATCTAACTCAATAGTTCAACCGTCATCATACTTCTATTATCTATCGTTGTGCATGAATCAGAATCTATTCGCTTCGTTTTCAGTTATTAATGCATCTTCAAGGCCTATAACAAATTATTTGCTTAATTCGTATGTGGCGTTTGCAGTTTTACTTTCAGAGTTGCGAGCTGCCTGCTACCTTCAAACAGAAGTTAATTTATAAAGGTGTGGGGGGTAATGAAATTTTAAATAAAGTCAAGAAAATCTTATAAAGTAGAAAAAAGAGAATTATAAGTATATTTTTGAACTTATAGAAACATAATATTTTGAAATTAATATAATTTAAATATTATTTGGTAGCATATATTGACTATAAAAATTTATGCAATTTGTAATGACTCTAGTTTAGTGATTTTTAACGATATTAGTAACTGTTGAACAACCCTTGAATTGAATAAATTTAAAACATAATCAATTTAATATGTATTCTACTGCATATTTGCAAATATATTTTTATTTTTAAAACAATTTCAAATTTTATTTCAAATTTATTAGAAATCTTGTTATCAAAATAACCATTATCAAGTGATCCCTCCTATTTATAAACTTTAACTGCTTGGTAACTAGATAAAAAGAATCAATGTGAAACAAGTTTCCCTCACCATTTCTAAATTCCGATTTATGGCTGGTCATAAATAAAAGAACAAAATTATCAAGAAAGCGCTGCAAAATCATGGCAATCAAATCCACGATTCGTATTCTGCAATCATGATTTGTCGCCTTACGCAACAAAAGCAATTAAAATCTTAATTTGGAATCGTGCGTGTCGACGTGTCGTACTCGTGCCAAAGAACTTTACTGGACACATTTTGCAAATTTGGAAGTGAATGGAAACTAGTAACCGTCTTCTCAACGATATCATCACCACAATATCACGCAAACCGACCATGTCCAACGTGGCTTTTCATGGGTGTGCGGAATTCATATCATCCATGTAGTGTGTTAAAATAATGACCCGTGTAACTCATGGTCGTGACCCGATCCGTGGCTAAACCCGTCAGAATTGGCGGGTGTAGCACGGACGCGGATAAAAAATTTGAAAAAAAATCCGTGCTAGACCCAACCCGTTTTGGACCCGTCCCGACCTGACCTGCTCAATCCGTCCAAACCCGCCCCGCCCCTACCTGACCCAATACTCGATAAACCTAGAAAAATTCAAAAAAATACAAAAAAATTAAATTTTTTTTGTCAAAATATAAATAGTTATATATTTTTAATATCCTCAATAATTATTTTTGAATTTTTCGGAATTTTTGAGAATTTATTTGAATTTTATTGGGTTATTTTTTAATTAAAAAAAAAAAAGAAAACCCCGCCGACCCGTCCTGTTCCCGAACAGACCCGTCGACCTGTCTGACCCGACGGGTCACAGCCAAACCCCTCAAAATGGACCCGTCCTAACCCGTCCCGTGAAAACCCGTTGTCCCGTCCCGACTCGTCCCGCCAAAATCCACCGACCCGTGCAAACCCCGCCCATCCCGACCCGACCCGCCCCGTTTTTAATACACTACATCCATGCATATTCGAAATGTATTAAAGTCGAGTCGGGTTGGGCCGGTCCGGTTTTAATACAGACAATCTAATTGATTAGAAGGAGCTGGGTTTAGAAGGGTCAATGGGTTTGACGAGACGGGTTATGTGGATTAATTCTGAGATGGTGTAATCGTGATCCGTCTTAGAATTATGGGTCGGACGAGTCGATGGATTGAGACAGGTCGGATAAATTGACCAAGATATACCCCCGCTCGGGACGGGTTGAGTTGTGAGATCGGATTTGACGGATCTGATCCGGATGTTTTTTTTAAACACTAGTTCGAACTCAATAATTAAAGGGCTTTTACTGAATTTAATGACTAGGCTTTTACTGAATTTAATGACTATTTTTTTTTTCTTTATCGTCTTTTTCTTTTTTTGTTGGGGTTTTTCATTGTACGCATACAAATACCACGAATATGCAGGGGCGTCAGAAAGGTTTCTCAGACACCTTGTTCAATGAATTTTGAATTTCTTAATGTTGATGGAAATTTTAATTCTATTAAATATTGTCAGTGAGACCACCGCGACCTTTAAGGCCGCGAGTTTAAATTCCAGCAAATTTTGAGAGGGATATTAATATTTAAGGGTATATTTGGATGACACGAGAATAGTAGAATAATTATTGTTTTTAGAATAGGAATAGTAACGGTACAATCAAACGCAAATTTGTTGTTTCTGAACAGTGATAATAACTGTTGTTCTGCCATTTTGAGTGGAGATGAAATTAGCTGTTGTTCTTCTCAACTCTCATTATTATTTCAAACAAACAATCCAAATAATATTTCTATTATTCGGAATAGCATCACATTTTTACTATTCTCGCGTTAACCGAAAAATCACTATTTTTTCACTATCATCACTTATTATTTTCAATTCCTCTATTCTTACGCTATTTTTGCACGATCCAATTCCTCACCTCATATTCTTTGCACGCTATTCTCAATTTCTCACTATCCTCACTTGTATTCTCAATTCCTCTATTCCTACTATTGGATATCGATTCCGGCCTCAAATATAAAAATGATCTATAATAAAAAATATTTTCAACGTCTTTTAAAAAAAATTGTTGTCAATGTACAATTTTAGGGCATATAAAAAAACAAAACTAGCATTTATCCTAAAATCATATCATTTTTTTACTCACAAAAAAGCAGAACAACTAAAATTAGTTGAAGTTTTAATCATCTACATATGCATTTCAATGTTTATTAGTTTTTCTTACATCATTATAAAGCAGTCAGTCCATCTAACTAATTCTCCAAAAACCGACCTCAAACAGGTTGAGAGTTCAAAAAGTAGTACTTGGAAAAGCGTTGATTATTTGAATTGAAGTTTTGTGATTAAAATTCTAAAAGTAGTACTTGGAAATATCTAAATCTTTGAACGAATTGGCTGTGCTAGGATTTGACCAATAAAAATCATGACAACACCAGATTTATCCCACCCTTCAAATCAGTAGATCCAGTTCTTGTGAATATCTGTAATCTTTCTGTGATTTTTGTAAGTCATTAGCCACTGGGGAGTTTGCAATCTCGATTTATGTATCACTCCTTCGAGCACCTCAAATCATGTAAAATGTCAGAATTCTAAATTGATTTTTGAATTTGAGGAGAATGATAATGCTTATGAACCCAATGATTGAGTCATCCTTAATTATGTTTTAGTTAAAGAACGCAACGGTTTCTGAATTTCAATTGAATTAGTAACACTCCGCCAAATTAGTTAGATTAACTACATGAACAGATGGCTGCTGCTGCTATCTTTTAAAAAAAAAACTACATGGTGAGAAAATTAAAATAATTTGGTCAGGAAATAGACTTATAAAAGTTGCATAATATTGGTGAGAGAGATTTCATTTGATAGGTGGGCGTCACCATTTAATTTAGCGGATGTGACATATATATATTTTTTGAAAAAATAATAAATTTGAAAAAAGTGACGTATATACGTTGATTCATAAAAAGAAAATAGATTTGGTTTCTTCTAATGAGATATATTCTCCATTGAATTTTTTTTAGCGGTTTTTGGCAAAGGTACCGTAAAATAAGTAATGATGGGTATCACTTGAAAATGTGTTATTTTGACATTTTTAATAATTACTTTTAAATAAATATTAATTTTTTTAAAATAAATAAATTATATATATATAGTTATGATGCTATGCATAGTATGAATAATTTCTGTGCTATGGATCAGTTCTTTATTTTCAAAGTTTAAATGATCGATCCAACCGTACAATATGATTTTTATATAAATATCTAGATTTAGATCAAATTATATATATATATATTTTTTAAAAAAATACTATTTTTTTAAGGTAGTTACAAAATCACTTGATTTAATTATTATGAACCATTCAAATGAAGAAAAATAGTAATTTTCTAATTATATTAAAAAATATAAAAAAACTAAAAAATATAAAATTTGGTTTACGTCTAGATATTAATATGAAAATCATATTGTATGGTTAGATCGATCATGTAAACTTTGAAAATGAAGAACTGATCTATAGCACAGAGGCGGTCCGTGCTATGCATAGCACCATAACCCAACTATATATATACAAGTGAGGCTATGGTGTTTCGCGAAACACAGAACTTCTGTGCTTCGCGTTCATATTTCATATTTAAAAATTCAAATGGCCAATCTAAACTGTTGAACATGATCTTCGTATTGAAATATCTTTAGAGATCAAATTTTATATTTTTTTGATTTTTTTATTATTTTTTAGATCGGTACAAAGTTTGTTGATTTAACGATTTCTATATCATCCAATACTAGTGATTTTTCACTCATCTAAAAAATTTCAAAAAAATATAAAATTTGATCTCCAAAGATATTTTTAATACGAAAATCATGTTAAACAGTTTAGATCGGCCGTTTGGACTTTTAAATATGAGATACGAACACGAAGCACAAAAGTTTTATGCTTCGCGAAGTACCATAGCCTCACTATATATATATATATATATATATATATATATAGTTGGGCAATGATGCTATGCATAACACAGATCGCTCTCATGCTATGGATCGGTTCTTCATTTTGAAAGTCTAAATGATCGACCCAAACAGCTCAAAATGATTTCCATATAAATATTTAGTTGGGGAGAAAATTTTATATTTTTTGATTTTTTTACTATTTTTTAGATAGTTGCAAAATCACTTGATTTAGTTATTATGATCCATCCAAAAGAGATGATTTTCTAACTATCTAAATAAATAGTTAAAATTTTCTAAACAATATAAAATTTGGTTAATAACTAAATATTTAACTAACTATTTAAATATAACTATTCTAAACCATATAAATATTTAACAAATAGAACTGATCCATAGCACGAGGGTGATTCGTGCTATGCATAGCCAACTATATATATATATATATATATATATATAAATTTAGTATGCTCCTAGGAGTACAGAGTCCTTCGTAATCCTAACTAAAAAAAATATATCAAATGATCTTTAAATTTTAATTTATTACTCTCGTTAAATTCTTCATATCGAAATCTTGTGGGGTACAAAAATTTGGGGTGTTTTGAGTTTTCTAAGTCATTTTTTTTAATTTTTGAAAATAATATACAAAGATTGAATATTTTATTATTATTCTTAGAGTTGATTTTAAAAATTAAAAATAGTGACTTAGAAAACTTGAAACGCTCTAAATTTGTGTATCCCATAAGATTTCAATATGAAGAATTTAATGAGAATGATAAATCAAAATTTAGAGATCCGTACTCCTAGAAGCACGCTAATTTTACTCTCTCTCTCTCTCATATTATTTATAGACTTATAGTGTTTTTTAAATTTCATGTAATTTCATTATTATCTGATACTCCATACAAGATTATCGGTACAATTTACAACGGTTATAATCTATACTACTCGGATACTTCAAACCTCTTAGTGCACGTGTATCGGATATGTCACGTGATATATCCGATTATTTTATTTAGTTTGACTAGCGAATTCGATCACCGATACGTCCCAATACGTTCCGATCCTTCACGTGACATTTTGGATGTGTTTCTGATATGTTACACGCACTACCATATAGTTGAGCCACAATTGTTCTGAACCCAAAAAAGTGCAGCGGTGGGGGATCAAATCCAAGACAAGAGGGTAGAGAGCACTTGTGTTGTGGCGCCAACCACCAGGCACGCATTATCTTTGTGTCACAATACATTTTCGGTTATATACATCATGAATCAGATGCTCATTTGACTTTTTAATTTTATTTCTTATTATTTTTTATTTTTATATAATAATTTATTATATATATATATAGCCGCATCCGTATATTAATTTTTTAAAAGTTTTCGTATCGCCGCACCCGTGCAACATAAGTTATAATTTAACGGTCTTTAATGGATTATCAGACGATAATAAAATTATATGAAATTTAAAATACTATCAATCTACAAGTAAAAAATATCCATAAATATTTTTTTATTTTTATTTAAAAGTCCATAGTCAAAATTATTGAAATAATTCATTGTCAAGGATCCCACCCAATAAGTAATAACTAAACCGTTTCATGCAAATCATGGCATAATCTGAGTAATCCGTTTTGGATTTCGATCAAGGCGGTTACAAAGGTCAGATTTAGATTCAGAGGCTCTCCTATTAAATAGGAATCAGCACAGCTAGCTCAAATTTTGTGTTGAAGAATGTGAAATCGAATTCAGTTTGATGTCTGTTTTAATGAGTTGTTCTTTTATTGAGTGAAAGAATGTGAATTCAATTTTGAATATTATTCGTAGCGGCTTCTATAACTCTTTGGAATGATAAATATATATAACATTGTCGTCCTTTTTGCAATTTAACATCTTGTATAGAATAACTATTGAGATAATGGCTATAACGGTCTAATTAGGCCGAGTTTTATGAGAACTATATTTAACGCTATTATCTGTTTTGTTATAATTTAACAAACTTATCGAATTATTTTTCGAGAAGCAATTGCTTTTGTATTTTTTTACCATTTTACTAACTGAGTCAATTGTATAACTTTCGAACCCTTAACTATTTACGCATGCATCAAAACTTAAATTATATATTGTCTGTAATTTAAGTTGCTCGTACGTTCTTTAATTTGCTAGTATTTGACAATCTTTAATTTGCCCATTTGATATTGCTTTTCAAATACTTGATTATGATTATTGATTTACAAATAAAATTAATTTTATGCACAAGTTATCAAATTGCAAAGATTTTTTTTTTTTGACAAATACGGGTCGATTATCATAATTACCAAACAACCGCGTTTGAATATAATTTTAATTTCTTTTGTAAAAATTTGCACCTGGCCATAATTAATGTGGGTGTCCATAATGTTATAAATTTTTCATTTTTGCTATTTCAGCATGAGTAGACTTCATAAGTTCATATTATTTTCTTATCTTATAATATCTTACAAACATGAGTCATGTGGTGAGACGACATCAGACCATTGTTCTGACAAAATGCCCATGTATTGTATATTTTAACCACTACGATATAGTGCTCAAAATCCGCAAGAGTTGCTATAAAGTCTGCACCCATGTCATAAAATAATTATGATACATTCACTGCTGTAATTTTAAATCATTTCATTTCACTTATACGTCAGATTTAGCTATAGAAATGTTGTTGTTGTTTTTTATTCCCCTCGGCCCTCGTCATAGACAAAAAGAAGAAGAAAAATGTGGCGCAATAGTGTCATCGAAAATATGGCAGCAGATGTGAATTAAGTCAACATGTCAAATGGAAAATCATGCATCCATATGCAAATCAACGACTAAAATTGTGAATTGACTAATTATGTGCTAAAGTAGCTAGTGTAAATTAATGTTTCTCTCTTGAAAACAAGTGCGTACTATTGGAATTAATTTATTAAATTCAATAATTTTGTGGGCACACCGCATTCATGTGATATAATTATATTTTGAATTATATACTGTTAAATTAATTAAATCGAAATATTAATTGAAGTGATTAAATTAAATAAATTATCAGAATATATATATGTATTCTACGATATGTGTCTTTAACATGTAGAATGTACATTTATAATTTTATTATTTAATGATAGTTCAAATTTATAAAATTAAATATTATGTTATGATGCTATTAATCTCCGGAGAAACCAACTTAAAAATTTATACGATTGTCAAAGATGTAGGCATGAATGGTTGCAAAGTTATTTACACAAAAGGATCCAATGAAAACCTCTATTATTACTTAGTAGGGCTATGAAGTCTTCAAATAAATAATTAACAATATAATATTTTAAATCTATTTAATAAAATTTCATATTAAAGAAAATTAGACATGATATTTTTAAATGCTAGTAATAATAATTATTATTATTATAATAAAAAATAATAAAATTAAACACATAATAATCTATAAATGATCATATAAAAAGTTAGATATTTTAAGAGTTGAGATTTATCTTAAGTATATTACACACATTATTTTAAATGAGGAGAGAAAAACTATTTTATGTGTACGCTTAAATTTAAGAAGATGAAAAGATTAAAACAAAATCAATGGTGAAGAAAAAATGATGATGTGACATGATTAAAAAGCTTGAAAGCTTAACTCTCTTTATGTATTATGAATTACTAGTATCGTGCCCGTACATTCCTATGGTGATGTCTTTTAAAAGTATAAAAATTTAATATCTTGAAAGCTTAACTCTCTTTATGTATTATGAATTACTAGATGTCTTTTAAAAGTATAAAAATTTAATATCTTCATATAAAAAGAAAGAAAATAAAAATGAAGATAATTTAGTAATTAAATTTTAATCATGAATACATAATTAATATAAAATAAATACAGAATTGAGAGAAAAATTGACATTCAGAAGTGATGGCATTAAATTTTGACCAATTTGGTATGCCAATGCCGACCTTATATGGCGGTTAAGGTCAAGTAAAGGTGATAGCAACCTTGTATGTTATGGATTGAGATATATAAAAGAATCATCTAGAATTTTAGAATTTTGATATTATGTTTTTTTTCTTGATCTCATCCAGTTTTAAAGAAGATTAGCTTAAGGTTTAAGAGATTCAGTGATTAATGGAGTTGTATCTCTTTAAAAGATTAAAGCAATCAAATTAGATAATTTAAATTCAGGTTAACGGTCAAGATCAAGTAAGAGTGATAAACAACAAGTTATGGAATACTGCATAAGCATTGAGGAAAACTTCAGAGAAGGCCTCTGTTTTTATAATCTTTTGTATGAATAAGGATCACCAATTAAAATTACTTATTTGGGATGAACGGAGATTAACGAGTAAGAAAAATGTTTGAATGTTTCATATACAGTGCCCCATATTATCCCCAAAAAA
The DNA here is from genome assembly GCA_037127355.1 of Schoenoplectus tabernaemontani. Taxonomy (NCBI): domain Eukaryota; kingdom Viridiplantae; phylum Streptophyta; class Magnoliopsida; order Poales; family Cyperaceae; genus Schoenoplectus; species Schoenoplectus tabernaemontani. Next base: position 19,146,009 of record CM073745.1, read on the forward strand.
TTTTCATAAAAGGGTTCCCTTAGAAAATAAAATTGTGGGATCCATTTGTAGGTGATAGTAGGTGAAATGGAGGTGATCGATGTCGGATAAAAAAGAAAAATAGAAGGCAATGAAAGAAATGAAGTGTCTAACAGGAATGTTAACAAAAATAGAAGGCATAATGGGAAATCCAAATAATTATTATTAACTATATACAGATCTGGTTAATGTAATGGAAAATTTGAAAAAGCGCTTAAAGATTGAGGGATAATAAACAAATAATATTTAACTGTTAAGGGACAAATACGAAATTTTTAAGAAGAGTTGAAGAATTCTTGAATAATGAACCCTTATTTATTTTTATTTTTTTAGAAGATTTGATTTCCAGTCAAATGCGACGGGCCACATTCTTCATTCATGGTGCAGACCTCCAGATACAATATTACTGTATTTTTTTTAACAAACATTTCCAATTCATCCTTCATTCGTATGGTATGTAAAAGAAATATATTTCTAACATAGTATCCAATATATTCATTCACGGTACAATTTTTGTCAAATATTATATAGTGTTCTGAATTATTTGATAGGACCCAAATTTGAACTAATTTAAAAAAAAACTCTAAAATAATATAAAAATATTTAGTCATTTAGTCTTACATAAAACAAACCAAACAATATTAATAATGAAATTACTTTGACTTTACGATGAATGACCTATCAAATTTTACAATATTCTGAAATCTGATGTATCCTTTTCTAGATAATGAGAAACACGTTTCTAATTTTAACATTTTAATTAGAATGATATTTCTCGAAAAATATAAGACGTGGGGATTATATATACCGTATAAATTAAATATAACAGTAAAAACACCGTAACAGAAAGTTGTTTATGATTATCATTTTTCATTATACTTTGTAAGCAAACATGGGAAAGATTTCACTCCTCCTTTTTGGTTTATATTGTCAGCTTGATAGTAAAAAAGATTTAGTTCATCATATTTTATGTTGTGCGATCTTCTTTGATTTTTTTTTATTTGGTCAAAGAGAAAAGACGTTAAGGGCCATAGAGATGAGATCTTGCCTCTAGGAATCGCTTTGTTGGTGCGTCTCGCATCATCCTCCCTGGCTATAATTTTTTTATATTTGACAGAATGGTACGGGCATAATTTTAAAAAAATGTTTTGAATCAGGGATGTTAATTTTTGATCCGATCTGATGGGTTAGTCCGACTCGATCTGATATGTTCTAAAGATAAATAGAACGTGTATGGGGTCGGATCATGTTCGGATCAACCCGATCCGATCTGACTCGATTAATTATATTTTTTGAAGATATTTTATGATTTAGTACTAATTAAATTATATATATATTAATTATATACTAATTAAGATTAATGATAAATTAATTAATATTTAAATACTTAAAAATAATATAAAAATAAAATAATTATTTAATTATTTTACACGGGTCAGATTGGGTCGTCCGTAACCCGGCCGGATCGGTATGAATCAAGATTTTTAATCCGAATATAATCGGGTCAGGTTTGAATCGGATCAAATAAAATAATAAAATAATAATGATTTGATCCGAACCCGACCCGACCCAACCCATTGAGACCCGTACTCAAGTGTCTATCCTTTTATTCTTTTCAGATAACAATATCATATTATACCAAACAAAATCATTGGATTAAAAAAAATGAATGAATCATATTGATTAACATTATCTCTCATCTTTCTCATTTTTTTCTCTTTTCAAAATATATCTAATCTGTCCATTTTTTAATCAGACAATGCTAATCTGAGTAATAGAATTTTGTTATCCCAAAAAGAATAACAACATATTCAAACTTCATCTTTCAATCCATCTCTTATGTGTCAAACACAGTCGTATATTTGTTGAACATAATATATAATCATTAGCTACAAAATTTTAAAATTTATTAACAAATATAAATTATATTTCATATGTATGCTAATGTTGTTTATTAATAATTATATATTTTGTTTAATAAATACAAAGTTATATTTCATATAAACAATTGACTGAGGATAGACACTTGAGATGTGTACTCCTAGAGATCAAATGACAACCTGTACATTGAGCTAAAATTCTTAATATATAAAGAGCGTTAAATTTTTCAGCTTTTCAAGTATGTCACATCATCATTAATTTTATTTTAAATTTTTTTATCTTCTTAAATTCAAGAGTTCATACAAAATAATTTCTCTCTCATAATTTAAAATAATATGTATAATATACTTAAGTTGAAACTTAACTCTTAAAATAATTCAATTTTATATATGATCATTTATAGATTATTATATGTTTAATTATATTATTTATTATTATAGTTATTATTATTATTTTATATTTAAAAATAGTGTCTTTTTTTTAATGTGAAATTATATTAATCTATTTCAAATTTTATATTATTAATTATTTATTTGAGTATATATCGGATTAATAACAGAGTTACAGTCTACTTTAAAAATAGCTGTAAATAATATCCGAAGACCGAAATCGGCCTATGGAAATTTTTACATCAACAAGAACAGCCGTATCGTTCGGAGAAAAAAACGAGAGTGGGTGAATTCTTTTTATATTTTAATTAAACTTCACAAAAAGTATATGCTCATAACAAACTTCTTTTTGTTGTACCTTAGCTTTATCAATAATTTAATCATTACAAACAAAAAAAGAATGAGAAATATATTTGGAATACCTATTTTAAATGTGATAATCGAAACAAATAATGGGGAGTCAATGAGATAGACAGGGTATCATGCAAAGCTATTTCAGATTTTTTTTTTACTTTTTTCTTTTTGAAACAGAAACACCACTACACCAGTGGATAGGGTTTCCCGACATCGCACTTTCTCTCAGGTCATTTTTTTCTTCTTTGGAAATAAAGGTAGGGCTCTAAGTCCCTCCATTATCAATTATCATTCATTTTATATTGTCTTCATTCCTCAACGACACTTTCCACTAGAATTATGTAATTTCGTGCATTAAATTCCTTAATGTCTCATTGCGGCGTTCTTTCCGAATTCCAAAAATGAAAAAAAAAGCCAGCAGTTGTCGCTCGGTACATGGATGGACGTTGGCGATGATGCCACTCATATATTTATTTTTTCCTTATTAGTTTTGTAACGATAAGTATATATATTTCCAAATCATTTAATGCTGCAAAATTTGTATAACTCTACATTATCTGCGAAAAGTGAAAACACCTTTTTTTTTTTTTTAAACAAACGTATCTATTTTTTCTTACAACTTCTTTTCTGTCATATAATATGTTGTAAAAACTTTTTAATTGAATTAGTGAAAATTTCCAAATGACGTTTAAAATTTATATACTTCAACCTCAAAATTAAAAGAAAAATGAATATGATTATGATATAATAAAAAATTTATTGAGACCCATAAATTAAGATTTGGAGATGATTTATTTATATTTTTTAGTATGTAGCAAATTTAATCATTAACTATGCTTAATACCATAATCTAACTCTGAGTACTATACATATGGTTCACAACTAAAAATTATATATATATAGAGAGAGAGAGAGACATAGTTGTGCTATGGTTAGTCACAACATACAAAATATTTTTCTACTTCACGTCGTATCTTTCATTTTTAAATTCAAAACATTGATCCGACCATTAAAAGTGTTCTTCATATTGAAATATATTTGGAGATCAAATTATATATTTTTTAAAAATATTTTTCTATTTTTTTGAGAATTAGAAAATCGTTCTTATTAAAAATCATAAACTCAATACATTTTCATCCCCTAAAAAAATAGAATTTTTTTTTTAAAATATAAAATTTGATCTCCAAATATATTTCAATATGGATAACACTTTTAACGATCGGATCGATATTTTAAATTAAAAATAAAAAATACGATTAGAAATACAAAAATATTTTGTATTTCACAACTAACCATAACATAACTATATATATACTAAGTTTGATGAGCTGTAGCGAGTTGGTCTTAACTCAAACTCTACTTACAAGTCAAACGAATCACAAATCACCAGCATATTTTGTGTAGTCCTAGCTGAACTCATTCACATGTCTCAACACCTATCTTTGTTGCAATGCTCCCCACTAAACCCTGACAAACGTAAGTTGTCCAGGACCACAAACTGTATATGATTCGCCCAAATGAATGAAATTTCATGGATAATTACTTTTGGAACCAAAAAGAAAAGAAAAAAGAAAAAAGGTGGCTCATGAACAATTAAACAGAAAAATATTAATTAATCTCCCAAGTTTTACTACATGAAAGCAGCGAATATTAACTTCCTCGAATAATGTATAGTTTTTTTGTAACAATCATATATATATATATAATTTCTCTGTTTTTGTGTATTGATTAGTAAGACTGTTATCATAATTATTGAAATGTTGGTCAGTAATCACCAAATAACTACTGAGAATTAGCTATCTAGGGTACAAATAACCCCCTATTTGCTGGCATACATAATAAACAATTATAATATGATTCGAGTATGAAATCGAGAAGGCCCACGAGCATATTCACAAGAAAAATTAAAAAAGGAGGAAAAACAAACAAAGAGATGTGGCTTAGGGGTGTCAATACTTTTTTATTAATTTATCCTATTTGTATCGTATCGTATTCGATAAAATGGGTATGAATAATTTTTTTTGTTAATTTATTTAATATGGTTAAGGATAAAAATTTTATTTCGTTAAGTAAATAGGTAAATGTATGTTTAATGATCATTTCGTATCCGTTTGTCCTATAAGGTAAATTATTAAGAAAATAACTTATATTACTTCTAATATAATTATCCCGTGTAATAATTTTTTATTTATTTTAGTAAATAAAAAAGGAATTATAAGAACACCCCAAAATTATGCGCTAATAGCTAGTAGTTTCAAATTCGGTCTAGGCCATTAGTGCATAACTTCGGGGTATTCTTACTAATTTCCAATTTTTTATTTTATTTACTAAAATAAAAAAATCTGTATGTTAGTTGCCCCAATATTTATGAGTTAATTACTATGAATTATAATTATTATTTTTTCCAAATTTAATCATCTTATAAAATATAATATTTAAATAATATTTAGTAGAGTACTTCTTAAAATGATTGAATGAGACAATATTAGATTTTATTTTAGACAAGATATTATTTTTACTTTTAATATATTTTATTTTTTACTTAAAGTTTGACAAAATATGCTAATTTTTTTAAATTATTTATTTTGAAATGACTCAACTTAGAATTGATTGTATAGTTATATTTTTATTTTATACTAGTAAAATAGAGATGTATTTGTATGAACAGAATGAGTTCATATTATTTTTTTATAGATGATAATAAACTAAGTAATACATTAGTATTATTCATTAGCATCCGTTAACGTTTCGTTAATCGTTTATTTTAACGGCTAAGGGTAGGGTATGAGTACGTCTAATTTTAATGGGTAAGGGTACGTAGGGTATGTGTAATAGTAAATTTAAAATGGGTATGATAATGAAAATACATCCATCTGACCCGTATCTTACCCATTGACACCCCTAACCCAAGGTAGTTAGAGGCAAAAAGCGCAATCAAACCGCAAATGGTTGAAATCATCTGAGACACAAAGCACACAAAAAACGTGCGCCTAAGTAATCTGAGACGCATAATTATATTTGATATAATTAACATAATAAAATGCATGATAAAAACAAAATTGATATAAAAATACATTATTATTAACTTTATTTTTTATTTTTAAATAATATATAATATCTTAGAATACAAAAATATAAATAAAATACTTGAATTTTATTTCAAATAAAACAAAATATGCAATTAAAAGTTTACATTATAATTTAATATTCTAAATATTTGATATCGAAATCTCAATAGAATATAACTAAATTTCGATTATGTTTCACTGTAATTGTTATAAAATATAAATATATCGATGATATACAAAATAACAGTAAAATATGTACACATATATAATATTACTCATCATCTCATCAAATTTCTAAAAAAAATAAAATTAGTTTATTTACATGCTATAATGATAGATTTGATTATTAATTTATTATTTAACCTTTATTTTTTACATGATATGTTATGATAGTTCAAAAACTTTTAATCTAAAATGGTATATAATATTTATAATAAGATATGATACATTTTTTAATATTTGAAAATTATTTCTTTTTATTTTTCATATTTCTTTATTTTGTTGTCATCTCTATTAGAATTTCATCAAAATTGCATTTTGAAGGTATATAAAATTTTAAATCAAAATGCCTAAATATTTTAAAGTCATATTAAATTTAGATTTTATAATAAATTAAAATTTGATATAAAAAAATTCATCAGACGTGCGCCTCCTTGCGCCTCTCGCTTTTTGCGCCTCACCAAAAAGTACTCGTTTTTGTAACTGCGCTAGCTTCTCAACCCAAAAAAATAAAGATTACTTTTGCGTTTAAGCGAGCACTTTTTGCGCGTCTGACTGCACTGGATGTGTCTAATCATGAATGTTCATATTTATACTGAAATATAAATAATTAAAAATATTATTTTTCATATTAAAATATACATTTTCATGTCGAAGTATGAATTTAAGATTCTCTATAAATTCTGCGTATGAAAATCTTACAAAATATTGAATTTTAAATTATTAATTATTTTTCAGTTTTTTTCCAAGATGTGCCAAAAATGAAAAGGAAAATGAAACATTTGAATTTGGAGGAAAAATAATTTGTTTCTCTAAAGCTCACTTCTCTTTTTCGTCCAACTCTATTGAATTTCGAAAGCACGTCTTAGTACTCCTTACTAATGAAAATTAAACAAAGGGAATATATCGCAAACTATAGTGCAAACTAAATTAATACATCCATGTTACTAACACAGTCAGGTAATTTGTACATAAATATTTTGCACATCCACAATATAACTAAAATAACCTCACGGGCACCACCAAACATAACATACACGTACCATCTTCACCTCTGGTAAACTATTAACAAAGTCACATATCATAGACACACAGAAAATTGAACTAAACTAGTAATAATAACAGTTACTACTAGTATAATTGCTACAAAATCTTGGAAATGCATTGATTCATACGGTGATACGGATACGGTTTATATATAGAGACCAGGTTTTCAACGTCTTGGTATGGCTAAGCAAACCAAAGGGTTATTCATCTCTAGAGACATCTTCAAGCACTCTGACAAGTCGACCCCATTGTCAGAGGGCACCCATCTGAAGCTCTGAAGTAGTTGTGCTAACCAAAGGTGTACAGTAGCTAAACCCAAAGCCTTGCCTGGGCAAACACGTCGACCCGACCCGAATGGTGCGAGTCTGAGATCCGAACCCATCACACTGACATCTTCAGCCATGAATCTCTCTGGATTAAACTCGTTAGGGTCTGACCACACGTGCTCATCATGTGTGATTGACCACATGTTGACCATGGCGGTTGTCCCGGCCGGTACAAGTTGGTCACCGACATTTACATCATGTACTGCGAGCCGGGCCCATGACAATAGCGGGCCCGGTGGGTGCATTCTTAGAGTTTCTTTAACAATCGCTCTTAGGTATGAGAGGTTTGATATGTCTGACTCGGAAACAACGCGCGATCCACCACAAGTACACATGTCAATCTCTGATTGAGCCCTGGATTGTACATCTTGGTGAAGTACCATTCTTGCGAGGATCCATTCTAGAAGGATGGCTACTGTATCCGTTCCTCTAAATATCATCTCCTGTTGTAAGTTGGAAGCATTATTTAATTATATTTGTATACACACACACATTTGGAGAGGAAAAATTAACAGAGAGAAAGTTAAACCAGTAAGTAAGAATAATTCTTAACAGGTAAGGTACGTACCAGAAGCTGGGTGATTTAATTTGAAAACTAGAACTAACAAAAATTAGAAGGAAAAAGAGAATTTGGCAACAGAGCGACATTAAATGATGATCAGTTAAGCTAAGTCTCTATCAAACATATAGCTATCGACAGCGACGGTGAGACAGATGGACATAGTCAAGATAGAATTGACCACAAAAGTCCAGTTTTTAAAAAATTTCAAAGTATAATATATAAAAATCATAATAACTGAAGTGACATTTTTATGGCTTTGTGCCTTTGGCCATATACAATCAATATGTGACTATGCCGTAGCATAGCAGCATATAAAGATGCAGCAAATCCTCTTTCTAATTGTTAAATTAGAAGGTAATGGGTTAATTAAACAATATGACTGCTCAAAACTGAGAACCATGGAATTTATCCAAGAGGGCCCCAATTTCTATTAGCATCCAAAAATGGAAATGGAATTTGAATCTTATCCAGGTAAACTGAATTAGTCAAGATACGTTCTTTCTCAGATTAAGTTTTGTAATAAATAATTTTCAACGGAACCCCTTTTGTCCAAAAGAAAGTAAAAACATAGGAGAATGTCTACGATTTAGATAAACTTACCCAGAGAACAGCAACCATGTCAGAGTCAGAAAGCTTCTCATCACCATCAAAATCTAATAACACATCGACAAAATCCCCATCACCTTCCCATTTCTCCATTTTTGCACCACCATTGACACACCTCTTCGCTCTGTGCTCATCTATGATCCTTCCCACGAAGACATTAACCCTTGAAACCAACCTCTTACACCTCCTCCTAACTCCTTGCAAATCAAACCACTTCAAAAGAGGAAAATGATCTCCCCAATTAAAAACCCCCAGCAACTCATAACCTTCTCTCACCATCTCCTCCAATTCCACCCCTTCACCTCTGCAGAACTCATACTTATTCCCAAAAACACTCATCATGACATTGTTCAAAGACCCAAAATGTAATACTCTCTTTAAACACACAACCCCATCTCTATTCATTGATTCTTCTATCTCTTTAACCATGCTTTCCCCTATCTCCCTTCTACTCTCACTGAAGGATTGTATCCTTTTCGGGCTAAATAGATAGGTAGCTGAGATTCGTCTCAGGTTTCTCCAGTATTCACCAAATGGTGCAAAACCCATAGCACGATGAAAAAGGAGCTCGTATGCCGACTCCTTGACGGGTCGATCAGCGAAGGAAGAACTGTTTAGGATCTCTTTTGCGGTTTCAGGATGACTTGAGATGATGAAACGAGAGAACCCAACAGAAAAGGCCATGAGTCTATTTGCGTGGAGAGAGTGAGATAGTTTTGCAAGGACTCGGTGTGCCGTGGTACCAGAGAAGGCGAAGATGATACCTGGTGGGCCAGGCGTTGTTAGACGCGCCTTAGACAGAGCCCATGCAACACCTCCAGGAGAGAACCAGAGGAGAAGCAGTGTGATGATAAACAGTACAAGTGCTGAAAAAAGAGAATTGTGGGGAACAGAGAGAAAGAGAAGAGTCAAGTCCAGGTTTTCTGAGACCGACATGATCCCTGTTTCTAGAGGTTTTCTGAGATTGACGTTGTTGGAATGGTAAGAGTTGGAGAAGATGGAGGGGTCTTTATAGAGTCATGATTACGGGTGTCAATGGATCGGTTAGGTTGAAACATATTATTTAATTTTATTTTTTATTTAATTTGAATTTATTCGATTAAATTTGAGTTAAAAATTTTTAATTTATATCTAATTCGATGGGTCACGGATCAATTCTTGTAAAATAATTAAATATTTATTAATTATTTTATATAATTTTAAATAATAAAATATTAATTAATCTTGATTAGTGTATATTTAAACTTTAATTAGTACTAAAACATAATTAATTGGGTCAGGTCGGTTTGATCCGAACCCGACCCGATCCGATTCGACTCAAAAAAATTAAACTCATATCTAACCCATTTATTTTCGGATTATATCGAGTCAGATCGAATTCGGATCAAATTGAGTTAACTCATTGGGTCGGACAATTGATTCCCTTAGTCAGGACTTAAGAGAAATTAATCTTAAAAGACGTTTCTCAAGGAAAAAAATTCTTAAAAACTAAAGGAAGGGAAGGAATTTTAAAAACTGAAATGATTAATTAGAGGTGAGAGAAAAAAGGTGAAGGAAAGAAAACTGGAGGTGAATTTTTGCATGTTCTGAATTAAAAGATAATGAAGAGTGATCAAATGATTATGATTAATGGTGTCATGTTTATAAAATTAAATACTAAATAATTATTATTTAAATTTCTAAATAATAAATTTAATTGAATACATATTTTATAAATATCATCTTATATATGTATATAATATATTATATCGTTTCAATATTATTTATACACACATCAAATGTTAATAAAAATAACGGATCAAATTTTATGATTTAATTTTCTTACTTGATAACTATTAAAATGAGTTTAAAATTTTATATTTTTTTATATACAGATAATTGAGATGATGTAGAATATATTCAATGATTCATTTTATAAATTTATGTATGAGTAAGTAAATAGACATAATGAAAAGCAATGACCATACAAGAGCAAGACTCCTACCCTTACCTCCTCTATATTAACTCCTATTAGAGCAATATCCTAAGAAAATTCAGGTTATAATTAATTAATATTAATTAGGTTAATTATATGATACCTACAGTGAGTTGCGAGTTAAATAATTACGTTAATTATGGGCAGGGGAACTAATTGGGTATTTGAGTTGGGAGGTGATATTTTGAGAATCGAATTTGTAAAATAGAAAATATTTCACAGATACATGATTTGATATCTTTATCTGTTACAGAGTTATTATATATAACTTATATAATTATTGTGCATGTTAATGATTTTATTATATTATTTATTTTATATTCATTTTGTATTGTACTTAGTTGATAATGATATCACTAATAAGGATAATAACTTATTTAATAAATATAATGATAGTACTATATAAAATAAATAATATAAAAAAATCATTAAGATATATAATAACTCATATACCGTACATAATAGCCCCATAACTCCATAACGAATAAAAGTATCGACGTATTTGTGTATCAGCCCCAGTAAAATTGGACCCGGATCCATAACGATCACTTTGAGATTCGTGCTAATACTTTAAGATTCGAGTTAACACGAATCTCGAAGTGATCGAACGGACCACGTGCTGCGCCGCACCGTGCCGCGCGACAGCAGATCTGGTTCCAGTAAAATTGAGAGGAGAGTAATCTTTTACAACGCGTACCGCGATTGCCCCTATTAAAATAATGTCTTCTATTTTTCAATCAAACTTTTGAAGATAATGGAACCTATTCAATACATTGAGTGAAAACATTCGGATGAAGTTACTTAAGGAATGCAATCTTTTTGTCATATTTCATTATTATGATTATTATTTAAAAATAGACCTCCGACGTATAAGTATCAACTTAATATATGATAATGTTATATTACATTTTACATAATTTCGTATTTTTTTTTTGAGAAAATAGTAAATTCCATTATTAGTTCGGTTGTTCTGTAGAATTTTCTTTAGTAGTTTAAAAATATAGTAGTTTGAAAATTAATTTTAAAATAAAATTTAGATTAAGAAATAACAATTATTTACATTTTCATCAAACAATTGAGAATATCAAGTAATTCGAAAATGAAATTTAAATTTATGCATAAGAATAAGATGTGACCACGGTCATGGGTTCAAAACCCCAGCAAACCCTAAAAAAGGGCATTGATATCTTAAAAGAAATTGAATATCGAATCCGACTTCTAATATAGATATAAAGAGGATCAAAAATAAATAAAAAATTATACATAAACTTTATAACATATTAATAAATTGTGAATTTCAGAAAGAAAAAAAAATAACATCAAAGATTATGGAAAACGCTTGCGGCACAAAAGCCGGTTTGGTGTTTGGAGAAGCCACAAATGCTTGGAAGTTGGAAGTGCTTTAAAAACACACAATCAGTTTAGTGTTAATTGAACGTATCAAGGATCAATTGAGCAGAATTTTTTATAGAAAATATTAATTTCTCAAGATTTAGAATGATTATTTTTTTTTACAGAACTAGAAGAAGTCGAGATAAAATCTCGACCCTTTTATTTATTTTTTATTTTTTACACACTTTTGGGCTTGTAAAATTAATGAGATAAAATGTAAATGGACCGAGATAAAAATTCGAATAAATGATTCATAGAAAAAAATATTTTTTTCTAAAAATAAAAAATTGCGGATTGAGGGAATGCTGATGTTGAAAACAAAAATAATATGGAAACATAACGAAAAGTGGCGACTAAGTACAGATTGGAAGAACTCAATCTCGAAGAAGAAAACAAATTAAATACGACGGATAATTGGAACTAGTTTAGCAGCATTAACAAAAATTAAAAGTTCACTGGTACGAATATATTATTTCAGCTGATATTGACAGGTTAATTGTGAAGAGGAATTATAAAAGAAGACAGGAAGTCTTTAGAAATTAAATTATAAACTGTTGATTTTGATAATTCCTTACTCTATCAGGATGTGGTAGTTAATACTATTTGACTGTTGATCTCTGTTACTTTCAATTAATTGTCACGTTAAATAGTTAGACTTGTTAGCTAATCCTTGAGCAGATTGTTGGAAAGAATGTTATTGTTCCGTATGATGTTTCTCAGTATTAACTCTAAAGGTAGATGTATTGTAGTTAAGCAATTTATGGTATGGAATTTGTGATATCAACAAACTATTTATTTCAATATGAAACAGGTAGGGGTACCCACTTTGTGTGGAAAAAAAACAATACGACGGATAAAAGATGGAACAATTTAGTTATCACAGATGTAATGTACTCACTTTCATTGTTTTAAAATACCGCCGCATGATCACATATACGGTCCGCTTATATTTATGCGGTGCGATGCCGCATACATAAAAATATGCATCCGCAGATTTAACAATACGCATTATTTTTTTAAATATTTATCGTATTAAGTCTATAAAATTAATTATATTATATTTTTAATGCACAATATCCAAAATTATATTAATATCTTATTATATTTTCTTATTTTACATTAAAATTCTTCAAAAATAAATGATTGTTTCAAATATTATAAGAATTTTTTAGAATACATATCTGCATATCATCCGCATACTGAACTGTATATGCACACGTATATCATATATGTGTTATGCATTAATTAACCGCATATATATTGAAATTCATATTTTAAAACCTTGCTCACTTTTCATCAATTAATCTTTCCAAGTTTTGTCCTATAATGAAAGATAACTATCTCCAACCAATTAGGTTATATATAAAATCAGTCTTAGCAAGACCGTTTGACCCGACTCAGAAAATAAATTACTTGACCAATTATATATTTATAATACGTCAATTGGTAAGAATAAAGAATTGACCTTTCAGATTACGACACCCCTGCTTTTGGATATTGGTCTGAAATTTCACCATGGTTTTCTCTTGTACAAATCGGTCAATGAGAACGAAACAAAAGATTGAAATAATAATAATAATAATAATAATAATAATAATAAGAAGAAGAAGAAAAAGTTCCAGGCTACTGCTTAGTAGTAAGTAGTAATACATGATGGTGTCATACTTCACCAACCACCGATGTCACTAGCAAATTAATCGTTAGTTTATTTCATTTCTTCTTGCATGCTATGATGGAGATATATTAATTAATTAACTAAAAACTTACAATCCTCCACCACACCACACCAGAGTACTTCACCAATTGAAAGAGCACTGTAATAATAGGTTTGCTCGTAATTAAATGAATGGTCCAGATTCACACAGTTACTCCACACTCTAAAGTAGTCTAGAAGATATTGTATCACTTCATAGTTCTTGCTAAATAAATTCATGCGGACAGTTGCACACTGCAAATTCTAAACGAATATTCAGCCGTGCAATTCCTACTATATATTTTCTTTGCATTGAGTAAAATTTCTTAGCACTGATATACTAATATATAATCAACGCACCAGATTTTGGTCCATCTCAAGGCCAAGGCCCAAGGGGAACAGGGAATTTCGTTTACTGAATTATCACGAAAATTAAATTACTGAATTATCATTCTCATCATTCTCTTTACGATATCTTTTCACTTCCTTTCAATAATATATAAGCTTGTTTCTCTAAAAAGGATTGGAGTATTTTTACCTGACGTTTGTTTATACCATTAAGTCCATTTCATAATTTTATAAAACATAGTTTAATATTGACTCTCTCAAAAGAAATAAAATTATAATTATGGAAGTTGGCGTTTATCGTTTTAATTATATATGATGCATGTCAATTTTGATTCAATTTGAATTTTTTAATAGTTATATTATTTGAATGATGACAAATTTCAATGCATTTATAGCTATGATGACAACAAAGGCTGTAGGAAATATTCGAAGTTCGTAGTCCGTTCGTGTTCGATTCGAAAAAAATTTAAAAAAAGTTTATTTAATTTCAGTTCAAAATTAATTTCAAATCAAACTGATTCGATTTGAAATTCTATCAAATCAAACACGAACTGTGTCAAGTTCGTTCGAATGGTGTTCGCGAACTATTATAGTTTGAATCTTGAGTATTTATAAGCTGTCCGATTATTTATCAGATTATCACCCTAGGTATATTAAGCGATCTCTCATTCTCACTGCCTAAAACTCTATTTTTTTCTCTCCGTGTCTCCACCTCTCCGTCTCTCATTCTCACTCACTTAACCCTATTTTTTTCTCTTCGTCTCTTCGTCTCTCTGTCTCTCCGTCTCTCTGTCCCAAACAACCCTGAGTTAAGCCTAGATTTCACCTCTGGGGTAGTGAAGTGAAGTCCTCTGCTCTCTAAGTCGTCTTGTCAAGCGTGGCGAGGCGAGGCGACGTGTGACTTATGAGGGAGAAGATCCAGTTCTAAGCCTAGATTTCAGCATCCTCTTCGTTTTCTGAGACTAAATTTCCTCTTTTTTTTCTTTTTTCGATTTCAGTCATTAATGGCTAACCTAATCTGGGGAGTCACCTAAACGATTCACGTTGAATATAGAAATTGTTTGTATGAAATTATTTATTTCTCAATTTCAAACTATTTACGAATCAAACCGAACAGTTTAAACTTTTAACGAATCGAATTTCGAACTATGATTTGAGTTTGAAACTGCCTATCTATTTCAAATCAAACTAGTTTGAAATAGATTTCAAATCAAATTCGAACACAAACTAGTTCGTTCGAATTGGATTCGTTTGTAACTCTAATGACAACATTGACAAGATATTAATTTCTTTTATTTTGAGAAATATTATAAAAATTAGCAAATGAATATGTACTAAATAAAAATAGATGTGGTGCTAGAATCGTCGGGAAGAAAATATTTCATAATACATATATGCATGTTGAACAAGAATCAATGAGAATCCGAAGCCACTTCCTAGTGGCATATGTTTAACTCTCTTTTTGTATGACTTGGCATGTATTATGACTTCCGTAGTACAAAATTAACCATTATAATTTGTCACGTCAACATCATTTCGAAAAATTAGGAAATTTTGGGAGGCCAAAAAACTATGATGACGAGAACCTAATGAAATATCTTTTATTTTCAATATTTTAAAAAAAGTTTAGGTTTCAAATAACTTTTTTCGTATGGTCTTTTTCACGGGGATACGTGACAATGGAATTGTAAGGTATTTATCAGGTCTCTGTTATTGTCAAATATCTGGAGTATGTATTAAACTTGACAACTATACATAAGTCTTTTAGTAAAAAGACAAACCATACATAATTGAACATAATCTATATATTATATAAAGCGGTTAAGAATTGAACGGATTCATTTTTTTGTCATTTTTTTTAATTTTTTATATCTCAAAATATCACTCATTTAATTATTTATATTAATTTTGACTAATCAAACGAATACGATAACGTCCATTATTTTGTATACCTCTTTATTTCATTGCCATATAGAAGGAAAATAATTAAATATTGAGAGAAATCATGCGAGATTATATGATATAGCATCTATAATTGATCTTACATTTATTAATTTTTTCATATTAAAATGACGTACATATTATCATCTGATATTTTTTTATATCTAAATAAAAAAATTCGCTGCAGATACACAGCTAGTAAGAATTTATGTGAGCGAGCTTTACATATTGTGAGTGAAATGTTGTAGTCAGGTTGTCATTGTAAGTTGTTCTAAAAAGCGTGTTCAGAAACGGTATCTGCCGGTTCGTCTTGAGCTCTAAAAATATTTCGTATACTTAATTAATCAACAAATTGAATTTGAATCTTACATATATAATTCGCACTTGCTAGCTAGTGCTATTCTTCGAGGAATCTTACCAGAGGAAACCATTCAAACTGCAAAACTCAAAAATCAGCAATCAAGTGTGAGCATAGTTTGATGATTGATCATGGCAATTTTTTAAAATTTTCTAACGTCGTGTCAATCTCGGTCCATCGTACCTTGTACCAACGTTAATAAAAAAAATTCCGAGCTGATAAATGATAAACAAGGGGCGAGCTCTCAACCAATCCATGGTTTAGCAACACAGGTGTAGACCAAATCTACCTAAATCAAATTACAAATTTGGGACTCCGTGGCTCGGAGCCGAGCCGCAGGGGTCCGATGACAATAATAGGACTTTATTATTTTCATGATGGACATTTTGAATTTGAAACGCTTTAAAATTTGAGTTGCCAAAAATATTTTGAGATTCAAGCTATCAAAGATTCAGAATCGTTGGATGTAAGAAATAAAATTTTATTATTGGACAAGAATAATAGTAGATTTGGATCCGAGACGTAGAAGTCAGGAGTTCACATCCTCTATAGTACTATAAATTTTATAATTATCCTTATTTATACAGTAAATGGTCTCCTTAAAATGTAAACACTGATCGTAGTACTATTTTTCTGACTGTAATATTGTTCATATGAAAGAGACTACCAACTATAAAATTTATTGGTATGTTTGTATAGCACGAGAACAACATAATAGCTATTGTTGTTGGAATAGGAATAGCAACGGTATAACTAAACACAAATTTGTGGTTATGGAATAATGATAATATCTACTATTCTGAGGGGAGAAGGAATAACTGTTGTTCGTCTCAACTTTCTGTTACTATTCAAACAAACAATCCAAATAATATTTCTATTATTCATAATAGCATCACATTTTTACTATCCTCGTGCTAATTAGGCATATCTCATAAGAGCTCGGCCCTTGAACCCGGCCCGGACGATCCTTCAAAAACCCGACTCTTATCGAGCCCGCATAAGTTCGGCTACCCTTACTAGGCCATTTTCCAAACCCTTTCTTTAATATTTTATATTGTATATTAATTATATTTTAAAAAAATCTGAATAATAGATAAAATTAAAATAAAATGGCCAAACAGAAAAATATAGTTTAATATTTTTATATAAATAAAAATTAATATTAAAAAAATACTCAATCAGTAATATATATATAGAGAGAGTTTGTCTATTATGCTTCCAGTAGCACTTTGGCCGAAATGATACCAGTCTAAATTTTAAATTTTCATACTAAAAATTTAATTTAAATAACTCAATAAAATCTTTATATCATAATCTTATTGAATACTAATTTTTATCATGTTTGAAATTAATTTACAATACTTAATGATTTTTGAAAGATAGCCCTAAAATGATAGAAAATTAATAAAATTTGTATAATATTTACTTTCTAAAAATCATTAAGCATAGTAAACTAACTACAAACACGATAAAAAATAGTATTCTATAAGATTATGATATAAATATTTTATTGAGCTACTTAAATTGAAATTTCGAGCATGAAAAATTAAAATTTGGACCGATAGTGTTTCAGTCGAAGTGCTACTGGAATTACAATAGACAAATTATATATATATATCAGGCTCTTACTTGTTAATCCTTATCCGACCATTACCCCGCCCTCACCTGACCATTAGAGCATGGAGGGCTTGGTAAGGGTCGGGGTTCTCAAAGGTCAGACTTCTCAAGAGTCTGGTTTACACTTTAAAAATTAAGTTTTTGAGCCCGACCTTCTAAATGTCCCTATCAAACCTGACTCTTATCCAGCCCTCTCGAGGCCCCGCTAGACCCGGCCCTCGAAAAGTCTTTATTTTTTCACTATACTCATTTATTATTCTTAATTTAGCTATTTTTACATTATCCTTTGTATGATCCAACCATAACATATCCTAAAGAATAAGAATATACACCCAGAGGCTAGGGCTGTCAAAGGGTCGGGTAGGATATGGGTGGTATTTTCATACTCATACCCACTAAATTTTTCTTTACCCATACCTTACCCTTACCCATTAATAATTTTGAGTAATGAACGAGTAACAGTAGATAACGGGTAAAAATAAAAAAAATTCAATGAAAAAAATTATATGATTTAGACAAATAAATATACTAATAAAGTGCAATAATAAGTAACATTTTAGATATAACAAAAATCATATAATTTTTTCATGTTAATTCTTATAAAAAAAATATATACTAATTACTATATAGAGTTATGCTACGGTTAGTCGCAAAGTACAAAACGTTTTTGTACTTCGCGTCGTATCTTTCATTTTTGATTTCAAAATACCGATCCGACCGTTCAAAGTGTTCTTCATACTAAAATATATTTGGAGACCAAATTTTATATTTTTTAGAAATTTTTTTCTATTTTTATTGAGGGGATGAAAATGTATTGAGTTTATGATTTTTAATAAGAATGATTTTCTAATCCTCAAAAAAATAGAAAAAAATTTCTAAAAAATGTAAAATTTGGTATCCAAATATATTTTAATATGAAGAACACTTTGAACGGTCGGATCGGTATTTTGAACTCAAAAATGGGAGATACGACGCGAAGTACAAAAAAATTTTGTACTTCGCGACTAACCATAACATAACTCTTACTATATATATATATATATAGAGTGGAGATAGCGTGAGCTTAAGCTCACGGAGGCCTTCCGTGAGCTTAACTCAAAAAACATATTAAATGATCTTAAAATTTTAATTTATCATTCTCATTAAATTCTTTATATGAAAATCTCATGGGATGCAAAAATTTGGAGCGTTTTGAGCTTTTTAAGTCATTTTTTAATTTTTGAAAATGATGTTCAAGTATTGAATATATTATTATTATTTTTAGAGTTTGATTTTCAAAAATTAAAAACGGTGACTTAAAAAGCTCAAAACACTCCAAATTTTTGCATCCCATGAGATTTTCATATAAAGAATTTAATGAGAATGATAAATTAAAATTTTAAGATCATTTAATATGTTTTTTGAGTTAAGCTCACGGAATGCCTCCGTGAGCTTAAGCTCACGCTATCTCCACTCTATTTATATAATTTAATTATATATATATATATATGTTAAAAATATAAAATAATTATATTTATATATATAACTATATATGATGACAAGTGAGCGAGGGTCGGATCGTCATCACCTTAGTGACGCGCTGCATCGGCGCCCAGATGTAGTGTCAAATTAACAAGGGTCTTCACACTTGACTCGACGAGTGCGAGGGGCAAGGAAGCTAGTCGGGGAAAGTAGAATTCGTTTAGGTAGTTGAAATGTAGGGTTCTTAACATGTAAGTTAAGAGAGTTAGTAGATACTGCGATTAGGAGACGCGTTAATATCTTATGTGTTTAGGAGACTAAATGGACGGGTCAGAAGGCTAAGGAGGTAGAGAATACAGGCTTTAAATTGTGGTACACGGGGAAAGAACGAAGTAGAAATGGTGTAGGCATCTTAATTGATAAGAGCCTCAAGAATGAAGTTGTCGCAGTTAGGAGACAAGGGGACAGGATCATCATGATCAAATTGATTTTTGGAGATTTGGTCTTGAACGTCATCAGTGCGTATGTCCCACAAGTAGGTTTGAGCGATGATGTCAAGAGACGATTCTGGGAAGACTTAGTGGACATGGTTAGAGGAGTGGCTAGCAGTGAAAAACTCTTCATTGGAGGTGATCTTAATGGTCACGTTGGCACAATTAGAGGAGAGTTTGAGAGGGTACATGAGGGTTTTGGATATGACGAACAAAATCAAGAGGGAGAAGACATCTTGAACTTCGCTATAGCTTATGACCTCATGGTAGCGAACACCTTCTTTAGAAAGAAAAATCACATTTAATTACTTTCAGTATTGGTCGACACTCGAACCAGATCGATTTTGTCCTGACTAGAAGGGAGAAGAGATCAAACTGTATGGATTATAAAGTTATAACTGGCGAGTGTGTTGTCACTGTTAGTTTGTAATAATCTTGAAGTCAATAATACGATAAATTTGTTATATAAAGCTTTGTTCATGAATTGGATATTTAAACGATATTTTGTTTCCTTGAGTATTATTGAATTTATGAATCATTCCGAGTTCATGACTGGAATTGTGAAACTTCATAATATAGAATATACTCTTAAAAGTCACTAACCAAGGTAATTAGCGGGAACACTAATTAACCGTTATCAGGTTAATATGTGGATTAAATGATGGTCAAGTTTTACAGACCATAGACAAAGAGTTATCATTTTAATCACATAGATAGATGTTCAAGGAACATCATATTTGATAGACCCCGAATGAAACATTAAATGGAATTGTGTTTGTGTCATTAATATTTTTGTTCAGTATTAAATTCTAAAGTATGAGGTATTCATCTTTCCTACATAATATATGTATGTGTGTGATTTCTACCAAACGTTATCTGTAAAGGTGGCTATAAAGGTAGCTCTTCAGGTATACATAACTTATGCGGAGGAAGAGATGGTTTGCCAAAAGTACTATTGTCCCTCGTATTTTTATACGAGTTATAGCATCATCAATTGGGCCCTTGATAGAGTAAGATTATCTCGCTAGCGATATAATTATAAGAGTAATTATATTTGATAATTTACTCAGGGATCAAGAAAAGATTAAGTTTGCAAGGATGACACATACCTATCTTGAAACGATCGATAAATATGAGACAAAAGAATTAAACACAAATAAATAGTTTATTGGATCATGATATTGTACGGTACATCATCATCATCGTGTAATTGGATGGTCATAGTGCATTACGCCGATGCCTCCTATGATTATAGAAGTTAAAGCGGTTTTAACTCTATTTACCAACATAACACGGATCTGTCGGGTCACACCGTATAGGAGTTAATTGGAGAATCTTATTGATTAATTATAAATTGTTTATAATTAATAATAAGATGGTTATAATTAATTATATATGATATAATTATATTTGTCATAGAGATGACAAGAAGTAAAAATCGATTGAATTTATAACGTGTTGGACACGTCGTATAAATTAATGAAAACAATAACCGAGAAAAATATAATTGTACATGACAATTATATATATTTGATTTGGATTTTAAATGTTAATTATGGATTTGAATTATGGGTCAAAAGCCCATTAATAATTAAAAGCCCAAAATCAGAAAAGCCCAAAATCCAAAAGCCCAAGGGTATTTCGGTAATTTGGCCAAAAGCCCAATGGCAAACTTGTAAATTTGGACCTTAGATGACATCATGCATGACATCATATATGACATCATCCATGACATCATATATGACATCATCCATGACATCATATATGACAACATCCATGACATCATCCTCAAGGGTATTTTGGTAATTTGGCAATCCCAAATTTGGCTATAAATAAAGGGGTGGGGTGAGAGAGAAAATTACACAAAATCAGTTCTACTGTCTCTCTCTCGGTATACGGTTGTTTCAGAATTCACGGGATCGGTGAATAGTGTTTTTACGAAAGTTGCGGTATTTCTGCACATTTGTGAAACAGAATTACTGCGAGTCATGAATAGTACTATTTCGTCTTTTTCTCGGGTGAATAGTGTTTTTGTGAGAAACCACGGTTTACAGTATTTCTGGCAAAAGAAATAAGCCGCTCTCTAGTCAGTCCTGGTGGATAACCTACAAAGGCATCAGACGTTTGGTGCTCCGAGACAAGTCGATTTTCATTCCAATTAAAATTTGGAAGCGAGGTATAAAATCTTATGTTAATCTATTTAATTGTTAAGTAGATTAATATTTTAGAAATCAATCATGGAGTAGATCAATAAAGGTTTAAAGAGGTGTGTATCTCTCGGAATCATCCGACACATCACTTTAACCCTAAGCTTAAGTTAAAGTAAAATAATATTTTACCGTCTTTTGTAAAGGATTAAATGTCCGTATCTCTCGGTAATTATCCGACATACTTTAATCCCTAACTTAAGTAGAAGTAAAATTTTTGTTCTACGGTCTTTCCGCAGCTTGAGCATTAATGGGATTTGGGCATTCCGAATCCCAACAGTCACACAACACAAACTTTTGGTGGCTGATTTTTGTTTTTAGGTATGCGTTCGGCGAGATAGATGTATGAAAATAACGAGAATGAGGTGGTGGAAGCTCAAAGGGGACGTTTCTCAGGTGTTTAAGAATAAAGTTATTGCAGAAGGATCGTGGAACGAAGGTGAGGATGCGGATAATATGTGAAAGAAGATGACGACTCATATTCGGAAGGTGGCTATAGAGGTGTTTGGAGTAACTAGAGGAAATAAACGTGAACCTAAAGACACTTGGTGGTGAAATGATGATGTACAAAAGGCTATCAATGAGAAGAAAGAATGTTACAAACGTTTACATCACAACAGGAGTGATGAAAACATACAGAAATACAAAGAAGCTAGAAGAAACGCAAAAAAAGCTGTGAGCGAAGCAAGGGGTCAGGCATACACAGAGTTGTATCGGAAATTAGATACAAAAGATGGCGAAAATGATGTCTACAAGATGACTAAACTTCGAGAAAGGAAGACAAGAGACTTCCACCAAGTTAAATGTATTAAGGATGAGGCTCATAGACTTTTGGTGAAAGATGAGGAGATTAAAAACAGATGGAGAGCATACTTCGACAAGCTATTCAACGATGAGAGTGAGAAAACCGCGATCGAGTTGGATGACTCAATTGACACCAATAGGCGATTTGTTCGGAGAATTCAAGAGTCTGAGGTGAAAGAAGCTTTAAAAAAGATGAAAACAGGTAAGACGTTAGGACCGGATGACATTCCGATTGAGGTATGAAGATGTCTTGGAGATATAACAATAGTGTGGCTCATTAAACTATTTAATACCATTTTTCGGTCCAATAAGATGCCTGATGAGTGGAGAAGAAGTATATTAGTACCAATCTTCAAGAATAAAGGAGATATTCAAAGTTGTACTAATAACAGAGGAATTAAGCTCACGAGTCATACCATGAAGCTTTGGTAGAGAGTGATAGAGCACCGTTTAAAAAAACTGACAACTGTCTCTAAAAATCAGTTTGGTTTTATGTTTGAGAGGTCCACTATGGAGACGATTTTCTTGATAAGACAACTTATGGAGAGACATCGAGAACAGAAGAATGACCTACATATGATATTTATTGATTTAGAGAAAGCGTATGATAAAATTCCGAGAAATATCATGTGGTGGGCGCTCAAAAGGAAACTAGTCCCAACAAAGTACATTACCCTTATTAAGGATATGTACACAAATGCTGTGACTTGTGTCAGAGCATTTGACGGCGAGTCCGATAAATTTTCTATTAAGATAGGATTATATCAAGGATCAGCATTGAGTCCATATATTTTCACCTTAGTGATGGATGAGATCACAAAGGACATACAAGAAGATATTCCTTGGTGTATGCTCTTTGCTGATGATGTGGTGTTGATTGACGAGAGCAGAATTGTAGTCAATCAGAAACTAGAGTTGTGGAGACAAACTTTAGAATCGAAAAGTTTTAGACTTAGTAGGACAAAAACTGAATATATGAGATGTCAGTTTAGCGGGGAAAACTTAGATGACGGAGATGTTAGTTTGGATGGACGAGTCGTACCCATGAATGACACATTTCGGTATTTGGGATCGATGTTGCAGAGTGAAGGAGAGATCGATGAAGATGTGAGTCATATAATAAGAGCTGGATGAGTAAAATGGAGACAAGCATCTGGTATTCTTTGTGACAAGAAGGTCCCAAACAAACTAAAAGGTAAGTTCTATAGGACGGTGATTAGACCGCGATGTTGTATGACGCGAGAATGTTGGGCTACAAAAGGACAACACATCCGGAAGATGAGTGTAGGCTGAAATGCGGATGTTGCGATATATATATTTATATATCTTATGTTTTTCGATTGGGTTTTATTTCTAGCCTTTCACCCCAATTTATTTAGGATAAAAGGCTTTGTTGTTGTTGTATATATATATAGAGTAAATTTACGGTGTTCTTAAGCTCACGGAAGGCCTCCGTGAGTTTAGCTAAAAAAAATATATCAAATGATCTTTAAATTTTAATTTTTCACTTTCATTAAATTCTTCATATTGAAATCTTATGGAGTACCAAAATTTGGGATGTTTTGAGTTTTCTAAGTCACTCTTTTCAATTTTTAAAAATAATGTACAAACATTAAATATTTTATTATTATTTTTAGAGCTGATTTTCAAAAATTGAAAAGATTGACTTAGAAAACTCGAAATATCCAAATTTTTGTACTCCACGTGATTTCAATATGAAGAATTTAATAAGAGTGAAAAATCAAAATTGGAGATCATTTTATATACTTTTTAAGATAAACTCACGGAGACCTTCCGTGAGCTTTTAAAAACACCGTAGATTTGCTCTCTCTCTCTCTCTCTCTCTCTCTCTCTCTATATATATATATATATATATATAATTTATCCAATGGATAACAGGTAACGTCCTTACCCATATCCATACCTGATAAGTTAAAAAAAAATTCTTATCCAAACCCATACCCGTCTTATCAGATACGATACGGTCAGGTAAACGACCAAAATGTGCCATTTACAGCCTTACAAGAGGTTATTAAATCGGAGTTCATTTATTATTGGAGCCCAGACTAAAGCACGCCAGAGCGGGATGTGGGGTACCGACCCAAACTAGTTAGCGTTAGTGTATTAAAAACGGGGCGAGTCGGGTCGAGATGGGGCGGATTTGCACGGGTCGACGGGTTTTGGCGGGACGGGTCAACGGATTTTCACGAGACAGGTTAGGACAGGTCTATTTTGGGGGGTTTGGCCGCGGGTTGGCGGGGCGGGGTGGGTCGGGTCGGGAACGGGACGGGTCGGCGGGGTTTTTTTCTAAAATTAAAAATAATCCAAATAAATTCTAAAAAATCTGAAAAATTCAAAAATAATTTTTAAGAATATTAAAAATATATAACTATTTATATTTTTGACAAAAAAAATTCATATTTTTTTTATTTTTTTAAATTTTTCTCAGATTTACCGTGTATTGGGCCGAATTTGCACGGATTTCCCGAATCGGGTCCAACGAATTGGGTCACGGGTCGGTACGGGTCAGATTACGGCCACAGGTACAGTTGGTCAGGCTGACCCGTGCCGGTTTTTTTAACACTAGTTAGCGTTTAGGCATTTAGCGCTGGGCAGTAATCATTTATTAGCGCCTAGCGAGGCGCGTGACACGTGGCGGGATTTGAAAGGCAGAGAGGAGATGAGGGCATGAGGCACATGGCTAAGCAGAAATGGTTGCTTGTTCGCTAAGCCCGAGGCCGAGGGGAACTCTCAACGGATGGCCGTTACTGCGCCGCCCGCCTCCAATGTTACTTCGTTGCATGCAAGCCAATCCTCTCCATTTAGGTTTGAAATGGACATGGTACTGATTATATATGAGGATTAGTTAAACGATCATGATATTGATTACTTTCATGGATCACTCATCACTGAGTCCAGATTTTTTCCCTCCCATGCAGCCATGCTCTATCAAATGGAAAAAACATGGGGCTCAAGAACTTTCGTAGGGCAAGCTGTCTCACTGCACAGTGGTCCGACATCTAGTGGATGGAATTGTGGTGGGGGGTAAGTAAATATAATGGAGCAAGAGAGTGAATGGTGATGGGTCGGAACGTGGGGCCAGAGAAGAGGTGGGGTAGCCGTACGACGCAGACAGTACGACTACAGGCTCGGTTACTTTCTAGGCCTTGGGCCCTACATACGAGCCAGGTAGCCTTAGATGCAAAGTCTAGACTGTGCCCCGCCGTCAAAGGCCTGCCAAGCGTAACACACTTACACCTGATTTTTTTATAGTAAATAAAAATAATAATCAGCCGAATTTGAACTGATTGATTTGTTTTTTACACAGATAGTCAGATTCGAAGTAAAGTTTTGGGTTCAAGTTAGTTCTGGATTAAGATTTTTTTTTATATTTTATTTTATTATAAATTTTAATGATGATTATTATGATTAATTAATATCTTTTTTTGTTCATCTCGTTTAGAATTCTAATGATAATCATTAGATGATTATATAATTTTTTTCATTTAAAATTTTAATAATGACCATTAGATGATTAATTAATTTTTGTTTTATTTTATTTAAAATTTTAATGATAACCATTGAATGATTCACTAATATTTTATGTTCTTTTTTCTATTTTGTTCCGTTTAATATTTTAATTATGATCATTGAATAATTAATCAATCTTTTAAATAGAACAAAACAAAAAAAAAAAAAATTTTGATTAATCACATAATAATCATCATTATAATTTAAAAAAGAACAAAAAAAGATTCATTAATTATTCAATGATCATCATTAAAATTTTAGAAGTAAAAAATAAAAAATATTAATTAATCATACAATGATCATTATTAAAATATTGAAAAGAACTGTAAAATAACCTCGAATCAAAAATAAAATCCAATCTCAATTAGCTAGCTCGGAAAATTTACTTCAAATAAGACTAGGCGTCGCTCCATATAATTATTTATTATTTTCATTTATAAAAAAAAATCTGCACTTACACAACCTTTTTATTTAGGTTGCATGTAGGCATCATATTAAGGGCCGCGTCTATGAGAGAGCCATTTTGGCCGGGTTTGATAAGAGTTTTTAGAGAACCAGATTCAAAGTATTTTTAGAGAACTGATTCAAAGGGTTTGATTTTTAAGGGGTAAGTCCGGCCCTTGAGAAGTCCGGCTCTTACCAAACCCTCCGACCTCTAAGAGCCGGATAAGGATAAGGACCGAATAAAGGTCGACGGATAAGGGCTTAATATATTTTTTTATTAATTAATTATTTTTTCATATTAATTTATATTTGTATAACAATATTAAATTATATTTTTGTGTTTTTATATTTTATTTTAATATTTGTGGATTTTTAAGTGTAATTAATATATAATATAAAATATTAAAAAAGCGGCTTGGGAAGAACTGGACAAGGGTCATAAATGACCGGGTCAGAAGAGTTTATTTTTTAAAAATTGAGTCCGGTCCTTGAGAAATTTGTCTCTTACTATCAAAAAGGACTGAACTAAACTTATAAGGGTTGAATAAGAGCCGATTTTTTTGAAAGACCGGCCGGATCAAGTTCAAAAATCGAACTCTTATGAACTATGGCTAATTGCATTCATCTGTTGGATACTTCTGTCTGATGTGTTTTCTATGCATATTTTGTGGTTCCATGTGTGCTGCTTCATTCCCCATTCCAAGTCCCAAGATAACTACTGATAATTAGCATATATATATATATATATATATATATATATATATATATACAGACTGGACCATCAAAAATGGTTGCCGAACTGCATGATTATCTAATTATCAAATTTTAATTCTTTAAATACAGGAGATTGTCATAATTATAGACCATAACTATAAATCCTAAAAGTATTTAGAGACGTGCTTTTCATATATGTGTAGGGAGCTTCCTATCTCTCTCAATGAAATCTAAAACATCGATTGGTAGTCTGTCACCTAACTAATTTCCCAACCGGCCAAATTACCTACTTCAAATATCTTTATTCCACCTTCTTTCTTTTTTCTTTAAAAAGAGGAGGGAGAAAATAGTGTAAAAATAAAAAAAATGCGAATTATGAAAAAAGTTATGATTTTTTTAGATTAACACAAAAAAATAAAAATATTATTTAAACTAAGTGTTTAGAATAATAATGTTTGATTTTGAAGAACGACGGTTATTTTTACACTCATTCGGAAGAACAAAGTAACAACATTTCCATTGTTCTTAAACTATTGTGTTTGAATACACAATTGTCTATTTTTTTTTAAAAAAAAATGGTATCTATTCTGCTATATACATCCAAATACATTAAGGCTGTGTTTGGTATTATCATTTTTTGTTCTAAAATAGAATGGAACATCAATATTCTAGAAGAAACCTTCTTATGCCTTCTTTCAAAATTTTGAATTGATGTTTGACAAACTTTTTTTTTGGAAACCGAGAAATAAATCAAATTAGAGAGAGAAAGTAATAAACAAATAAAGGTGTGATGAGTTTTGTGATGTTCTTCCGGAAGGAATCTTCCACCAAATTAGTGGAAGAAAGAAATTCACTTTTTCATCTTGTTCTTCCATTTATTTCCACATGTGTTTGGTAAAAATCTTTCAGAATAATCTTTTTTCTTGCTAATTCCAGAAGAAGTAACAACCCCTAAAAGAACAGTCAGTGGAACATATATTTTAGTTTGCTATATAATCTGTGATGCTTAAAATTACTATCGTTTCTTTTAAAGAAATCTTTTTGTTGGGCTAGTACCGAAATTTGTATACATGTTAACGACAACAAATATCTTTCGGTTAGATTGATTACTAAAATTTAGAAAATGATGAGAATGCAAAAAAAGTTTGCGCGATTTCTTTAAGATGATTGTTTGATATGAGTAAAATTACACTTTTCATAAATAGAGTTAAGTCTTCTAACTTCTTACATATATCACAACATAAAACTTTTTAATTTACTTAATTTTGTTTAATAATAAATATTTGATCGCTAATAAGCGGGATATAATATTCATATTTCATAAAAAAAAATTGTGTATGTCTAGAAAATAAAAAAGTTTACTTTTTTCCAAAATCTAAGAAAGTTTCACTAAATAAAATAACGAATTGAGAGGTCTCATTTCTATTACTCACATTGATATTTAATTTTTATAATATTTACTAATGGAAGAAGTCTAAAATACATTCATAATCATAATTTGTTGTCACCTAATGTAATTAGATTTTTATTGTTAAACATTTCACAACTAACACTTCTCTTTGAAATTTTCACAAACACAAGCAAAGAAAAAAGAGTCAAATTTTATTTGACCCAACAAATAAATTTAATACCCCAAAGATTTAAATATACACAGCAAAGCAAAAGTTCTTTTTGGTCTTAGAACTGAGATTCGATAGTTTAAAAATAGTGGTAAGACTACTTCTTGCTGCTAATAAAGGAATTTATTTCCACATATTTAAAACTTCAAAAAAGTGAGCCGGGGCTTGAAAGTGGAGAGAGCATGGGGAAGAGGCAAAAACCAAGCAAAAATTCAGTCCGACTTTGATTTTGGAAAAATCTTATTTTCAACGAGAATTTCATGATTTTGGAGCGCAAGTCGGGCTTCTCGGAGGAGCGTCGAACAGTTCATCGCATTTAGAAATCGAGTTTTGTACGTAAAAACGAAAGAAGCGATGGTTAAAAGTTAAAACCTTTGCAATCAAATGGGACCTTAGAGCATCTTTAATATTAAAATCATTTCTAAATTTTTAATTAAATTATGTTAGAAAAGTTGTTAATTGAAATTAACTTTCTCCAACGCTAAAATCATATGATGATAATTTTTGTGTCAAATGGATAATTATCATTCGCGTTAAATAATAATTGCAAGAAAAAAACTTGCACCTCTACGTCTGTCATCCCCTTTCAATGCTAAATTATGTGAGTTACTAATTGACGCGACAATTAAAATTGAGTTTCTAAAATGTGATTAAAATTTCTAAATTAAAAACTACTTCTTCAATGTTAAAATAAAAAATAAATTATGTCACATATAAATAGAAACTCAATATAAACTTTCATTAGAGATGCTCTTATTAGTTAAGTAGGGAGGAATGGATGAAGTAACTACTCGATCTCCACGCCGCCGCCATGAAATTGAGATTAGATGGTCTCCCAATTATAATTGAAATTTAACGATTTTTTATTTTTCTCATTTTACTCTTTTATGTCTGTGGCTTTCAATTAATCTACTATTCACAACTTACTAGCGTGGTGCTAGAGATATCTTCGCTATCGTTAGGATGTCAATTTTTTATTTGATCCGATGGGTTAATTCGATTTGATCCGATCCGATCTGAAAATAAATCGGTCGAGTATGGGTTCAATTTTTTTATCCGAATCGGGTCGGGTTGGGTTCGGGTCAATCCAACCCAACCCGATTAATTATATTTTTTGAAGTAATTTTATGATTTAGTACTAATTTAAAACTTAAATATACACTAATTAAGATTAATTATAAATTAATCAATATTTTATTACTTAAAATTATATAAAAATAATTAATAAATATTTAATTATTTTATACGGATCAGGTCGACCCGTGACCCATCGGGACGGATATGGATCAAGATTTTTTGATCCGAATTTAATCGGGTCGGATAAAAAAAATAATAAAATAATATAACCCGACCCGACCCATTGACACCCCTAGCTATCGCTAAGGTCCGTTCAAAATAAAAGAAAATTAAAATATACAATCAGTACATCTTTTAGAGTTGGCTCAGTTCGATTTAAACGAACAATGTATAATTTTAGAAGATAAATAAGTAAATACTTATATATTAAAGAAATGAAAATTTCGAGCTTGAACCGACTTCTTTGGATTAAAAAAGCGAGTCGTTATGAATCCCATCTGGTAATAATTTGGATCTCTTTGCATTTTTTTTGGAAAATAAGTTATAATAGAAAATCTGAACTACCCATTAAAAACCACGCATTTTACATTCTGAAAAAAGGTTACATATATTTTTTTATAAAAAAAAGTTACTTGTATTTAGGTAGATTTCTTGGTTCTAATTTCGTCTTGCTCGATCCGATGTAGATTTTTTTTTACAGCCTGCTTTTCGTCATCAAAATATTTTTACAGTAATTTTCTTCAACTTGATTAGTTATTCTGATTTAACTCTGCATTCAAATATTTTAATTTTGCATTTTACACAGTATAAAGAATATGAATTATTAGATATATTAGGGATTTTTTGTGATATAATAGATTATAACGAAAATATTAAACTCTTTGTTAACATTAAAATTTATACAATTTATGATATCTATTTCCTAAAAGATGTCATTATGTTGAAGAATTTATCAAATTTAAAATTTAATTATATATTTTTTAGAAAAGTTATGATTACTGTATAAAAATAATTGATTTATTATATTTGTTTCTTACTTTATTTGTTATCATATTTTGTATTGGAATAAGATGCCATTTTTAAATTTTAATGTACAAAAATTACAATATAGAAATCATTTGTAGTAAAGTATGAATAATATACTAGTATTCCATAAGATTTTAATATATAGATTATATTTGATTGTTTGGATCGAAAATTATAGAGAGATTTTATTATAGATCAAAATAATTTTAGTCTAGATGATTAAGATAAACTTTTTTGTTATGATTAAAGAAGAGAGGTTATTGACTTAAAATCAATATCATTAATTAATGAATTAACGGTACTTTTTTTCGATCCATAGCATAATTAGTCGAAATTATATGATTTGAACCTATATTCTAATCTGAAAGAAAATTGGGTCCAATCTTCTAAAAAGAAGAAAATTAGTTTTGACGGTAACGGGGCATACATTTATCTCAATGACAGAATCAAAAGAAGTTCCAAATTTCTTCTCTTTCTTCATTTTTTTTCCTTTAATTTTCAAGAGGCTTCTCGACATATATATGGGTACTAAAAAAGCAACCTCACCAACTAAAAAATGGCACCACCATGGCACCACTTGCTGTCACCTCATGAGTCATGACTCATGTAGGCACCTTGATTCGTGCAATCAATCCGTGGTTCTGCACACACCTCTAGTGACCTCTGTTGGAACACAATGGCATGGCACGTGAACTCACAATGGCCATCCAATGGAAGTATGGAATCATGTACGTGCACAGATGCTCTCTGTACATTGCGCATAGGTTTTGTCCCCGGACCTTACACCTTGCACTACCCTGAGCCGAGACACCTCGGACCCATTTGGTACCTTGCATGTGTATTGCGTTGTTGCGCTGGGTCCCATCGCTCCTACTCTCCTTGGCCCCCCATTGTATGTATGATTCACGCTTTCACAGCACATCTTTCTTTGGATTTTTCATTTTAGCTCTATCAGCTTTTCAGCCATTTTGCTCTTGTTGCCTTCCCCTCTTTGTCTCGACAGTTAAGTAATTACCTCTGGTCAACTTGCACCAGTACTGCTGAGTGCTGGTTAGCTGTTGTGATGGAACAGTGAAGGGGGTAAATTTCCAGAAAAATCTCGAGTTTCAGATCAGATCAACGACTTGTTCATGAGTGTAAAGTGGATGATGCTAGTGACCTAGCGTGCATTGCAAAAGATCACATCGGTTTGTACTGCTCCGGTATTTGATTGACAGGTCAAAACCCATCAAATTTGATAGGATCTTGGAGGAGCATCTTCTTTTATTAGACTCCAGAAATCGAATTTGTGTGTTACATCAGTGATTTAACAATTTTCTTTGTGAAGTTTTAGAATGTTAATTTTTACCATTATAGCTTCAAGTTTCCTAATTTCGCTAAGGGTCTGTTCACTTCCTATTAAAACTGTTCCAGAATATAATTTTCCGCAGAATTTGAGTTTCCGTCCGTTCAGTTGGTATGAAATACAAATTCTGTAGAAAACTTCTTTCCATATATCACTGAAAAATGTTATTTTCGTTTTCCGCTTTTTTTCAATGGAAAACGAAAATGAAAATTGATGAAAACGCTAGAATCTCCTCTCGCGCGCTGCCTCCCTCCGTAACCCCCGTTCCCGCGTGCTTCCTCCATAACCTCATTCTCGTTGACTGCGCTATCGTTGTTATTGTACCTTTCTCACTCTAATCTCTTCTCTAAAAATCTCCATAATCTTTCTCACAAGCACTCCGCTGTAACGATTGTTGATTGTTGCAGGGAATTAAGGTGGATGAGTACATCATACAAAATCTGACACTTGCTGAGATCAACAAGGCATTTGACCTGATGCATGAAGGTGGCTGCCTTCGTTGTGCGTTTACTGTGCATCCATTAAATAAGATAGTCTTGTAGTAAGCTGCTTTATTACGTGGCGTGCTTTTGTTGTTTTGTCAATTTTATTTGCTTTTTTTCTTGTCATGGAGAATCATCTAGGAGATTTAATAAACCTATTTGTGAGTTTGTCAGAATCATATCACTGAGGACTGAGGAGCTTTAAAAACCAGTTGACTGGTTGCTAGATTTATCAACAGTTGCTGGATTACAACGCATTATTTAACCAGAATCTCATTATTTTTTTAATATTTCTGAGAATATATAACAGTGTATACTTACTGTGATTTTACTATTTGTGTCACTAAACTAGTTTGCCAAATTTATGACTAAACTAATTTTTAACTTTCTGCATAGTTCTGGATTAATTTTGCAGTATTCCAGGGACTGTTAGGTAAAAATTGAGTCCTCAGAATATTTTCTGTGGAAACTGATAATTAGATAGGGGTTTCTTTGTAAATTTTCATTTCTGACATGGCCAGGGACTGAACTGTGACAGAAAGTTAAAATATTTTAGAAAACAGTCCCTGAACAAGGTCTGATTTGTAACAGAACAATGACTAATTGGATGTTGTGATCTAGCTCTAATGCTCCCATTAAGTATCATAGTTTCAGTTCTGAATAAATTAAGTTGTAGATTAATAAAAGATAGTGCAAAATGATTAGTACATTAATATTATACTTTCGTTTATTTCTCTCAACCGAAGGCAAAATGTCCAACTAAAACTTGATTTGCATCATTATTTTTGTAGAGACATGCCATTTTTTTTTACTCTTTTTAATTTAGACAAGATGTGAATTTAGCAAATATAATATCCTTAAGAGTAGGTACAGGTGCACTAACTTTATATTTGCAATTTGTTGTTTTGGGTTTATTTCAAATAATATTTATATTTTAATTATTTTTTATTCATTTGATGATAGAAATGATGATGAATAAGTAGATTTAGAAGAGCGAAATTATGAATATAAGAGAGAAAGATTTTCTTTTCAGTTTTTATTCCTTTCAACTAAACAAGTGAAAAGAAAATAGAATTTTCTTTTTCTTTCAACTAAACAAATGGAAAGAAAATAGTATTTTCTTTTCTGTACAAATGAACACAAAAAAATATAAATATCTTTCCTGGAGATTTTTATTTTCTGATGAAAATGATTTTTCAAATATTTTTCGCACAAATGAACAGACCCTAAGCAAAAATATTTAATGCCCAACCACAACAAAGAATGTATATTTTGCTGTTGTAGGAGCGGAGATGTTATCATTTATAAAGTAATTACAAAACCTTATGTGATACAGCGATACTTAAAAACAAAATAAAATGTGAAACAGTGCACTAACGCATGAACGAAGCAAATAGGACTCATTTTATCCCCTAACTAATAACACATGCTAAGTTCATCGGACTTCACCCCCAAAAAATATCAAAAAAAAAATAGCATATATAAATAATCACATATTTAAAATGATTTTTTTTTTCTGAAAATAATTTTATTAGGAAATTTTTAAACATAAACTATATTTATTTAAATGCTAAAAATATATTTAATGATAAATATTATAATTAGCTATGCAATAATTCATTAGAAAATACAAAGAGTTATATTGATTTAGCATTTATATTATTATTTAGAGATCTCATATCGTGTGTTTAAATGAAGAAATAGAAAAATGATATGAGACATTTGATTAAGATAAATGAAGATAGAGAAACAAAACCAATAGTTAAAAATATGAATGCGCTTCATTATGAAGATTATATATATTATTAGTTTATTACGCATCTTAATGATTTTAGTATATCACTTATTTTACATAGTACTATGCACATTAAATGACATAATATTAATATCAATACTATACTAAATAGTATAATAAAATCTTTAACGTGTACATTAAGCCTGTATTAGCAACAACGGTATCTCCAATTCTCCATAACTTTTTCCTTTGTGAAAAGCTGACATGCCTACGAATTCTGAAGATATATATGAGGGAATTTTCCCAAACTAACGAGTCACCTGGTCTCATCCATTTCATTCAGAAATAGCATACAGAATTGACGTACTTAATAATTTTCAATTTAGGTAAAAGAACAGTTCATGTCAGCCCAAATTAAAGGATGCCACGAGTTTTGGGCCCAAACAGAAATGTAAAAGGACGAAACAAACAGGGCCTGGTACAGCAAAACCTGTCCTTGAGCAAAATAACACCAAATTAGATGGGACAATCAAACCAAACCAAAAACTGCGTGCTACATCATTTCATTTCAGCAGGTCGATCAAATCTGCATCCTTGCTAGTTGGTTTTTATATATATTATAAAGTTTCACTTCTTAAGATTTTTTACTACAAATATTAGATTTAGTGAAAAAAAATATAATATTGAAGTCAAATGTTCATTTTTCAAAAATTAAAGTCAAATGGTTTAGATTCCCATGTTTATTGAAAAAAAAAATTATATCATCATCACAGAATCAAGATTTTGGGAGGGTAGAAGTTCAAATTCATACCTGGACTGTTTTCTCTTTTTTTCCTGACCGTTATTATTGTTTTCTTTGTCATCATCATTTTTAGGGATCACCCAAGCTGCTGCACAGATAAATGCAACATGATAATCTGAACTATATTGTACACCAATAGGTACGACAGCAAAAAGGGAACAAATTAATGGATTGAATAATGAGAAAATGTCTAGTCTTTATGAGAAATAAACAGGCTAAGAAGGTCAAATCATTTCCAAAAACAATAGAAATAGACAATGCGCTCTGAGTTGTTACTGTGTTGTAGGCCCTGATACTTGTGGCTCTTAATTGAGACTGTCTCTCATGATTTTGTTTGTAGTAAGCAAAAGCTTACCAGTTTAATTATATTGAAAACGAAAGGAAATGTACAGATATATGGGGTCCCTCAACGCAAACCTACAGAATCATAAAGCAAATAAAACTGCTATGATTATCCAACAACTGATCATTTTTGTCCTTGTAAATTGCATTTTGAATCTTCGCACATTCATCATAAGCTACTGTTGCTTCTGAAAAAGCACTGGTGGGGGTTTATCGGAAACTAGGATGGATGGATCAGATAAAAACCTGCTCTTGTAAGTTTGCCATATTACTCTGATAACTGGCAAATGCAATATTCTGTCACCACATTCCAAATTAATATTAATTGTTGAATCTGTTTATTACATAAGTGGGAAATGTATGATGAAACCAAACTAGATCCAACGAGGTTGATGATCAGTCAATGATGTGAACTGGTGAACCCAACAGCATGTGATCTCTGACTAAAATCTTACAGACCCAGAGCCAACTTGTTGACTGAAATGAATGCATCTTCCCAAGACACCCTATTGACCTGAGTAATTGGGTTTTAACTATGTGCCAGGTCAGAAATACATAGGTAGTTAGTTACATGAAACCAAGTGCTTTTCATGTATATTGAAGCTGCTTTTACATGATTTCCAAACTCAAGAATTTATAACAGAAACTTTCAACTGATACAGCATGATCTTTCTGACATTAACCATGATTTAACCTCCGAACAGTTCATAGGGTGATAAATCTTGCCTCTGGCCCAAAGCTAGATAGAATAGGCCCAAAAAAAGCCCAGATTGAGGGATTATCCTAATTAACATATCAGAATGACCTGTGGGTCTATTTTCAGGTGATTAGTATCAGTACAAAAGCAACTTATCAACTAAGATCTCTGTTTCTACTGAATAGGCCATCGCTGATCTCGCTTTGCTCAACTTCCTGCTCTCTGCTTGCTGCTAACCTTGATATGTATATCTTCCCCTGGTAATTCTCATGGACCGACAATATCATACCTATTTTTCTACCATTTGGCTTAAAATTGATCACCTGACTACTGTAAAATTTAGACGACAAACATCCACAACAGGTACCTGCAAATAATAAAACAATAATATACAGCAACTGTGTAGCTGTACTTCACACAAATGACTGATAATGATATACTTAAGTTGTTTATTCAACCTGGCGGTTTAATCAGCATGGTTAAATTAATTAAGCATATTTTCTCTTAGTATATTTGATTCACATGTTATATCAAAAATTAGAAAATATGTTAATTAAGCATATTTTCTCTAGCTAGTCCTTGGATGCAGGGGCACTGGTGATTGTCTTTGGCATGGCATTGCCAACATGAAGCGTGGTCAACTGGTCATGATACCCATGGCCATGGACATCATGTCAATTATCACCAGGTGCCTTATCAGACCTATCTCCATTTCATTGTGCAGTTCTGCTATAATCAAGATTTAATGAGTATGAACATAAAAACGGATGATGCTAACTCGGGTAAAAAAAAGTTCATCTGCTTTTTTCAATTTAATTATATACTTTTGAGTGAATCATGAACCTGGTGATGAAACGTGCTTCTTCTCTGGGGCATTCCAGGTGTGGTCAACAACCTTGTCAACACAAGCATCCTTGCCATAGAATTTGGGGAGAAGAGGATAGTGGATCCTTCCTCATGAATTGATGACAGACACGTCAGGTGGTCGATCATGTCACGAGGAATCCATGATGGAACCTCATATGAGTGCATCATGTAGTATCATCAACAAAAAATGCTGAATGAGCTATAATTCTCAGCAGCTCAAAACTGCATAATTTGTGGCTTTGACTGGAAATCATACTTGACAGTGCAAAATATGGACATAATATTATTATTTTAATTTTTATGAATTTATAAAAGTACATAAAATAAATCATACTCTATCCAATCTTGATTCTCAATTAACATATTTTGCAGACAACTCACATTCAAAATTAGAGTGATCTTCGGATTCAATTTTTATTCTGGCATTTCTCTTAATAAAAAAAAATAACACCTAAAAATGAACATCATAATTCATACTATTCATGATAATATTAGCCATTCCATAACATAATTTTATCATAAAGGACCAAACATACATAAGATAAGAGATATAACATTGGCTAGAACCAAAACATAAAAGTAAAAATAACCAATTAAACTTACCAAACATACATAAGAGGATATAAGATTGCCTAGAACAAAACACAAGTCGAAATAATCGATCAAAATTGCATATACTCCAACACACTTGACGCACAACTAAAAAGACTTGACAATTAATTAAACCACATACCAAACATAATTAAATAAATTTAGTTCTTGGTCACATTGAGTCTTCTTTTCTTCCAAGCCATATGATGCATATACTTCCTGAGAGAAATAGTTTTATTTTGCACGATCAAAGAAGGATTATCTTGAATTATTCTCTTCTCTTCACAAAGATTTTATCACTTTCAAGCTCCTGCAAAATAATGAAAATTCATCACTCATTTATATAAATAATATCCATTGCATATCAAACCACCATTTACATTACTGTTACCAGCAAACATATCAAACCACCATTTCACCCATTTTTAAAGAAAAATATGAAAAAATACTACTAATTGTCCAATATGCATGAAAATTTGAGTATGAAATAGATATAGGTCATATGTACAAGCATTCTAACTTTCATAAATTTATAACATTTTTGTGATTCTGTGTAAAAGTTATAAACTTGGACTTTAAAACTCAAAAACGGTCAACACTCTTTTTCTTTTTTGTCCCTGTTTTTAACAATTCAAAGTAAATAGAAATAAATTTAAAATAAATAGAAACAATCAAAGAAATATAAAAAAGGAAACTTCCACATACATGTTTCATAACATCTCCATTATGTTTAAATCTAGTTATTAATATACTATTTTTAAAATAAATTAAATTAATTAATACATCAAAACATACTATATTTTCTGGTTTTCTATGAGAACAATAACGTGCACTGTCTTTTCTTCTTGACTCTTGAATAAAACATGCACCTTAAAGATCATAAGTACTTTCTATACATACATGTTTACATAACTGACAAGTCCCATGATATGCATTGTTTTGGGTTAGCTTATCTCCAACATGCCAAGTTACAATGTATAGAACGATTTTTGGCGTGGAAATAGAAGGTTCAGCAGTGAGGCGGTTTCTGGTACCAAAATAGTGAGATACGATAGTAGTAAATGCAATTGAACCAATTTTTCAGTTCCCTTTTTTTGCTCGTCTGTTTTGTTTCAGTAAACTATTTGGCCTAGCTACAAGCTGAAAGTAACTTGATACTAAAATGCTGTTATTTCTTTTAGATCTTGTCGTATGGATTTGGCATTTGGCTTATCTGAGTGTCTTCTAAACCTAATTACGAATAGGCAATGTAGAAAGAACCTGTAAGCTTGAAACTGAAAATTTAAGTGATAATTCAATGTTACCTGAACATTAGTTAGCAGTATCTCCATGCTCCGAATTTTTCTATAGGGCCATTGTGGAATTCCATTAATCCTACACCATAGCTGTAAAGTTGAATATATGCTAATCCATAGTTGTTTCGCAGCTTCCATGAATGGCATTCCAAATTTTGGAGCGACCAACTCAAAAGACAAATCTTTTAACATCACCCTAAAAATATGAAAATTATTTAGGTATTGTTCAAATATTAAACACTGGAAATCTCTTTTTTCAGTTGTTATAGAACCAAGATCAGTTTCATTATAGAATATAATTTTTAGTTGCTACAAATATAATTTTCAGGTTTTACCTTAGAACCTCCACCTAAACATTCAATCCACATTGTGCAGGCACAAACTCCTGTATTCTACTATGAAATTTTCTACATGAAAAAAATTATTGAATATGTAACATATGAGATAATTGAGGAATATAATGAACAAATGCACAGTTTGATCTTACCTTAATATCTCAAAATTGATGTCCATTGCTTGTTGTATAGGCGTATTTGACTCACCCTGCAATTAGATTCATGGAATTCAAATGTCAGCATTTTTTGTACAAATAAAATTGACCCTTGATGCATCATCCCATATTTTTTTTTCCTTTTTTCTAATTTAGTTCATTAAATGTGGCTAATTATTTGATATACCATATCTGCCTGTTGTGATGCTTCAGTGGCCATGTAATTTCTGTCATTGCTGTTCTTGTTCCAGGAATACAATTAGCACACTTAAACTATTGATTTTTGGACTTTAAACTCGGATTATCCAGTGTTGACCAGTTTGCTTCCTGGTGCATGCTGCATCAATGAACTTTAATTTTGATTCATGAAAATTTAAGTATGGGATATTGAGTTGTCTTACATTACTAAATCCACTTTGTGGAGATGCAAATTCTTGACTGGTGCAGTTTTATGATAAACCAGTTAGCCTAAAATTTTACATTAAACTGAACTACGGGGGAATAATTAATAAATTAACATTGATAATATTATTACTAAACAATAATTGTGAGCTAATTCTCATTCTGTCACTTCAATGATTCCATGCAATATCAAATTGATATTTATAATTTGTATTAATTTCATGTTCATATAAAAGGAAATGGACAAGGATGTTTTTAAGTACAGGTGGATATTAATTTGTGTTTTTGGAAAAAAGAAGTCAAAACTGGCATACCTCTACTAAATGTTTTGGTTCCTTAATAATTCTTTCAATTGTTGCTTGACCCGGTATAACACGAAACTTGTCGATAGCTTGCACACGACAATTTGGCTTATGAATTGGTGCCATCAATTTCCCACTCCTGATAATTCAAAAGAGATTGACTTGAGAATAATACACTTATTCATCAATTTATCAACTTCAACAATAACAGAAATTGTAAATCCAAACTGAATTGTTTACCCGTATAACTATCACAGAAACAAAATATAAAATCGGTGGCATTTCTAAATTGTTCACCAGTAGCCCTCTCATAAAAACAAAATCTACAATCGGTGACAGCATGAAGAGAAAGCACCTCTGAAGAATCGGAATTTATAGACGGATTTGAAATCGTATTGACAACAAAGATTTGGTTGCAGAGAGATCTGGACTCGATTTTTTGGCTGTCAATATCGATCTGATACATCTTCCAAGGCATCACAATAGGAGGAGAGCACACATCGCGAGGGGGGAGATCGAGGGACGGAGACCAACTGATTGGGAGGAAAAGCATCGTGAGGGCAGAGGAGAGAGGCGGCATGCATAACAGAGAGGAGAGCACACATCGCAAGGGGGGAGACCGAGGGAGGAAACCGGCTGACTGAGTGACAGCGTGAGGAGAAAAACATTGTGAGGGTCGAGAAGAGAGGTGGTGCGCGTGCATGACAGCGTGAGGACTGAGGAGAAAAGAGCATTGGGAAATGGAAGAGGCGACAGAGATATCTGTTGGGGGTGTTATGGCACTGGGCCTGAACTGGGCTAATCTACTATTGATGAATGGTTTTGATGTGAAGTGATGATTTAATCAAACGGTTAATATTTACTTTCAAGACAGATAGATGTTTGGGATGTTTTTTTCTCTCCTTTTATAAGGAGCAAGGATTGGTATGCATATTGAAGTTTCATATGGCTAACATACAGTATGCAGTTCTCATGCCAGAACTTGCAAAATGAAACTGGTTGTGGGCCAGAGTTAGCCTATTTAACAAGAAATAAGAAAGCCAACAGGCCCAAGTCACCAGAAGAGTGCTACAACAATCAGACAGTGATATCAAAAAGATTTGTTCATGGCTTTCGATGTCATAATTAGTACACTACAGTTCCTTGAAGGTACACATTCACAGATCTCAAGGTTCAACAACAACTCTCACAGAAAGAAGCTGAAATTGCCAGGTATCAGAACACAACATCCAAACTAATTTATTCCCCATATGTAAAAAAAGACCTCCAGTGGAAAATATAAAACACAGTACCTCTGGTTGAGATTCTGTCAAAAGGGGCACCAGTATGCCAGGCACATGGGGTTGGAGCCCCAGGAGCTGGGCCTCAGGGAAGTCCTCCCAAAGTTTTTCCAAGACAAAGGCAGAACCACCGAAGTCGCAGTGGCTCAGTTCCCATTGTATGAGTGGCATCATGCATGTGCATTTGAGTATCAGTCAGCATGTGCGTACAGGACATCCGAAGGTGTCTTAGGCAAATGTCCATGAGACCTGTCTTACCACATATGATGCTGGTGAGTAGGCAGAAGCATGGGGTATGAAATGGGAGAACAACTAGCAGTTTGCATGATCATCTCTACCAATAGGAAGTTACAAAAAAGGCTGGCAGAAGAAGACATTGCCTGAATAACATCTGA
Organism: Schoenoplectus tabernaemontani; assembly: GCA_037127355.1. Taxonomy (NCBI): domain Eukaryota; kingdom Viridiplantae; phylum Streptophyta; class Magnoliopsida; order Poales; family Cyperaceae; genus Schoenoplectus; species Schoenoplectus tabernaemontani. The sequence continues at coordinate 19,188,202 of CM073745.1, forward strand.
AAAGTTCTGCACACAGTTAAGAAAGACAGGTCCTTTTTAATTTTGCATGTGAATAGGTCAGAAGACTAAGTACATTCAGCATACTGTAAAACTATCAGAACAATAAAGTTCCATCATCATCAGTTTGCTACCCAAAAGAATAAAATGTTCCAAAGGAAATAATAAACCTTTAATAATTACCATGAGGGGCAGAACATTCCAAGCTATGGTGTCTGTGATTGTGGTAAAAGTCCAATTGAGCTCGCCCAAAAGGGTTTTTCGCTCATTTTGTTGACCAGGGATTTTGTCAACCAGAGAATCACAAAGCAGGGACCGACCTTCTTTTTGAACAACTACTTTAGGTGTTACAGAAAGAAAACTGGCTAAAAGTACTCATCTTTCTTGAATTATATAAATGGATCTCACATTTTAATTTTTTGTTATCTACAAACAACTAAAGCCTTTATTAGTGTTTATTTAAAGCAACTAATAAAATAATGTAGTTTCATCATTGCTGGTCTGCTGCAGGTATACATGAAATAAAATTGTTTCATTTCTGTTTTTTTTTTTTGCCAGTCACTTCCCATCCCATCCCCTCCGACATTTACTACGCAAATGATTTGCTTATTGGATGCAATAAGAAACCACACTCCCTCTCTTTTCATCTCTCTACCATTAAACATGCATTTACTACCCAATGTGAGTCTCTGATTCGGGAACAGTTTTCCTGCAACGGTGTAACCTGCCTGTTAACAAGGGTTTTAAAATTTTAAAACAACTTTGGCCATATAAAAAAATTGAAAGTGAATGCCAACTCAGAACTATGGACACGTTATAACAACAGAAAAGAAATTAAAATTTTAAAAAGTATAGCAGTACATAGCGTGTACTCAAAATGGTCAGATTCAATCTTAACTTCATCAATTTCCATTGCATTTGACATTCCTAGCATCATTAAAGGTATTCTAACATTAATCCTGGAAAAGAATTTCCTAATAAATGCAAATCTACCCTTGTAAAAAACAAGGAGATTATACACAACTGCTACATCTAAACTAGAACTAGAAATTAGGGTGCCTAATGCAGCAATTTTCTTTCTCACAATTGCGCAAGCTCATTTGGCTTCTCCATCGATTCCTTCAGTATCATCTCAGCCCTCCTTTTCTTGCTATCTGTTTCTTCTTCCTTAACCGTCCATGAATCCTCTTTTCCACAACTATCTCTCAGTGACAACATCCTTGACACAGATTTCATACCAAGCCCAATTCTAAACTGAACAACTGGTCTTTTGTTAGAACTAGCACCTTTTTCTTCAATTATCTCTTCCCTAGAGCCCTCAATTACAGGTGCAAATGTTTTTATTACTGAAATATGTTGTCTTTCACTTGGTATGGTTATGTCTGACACTTGCCTCTCTCCATGGGGAAGGGGTGGGACCAGAAATGGATTCTTTTGTTCCGCTTCATTTTCTCTTTCTAGGCTGGTATTGCCATTTGGAGCAAATCTATCTGACCCATTCAATGAAAAGAATTTTCCAAAGCTAAAATGAGGCTTTCCCCTTTGTTGGCTGGGTACAGAACATTCATTACTATCAGAAGAGTTGATGTATGATTCTGGGTCAGGGAAAGGCGGTAACCAACCTGGTATATGACCTTCTACTATATTTCCAGCATTTTGAAAAGTTTCAACCCTTCTGCTGTGTGTAACTGGAAATCCAACAACTGAACCAGTAAAAGGGACTTCTTTTTCTGTTCCAACAAACCTGGAAAGGTCAAGAACTACACCAGAGCTGCTCAAACTATGGTTAGGATCAGATTGACCTGTAAACCCTTGAAAAGATGCAATCTCCTCCAGTGCAAGAATGACATCGAACACATTACAGTTGGTTCGACCTGACATATTGGAGTAAGAATCAGACAATTTACCAACATGAGAAATGTACCGGATCATTACATCAGCTAGAGCATCAATGGGCCTGCTGTAGGAGTTCTCGAAGCCGGCAGATTCCAGAATTTGTGTCACGGCAATTCTTGCTACGGCATGGCCATATTGACTGCTACTAGTAGAAATTTTGGTTCTTAGGGCATTTTGGGAATTGAATTGAGGGTCCCTAGCAACATCCCCACCTCCATCGGTCATGTTCTCTCAGACACATAACACTGGTAATTGGAAACTGTTAGAAATGTAATTAAGATATAATAAATTAAAATAGGAATAGAACCGTTATTGTACCGTTAGAAATAATACCGTTTACTGTATTGTTAGAAATATAACGTCATTGTACCATTGGTGTACTGTTGATACACATATTTCTATACCATGTATAGCTTTTCACAATTATCAGGATAATACAATATTTCATCATAAGCTCTCTATGGTCTAAAAATCTTTACATGGTATCAGAACGATTTTAATTCCCCCTTCACATATCCATAACTATAGCATAATCCATACCCAAACCAGAAGGCAGATCATAGTATCTGTTTCCATATCCTTATACCAGAAAATATTCATACCAGAAGAATAGATCAGTGAAGTATTTGTTCTCATACTCGTACTCACATCAGGAATATACTTGTACTCGATACCAGAAATACCAATACTTATACCCAAAAAAAAATCAGAAATCAAAGATCTGAGGAGAAAGAAAGAGGAAATTGAGTTCAAATCATACCAGCAAGACAACGAGCAACAAGAGAGAGAGAAAAGCTTCAGTCAAGTGGAGTCTAGCCCTGTCAAGATCGGAGGTGAAGCTGGTTCGCTCCCGCGTCGCTCCTCTTCTGGGTCACGCCCCCTGGTGCTAAGTCAGACTCGGAGGCGGCACAGCTCTGGCGGAGATGAGGCAACTGGCTGTCGTGCGCGGATCGAGCAAGAAGAATGAGAAAAGGAAGGCGTTTTTGAAAGAAATCGATTGGAGAAGAGAGGAGTCGATAAGAAGAGGGCAGAGAGGGCAGAGAGGGCAGAGGTAAATTTTCCTGGAATGCTCTGAAAATTTGGATAAAAATTGTCCGTTTTTTTAGGGGAATTTAGTAATATACCACTGCAAAGTTGAGAAATTGATATAATGCCATTACAAAGTTGAAATTAGACAAAATGTCATTAAAATCTAAAATAATTTATTTATATGCTATTAGCATAATTTAACCCCATTTATAAAATACAATATTTTCATAATACCAATTATAACCCTGCCTCTTTTTTTTTTAATTTACGACAGATTTGCGCCCTAGCTCCTCACTCCACCTCGCCTCATCAGCCCTCCTCTCAACTCGACCAACCTAGTGCTCTGCCACCCTACTCCTATCTCTGAAGAATGCTTGTATCGCCAGGTAGTCGACTCGACAAACCAGTCAGAAATTAGCTATTTGCTGTATATTTTCTTCAGTTAACATTTCACAATAATCACACATACTCAAATATCAGAAATTAGCATAAAAAACCATATTATATATTTTTTCTTTCTTTCTTTTCATATAATAGTATAAAATATAGTATCTTCATCTCTATCAGAAATGATCCAATTCGCATTTCTTCTTACAAAATACCAAAATCTATCTCTCTCTCCAAAAACAAAAACCATTCTTTCCTCATGACAAACTAAACCAAATGATCCAGTTCTTATAAAACACCCAACTTCATCAAAAGAACAAGTTCTTACAAAATACCTATCTTCATCAAGAAACCCTGTTCTTACAGAAAACACCTAATAACATCATAAATTGGGGTAGGCTTTAATCCTGCAAGTTATATTATATAACAAACAAACAAATAATTAGAAATAGTATTGGAAAGAACAATAAAAATAGTACAGATAAGGACATATTGTTGCAGCAGAATTATATCTCTTCCTGCAATTAGGAGTAGAAATTTTCAGTTTGGCTATCATAACAAAATAACTAACTACAACATGTGCATTAGTCTAAAATATTAGCACACAACTACCTTTTCTTTGCAACAACTAAAGGTTCATCATTTTTGCAAGTTCTTTGTTGATGATTAAATTGCTTGCATTTCTTGCATTGTTGTCTCTTCTTTTTTGGCTCTAGACAGCCAGGAACTCTCTCCTTTCGAGGTCTACCGGCAGACCTTTTCATCAAAGGTGGTAACACCTTATACCCAAGATCAACGTTTACCCATTTTGATTTATTAGTCAATGCTGGAATCCTGCCCGCATATGCAGCTCTGAACTTATCAAGTGAATAATACTCATGCACATAGTCTTCCATACGATGTCCTCTAAGTTTGTAAATGAATGCAACGACATGCACGCAAGGTATGCCAGTTAGTTGTCATTCCCTACAACTACATTGTTGTGCATCCAAGTCCATTATATGCCTCCAAAGGTTACCTACCAAATCATTTCCATTGACTTCAGTATAATTACCCCCTTGAGTGACCTTAACATTGCTGAAATTCCTACTAGTCACGTTTAATCTTTTTGCGATGTTTGGAAGAATTAAACAATCATGTTTATCACCCACTGTTCTTCTAAGGTTAAATTTGTGCATCAACATTTATCTAATCTGATCAAGAAGATCAACAACATGCAAACCTTTAATCTCTTTTATCCAACTATTGAACGATTCTGAGAGGTTGTTATTCACATAATGAACCTTAGATAGCTCAGAGAATTGATGCTTGCACCAAATGCCTTTGTATTCCTTCTCTAAATATGCAATGGCTTTGAGTGCTTTCTGAACTTCCTTGAAATGATGCTGAAATTCCTCTACTATGCATGCATAGGCTGCGGGCTTCATGTGTTTGGTAAAGGGCTGATCATAGAATTTTTTCTTGAAGTTTCTCATCAAATGTTCATAGCATTCCCTTTGTCTTGCACGGTTTTGGCTCCAGCTGTTGGATTCCTCTTTAACCAGTCAGATACCATATCCGCTACCCAACATTTAGAAGCCATTTTTCCATCTATCATTGTAGTGGATGAGCATGTATGCTCATGCGGCAAAGTCTTCACCTACAATTACTCAAACATAACATAAAAGCATAAGGTATTAACCTAAATTCAGAGTTATGAAAATTGTAAGTCAGAGTCATGAAAAATTGGAAGTTAGATGTGCAAACCATAAAAGATTGATCATCTTTGCGCAAAGAGGCATGGATTCTCCAAGGACAGCCAGAATATGTACATTTGCTTATGAATCTTTTTTTATCGGTCTTAATTATGTCCACTTCAAACTGGTCCAATATAGCAAATTAGCGTAATGCCTTCATGAAGCAATAAACGTCAGAAAATACTACGCCAACCTCTATTTTAGGATTTTCAAGATCTTGTGTCATTATCGGTTCATGCTGACCCACATCCTCTATGATTGGCTCCTGGTGCACACTAGTGGACATAATAGGACTTGGATTGATTCTAGCCTCTTAATCAAGACCATCGCCTCCATCAAAAATGTACATGTACTCGTCATCAACACCAACATATTCATGATCATCTAGAGTGTCCCCGTCATCACTATGGCTTCTTGGTTTGGCTCTGACTACCAATCGCAATAGCTGGGGTTGGCTGAACTGGAGTGCATGGATAAGAGGTATTTGTATCGCACACTTGCACATGCAGTAAGACTACTTTTTCCCTCTGGTACAACTTGAACATGTCTGGAATTTATGACTCGGATTCTAGTGTAGCTTTTGTGCCCTCATTTTGGTCTAGTATCCATATCATTGGTGTTTGAAGCCTCCCCCAACTTAAATCCTCTAATAAATAACTTCTCAAGTCGCATAATGAAAACATATCTGAATCAACGACCCACTGTAATTTCCTACCCTTTACATATACCTTTTTGCAACTTTACTTATACCTTTTTGCAATCATCTTGCTTGTTCCAAAACCCATCAACCTTGGCTTCTATCTTGAAAGCAGTTTCTGGATCAATCCTATGCAAAAAGAAAATAGAATTTTTAATTATTAACAAATTACTTACTGTCAATATTGTTGATATGTTCAACTAAGATCATGGCTGAAACCGAATAAAAAATGTGACTGATTTAATGACTTACCCACTAGGAATGGTCCATGTCGGAACAACATCTGGTGACACTATCATAGTGGTTCGTATACCAACACTTAAGCTGATTTCACAAAATAACAAAATTCAGTAAAAATGCTACAATTACAATGTTAGTAACGAGTTAATGTGAGTAATGGTACATTAATGTTTAATGTTATCCTTGTTGCAAACTGAAATAATTCATGATATCAGAAAAAATAACTTCAACAAACCAGTATAGTCTAGAAATGATCGAATGTTTTTGAATTTTTTATTGGTTACCTTTACCCGAGAAAGGGGAGGCCGGACAGGCAGGAGAGGAGCTGAAAGCGGTGCCAGGATCTTCTGTGGCGGTGCTAATGCGGCAAACTGTAGATGCAATTCGGAGGCTGATCAAAGAGGAGAGGAGAAGCCTAGGATGAGCTACTCTGTGAGAATGAAATAGAAATTGATCGGATGCCAGCTCATCCTAGGAACCAGATTGTCAGGGAGCGAAGAAACGAAAATTGTAAGGCAGGATCTTCTTTTCTCCTTCCCGCGCGAGTCCAAGCAGTGAGTGCGTCTAAATGGGTTTAAACCTAACAGGGTTAGAATTGGTATTATGAAAATTTTATATTTCCTAAATGGGGTTAAATTATGCTAATGGCATATAATTAAATTGTTTTAGATTTTAATGGTATTTTGTCAAATTTCAACTTTGTAATGGCATTCTATCAATTTCTCAACTTTGTAGTGGCATATTACTAAATTCTCTTTTTTTATTGTTTTTTCCCACCCAACTCTCACAGATGACAAATTTTTATTTTTAAAATATACATATTTTTTTTATTGAAATCTCGCATGAGAATTTTTTTTATCGATTGATTAGAAGGCACTGACATAAAATCTCGAATCCTAACTCATTTTTTCTTAGTGAGAAAACAACTCGAGCCCTTGTCCGTTTATAATTTTCCCCAGGCTCTGAGATATTTTTTTCGGTCCCTACCCTATTCTTCTTTTTGACAAATTTTTTATAATTTGATATATTTTGATAATTAATGAAATTGATATAATATAGATGAATGGATATAATTTAGTTTTTATGGCATTTTGAAAGAAACGGTCAAAGGAACGAAAAAACTTTTCGGTCTCTAGCGAAAATGGGAAACGGGCAGGAGCTCAAAAAATAACTAGTTTCTAAGAAAAAAGTCGGAGAGCCCATGAATTTATCTCTCTTCTAAGGGATAAAAAAAAGAGAAAATATTTTATTCTCCGGACCTTTCATCTCCCGGATAATCTCCGCGCTATCAGCGTTTATTTCCTTAATTAAATATGTGTCAATTGAGTCTAACATCCCATATATATAGTTTATTCAATATAGTATTTTTTTTCTCAATTAGATATGACGTCTAGCGCTTTCTTTTTGAATTCTCTCTTCCTTAAAACTTATGACATTGAAATGTATTTCAGATATTATAACTTTGTTGTTGAACATATGATTAGAATGTTGTGATATTAAATATATTATTAGGCTGATAAAATTATATAAAGATATATTTTAATTGTACTTGATGCTTTATGAGAAAATATTATTTTGTGAAGTTTAATTTTATTTTTCGTGTTATTCAATAAATAATTGAAAGAAATCGCATACTCCAGATAATCACATATAAATAATATTTAAATACTCAGAACACATATCTAAACACCTAAATAAGAAATCTAAATACTTAAATATTATACTTAAATACTCAGAACACATACCTAAATACCCAAAACAAATATCTAAATACCCAGAACACATCTTTAAATACCTAAATAAGAAATCTAAATATCTTGATATTATACTTAAATACCCATAACACATATTTCAATACCTAAATAAGAAATTTAAATACCTATATATTATACTTAAATACTCAGAGCATATATCTAAATACGCAAAATAAATATCTAAATACCCAAAACACATCTCTAAATACCTAAATAAGAAATCTAAATACCTAGATATTATACTTAAATATCCATAATACATATCTAAATACTCAAAATATATATCTAAATATCCAGACTGCATATCTAAATACCTAGATATATACTTAAATACTCAGAACACATATCTAAATACGCAGAATAAATATCTAAATACCCAGAACACATCTCTAAATACATAAATAAGAAATCTAAATAACATAGATATTATACTTAAATACCCATAACACATATCTAAATATTCAGAACACATATCTAAATACCTAAGTAAGAAATCTAAATACTTAGATATTATATCTAAATACTTATAATAGATAATTAAATATGCATGACACATATTTCAAGAACTAACATAAGTAAATCATATTATATAAAAATAAAAATCTAAATACCTATAAAAAAATTTAAAATACTACTTATATATATATATATATATATATATATATATATATATATACACGAACAATATGATTACATATAACACGGGCTTGACGTTTCAGAAATTATCATGTGGGCTTTGCGTAGATGATTTTTACTCGACGGAGGAATAATCACATGCGCGCAAAAAAAAAGTTCGTTAAGCACAGTTGAACAAAACTTTTCAGAAATGAAAAGTCATTTGCAGGGTGATTTTTTGAGAGATTAACACTGGATACGGTTAGTCGCATAAAAAAAATCCTATACTCATGTAAGATTCCGTTAAAAAAATTACTCAAAAAAAAATCGCCCAATGAATGTATTACTTGTAGCTCCACAAATATTTACATCTTCTTACTTTTGTAATAATTATTTCACTTCAAATTATCATAGCACGTCAATTGTTGACTAAGAATTTAAAGACCCCTTAAATTTACAATGTGGGAGTCTAGAGATAATCCAATCGGAATTAGCTAGAATTATAAAAATAGACGCGTAAAATAGGCGGTGTTTTTACAGAAGCGTGGGTTGAACTGAGAAATTGCATTTCACACAACTAACTGTGAGGAAATAGGCTCTAAATTCATTATATATATATATATATATAGAGTAATGCTATGGTGCTTCGCGAAGCAAAAAATCTTTTGTGCTTCGCGTCCGTATCTCGAATTTAAAAGTTCAAACGGCTGATCCAAACCGTTGAACATCATCTTCATATTGAAATATCCTTGGAGATCAAATTTTATATTTTTTTGAATTTGTTTGATATTTTTTAGATGGGTACAAAGTTTGTTGATCTAAAGATTTCTGCACCATCCAAAACAAGCGACTTTGTACCCATCTAAAAAATATCAAAAAATTCAAAAAAATATAAAATTTGATCTCCAAGGATATTTCAATATGAAGATGATGATCAACGATTTGGATCGGCCGTTTGAACTTTTAAATTTGAGATACGGACGCGAAGCACAAATTTTTTTTTACTTCGCGAAGCACCATAGCATCACTCTATATATATATATATATATATATATATATATATATATATATAAATTATTTAAATTTTGACAACTAAAGGTGTGTATGTATTATCATTTTAAAATCCGCATATACTAATACATATCGCATATGTTTTTTAATACAAAGCCTTTCTATATACATATTTAAATCTGCATATTAAAATCTTACTCCAAACATAATCTATCATCCACTCCTCTCACTGGATCATCATTTTTTGACATGTATATTTTCTTTTTTGAGCAAAAACACAAATCACTATCATGGTGATTGACTTAGCTTTTATGTCCCATATAGAGATCAAATCAGGATTTTTGAATAAAAAGGACTGGAAAACGACTCATAGAGTTATCGGAGGATTAGAGAGTTGAGGTATCAAAAAATTTATATTTTATCAGTAAAATTATTCAATAGTTACTTAATTTAACTAAATTTTTTTTGAAAGTTATATAGAGGGTTAGGCCCTTGCTCGTCTTCCCCTGATATGTCCCTCGTCCCATGTGTCCCATCATAAGGATTAATTAGGGACTGCCTCTTCTCCACTTTGAGCTCGAGTCCCTATGCATAGAGAATAAAGCGAGGGAAAGACAAAAGAGAATAATTAGAGAGGGAGAAGAGAGTGTTTTGTAGCGTTAAAAAAATATTTGTAGAGAATATATACTCATTTATAAATTTGAGAGACATTCCAAGTGTTTTGGACGTTGTCCAAACTCCAAAGAAACACCCATAAGAAGAAGAGAAGGGTCGGAAAAGAAACAAATAGATGGAAAAAAAGAAAAGAAAAAGAAAGAAAAATAATTTTTATGCGGGTCCCATTTATCATTGTTATTATTTTAAAATTTTCATTTTCTTCTAGATTTGGAATTATTATTTTTTAATCTTTATAAAATTTATATTTTTGTATTGAAAAGATGAAAGTCAAAATCTTAAATTTCATAATCATTCATAAAAAATCTCTCATTCAGATTTCGAACTCATGACATCTCACACAGAAGGTGTTGCTTTTGCCACTAGATCAAAGACTGATTCCCAATTTTATATCTTCTTTAATTTATAGATTTATAATATTAAGTAGTATATTTTGACTGTATATTTATTTTTGTCTTATAATTAACAATAATTATTTATTAATTTATTTATTTACAAATAAGTCTTTGTATTGCTCAAAACTATGAAACAATGGAAGAGCCCACTGAAACAATAAAGTAGTAAGAGCCAACTGAAAATTATCTCATTTATTTCGCAATAGCATACTAAAACTAAAACAACCCATTTTAAATTATAAAACATCCAAAATCACATCATTTAATCCCAACAAATCCCCCCCCCCCCCCCCCGAAGAGCCAGTTGCTGGTATAAAGTACCAACTTTTAAATAAATTAGAAATAAAAAGAAACATACGATTTGAAAAATTATCTATTTTAGTTTCTTACAAATAGACTACATCAATATGTTCCTTAATTAAGAGTTCTTTCAAATAATGTCATTTTTCATAGGAACGACAACCCCTTAAATTTCAACTTAAAATTTTTATGAATAAACCATAACTTGTCCCTCAGCAAAATCCCCTTGCACCACAATGCTGTTTTAAAATCGAAAGCAAACCCTCCAAAAAAGACGAGAATTTTTAAACTCCATAGCTTTAATATCATTAATAATTTGTGTTTTTTTATGATCCGAAGTATGAAAAATCATCCCATAATTCTCAATCAAACGCACAATCTCATCATTAGTAAGAGTAGAGAAAGGAGTGAAATTACCTAGAGAGGACATAGGATAAGAGGACTTACTCGTAGAAAGAGCATGTAGGGCTGGCAAAGTTATTGTAGAGTCAGCCGCCACCAGCACAGTTCAACAGGAGGGTTGTAGACCACCATCGCCAAAGAGAGGAGATGAGGTATAATCACCGAAGGCTCCACCGGAGGGAGGGACACAGCCGACGTAGACGTGGCCTCCCAAGTCCCTCACCCGGAGTCATCAGACTTCTCAGTGTGAGAAACCAACCCATCCCAACTATCAGCCATCTTATCTTCAGAGATAACCCCAATAGAACGAACCATACCCCTGTCAGACTTACTAGAAATAGGAACAGGTCCTAAAACCCCAGCAATCCCCCCATGAACATAAGAGGTCTTGCCAGCAGTAATCCCCTGAACAGAAGGACAAAAATCCCCAAGAACCGAGCCCATAATACCCGAACCAGTCAAATCAGAATCACCCATTATCAAACCAGAACCAAAAACCTTACAAGATCCACCCGAACCACCACCTACATCAGAAGCTTTACCAGAATCACCCAAACCCCCAAGACCAGAATCTTTACCAGAACCACTCAGACCACCACCTAGACTAGAATCTCCAACCTCACCCATCTTGCCAGTAGCAAACTGCTTAGGACCTGGCTCAATAGGTCTCCAATATGTAGAACGTTTACCCAACCCAATAGGAGAAGCTCTAGGTAAGGTCTGATCCACCGAAAAAAATATTTTAAAAATCTTCTTCATATTAGATCTTTTAAGATACTCAATCCATTGATAGGCCGAGACTACCTCAAAATCAGCAACCTCCAGCAAAACCTGACACCCTGGAATATCAGAACGGTTGAGAGACGACATATCACACTCCAGTAAGGTTACAAACTCATGCACCAAGTAAGTGATATCCTCCCTATTTCACAAACCCACTGGTAAGTCCGTGATCTTAACCCATACCTGCATTGGATCCTAAAAACCCATAGCGAGACCTCCCCTAACAAAACATATCCCTTTCTCAACACTTGTTCTTTCCATTTCGACGGAGCATGAACAAGAAACCTATTATTTCCAACAAATTTAACAGCCTAATGATGACCCCCACAAGGAAAACACACCTTAAGAGATGCTAAGAGATCGCCCTGGGAAACCCCCTAGCCTCAAGAATCACCCTCGTAGATAAATCTTCCTCGGTCTTAGCCGAAAGATCATTTTCAAGAAATCTGAGAACCCTACTACGAGAAGCCATAGCAGAGTGAAAGGTTGGAACAAGAGAAGGATACAAAATAGTAGTAGGCAGAGAAAAGAAAGAAGAATCAGAAAGATTTTGGGGCGGAGAAGATGAAGAAGGAATGAGGGTAATGGAACGACAAACAGTAGATTTATGACCTAGATGGCTGCACTTAAAGCATGTTAACGCATTTCGACAAACGGATGCCACATGTCCAGCATCGCCACAACGATAACAACGAACACGCTGATCCCTATGCCCACGAGTAAAACCCTGCGAGACACTATACCTCCCTTCATGAACCTTCACTCGAGAGGCGGAAAGTTGATGCGCCTATTCAGCAGAGGATGGGCTAGAAGCAAAAAGAACCCTAGATCGGGAGCGAACAACCTGACGAATGTAATCTTGGTCCAACTTCTTGAATCGCCGCCCAGTAAAATTCATAACATCCCCAACCATCTCTTTGTTAGTTGTTACTGCTCTGGACAACGTGGTTGGTATTAGAGAGTTTTTAAATATACAATTTATTGTCAATCAATATGAGAAAAAAATTGAAACGGATAAATAAAAGGAAACTTTCGTTTAATGAACTTCGTTTGTAACTAGTCATATTATTTAATTTCTAGAATAACTTAGTGTATCTTAAACAATTCGATACAATATACGATGTTATGATACTAAATACTACGATATACAATACATTGTACGATTCGAAATCATTAGTTGACATGTTGTGAGCTCAATGGTAGTTCAAGCTCTCAAAAGGAGTCTGAGTGCCTGTGAGGATGGGGCTACGGTAGCTGAGCTGAAATAGACAGTGAGGTAGTAGTGGATGGAGAGGTGGTCTGAGTCAACACGGTGAAGTGATGAACCCATGATGATGTGGTTGTGGTGTACTGAGCTAAAGTAGACAATAAGGTGAGCTGTCAAGACGAGGCAACGACACAAAGGTGTTGGGCTCAATCAATCCTAGGCCACCAAACAAAAGAATGGTGCAGGGCTCAGTCACCGTCCCTAAAGGAAACAGGGTGTGGCGCACCCGATCAGAAAGGAAAAAAAAAAGGAAGGTATTACCGGATTTTAGGTGAAGGCAGTGAGTTATGATGTGATGAGACTGTAGCACGACTAGCTGTGAAATGCATGAGCAGCTACGTGTGGGCCAGACCGTGCGTGACCAAGTCGGGTAGGGGTCTTAGTCGTCTGACCAGATCAGGTCGAGTCGGAGGAGAGGTGACATTGTTTGAATTTGGATTCTCAATTTGGAAAGGAACAACTTAGCAGCATCGACGGGAAAAAGGGACAGGTAGAGATGAGTATTGCCCGTAAAGAATAAAAAAAATGTCAACCGTTAATATATCATTTAAGAATATGTGTATTTAAGTTGCTACAGTATTATATACAATTTGCACAACCAAAAAGAAAAAGGACCAAAGTTAGAAGATTCATTTTATAATAAAAACTCATGAATTCTTCTTTTCCCTTCAGAATTAGAGATAACTATTAACATATATTTGTTTTCTTTCTTTTTCTTTTTTCCCCTTTTGAGCAGCAACACCGACGGCAGCACAACCAAATAGCCAGGTTATATGATTCCAAGGATCAACATTTGATGAAGAAACAAAGCGCTTGTTTCGTTGTGTGGAAATGTGAAACCTTTTGAGTCTAGGTAGCTCCTTGATAAATTAGGTTTTTGACGAATTCATCCTCTTATTATTTGGTTTTGGTAGCTACCGTTTCTCGATAATCATCATGGCAAAAATTATTAACTGAGTACTTTTAAATCAATTCTTTCTTTTTATGGACTTGCAGATATTCTAGTATACAACAATCAAATGCTTTGTCACTCTTCTTTTCTTTTTTTTTGTGATTTGTGGACATAAAATTAGAGAATTTGACTGGAAATCTCAAAGATGAAATTCAAACTTGAAATGAATTTTTGAGGCCGTTTTTTAGTAGCCAGTTTGCTTAATTGAATTGAAAGGGTCATACATTCTAAACTAAAGAGATATCAATGAGATATGTAAGTTACAACGCGGAGCTGCCTCTTGCTTCCAAGACCAGCACTCGTATGACCATCTGCTCTGCTGCTTGAAAAACAAGGACAGTAAGTCAGTAAACATAGTAAAGGCTTATATCCGTACATCATAAAGGAGCTATCTTTAAATCCTATTGCGAAGACCGAAGAATAAGTTGCATCTTTAATTCATTATGTGATTCTATGTTTCAGTTCAAACCAACTATACAAATGGTCAATGTGTCATCGAGACAAAAAGAAAACAGATACGAGTCTGCTAGTTAGACCTACAAAATAAGTTGTTATCTAAGGTGTGTTAGCATTTTGAGAAAGTTGCTCGACTATTTATATACACCGCCATGATTTAATTGATATAAAATATACTTGAATGTTGGTAAGCCTAACGTAAATTTTATTCCAATTTTTTTTTTCTACATTTGGCTTTTAGAATGGGCCATAAATCTAGAAATTGGCTAGTTAAAAATGCATATGCCTAATGTTTCGACTCGCACACGTTAGTGGTTAAGGCCGTCTAACGTTTAAAATGATCACGGAAGTGATTACTTATGTTAGTCGTTTCTTTAAGGGAAACGATTGAATTTTTTTTGCGTTAACCATTTCATATTATAAATAGAACACTATATTATTGTGTTGATCGTTGTGTTCAACAAAACCGTTGAAACGTGCAAAACGATCAAAATTTTCTGATCATTTAACAAACAAATTTTGAACAATTTCAATTAGAACAAATATTGTTAAAAATTATAAAAAAAATATAATAATTCAAAATTTTAAATATTACAATTTCATATTGCTGCCAACCCAAATTTATAATGATCCATCAACTAAAAAACTTGCATATTACAACCATAAAAACATACACTGATACACATATGTTTGGACTTGCATATTACAAACTTGCACACACTGACACACATACTAAAAGACTTACATATTACAACTATAAAAGACCAAAGTAAATGACTAAAACAGAAAAGTAAATACCAATGATCTCAAGTTCTTTTCTCAGTCATATAACAATCTAATTATCTAAGCCATATTATCAAGTAACTGAGTGAAATATGGAGTCAAATACCAGCAACCCGGATCTCAAGCTCTTTTCTCATCCATATACCAATCTCAGCCAATTTACCAGTCTCAACCAAAGGCTAAATATGCGAACATGTAAAATCTCTAACATCATCGAAAGTCACTGCTTGAGATACAAGGAGCCAAAGAGTAACTGACTCCAGGCTACAACCAGTCAAATATAAGGCAACAAGGCAATAACTAACAACGAAACAAGCAAACAACCAAACTAAGTAACAAGCCAGCAAGGCAACAAAATCATAAAAAGAGTTACACCGACATACAATTTTATGTTTCACTACCACATACACCATTACTCAGTGCCTCGTCATCACTGGGCCATAATTTATCACCAAATTCTCCACCATTTTATGGCACATAACACAGACAAACAAAAAGACAGTAAGAGTTATACTGAGAATAGTAAGAGCAAAGAGCAGGAACAAACATAATACATATCAGTAACTGAAGCACGCAACCCATTCTGAGCACATAAAAGAGTTTCAATACTTTCATCATTTAGAGAGTTCCTAACAGTGTTTAGTGTCCTACCACTGGTACTGAATGTAGATTCAGATGTCACTGTGAAAATTAGGACAGCTAGGATGTCCCGGATTAATCGAGCAAGAATGAGATATTTTGGGATTTTTAATTTCCATCATGTTAGGATATTAAAATCATCATCTAAGTTGGCTTCATCAAGTGCATCAGCTAGATACTCATCTAGCTCTGATTTTATGGGTTCAGATATCTTCTTAACACGTATGAAATCTTTCAAACCAGCTCTTATATCACTGACACTACTGCTGGCCCTAGAACCATGCCTATTAAATAAACACATATTATCACTGACACTACTTAATTGGCACTGCTGACACTACTTAATTGCAGTTCATATTAGATGAATTTAAATTTATGTTTAGTGTTATACCTCAAGTGTTGTGTTGTGTTGTCGGGTTGGTTATGTACCAACTTTGAGTGTGCTTCTGCATACTCTTGAAATAACTCATTAATGTAATTATTCAAGTTGGTTATAAACAAAGCACATTCATTGCCATACATTTGTTGAATGTAGTACTCAACAACGGCTAGCTTACATCTATGATAAAAAACACAAGCAATTGCCAATAGAGTGTTCCCACTACTCTAATATTTATCTCACTTAGCAAACATTTCTGTACCTATCTTAACAATAAAGAGATATGAACTACTACCCATTTTTTTTAATACTCAAATAAACTTTACATAACTCAGGGAAGAACAAATTCAATGTTGGATACTTAGTGCCACTCAACTTTAATATAGCATCATAAAACACTTTCAAACACACTACAAGTTACTTTATTTTCTCCAATTCTTGTTCACTTGAGTTGAGTTTATACCTTTTATCAAGAGCAGCATATCTATTAATTGTCTCTTGGAGCTGCAAGGCTAACTCTAACATCAAATATGTAGAGTTCCAATGTATTTGGACATCCCACCTATAGCTTGAAAAATCAATTTAGCACTCTTCCGCATTCTTCTACTTAATCCAAAACTCGTTTGGCAAATTTGTTTGTCGAAATAGCAATATTATTCCCATTTTTTACTATTTTGTTGGATGCCAAACGATCCTAGTTCTTTCTGGTTCTTCAGTAATCAGATGAAATACCAAAATAGTTATTTTGAAAAAAAAAACTTTAGGCTTTTTCATTTTATCTGTAATATATTATAAAGAGTGTGTGTAGTGGATTTATCCATTAATATTTAATTTTTTAATCTTTTCTTAATGACCAAAACACCTCTAATCAAATGACATAGATCAATATTTTTAAAATAACGGTTTAAATTTAAGTCGAAATTTATTTTTCATCTTCATTTCATTTATTATTTTCTATAAATGCATTTATAGAAAGATCTTAAAAAATACATATCAAGTAAATTAAAACTATTAATAAATTCTTATAAAAAAATTACGCATTGTACAATCACTTTTAGAAAATATATTATATTTTGTATATCAACTTTTATTTTAAATAATGAATTAATTTTATTTAAAGATTTAAGAGTTTTTATAATTTATTTAGACATAATTTATATTTAAATAAAATATATTATTTATTTATAATAAATAAAATTAAATATAAATATTTTTAAAATTAAGAGGTCCCGACGGATTTCGTGCTAGTTCATTTCAAAATTGGAACCGTCTGAAACAGTGTCGTGAAAAACAACACAATACCAAAAAGAAAAAAAAAAAAGAGAAAAATAGACAAGAAGAGAACAACAGCGTTCATCCTTTCCCCCTCAATCTGTCTACTCCTATTTATCCTTTGCCACACGGGTATGACATCGGGTACAACAACACAACATAATACAGTGACCCCCCTTGTAGTATTCAAGGATGCAAATACCAATAGCTAAAAAATTGAGACGGGTATTACTAATTCGACCAATGAACTCTACATGGGGATGGATGTCAACAGCTAAAAAATTGACAGGTATTACTAATTCGACCTATGAACTACCCTACATGGGGATGGATGTCAACACTACCAGCTGATGCTTGGTTAGCTGCTCGGTTGCTTCCGAAAACCTTTTTGTTTGATTCTCTTGCTATTCTTGTACCAAACTGCACATGTAAATAATCACAGGAAGGAAAATTAAAGTTGAATAATAGCAATAGCCAAGAAATTAATTGATACAAAAATATTACACAATAATATAAATTAAAAACATTCCACAATAACATCAATTCTACCTGAATTGCCCTCTTAGGCAAAAGAGCAGCTCCACTTAATCCCAGCAACTTGGCAACCTTTCAAACAAAAAGTCGGGAAAATGGAAAATAATTACACGACTTCAAATTTGTTATCTAAAGATGATGCATATGAAATTACAACTAAAAGGACAAACATCAAAAAATTAAAAAGGAAAACCTGTCTAAGAACTTTCTTGTCACCAGTGCCTACTGGTGCATCAAGATTCGCAATCTCCCATAGAGGTAGCTCTAACAGAGTTTTTATCACATCTTCATCTAGAAATGGAAATCTAGCCTGCATAATAAAAAAATACTTCAGTGTTTTGGTTCCCTGGAGTTTTTGAGTTCCCACTTTTGGTGCCCAAACGTACCAATTTGTCTATTGGCCCTCCTGGTGCTGCAAAATGGCATAGATATAAGAAAGTAAAGGGCAGTACAAAAAAAAATCCAGTTAATGTTGATGTTTAATTGTTTATTTCTAATGCCATATGACAGCCAGTACCCGGATTTCCTACAATTCTGCTTATTAGTTTATTCATAAATTATAGCAGGGCTTCTGTAAAAATACTGTCAACTAAAGTAGAGTAATATTAAGGAATAGAATAATGCACCTCCTTCCCACAGTCAGAAACACATCGGTCGTCTCTACCCATATTTCTTTTCCATATTCTCTGCATATCCAGTCTCATCTCCTCCCCCAATGCAACCCAGCTAATCCAAATAAATAATTCAACAATTATATAAAAGACTAAATAAAAACTAGAGGTGGCAATCGGGCGGGTCGGGTCGGTTTGACTTTCTGGAAGAAATCAGGTTGGGTCGGATCAATTTACATGTTTTTTTTCAGAGCTTTGATAGATTTCGATTGAATTGAAGGTCATTTGATTTCGAGTCGGATTGGGTCAGTTTTACTTTTTTAAAAAATCAGATCGGGTCGGGTTCGGGTCCGGACGGGTTTCTCGGGTCGGGTAGGGTTCTGCCACCTCTAATAAAAACATTGAAGTGTACAGTAAAGGTATTAGAAATTTCAAGAGCACAGCTTTCATATCTCAATCAAGATGCTGGATGAATTTAATTTCCAAAAGGCAAACTGGAGGAGAAAAGATAATTCTTTCAGATAATCTAGCAGGTAGGATTGCTAAAGTCAGGTTCATGCTTTAAATTTGTCCCAAACTGACATGCAATTAGTGTACATTTAACTTGTACACCTCATCTTCTTCTGAATTATTAAGTACTTGTAAAGCTGGAGGGCAACTAAAAAAGGAATGATCAACTTATATCTCTATTTTTTGGCAGATTTATAGTTGTAAATCATCCATTAGTGAGGAAAGTAATTACAAATGCAAATTCTTGTGAAAACGGCTAAATCTAATTATATTCATGTAGACACGAAGAACATGTCAGATTAGGGATAACAGGAGGAAGGCCCGCAATAAAGCAGGGGCATAGGAGATGTTAGGATATCAGAAATTAGGATTTTATAAGTAACACTCCACCAATTATTGTGTTGGCAAAACAAATATTTTTCTCATTTGGGTGTTTAGTTGAAAAGTAGATCCATTTGAATAATTAGACATCAATCACTCAAATACATGGTCATCAAGAGAGCTTCCTTATCCTGTCCCCACATCGAGCACAAATGTACTCCAAATAATGATGCTAAGTCATTGAATTAATGAGAAAAAGTAAAGGTTAATAAGAATTATGTGCTTGCTTGATCTTGTTTTGGTAGTCAGCAGCTTGGTGTCATTTGAGAACTACCCAAAAAATTATTGTTATTTGCCGGTATTTGGTTCAATTAGCAATAAAATCCTATGAATAATTACCCTCCAAGACGAAATTTTGTACGGTGCCGACCATAACCAGCACACTGTTCATCAGCTCCTGAACCAATCAATAGCACTCTCGATTTTGACTGATACTTGTAGCGGGACCTGTTTTCTGACAGTCTACAGACTTCGCCATCTACATATCCATCACCACCTGCAGCCAACCACAATGCTGTGCCTATATTCAAGTCCTGTCATAAATTGAAACCCATGACCAATAGTATATATTTGTACGAAGCTTTTGTAACATCAGAAAGAAAATATGCAGTATATACCATGTAAGTCTTTGAAGGATGTATTAGTGACATGATGTGATCAGTTTTGCATTTTAGGTCTGATAAGGAAGCATCAATTTCCACAAGACGCCATCTATTATTTGTGCAAGTTTGTAATGAGAAGAATTCAAAACAAAAAGAAATAAAGAAAAGAAAAAAAACACTATCATGTGTGATTCATAAATGAAGGTTACATTAACCTTCTAGTTGGGGAAATTTGTTGAAGTTCCTTCAATCCTGACTTGGAAGATATCCTATCAGGAGCAGATTCCCCATCAAAGCTTACATTCAATAAATCAATCCAGTCTAGTAAAAATAATGAAAAAACTACATAAGTGTATACAGTATTTTTTTTTTTTTTTGTTAAAATTTAAGAGAGATTTTCAAATTTACATCTTATGCTGAGACATTGATCTAACAAAGCAGCAAGTATCATCGAATCCAATCCTCCAGAAAAGAGAATTGCTATTGGAGCTTCCCCCTCTCGCTCTCCAATCCAATCTTGCTGTTCAGTTCTACCCAGTTAAATTGCATGCCAATAAGAGTCAACAATAGCTAATATCAATCATTATAATGTACCTGAATCAGTGTATCTACTATTGTTCTTCTCTTTACCGATTCTTGTAATACATGAAGCACCTTTGGGCTATAAAGTAAGGTTATTACATAAGTATTAGATAACAGCAGAATAAATAAATATAAGAAGGTTGCTTCACTGAGAAAGATTACCAGAAATTAACAAAGGTACATCGGCTGTGCTTGAAATTAAAGGACCAGTTTGCTTCCTCTCCCAGTTAATCAAATAAATTAGTGCTGGATCTGTCCATTCATGTTTACTGATGTTTTTACCTCCAAGTGCTTCATTTACAGAAGCACCTTCTTTTAAGCAGAGGCTGTATATGCCACAAGGGATTTCCTCCCAGGAATAAGTGATACTTGACTCATCTAGAAATTAATGTTCAAAATATAAGGCCAAAATTACAAGTATTGTAATTGAAGATGTAGATTACATTATAATAAAATAAATGATACCAAACATATTATCTACCAAAGTTATTCTTAGATGACGGTGGGGCCACAGAGGAGATAATGAATCTTTGGTCTTCAGAAGTGGGTTCCCGTACTAAAAGACTTCTCCTTCCAAATGCATCTCTGCCATACCACACCGTTCTTGACTCAATCTATCATTTAGATTTCACATGTTTCAGGTCATTTACCGAATCTTCAGTTAAGCAAATATCCTGTACCCATATACAGTATGACAACAGTAATAGTCAGTATGGCAATCTCAAGTTGAAAAGTACCTGCCAATAGATCAAAGCCCATGGGCCTCGAATTGCAGACAGGACATCCGGAACAGAATTGCCTTTATTTCCATTACCACAACAACATGATTCCAATTCATAGAGCAGAGATTCAGCATCATTCTTCTCAGGGAGAACTTCAATTCCTCTGAAAATCTCACCTTTTAAACAAAACTTAGAAGAAGTAAGTAAGTCAACAAAGGAAATGCATTCCCATTCCTATTCCTATTACTAAATTCTGTCAACATAGTAATACCACCCGTCATACAAATAGGCATATATAGCACAGTATAGATAGTATTAATACTAATAACAATGATACAACATTGATGTTTAATAAAAATTACAGTTTATACTTTAATTATTCCTCAGTCACAATACTAGCCTGAATAAAACACAAAGTATACCAAGAAAAAGAACATAAAATAAGGGGTTAGGTTGTTTTGTTTTTTTTTTATTTTTTGGGGGGGGGGGGGGGGGGGCAGATGATCAAATCACCGTGTCGGAATTGGTCATTGCTTAATCAAGCTAAGGTACCAGTACAAGTGGTCA
Source organism: Schoenoplectus tabernaemontani (assembly GCA_037127355.1). Classification (NCBI taxonomy): domain Eukaryota; kingdom Viridiplantae; phylum Streptophyta; class Magnoliopsida; order Poales; family Cyperaceae; genus Schoenoplectus; species Schoenoplectus tabernaemontani. Next base: position 19,210,376 of record CM073745.1, read on the forward strand.
CTGAATTATAATATGTGCTGGAATTTGTAACTAGTAAAAAATATAGTTTTAAAAACATAATTGAAGTTACCATTGAAAATGAGAATATTGCCAGAAGGAGAGATCAATGGCTGAGATATGGCCTTTACACCTCTAAGTTGCAATTCAGCACCAATCATACACAACTCTACACTAGATTCTCTCTTCTTTAATTTTTCCTCCACTGCACAGTATCCCAAATTGAAATCAAATAAGCATTTTCCATTACCCTCACTTTCTTTAACTTATTAAAGCTGCTGTAAATCAGATTACTTACAATATAATGAGAAACAAACCGAATTACCTTCTGTTTTGATGACAACTTCGCTATTGCTGCTGAGACAAACCCTAGCTAAACCCAGCCGATCGGGACCTCTTCGAAGCAAAGCTGATTTAAGCTCCTCAAGAGATGGGCTTCTCTCCTGAACCTATTTAAAAGAATCCCAAAACTAAAAAGATGATACAAAAGGACGTCCTAAATGGTTGAAATGTAAATTGATCACGGGTTTTTCTTCAAAATAAAAAATTGATTACCTCGCCATCCGATAGAACTAGAGCAATCCCACACATTTGTGTCAGGCGCTAACCCTTTTCTAAATTGGTGTTTTTCTCTCTCTTCTTTTCCTTCTCGCGGCGATGCACGGGAGGGTTGGGACTTGGGGCTTTTGGGTTTGAACGTGAAATCTGATATTTAAAATGCCAGAATTTTTGTTAGCAGCAGTACTAGTTACTGGACACTACAGCATGTCATTAGCACGATATTCTCTTTCTTTCTTTTTTAAAAAAGAAAGAGATAAAAACTGATAAGTATGGTAAATATTTGCTTAATACGAGTAAATTAGGCGAGCTTGCTTAGCTAATAAATATGTTTAACCATATTTATATTATAGTTTAAGTTGTTTAATAGAAATATTATACAACTCGAGAACTTTCAATTTTAAGTTTTTTAAGTTCTTCAATTTTTTTTATCTTTTAAAATACTAATGAAAATAATAAATGTTTGTATATAAAAAGATAACTTTTAGAAGTCTTGAAGCATAGTAATAAGATTCGCGAGTTATTTACAAATAATTCGTTTTTCACCCATAACTAGATGTTTTACGAATAATTCGTCTGTATATACATTTTTTTGGTCAAAAAAACATTTTATTCGCGAATTATTCGTCAAAAAATATATTATATATTATTTTATATAAAATTTTATAGTTTTTAATATTTTATCATTATAATATATATTTTATTTAGTTATATGAAACGAAGTATTCTGAATTATACCCGTATTATACCCGAACGTCGAATTTTTAATCTCGCCGAACATTTCCCGAATCATGAACTTATTACTATGGTCTGAAGCACGTCTAAAAAGATTGAAAAATAGAAAATTATGCGTTCTACAAAATTTTAATATAAAAAATTTAAGTAATACAAATTAAAATTTAAAGATTATTACGTATACCTTTTATTTAAGCTCATCTTAAGCCTCCTGCTCATGGTAGATTTACTCTACATAATATTATATTATATATGGGAGGGATTACTTGACAAATGGATTATTTTGACAATTTTGTCAATGTCATTTAAAATAAATTCAAAAAATAGAAAAAAAATTATAAATTGTGTTTTAATTTCGTACAATTTATAATCATTTCATGGTTCATCAAAAACGATTAAATTATAAATATTAAAAATTATATAAAATTATGATGGTCTTTAATGTACTACTAAATGATAATTAAGTTGCATAGAATTTGAAACACTTGAAGAGTACATTTATAATTTTTAAATTTATTTGTACTATCGTTATCAAGATTATCAAAATAACCCACTTATGTAACAGAGTTGATGTACTAAGTTAGAGAAAGCACAGTAACTATCACTTGATAAGCTATTGTGTCAATAAAGTTAATAACTACTTACTTATGCCATAATAGGGAATATTAAGTTGGAAATTCACTTATATGATAGAGCTGATATGCTAATATATTAAGCAGCACCAGCGGTGTGTGAAGTATATTAGTGTTAGATCTCAAGTATAGTAAGTTCTTTTTCTTACTGAGTAATTTTCTCTTGATTTTATTAAAAAGAAATAGTTGCCTCTCAAAAAAATTCTAAAACATATGAGCTTCATCCGCTTTATTCTTCTGAAGGTGGCAATAAAAGAAAAAAAAATCTTATTAAGAATGCAAAAATTGACAAATAGAAGAGGGATGCTCAGCAACCGCATCTGTTTTATTTTTTAGTCAAAGAATTAAAGTCAGTTTTTTACCTTTCAAAGTGAATAGAATCTTCACAAATTAGGGGTGTCAAAATTTAATTTAATTTGATCCGAACTGATCTGAAAATAAATAAGTTGAATATGAAATAAAATTTTTGCTCCATCACGATTCGGATCGGATACGGATCAACCCGTTTAATTATGTTTTAACGCTAACTAAAATTTATATATAACTAGTTGAATTTAATTATATATTAATTAATATTAAAATATTTAAAATATATAAAACTAATTAATAAATACTTAATTATTTTATTCGATCAGATCGAATCGTATTAGATAAAAAATAATAAAATAATAAAATAATAATAACTCGATCCGACACTTCTACTAGAAATATCGTCTTGACAAAATCTAAAAACAAAATCAAAACTATACCATCGCTGCGGAGTAATAAATACTTAATTATTTTATTCAGATCAGATCGAATTGTATTAGATAAAAAATAATAAAATAATAATAACTTGACCGGACACTTCTACTAGAAATATCGTCTTGACAAAAGCTAAAAAAAAAAAAATCAAAACTATACCATCGCTGCGGAGCTCAAACCTCCCTCGTAGTACCTTAAAAGTCATAGATACCCGGATAATAGCAAGAAAGAATCCTGCTATTTTTTTCTTAAAAGTATGCTCGTTCATTAAGTTTAGAGTTATGGAGATGTATTGACATCACTATTTTATTTTTTTATTTAAAAAGAGCTTTCAATAGATAAATGACTGTCCTTAGAATATGAATACTGTTTTTTACATAGGAGTACATTTTTTTTGTAACAGATCTTTTTCTCAATTTGAGAAATAAAAAATAATGGAAAAAATTCAAGAAATGAGAATTAAAAATTGCTACAAGAGGTATACTTCAATAGATAAGCGAGTGTCCTTAGAATATATTCTTGTTAGTCCAACCATCAGAAGCAAATACAAGAGGTATACTAAGCAGCAAGACTGTGTCAAGTATATAAGAAAAATAAGAGTAACATAATTACTTAATGATCTTAACGATTGAAAAAAACCATTTAATACCACACACACCATCGACTCCGCTGGGGATCGAACCCAGAATCTCTGGTTCCGTAGACCAGCGCCTTATCCATTGGGCCACGGAGTCCTTTTGACTAAATTACAAAAGCAAAACATATATAGTAAATGCATAATTCGGATGTACTGGGAAGCTTTCAAGCTTTTTTTTTTGAAAGTTGTTCCTTTTTATTTGAATAATGTTAATTAACTATTTAATTTAGTGGAATAAGAAAAAAATCATGCGAACTCTACATTAATTATGAAAACAAAAAAGTAACAAATAAATCAGATAAGATTAACAAAAAAGTGACAGAAAATTTATATTAAAAAAGCAAAAACAAATTACATTTAGTTATTCATAAGTCATAAATTTAAATAAAATATATATTTCTGTATAATATGTGTTTTAATCAACCTCATTGATTACTGTGTATGTTATCAAACACTATCAATTGCAGGTTTCTAGAATGTAGTTCATGTAAATTGAGCTTCAATTATAGTCATCCGGAATTAATTTAAACAATAGTGATACATATTTCTGAACAACAATATACTAGTAATTATTTTATTATAGATTTGTAGTTACTTTCTTATATTCTTCTTGCAAATTGAAGAAGCTTCAAATGTAGGTAAAGTCTCATCATAATTAATGCATATTATGTATGCACAATGACATTCTCTTTGTTACACAATTATTTTAGAAGCAAAGCCCAAGAGTAAACTGGAACAACTAAATTGTCAGCCTGTATAACGGACTGATCATTAAGAAATAGGTAAATTTTCTATGGAGGTTAAGGTTACTACTCTTTATACTCTTTAGAAATAGGATTTTATGATTTAGAATTTAGAATTAGATATTAAAATAGATTAAAAAATAGATTCATAATATAGGTTTATTGCTTTATTATTAATTATTGCTATTAGCATTTAATCTCATATAATTATCACAATTTGAGATCTTTGATCTTATGCTTTTCGATTGTTTCATTTATAACCTACCCCAATTTATTTGGGATAAGAGACTTTGTTGTTGTTGTATTAGATTAAAAAAATTCAGTGCTTTTAAAGCCTTTAATCTCAATATCTAAATTTTAATTTAGCTGTTTGGTTTGGAAAAAATAAGGATTGATCTCACAAAATCATTATCATGGATCAAGGGTTAGGATTAAATATGTATAATCAGAAATAGACTGACGGCTAGTATTAGCAAAATAGGAGATTAGGCACAGAATATATAGCTGTCCAAGATTTAGCAAATCTAGCAATAATAACGGCTAGTAATAGAGACATCGGATTGTAAATTGAGAATCATAAACAATGCAATTTCACATTTTTTGCATCATCTTCTCTTCCAATTCTCAAATTATTTCACAGGTTCATTCCCTCCAAGTAACCAAGTATTAGTTATGTTTTACCACGCACAAGCAATAAAATGATTATCAATAATAGCATATATAGAAAGTTGCAAATTGAGCATTACCATTTGTTTAGAACACTTGTTGTACACTTCACTGGTATATTATTTCGATGCCCTTCACAGATTACCAAAATTGCAGTATAGTCGACTGATACAAAACACTCAGTTGAAAATATTACAAAACGGGTTTACAAATTCTTTGTCTCAGATAATAAAAAAAGAAGGAGAGATATAACACAAGAACATTATATATATATATATATATTGAAAAGTGCACATAAAAAAATAAAATTAGCTGGATTTCTGCAGCTTGGAAACGAAACTAGAAGCTGCGAAGGCTGCAGATCCTCCAACTACACTTGCCAGTGCAACCAGCACCTGTAAACCAATCTGCAATGGGTCCTGCTCTGGTACGATGTATACACAAACTGGTCCAAGAGCCAACAAAAACAAACTCAACCCAAAGAGGCTGCTAGGTGTCCCCGGGTCTGTAGCTGCAGAGAGGATGCCAAGCTCCTCAGCCTTCGATAGAAGCCCTAGCCTTTCCACTGTCGAGAGAGAAAAACCGAGATTTTCTGCAGCAGAGAGAAGGCCGGCTTTCTCTGCTTTGCTTAGGAGGCGCAGTTTTTCTACATTTGTTAGCAGTTTGATTGGTTGTGCATTGCTGCTGTTGAGCTCACGTCGGCCCGGCTCACCGATCGGAAAGACAGTTGTGCCCTGCCAGGTAAGAACTGTGTGTGACAATATTATTATTATTTTGAGAACGGATTCGGTGCCACCAACTTTAATGACGTTCGATGCTATTAACTTATTTTTTATTTATATTTTAAAATTTGAATCGAACCGTTGATATTATTCATTTTTATGATAGATATATGTTCATAAAATTTTATAATTTTTGAAAGTCATTTAATACTAAATCAAATGATAACAAAATGAGTGAATCTAATTAACTATGATTAATTTATTTTTATGCACTCATTTTGTTATCATTTGATATAACATTAAATGATCTCTAAAAATCATAAAACTTTATGGACATATATCTATCATAAAAATGAATAATATAAATGATTTGGATTCAAATTTTAAGTTAAAATTTTAAAATATAAATTAAAAAATAAATCGGTGGCATCAGATTCCACTAAAACTGATGGCACATAATCTCCTTTTTAACTAATGTAGCAAGTACAACTGCGCTACCCCAAAAAAGTTTCACGGTGGCCTCCCGCCCATGCAGTCTTCCACCAAAAATGAAATAGAGCGTAATGCAGGATAACTCAAGAAGGAATAATTTATACTGAATTACTGATATACGAATAAATAAGATTTTGTGCTTCTAAGGTTTCTAAAAATTACAGAAGAGGTCAAGTATACTGCAAAAATTAGCAAATTTATAAATAATCGGTCGTCAAGCAATCTTACTCTTCTGGTAGCACCAACTCTAGCTGAAGATTTCTGGGTGGCACGAGAATTGGCAAAGGAGATCTTCCTCTCAGTTTCAGTGCTGAAATGGAGAATATGGTATTTCCGGTGTGCACTGCCATTGCCTCCATTGTTCCTTCTCAATTTCCTTGTCGCTCCTACAAAGCCAGTGGTCACTGGGGTCAGGGGATTTTTGCGAGAACTGAGAGAAGAGGATCGTGTGGTCGAGAAAGAACAATTGTTTTGTCAGATGATGCTGATACACCGGGTGTTTGAAGTGACAAATGAAAACCGCAAGTGACTTCACGACTGAATTCAGAGATTCCGGGTTCCATCCCCACCCCAGTGGAGAGTTCATTTCATTTTTTTCACACATATTTTGATTTTTGCTGTAATTGAATTGTCAATTGTGCGTCTAAGCCTTCTATAGGTACACGCATATAATATAGCACATTATCTATGGTTTGCTACGAGTGTTTTTATTTTATAATTTTCTACATTAAAATTAAAAATGTCATTTTATTTCATTTCAAATTGGCAAGCAATAAAGTTACAAACAAATACAATTAATGAATTATTTTTATACAGTAATCATAACTTTTTAAAAAGATATAATTAAATTATAAATTTAATAAATTTTCAATAAAATTATGCTTTTTAAGAAAGAGATATTATTAATTGTATAACTTTTAATATAACGAATATATTATAAATTTAATATTTTTTTAATATTTTTATTATAATTTATCATGTTATAAAAAATCTCTAAAATTTTTAATATATCTAACGATTCATATAATCTAAAAATTAATTAATAAAAAATTAAGACACTTACATTCTTAATAGGGAGTATCAATGCTCTGAAATGAATAATTATACATTTTCTTTTTCCGGGATCTAAAGTAAAACGAAATTGGGGATCGCTTGAACATCATTTTTAAAAAGAACTCTTAAATGGATGGGCATTTTGGGATAAAATTTTTTCAATAACACTTCTTGTTTTCTTGTTTAAAATTTTTAAAAGTACCTTCTTTTTGTTAAATTCTTACCCAGCCCTGTTTGTATTTGTTATTATCATTATTATTATTATTTTGCAAGCAGTATGAATAGAGATTTTTTTTTCAGACACAATCTAGTACATTATTTTAAAATGCGGCCGCATGACCGCATATACGGTCCGCTTATGCTTATTCGGTGCGATGCCGCATACATAAGAATATGCATCCGCATATTCAACAATGCGCGTTATTTATTAAAATGTTTATTGTATTAAGTCTATAAAATTAATTATATGATATTTTTCATGCAAAATATTCAAAATTATTTTAATATCTTATTATATTTTTTATTTTACATTAAAATTCTTCAGAAATAAATGATTGATTCAAATATTATAAGATTTTTTTAGAATACATATCCGCATATTAACCGTATATGTACCCGTATGTCTCTTATACGCTATGCAATGATCAATCACACATATATTGAAATCTGTATTTTAAAATCTTAGTGTAGCATATAGCAGTATACATATACTTTCAAGAAATTATTCGTCTTAATCGGATCCTTTCCCGTATGCCGTATCTCTTTCATTTCATTTAGTGATCATACAAGTTACCAACTTTAATCATTGTGCACAGGCCATAGCCATACTATTCAGTATTCACCTGTGCTCTTCATTTGCACAGGTAACTTTTTAACATTCGAGGTCACTTTGTAAATTAAAAAATGGCATGAATGCTTAGTAAATATATAATATTTAAAAAGAGGTGGAAATTCGAAAGTGAAAAATAATAATTTTATCACAACAACAATTGGTCCATTCCGAATCTGTTCCGCTTTCACCCCTATCAGAAATATAATGTGTACTTCCATATGAACCACCTAGCTCGTAATTAAAATTAATATTTCCCTTTAGAATATATAAAACATATATTTTATTTGCATAAAATACTTGAACACAATCAAATTTATTTTTTATGGTACCAGATGTCGTACGGAGCAGCTCAGCATCATTATTGTTTCTTTCAGTAGGAGCCCTGGTTGTGTGAATCCACCTTACAATGAAGCAAGATAAACAAGAAACGAAGGAAAATTCTATGTAGGACGTCCCTTGTATACATGCTTACATGGTAATATGGTATGGTCATCCAATTACAAATTGACATTTGATTGCACTTACTTACTCAATAATTACTGTTAATTCTTTAACGATAATCATAGTACTTTCCTTTTATTTATTCATTGATTTCACGCCTATATAAAAGGAAATGTCCGATTCTATTGATCTAGCAATATAAACAAAAATTAAGCATGTTTTCAGATATACTTCAATATTTCGTAAATTGTATACCCCAATATTTCATTTTTTTGTCAATACTTTAATATTTCTTAATTGGAAGGTTAACGTTGTATTTTCATACTATCACTGCACATGTTTGGAGAATTGTAACTATATAAATTATTAATGAAACTAGAAAATGTTAAAAGGAGATAAATAAGTGTTTATATGAACAATATTTTTTTTAAATTAAGTAACTAGCTTAGTATCAAAACATATTATAAATTCAACTGCCAAAAAAATTCAATTAAGTATCCTCATAAATCGTATGAGGATAATTCTACTTAAGAGTACAATATTTCTTGCATGATTATTCAAACAACATAAAGAAAAATATATTAAAACTAATTGGTTATGTAGTCCAATATATCAAGTGGTGCAATTTGATAGAGATAAAAATATATTATCTTGAACAAAAAAAATATGAAATTGGTGGTTGGGTTGGAGTATCAACTTGACGATTATGTGTATATCCCTGTAAATATATAGAACTGTTAATGATGAAGATGGATCCATATGACGAGCTTTGTTAATATTGCTAGATCAATAGAATAAGACATTCTTTTATAAAGACATGGAATCAATGAATAAAAGAAAAGTATTATGAGTTATCATTAGATAATTAATAGCGATTGTTGAGTAAGCACAACAATGAGTTATTTATTACGGCCTTCCCAGTTGTGTGATTAACAATAAACAATCTTAACTACTATTTGTTTTTCCATTGCTAGAGTTTTTCTTTCCTTTTCCCATTGTTAGAATTTGATGGCCATTTATTACTTAAATCACGAATAAAATCCAAACCATAGTTGTTTTCCGTTGTTAGATGCTTAAAGGAAGTTTACCATTTATTCCTTGTTTCAGGTCGACGATTATTTTCCTTTCTTCAATTTCACATTGTTTCTTAATAATTTACCATTTTCATACAAAAAAGAAAAAAGAAGAAGGGATAAGTGCCACAAGCAACCACAGAACAACCACGATTTTAAACTCATTAAACAAGCAAGTTAAAAGAAAAAAAATTGTAGCACAATACAAAGTTCCAACTCAAGATTAAGAGTCTTTATGATTCAAGGCCTCCGCCTCAGCCATGGCCATGGGATCAACAGCATTGTTGTCATCTTCATTCTCGCCCTCCCTCTCAGTAGCCATTTTCTTGAGGTGTATTCTCTCAGCCTCTTGCATTGCCGCTTTTTGCTCAGCCTCCAGCCGTCGCATATCCTCTTCCTGCTGCTGCCTCTCAAACCATGTATCCGCATCCGCCCAAACTGTTTGTACCATTTCAATTTAAATAAAAATGTCAAATAGAGGATTTTTTTTTGAGTAAAATAGAGGATATATCCTTTGGCAAGTTTAATCAATGTATCTTCAGAAGGACAGATTGATAATGTGGTGATTTCATTGAGGTTTATTCACATTTGAATGCAACTGCAAATCAGAAAAATGTCATGGATACCAATGTGCATTTGAAATATCTTCTTTGCCCCTGAAAGACATGAAAAATTGGACACACACCTATAACAAAGTACTGACCTTTCTTCCTTGTTTGTTTAGGGGAGGGTGCTTTTGTCATTTTCTAAAAAGGAAAAAAAAAAGTGTTGCATGCACTGTATAGAATGCTATCAGGGGATGAGCAGTGATTTTATTTCTTCTTTAGGGATGTAGTGGAATTTATTGATTTATGGCTGTATAGCGGTGCTCAAGCCCAAGTATTCAGAAACATCAAATTGGCCACGAAGTTTGGGATTTAAAGAGAACACAGATGCGCAATAGAAATTTTTGTGGCATATCAGTCCTCAGAGACAATTACACCATTTACTAATAGTTTAAGAGAAAAGACAAATACAAAAGGTCCTCAACACCCTTGCATTTCTAATGAACACCACCTAGAGAAGAGACTGTTAGTTGGATGTTGGTGCCAGAAAACCAGTCAATTGTTACCCTTATATTGTTTTTTACTCTTTTATTATGATTGTTTAACTTAGGTCTAGTTAAGATAAACAATTACATAAACATCAATTTATGGCAATAATAAATTGAGAACAACAGGAGCAGAAGAGTTAACTAAAACACTAAAAATATTATCAAGATGGACAGGAAAGAGTGAGGGTTTGTAGTCCCTGCTTCACCAACTTCCTCACAAAGTTTGCAACTCATGGTTACTACAGATTGGGCAGGTTGAGATTTTCAAAATTCTGTTGCTGCCCTTTGGTACAGTACTCTCAAAACTTCAGCAGATAGGCTAAACCCAAAAAAATCAGTTTGGACACCTACAAAAATGCCTAACACTACTTCAGGCCTCACCTTACACACCATACATGATTCTCTCTCTCAAAGGAGAAGAAAAAACATATATCTTATGATCTTAGCCTCCTTGATCCCTAGATACAATTACTACTTCTTGCAGCCAATGTAGATCAGAGCCAGACCATTTCAAAATTTCACTAATAGCCTAATACCAACCATCATCAAACTCTTACATCTGAATCAATAAACCTAAACCCAAACAAAATCTACTGGTTTTTTCAAACAATAAAGTATAGAAAGTAAGAGATAGAGCTAACATACTCGGCTGAGCAGCCCATCCTTGCTCACCACCCTTGATCTTCTCAGGAAATGCATAATTTACTGTCAGGACCCTGCCATACATCTCCGAACCATCCATGTTATCCATTGCCGCTGCTGCATCCTCTCTCTCCAAAAATGTGACAAATCCAAATGACCTGTTCAGATCTGATATATCAGGTGCCATGGGAAGAAAGCCAAATCATTCCTAATCAATTTCACCAAAGTAGCATCCTAAACTCAGTTTGGCACTAATTTCAAAAGGGGAAATCAGGACGGTATCAGGTCCGGTCCGGTAAGAACAGAAACTCTACCTGTGCTTCTGAGTAGCCATATCAAGAGGGGTCTTGACATCCTTTATGTCGCCAAATGGCACGAACGCGGCGTGGAGAATCTTCTCGTCCACCTCCTCCGCAAGCCCGCCTGATTTCAGGGAAGAAAAGAATAAGGTTAGTCGTAATACGCATTTTGTCGAACAAGATACGGGCATGAGTTGGTTTAGGTTTCAATCCGTGTCTTATTTACCTACATAGAGTGTGTTCTTCTGCACCTGTCCGTTCATCATCTGAGAAGTAGGGTTTTAGGTCTCTCTCTCTCTCTCTCTCTCTCTCGCTCTCTTCCCTTCGACCCTTCCGTTTGTAGCAGTGGCTAACAGTTCTTCTTCGATTCTTTCTCAAACCCTCTTTTGCCCATCAATAAATTTCTTCGAGTGTTAATGGGCCGGCCCATAGAATAAGCCCATTAATTCATCTACTCTGTTAAACAGGATTGTATTTATGAGTTTGCCACGACTCAAGACAGCGTCAAGTAAGTGGGGCCCATAGGCCATTCCTACAACGATGTGTCAACGCTTATCCAAAGACCAGGCCAGATCAGCAATGACGAAAGAGGTTAATTAATTGAATTGCGTTGTTTATGAGCTTGGAGGGAAAGTCAAGTAAACAAACAACAGGCGGAGCCCATGGTTTTGTGCTCGCCAATTCGCCATGGATTTTCAATTGAAGTGTCAAATTACTGCGCACAGCCCACAGAAAACACAACCAATCAGGTAGCACGTGAACTTCTGAATAGGAACCGCGTCAATATATTCCTTCTTCTTCTCTGTGTTTACACCCTCAACATTGCCTATATAAAGCATACAAAACAGTTCCAAGGAGTGGTACGAAAAAGTATTTTGCTAAGTTCAAGTCGGGGTTTGGAAAGAAGAGAAAATTTTCAGAATGGGTCGCTGGGTAAGACCTGAGGTATGTCAATGTGTTTGTTATATATGTGGTTCTTTGAAATCATTAATTAGTTTTTTAACAAGTAATTTGCCTAGATATTTGTTCCTATGATTTAATTTTGAATCTTTAGGTTTATCCGCTGATAGCTGCAATGGGATTCGTTGGAAGCCTAATTGTGTTTCAGCTAACCAGAAATGTTTTCAGGAATCCTGATGTCAGGCAAGCAAATTTACATGTATAATCATCATTTTGCTATCTTAAAAAAACCCATGAACCTAGAATAATCAACCAAATCTGTATAATAAAAAAATGTAGGATTAACAAGGCACACCGCACAACGGCAGTATTAGAAAATGAAGAAGAAGGAAAGAGATACAGTCAGCACGAGTTCCGCAAATTCCTCAGCGAACGCCGTCCTGAGGTTTTTCCTGCCATCAATCGCTTCTTCTCCAGCAAAGAGTGAAATCAATCACACTCATGATCTTTATGTTATGGAAAATGCATGATTAGTTAATGTTAGCCGGTATATAATTGAAATGGTTTGCTTATGTCGATCTGTTTGTTTGAGAAATTTTGCTTTGATTTTCTTCTCCTCATGCCTGTAACTGTGATTATCTGAGTTGATGAATCCAAGAGCATACGAGAGTTATCTCATCTCATCTCATTTAATATTATTTTTAACTACTCAATCCTATCTATATCCTGTCTTGCGTACAAGTTGGCTTAAAATTAACATATCACTTTCTTGTCCCATCTACAAAGAAAGCGAATCCTCTCGACCAGCACAAAATCGTGCTTTCTCTTCGTCGTCTTTCTTCTCTCCTCCTAACAGTCGAACACAAAACTACATTCTATATCCTCTAATTTAAATTGCGATTCTACTTCATCTGTCAGCACTCAGCAGAACCAGAGATTAATATTATAAATTTACAGTATGTGATATTTACGAGTCAAAATAACGAGTTAGTAGCTGCTCGAGTTAGCAACGAGTTGAGTTCAAATTCAGTAACTATCTTAGATGAGTTTGTGTAAATTGAGTCAACTCAATTCGTATACCTTACAATCTGATTCAAGTATATATCAACTCGCTCCAGTTAACTCGAATAACAGCCTAGGCCCAAATATGAACTTTTGTTGAAACCAAAATTTATTATAATTTTCCTTTTCATAATGACTTAAATGGGTCGTATACTCGTATTCAACTTATATAAAGTAAATGCTGGAGAGACCATATTATCAGCTTGGCCCATTTTGCATAAAAGGTCCCAAAGCCTTTTATGTAGAGAGATGACATTACATGATTATGATACGGACGGGCCATATTAAAAACATAGGCGAAACTACTAACTTGTAATAATTTAAGAAAATTAAAATTTAAGTATTTAAATTAAAATTAAATTTTATATCTTAGTCTTTAAAAATAATTCAGATGTGGAGGGTTGTACATATATTCATATTCTTCATAATTATACATATATGAATTTATACATATTAAACTGATTTGACTAATATATCCTTGAAAATAAATATGTAATAGACATGCAACAGAAATGACTAAAATGACAGGCAACAATGCAGCCATGATGTCCATCCTACTTGTGTTGGGTGCAAGCGTATAGTGTGATAATCATGTCTATTGATTTTGAAATGCCGCCTATTTATTTTGAATTGAATTAGATCATCATCCAACACTCCAAATTATTTTGTGCGCCTATCCGTGCCCACCATGCTTATATGTATTATTCGTGTCGTATCCTATTGTGTTTCCATACCATGGCGTGTCGTGCTTCTATACCATATCATATCATGTCTAGTCTCTATAGTCAGTGGCGAATCTTTGTAATAAAAAAATGAGATGTGACCTTCCCTTACAATCCAAATATTTATATAAAATCTTTTTTTATGGTTAAAAATTATATTAAGATCAATAATTATAATGGTTGACTCTCCCTTAAAATCCAAAATGTGGAGGTCAAGCTCCGCTACTGTTTATTGTATTACGTGTTGAATCAGATACGGTAGAATTAAAGTAGGATCCAAATTCGTATCATATCATGTTGAATAGCCGTATCATAGTTCCCTACAACCATATCGTTTTATACCGTACCCAATCACGATAGACACAGATTCAAAACTATAACTATGACAATCCAATCCTCCTCTGTTACATGACACGATATAAATTTATAACACTAGTCATACTTCGTTGCATTACGTGAAAAAATAGACACGATTTAAAATAAGTTCAGAATTATATTAGTTATACGCAAATAGTTTTATGTAATCTAAAACCTTCGAATATTTTTGGTAAATATTACTCATCTCGTCAGCCATTATGTTAAATTCCAAATTTTAAAATTTTCGACGCATGACACGTTTGAATTTTTAGAATAAATGATCTTATGATTTATATCTTCTTGTCTTGATGGGAAAAATATATAATATTTTCTTACACCTTACCATAAAAATTTTCATTTTATTTAATGTTAACTGTATGCAAATAATTTTCATTCACTTGGGATGTTTCATTTTTCTTGTAAACTACACAGTATTCGGATTCATATTTAATTATTTATATTACTTGTGTGGATACTTTTAATTTTACAAATATACATATATATATTATAATTAAATGATATATTTTAGTTAAATATAATGAATGTCTAAATCAATCACAAAGACTCTTAAATTTCTAAATAAATTTAATTTATTATTTAATAAAAAATAATGTACAAAATATAATAAATTTATTTTCTAAAGAATGTTTTTAAAATTTGTCATTTTTATTTTTAAAGAAAATTTAATGATAAATTAATATTTTTTAATTATTTGATGTATAATTCATTTTTATAAAATAATTATATTTAAGATTAATTTTATTATAAAATATAATATATTTTCTTAGATATAATTTATATCTAAATGAATTATAAAGGATCTTAAATTAAAATAAAATTATTTTATTATTTAATAAATTTTAATATATGAGATATAATAATTTTTTCTAGATAAGGTTGTACAATGGCTTTGTTTAATTTTTTATATTAAAAATCTAATAATAATAGATATTTAATTTATTTGATATATATATTTTTTTAGACGTATAAATGTATGATAAAAAAAATAGAAAATGAGATGAAAAGGAAAAATAAGTTTAACTGAATCAATCGTCATATTTATAAATCAATCAATCTCAATCATATATTGAATATAGATATTTCAGTTGTTATATATTATCTGATAACATTAATAATGACACCTCTAATATATACACTATTTATAATATAATATGGATAAAAGTTTATTCGGCCCAGTGATATGACTCCGTGTTGTGGGCATTGGTGCGCTCAACGACTCAGGTTCATTTGGACCATTTTTTATTATTCTAAGTTCAGATCATCCCAAAAATAGTTCAAAAATAGAGCTATACTAAGAATAGCAAATAATAATACTGAAGGAATAGTGATTTTCTTGTTATCATAAGGATAATAAAAGAGTAATTTTATTCTGAATTGTATAAATATTATTTGAATTATATATTGAGAATAGTAATTATTTTGAATAATGAAAATATAATAACAATAGTTATTTCAACTATCACTCAAAATAATAAAATAATGGCTATTATCATTGTTTTGAAAATCGAATTTACGTCAATTGCAAGTCATATTCTCAAAATAGTGTTATTTTGTATTCGTTATGCATCCAAACATACTTGTCATGGTCACTACAGTCTGGTTTTTGCTTTTATTAATCAGTTTGCAACGTGTCGGAAGGTGTTGTTTGCTTGTCTTACGAGCGTCAACTGCTTGATTATATCATGAGTCTCTTTACCGTGTCAGAGGGGTGTCGACTTCTGTCGTACTGATACGTATCTGACACTGTTGCAACACAGATCCTTGTCTTTATTGTGCTTCATATTCCCAATTTTTTTCTAAATAGAATATTATAGGATTTAGGATTTACGAGCGGGAGCTTAGATTCCTAAAAAAAACAAGGTGCGCGAGCAAAGATTTGGCTAAAGAGAAATTAAGAGAGACAACAATTCATTGATTGAGTAGGGTTCATTAACGAGTTCAGGAGAAGTTTCAAATAGAATGTAAGTAAAATCCAGCCGTCTTTTTATCGAGAAATTTCCGATGGGGAGAGATGATTGATTTCTCTCCTCCGTATCATCTTTTTTTCTCTATTTTGATCTTCTAGATTTTTGACGGTTTATTTGATTTTTCATTTCTTCTCCGTGTTTTCATCCCTCTCCTATTATAAAAAGAGTTTATTCATTTGAGGTGTTGTGATTTGAGATATTTAAGAAGAAAAATTTTGCTTCAACTTTAATAAATTTAGAATCTGAAGTTTTGCGGCGTGTTTAACGACTCACATGATCAAGTAAATGCCAAATATAATGGTATTCAACTATTCATCATGATCGGTTGCTTGAAAAAAAATTGACTTCTTTAAAATTTTATCTCTATATATGTATTGGAGACTAATACGTGTATTCCGAATCATCAAGATGAAGTTTGAGAGACTTTTACTCTTCCCTGTAGACTGTCAATTGTATATGAATATGTGAAAAATAGTATTCAAAAAGTCTCGCTTGGTATCTCGAGATCAGACCTTATATAAGCTCTATTTCTCGCCATATAGCTGTTGGGCCGTTTCAGCCATTGCCTTCGGGACGGTAATTATGGCATTTAATACGGCATGCACATTTATGGCACATCGTGCATGTGCATTGATAGCGCTTAATGCCACGACAAGGTATTGAAGACATCGAGATTGAGCCTTCGAAGTTGGACCTCGAGATTGGACTCTCGAAGTTGGGCTCTCGAAGTCGGGCCTTTGTGGCGGATAAAAAAAATTACGGGCTTATAAAAATCCCCCAAGTCCAAATAATGGGTCTACTCAAGTCCATTAGACGGTATCGAGTAGGAGGTCCTATCAGAGATAAAATTATTTAGACTATTTTAGTAGATGACTTAATTTAAAATTAATTTTATATTTTATATTAATTAATTTTAGATCAAAGAGTTTTATTTTATTTTATAAATATAATCAGCTCTTTTGAATGAAATTAATTACCTATGTACTTTTAGACTATTACCTTTTTTATGTTAAAAAAAGGTTATAGGAAAAAGTTGAGAATTGGGGATGTTAGTTTGTGCTGCATTTTAGATCAAAGAGAACATTTGCACATTCTTGCGCTCTTAAATTTCATATACTTTGATATTCGTCAGATATCATTTAGATTTAAGTTTTGTAAATTTCACGTAATTTTATAGTGTTTGGTGAAGTTCTATTCAAGAATGCATTTTTATTTTTAAAATTTTTACTTTTTGAATTTTTTAGATCTTATTATCGAACTTAATTAAATAGTTATCAAGTGACACTTATTATGTTGTTAGCACAGCAATTTTAATATATAAAATATCCTACTACATACTTGATATATACGCATAAAAAATTTGTTGTTTTCCCCATCTTGGTATTACCACTAAATTCCAAAAGAATGCAATGACAAGCAAATAAAAAAATTGGGAAAACACAGAAGCAAGAGGAAGATGACTGAGACGAACTGTTTCAGATGCAGGTCGGCCCATGAAATAAATACCAAGTGAGGTATGCTACAGAGCTGTTTACTATTTATTATTTAAGTAGGTCATCTCATGTCTATGGGCTGGGCCCAATTTGATTTTCTATTTATCATCCTTCCTGGTCAACACAGTGGGCCCGTTATTAGGGAAAAATGTTGGGAACATTGAAGTATTGAACGGTTAATTTCAATGCCAACACTTGAGCTTCCTTTCTTGTCAGCTAAATTTGCGTTTCACTTCAGAATGGTAACTATTTTTCATAAGCTTATTTCATTCTCAACATTCGTTTGTATGTTATATTTCTAGGTGCGTGATGGTGTAAAATTGTTTCCCTACCAGAGGGTTGTTATCTCAACATCCGCATCTAATAGTTGAGTTTGGTCATTGATTTTTTTTTTTTAAAAAAAACATTATTAATTCATTCTTTCTTTGAAAAGTACCCACGACGGAAAAGTGAAACCTGAAACAAAGTCGCCAAAAGTGGGATGGTTTCATGCCCGGAAACAAAGAGAAATGAAATATAATCAGATAGACATAGAGACCTAGTTTTTGTAGCTAATCACGCTGCGCTGATAGAGTAGCATTGTTTTTATTTGGAGAAAAAACAGAGAGATAGAGGATAGAACACATCTGTATTGGTCAAAAGTTCTCAAATCGTAGCCAGATTTCAAGGTAAAATGAGGACAAAAAGAATCCTCCTTTTAACTTAAATCAAGGGATTCTCCGGTGTTTATTGTAGGATTTATTTGACTAGAATTTTTTTCAATATAGTACTGAACAGGGTTGTGTAGATTTATTAGTTAATTGAAAAAAAAAGGCAATTTGCTTTTAAAACAAAAAAAAAAGAAAGAAAAAAAAATTCTAGAGCCCCTCAACGTTGAATAAACATAGCACCGTCCAAAACCCTATCAACCTATGTCATAACATAAAATGTAGTGTAGATTTTTACAGTTGTCCATGACCAATGTTCTGGTAAACACTGGCTCAGCTAAGCCTGGTTTGAAAGAATTTTGCAAATCTATACCTCCTGATCGCCCAAAAATAATCCATGACCCTGTTCCTGCGCAGGTGTGCAGCAGGCTGAATATTTAAAAAAGAAAAAAATATATCCACAAAAAAATGAAAAAGGGTAGACTCAACTTTTGAATAAAACATAGTCCCATCTGTGAAGTTCAATTTTTTGTGTACACAAAGGAACATGAAACCGCTTTATATAATCTAGGGGTTAGATTGTGATCAGGGGCGGAATAAAAAACAATCGATAGGGTGCTCAAATAAAAAAAAAGATGGTACCTGAGTAAAAAAAAAAGTATTTTTTTACTGCATTGGATCAAAGGGGTGACTGGGCGTCGGCTAGCATCCACCTTAGTTCTGCCACTGTTGTATTAGGTCTCAAGTAACACAAAACATGTTCTAATTGCATTTAAGGTATTAAGCTAGTAGGATTAATTTTAACAGATAAATTTCAATGCTAACACTGATGCTGAATGTTAATAGACCTATTTTTTATAGAGAGATATAACTTCAAATCTTGCAAAGAATATTTAAAAAGAAATTGATATTGAAACTAACAAGAGTCGTCATTTCATAAAGAAAAACTAAGATGTCTTGAATAGTGTCATTGATCTCTACTAGAATTTGTTGCATAGCGTGTATATGAATTTTAGTAGCGTGAGTATAGATAGTGATTGGCTTGAGTACACCAATACACATGGTATTAAACTTCATTATGAACTATATTTGTGTGTGTATATTCTTATAACACGACGGTAACGTAAAAGACAATGTTGAGCACAATAATAGTGTCGTGTCGTCGTGTCATATAAATAAACACACGCAAATATAGTTCAAATATAGTTTAAAATGTTCAATAGTATGCATGTTGATATATTCACGTCAATCACAATCTATACTCATGCTACTAAAATTCATACACATACTAATACAACAATTTCTAATAATGGATGCCAACTTTATTATTTAAGTTAAATAAATTATTATTCATAATAATGATTTAAGTAAACTTAATTTTCCTAATGGATAACTGACGCTCAAATCGGTCCTTCGAGTTTAAACTTTTCTCATATCAAAATATGTAATTTTATGTAATACATGTTCTTAAGTTTGAATTTAAACGCTTTTTTTTTGAATTATTTTTTAGTAAGTTTCTATTATATTATTTTAATTTTACGTGCATGATTTGAAAAAAAATTTGATGCTAACTCATCATGCATAAAAATACTAAAAATATTTTTAAAAGTTATAATTATTAAGGTTATTTATTGACATATATGTAATTAATGTACATTTGTAACATTATAATATTTTTAATATTAAAACTTAAAATTATATTCTAAATAGTTGAAAATCGAATAAATACATACATAAATATTTTCTAATTCATGCAAGTAAAAAATGATAGAAAAATAAAATAATTTGAGAAATTCAGTTAACGAATAATTCAAATTTCAAACGAGTATAATTTTTGATAGGAAACTCTGATTTGGACGTTTAAATATAATCTAAAAACTCATGAAAATATCTACATAAATTATAGTTCAAACTGTAGTGCTGAGTTGAACTCATGTCCTTTAAACTTGATATGACGCGGTCAGTTATCAGACAAAAAAAATAGAGTTTAAAGGGAGTGATGTCAACTCACGCCCCTAGCTAGATCATATGTGTAAATAACTTAGCTCTTAGACAATTAGTGTAGATTTTTTTAATAATATTTTTTTATAGTAAAACTGTTCAAATGTTTAAGTTCCTCTCCAGTTTTCAAGTGGCCGAATTTGACCGAAAAATATGTGAGATAATTTGTTTTTTGTATATAACTTAGATCATTGTCTTAAATTTTTAGGGACTAAAAAAAAAAAATATCATAATTATATTATAATCAGGAGTTATGCTATAGTGCTATGCATAGTTAATGATCAAATTTACTACGGAATTCAAAAATATAATTAAATCAACTTCAAATCTTGATTTATGGGTCTTAATAAATTCTTTATATCAAAATATGTTGGGATATAAAAATTTTCTATTTTTTGAATTTTATAAGTATTAGTTTGGATTTTTAAAAATGACTTAGAAGATATTTATTATTTTATTATTATTATTTAATCATCTTAAAAAATCCAAAACTAATGCTTGAAAAATAAAAATTTTTTATATCCCATCATATTTTGATATAAAATTTTATTGAGATCCATAAATCAAGATTTTGAGATGATTTACTTATATTTTTGAGTCCGTAACAAATTTGATCATTAATTACGCATAGCACTATAGTCTAAGAGATATACTGAGCTCCACCCCTATCAATTGTGCAGAATACATCAGATCATCTGTGTTAATTAAATTTGAACTGCTCGTTATAAGCCAAACTGTTAGGATTAAATTTGATGGCACAACTTTATTGCATCTTATTCATCATTTGGACTGTTTTTATTGGTATATATTATGATTAACTTGGACCGCCAGATCAGCAAATAATGATCCAATTAAGTTACTCAGAGATCAGAACATGAATTCCTTGTGATTGGAGAGGAGATTAACTAGTTAATTGGAGGCCTAACACATGTGGGCTGCTCTGCTCCATGGCAGTTTGTATGTGTGCGTGTGAAGTTTTCAGTTAGATCCAAACTGGCAAAATTAGGATCTTCTGGCAACATGTTACTTGGATTTATCAGAGCTCTTCCTTGGATTCCCATTTCATTAAATCTTGATATCAGATAGCAAATAATCAGAGTTCCAGAAATAACTTTAAAAAATAAGTTATTGTATTCGTTTGGGTTGTTGGGATTAGAAGCATCGTTTTTTCTTATATGGGAAGACCAGTTGAGGCACTGTAAAATATGAACATTTACAGAAAGGACCTTCTCTCTTACTGTTCCTCTGAAGACTGAAGACACTTTGGTGCAGTTGTGGTAAAATTTGTAGATTTTTCTTTCCTTCCACTTGATTCAAAAGTTTCCAACCTTTCTATTTTATCATAAAATCAAAATTTTAAAAAATAAATAATCTATTTTTGGCCATTTTATTTCATTTGGATTAGTTTATTGAAACAAGTAAAAATGTGTTATGAATTATGAGTAGTAGTACATTGCATGAGACACCATTGTTAATTTGCAAAGTAAAATAAAGCATTTTTTAAGGGAATTAATGCGAACCGCACAAAGGAAACTTTTTTTTTGTTAAACAAAAGGAAACATTTGACAATATAATTTCTGGTTTCAACAACTGTAGATGGAGCGAAAATATAAAATGATTTTCTGTCACGGTGTGTCCGGTACAAACGAATTCGAGGGCATGGTAAGAAAATTGAAAAAGAGGAATTACAGAAAAAAGGTGACAAGTGCGAGGAAGAACATGCACACGTGTGTACGAATTCACCCCGTGTGATTTTGTCTCCTTCCACTGTTCAAACTACCTTAGTCCCGTTCACCCATGCAATTATTACTGTTATTGCGCAGCGATCGTGTATTATTGTGCATTCTGCGTTGTACAATCTAAGTCCAAGTAACTCTATTGTTGAGCATGCATTGTGAGAGGAATTGGGTAAGTTCAAAGTGATTTGAACTTAAAACTTGATTCAAAGCTCATCTTATCTATCGATTTTACATTGAGATTCATATTTTTTATTTATTAAATTTTTTTTCCATCTCTTTACAAATTTTGATGTAAAATTAATGGGCGGGAGAGACTTTAAATCAATTTTTGAGTTCAAAGCCATGTGAGTCTATCCCTTTCCTATCGTCAGAAGGCATATAATTGTTTTAATTTTAGTTTTTCCTTTTTTGTACTTTTCTTCTCTCTCCATTTTGTATTTAGTTAGCTAACTTACATCTTGTGAGTAGGCTTTCTTCTATGTAAAAACCAATAAAAAAAATGAAATAAAGATAGAGGCATGACCTCTATTTTTGTCTCCGAAAAATAAAAACTCTATTTTAGAACAACAAAACTACCTGTTTTTAGATGATCTGCCAAAAAACTATTTTTGGGCCAAAATATTTTCTTTTATGTTCAATTTTTCACTGGTCGAATTTTAATTATTCTCATAACGATGCACCGGGAAGACAAATTTTCAGCAGTAATGGAATCTTACTTCTATGTACTTATTTCTCCTCAAAAAATAATGAGAAGGGATTCAATTACCATTTTTTGTGTGCCCATGGTGTCTATTTATTTATTTATGTATAAATTTAAAAATGTGAACTGTTAGATGTATTCTATATCATCTCAATTGTATGTATATGAAAAATAATTTTTTTTAACTTTATTTGCATAGCCATCAAGTAACGTGTCTAAATTGTAAAATTTGGTCCGTTGATTTTATTAACGCTTGATGCCTATATAAATAATATCAAAATGATATAATTTTTTGTATACATATATAAGATGATATTTATAAAATATTCCTTCAATTAGTTTTGTTATTTAAGAATTTAAATAATAGTTATTTGATATTTAATTTTAATGGCACCGATGTGGCACCAAAATGGTGGTAATTGGATCCCTTCTCAAAAATAATATATCACAGGATTCTTTCAAAATTTTGGATTATTGTGGCCGGTTTTAAATTAGATAAACACTAAAGGTGCATGCAGAACGCTGAAAAAGGGGTCCATTGTGACGGGAATATTATTTGATAATGAATATTATGACAGCCAATCATGTAAATTTTTTTTCCGAAGTTACAGGAATCAATTTTATAATATCTGTGATATTTATACTTAAATACATAATATGTTGCATAAAAAGTAAAATTCCAAAGAAGAATACGGGCAATCGATTATAGTTTTTGTTAGTACACGCACCGTTCCACATCTTTCTTCCAAACTACATAATACATTACAATGATGCCGATCACATACAAGTCTGTTATCTAATGCCCAATTCAAAGTTCGAATTAAAACGCAATCTAATTTGCACGATACAGCGATAATTAATTGTTATACAGAAAATAAATGTTCCCAGAGAGAGCATGATAAAATGCTAAATCTTCTTTCAGCAAATCAAAGAATATAGTTGAAATAGTGTTATTATAATAGTAGTAGAAACGTAAAACATTATTTTAAAGAATATAAAGAATAGTAGTTTACTAATAAAAAAAGAAAAAAAAAACATTATTTGGCAAAAAATTAATTAGAATAATAAATTAATTATTGTATTAAATTTAAAGATATGTAATCAGAAGTCTACAATACGTCAATACCTCTGTACGTATTAAAAATTATATCGATACCCTTGTTATCCAATTAATTATAAGGATTATAAGAGAATCATCAAGTTGTTGCTATTTTTTTTAATTTTGTATTTACCAACGGATAGCACATCATATTAAATTTATCGAAATTATTTCATACAAACTGATAAAGTATGTAGGTAATTAATAAGAAACAAGTTTTTCTTATTATACATGTTTTTAGGGGGGGGGGGGCGAGTTTGTAGGGGTCAGATATTTATTATAGGGAAAAATATTAAGAGGGTCAAATAAATAAATATTTGATTTTTTTTATGAAATTGTATATATTTTTCAGACGTTTTTAAAAAATTAGGGGATCCGCCCCGACTTCTTCTATGTCTGCTTGTTGACGAAGTTATGCAAAATTTGAGTACACTACTTAATCAAATTTAAGAGTACGGCACGTAATCAAGAATCGTTGAATCCCAAAATTGATCCGAACATATCATTCATTCAGGGAAGATTGTAATATGTGCCTACGGGTGTAAATGAATACCAGAAACGGATTAAATATCAATAAGAATATGGATATATTATAGATATTAGTTATAGACACGATTGGAAAATAATTGCCAATTATTTTTTATAGAGTTATTGGTTGGAGGAATTAATATTAATTATAAAAAATAATCAATAATTATCATCATATTATTAGTTAAAATGCACCAATAAATTGTACAAATTAGATATAAAATTAATTAGATTTATAATATATATTAAAAAATCAATTGAAAAATATCTCAATCTTAATAATTATCCATATCCGATTCTGAAATAAAAATAGTATCCGCTTTCATATATGTAAAAAAAGTATCTGAATTTGTATTCGACAATTATCTGAATCTGAATCTGTATCTGCATCCACAACGAAAAAATAATAATAAAATCAGATAATATATGTTTTGTTTACACGCCTACATGTACCTCAATGCAAAGAAAAACCCTCAATTGAATGCCATATTGATCTTCAAAGAATTTGAATATTTTGGAAATGAATATAATATAGTGATTACAATTGCATTATATTTGGATTGAAAGGAAAGAGCTAAAACTTAAAAAGGGAAAACAATGATACATTACCGAGCTCATCAGGGGTGATGTACGTTGGGCCAGGGGGCCTTTGCCTCCCTTTGGATGTTGAAAAAATAGTATTTTTCGGTAATTTGTCCTCCCTGAAATTTTTTTTACCTCTAGATTGTTTGATTAATTTTATTGAGAAAAAAATATTTAATATCATGCATAATGAAATAATTATGCAAAGATATCAAAATATAAAGTTCCGTAGATGAAAATTTTCTTCATCAACTTGATTATCTATTACTTTGAGCTTTATTTTGTTGTTATTTTTAATATATAAAATATTATTATTTTAATAAATTTTTATTAAGTAAAAATATATATTAAATTATTATTTTTTATTTAATATCCGATTAGTTAATGAATTTAAATCCAATAATTGCTCCCTCATCAAAATCCTACATCCGCCCTCGAACTCATCACGTGGGTGCCAACAATTTTAACGGGCTTCAGACTGACAATGAGCAACACCAACACCAAGTAATAAATAATAAGCAATGGTACAAGTCTACAAGACAATTACCAGTGCAGGGGGTTTGTTGTTCACAAGGTCTCAGGTACCCCAACTTTCCAATAATTACATGAACAAGCATAAGCGATACAGCTGCACAAATACAATTTCTTAGTTATACTTCTTTTTTAGTTAGAGTAACAACATACATGTACATGAATAAGCCCCAAAAAATGAGAAAAGTAAAAGCCTCAATATCGACTTAGCACGGTACCGGTTTCAGCGTTTAAACCAACACTCACAATCAATGCAAGTGTCACCAATTATAACCCAAATAAAACAACGAATTGTATATAAAAAATAACACCATTTGGATTTATGATCCACGCCTATTCATATTGTTACTTTTTAATTCAATAATCTGGTGATAATTAAAAAAAAAACTAATTTTTGAGACACGAATAATAAGTTTTTTTTTCTAAGAAACATCTCAACATTTAGAACAACACTGTGTAATTACATCAAAATAACCCTAAAATCCCTCCTACCATCATCGCCAGCTAGCTCATATATCATGATTTCTTTTACATCCGTCTTGGAAAAACATCGCCAGCTAGCTCATATTTCTTCTTTCATTTTACTTTTTAATGATTTTGATGATTCGAATTTTAATGATTTTGAAATCCGGCATAATTTAACTTATGGAACTCGCCCACCGATTCAATTAAATCCTGACGTAGTTGAACTTGTTTAAAAGTCAATCTGATATAAACTTCACTCATCTTCATGAGATCTGTATAAAATCAAGATGGGAGCTAGCTCTTGAATATCTTTTAATAGTGAATATTATTTTTTTCTGGAGAAAAATAGTAGAAATAGAGGAAATAAATAAATTATTTGATATGGTAAACTCTTAGTAATATTTCTCTTATATGTTCTTCTATTCTCTTACAAAACAATAGATTAAAACTATAGAATTCAGAATAAATAAATAAAAAATAACTATGCAATTCCGTCAAATCTGACATATCTATACTATTATATAAAGTAGCTAAGAATTGGACGGGTCCATTTTTTTGTCATTTCCTTCAATTTTTTTATATTTCAAAATACCCCTCATCTAATGATTTACATTAATTTTGACTAATCAGACGAATACGATAGCGTCCATTATTCTATATTCCTCTCCATTTATTTACCATATAGAAAGAAGAGAATTAAAAGTTGAGAGAAATCATGCGAAATTATATTTGATATAACATATGTAATTGATCTTATATTTATAGATTTTTTTCATATTAGAATGACGTACATATTATTATGTGATTTTTTCTATATCTAAATAAAAAAGTTCGCTGCAACGTGCGGGTACAAAGCTAGTCTCTATTAAAATTGTCATAACCTTCTATTGAAAACTTCAATTAACTTGAAAATTGGACCATTAAAAACTAGACTTCAAAATCCATAGGCCATACACCGATAATAAGGTACAAATAACTTGTCAAAATTCCTAATTTGTTGATTGGGTATTTTTTTCCCAACTAACTTAAACAAAATATTAATTAAGTTTATATTTTCAACCAGCACATGGCGGAGTCAGATTTATAATCACGGAATGGTAAAAATTGGCTAGGACATACATATATTTTAAAAGCTAATTATAATCTTTTATAGCATAATTATAATTTTGAAGGATTATATTTTGATTTTTTTTCAAAATAGAACATATTATCATAATTTTATGAAACTCAAATATTTTAGTAAAAATCTTAAGTAGAGGTATATATCTAAAAAAAAATCAAAGGGTTCAGTTGGCCCCCTCTGCCACCACATGCCTCCACCCCTATTGAATTGTATCAACTATTATCATTAATACCATTGTTATGTTAACTTTAATATTAGTATTAAGATTAATAAATTTATTGTGCACCTTATTATATATAACATTTTTGCTTTTCAATTTAAATAATTATTATTCCAATTACTGTAATTAAATTGAATAATAAAAATATTTTACAAAATAAATTGTATCATAAAATCGATAATACAAATAATAACTCATTTGATTTGAAATATTAAGATCGGTGCCAACAATAATATCTCCTAAATATTTTCTATCAAATATTCATAATTAGATGCTTTCAAATAGGACCCGATTTTAATGTTTTAAGAAACATTTTAAAACAAATAGCTGCAACTTAGAAACCGACCCCTACCGAATATCTTGCTGGGTTTTATTTTACCTCTTTGAAAAGGGATCTCAACAATAAATCCTCGAAAAACCTCAAAAAAATTAAGGATCCGAGGAATGATAGAAAAATTAGAATAGGTACCTCACCAGTAGAATCTCACCAATCGAAATAAACATGTGGCATCCATATTTTACCAATTCATAAATTTTAACAGTGTTAATTTTCTTAGCGTTAAATAAAAGACGGACAACACTTTAAAATTTACTTAAAAATATGGTAGTTTGACTTTGAGGGCGTAAATACTAAATTCCATAGACAAGGCGGACAGCTTCCACTTCGATGGCTCATAATAATAATAAACCAACAAAAATGAAAGAAAAAGTGAAGAAGGGGCTGAAGAGCACATGGGTCTATCGTCTACGGGCGTGGGGAAGCGCAAAACGAAGAGGAGGATCAAGGAGAAAGTGACAACACTGATGGAGATCGGAGTTGGGGACCCGCCACGTGACGTAGTTCGACATTCTCCGTTCGTGTGTGTGCCTCGCTTTCCAATTTTAATTTCTTTCAAGTTTCAACTTTTAACCCGTTGCTTTGTTCTCAACTTCTGATCTGCTACGTCAATACTTCCATTAACTAATCATCCGCGCGTAAAATAGAAAGGCGGTGACGGTATGTTCATAATCATACCTCTTTTATTTGATATCTCCGTTATCAATCCATCGTCACTGGTATCTACGGTGCCAAATTTCGATCCGATATGTTTAATTATATTTTTTCAAGTACTTTTGTGATTTAATATTAATTAAAACTTAAATATATACTAATTCAGATTATTTATAAATTAATTAATATTTAATTACATTAAATTATATAAAAAATTAATAAATATATAATTATTTTACATGAGTCGGTCGGATATGAATCAACATTTTTAACCCAAAACTTAAACGAATCGGAACAGATTAGGTCAAAAAGAAATAAAATAATGCTGATTCGACCTAAACTAACCATATATCTAATGAACGGACAAGACAGATTTTTTGGTAATTAAAATAATAACAAAATAAAAATTTGATAAGATTATTTCATAATTTAGATGGGCTAGTTTGGACCGAGTTTGAAACTCAGTCTCAGACTTCTAGACTGAGTTTCAAACTCAGTTCCAGGTTATTTTTTTTCTATTTTGGTTTGTTTCTTTAGATGTATTATTATCTTCTAGTTGTTTGTTTAGTTATTTTATTATATATTTAGTGATTTATAAAATTTTAAATATTTATTAGATTATGTTGTAGTATTTATAATTAGCTAAATTATAATTGTAAATAATAAAAAAAATAAGTTTAATTTAAAATAAAGTGTAATATTACAAAATAAGCTACAGTTACTGAAAAATAATAAAATAAACTACATCAGTCGCCTATCAA
This sequence comes from Schoenoplectus tabernaemontani, assembly GCA_037127355.1. NCBI lineage: Eukaryota > Viridiplantae > Streptophyta > Magnoliopsida > Poales > Cyperaceae > Schoenoplectus > Schoenoplectus tabernaemontani. The sequence continues at coordinate 19,239,644 of CM073745.1, forward strand.
ATATTCTCTTAATCAAAGACTAGCTATTTTTTGATTTTACAGAATTAAAAAAAAACTGGATCGAGTTTGAAACTAGATCAATGGGTCTAGTACCAAGTTTCAAACTCTGTCCTGACTAGCCCATAAAAATTACGAAATAATCTTATCAAATCCTTATTTTTATTATTTTAATTACAAAAAAATTGTACATTTTTAATGGCTCATATTCAATGATAATAGTTGAAACATCATTTTAAAAATAAATATATAACCTTAAGAAAAATAAGATGTTTAATTTTTAGGAACTTTCTACAAGTTTTAGATATCTCTTACAACTATTTATTGATAATCTTTGACATCCAATCTCAAATAAGTTTATAAAATAATCTAAAAAATATATTTTTTTACAAATATATTGTTAGACTTATAGATTTATTATGTTATAACTTTTATCCAATTTGAATGTCATTTGATATTCCATCAAAAATCATTAAATTTAAACCATTACAATTATTATACATTTTGATGGCCTTTGATTGAATATCACATGACACCCAAACTATTATTTTGACAATCTTAATAATCATAAATAATTTGTCTTCTTTGATGGACTATGAAATGATAATGAAATTATATGAAATTTGAATCAGCATCAATCTTTAAGTATAAGAACATATCCATAAGTTTTTTACTTTTTTTTTTAATTTTTTTGTATTTATTAAAAAATTATTGTCAAGATAATCATTTCCTAGGCATCGTCCTCAACGGTTGAGCCTGGCCGAGCTTCTCGAGGGCTGGGCCTAGCGGGCCTACGAGAGGGTCGGATAACGATTAGGTTTAATAAGGACTTTTAGATGATTGGGTTCAAAGAGCTTATTTTTTAAGGGTAAATCATGTCCTTGAAAAATCCAATCCTTACCAAGCTCTGCATACTCTAAGGGCCAAGTAAGGAACAGATAAGAATCGATGAGTATAGGTCTGATATCTTTTTTTTGCTGATTAAGTATTTTTTAATATTAATTTGTATTTGTATAAAAATATTAAATTATATTTTTGTTTTGACATTTTATTTTATTTTTTCTGTTTTTCAGAATTTTAAAAGTGTAACTGATATATATAAAATATTAAAGAAAATGTTTGAAAAAAATAGAATCAGAAGATGTTACTTTTTAAAGATTGAGCTCGGTTGTTAAAAAACTCGGCCTTTATAATTGATAAACAAGATCAAACCGGACTTGTGAGTCCCGAATGAAAACTAATTTTTTCAAAAAAAAACAGTCAAACTGAATTCGAAGCCCACCCATTAAAAGGAAGGGATATCGCCGTCCGTGGGGATCGAACCCACGACCACGTGGTTAAAAGCCACGCGCTCTACCACTGAGCTAGGACGGCATTGATTGCTAGAAATGTGATGTCCTCTACTACTTTCCAAGCATGTGCTGCTCGTCTATTGACAGTTCTCGCGAAAATTTAGATGATTTTTTTTCGCCCCTAGAATCGATTTGATTTAACGGTCATTGATACTATAAAATTTTGAATCACAATTAATCTACAATTAAAAAGACATACCAATGAATTTTTTTTTCTATTTTTTTCATATTTATTTAAAAATTCATTGACAAAATTGTCAAAATAACCCTTTGCCAAGGGATCCCTCCCCATTTGAAAAATACGTTAATTAAGCAAATTGTAATCAGCCTAAATAAAAATAAAAAGATATATTATCAATTTTTTAGATTGAGATTATGTCAAATTTTACGAAATAGAAAACAATTAGTAAAATCATCATATTCCAAGTTGCTAAATTAATCTAAAATAGCTTAATCTATATCAAATTTGACGAAATGGAGCATATATTTAGTAATGTGATTTCTTTAAAATCTGCAATAAACATTTAAATTTTAATTATTTTCAACGCAAATGGCAGTAGCTGCTTGGTAAATAACACACAACTGAAGATTCAAATCAAATCTATTATAATTACAAACATAACTTCATCCTATCACTAGTTTTTCATCATTTTTTATAGACAAGGGGTCCGATACCACTAACTTTAGTGGCATTGATGTCACCAACTTATTTTTTAATTTATATTTTAAAGTTTAATATTTAAATGTTGAATCCAAATCATTGATCTTGTTTATTTTTATGTTAGATGTATGTTCATAACATTTTATGATTTTTAGAGATCATTTCATACTAGATCAAATGATAATAAAATAAATGCATAAAATTAACGTTGATTCATTTTATTATCATTTGATCTACTATGAAATGATATTTAAAAATCATAAAATTTTATGAGCATACATCTATTATATATAAAGTGAACAAGATCAAAAATTTGAATTCATAATTTAAATATTTAATTATAAAATATAAATTAAAAAATAAATTGATGACATGAGATACCATTAAAATTAATAGCACCGGATATCTTCTTCTTTTTTTTTATAATGAGGACTTTCAATATAACATTTGTGGCTTATTACGATCATGGCTTTATGTAATCTTTGAAAAAGAAAAACCAGGCGGGAGGAGAGCAACAAAATCAAGTCAAACAAAAAAGTTTGTTTTATTCGGCTTTTATTAATGAGGTTTGTAAGACAACCGACTATCAAAGGACGTACAACAAATACAAGATGGAGAAGTATCGAGAGGGCCTAATAAATGCGATGCATGTGGTTACATGTACTAACATATCTAGTACCACACTACTACGTCCCTCTCTGCATGCCTATATAGCTGTATCTATCCACCTACGCGTGCATCAATTGCATGCATTTAATGAAATAAGATATATGCAGTTATGTATATAGCTTTTTGCCAGCTAGGATATGTGTAGCTTCTTCCATTACTCCCCTTCAATTTAAGGGGAGCCCTGAAATTGGAATGTTTAAATCCTATCCGTTAGCCGCGTGCTTCAATCGAAATATATGACTGCGAGTGGGAATAGTTCTCAGCAAAGTTATTATATTTAATTGCATTTTCATTTTGACCTATCCATCTATTTTCCGATCATAGCCAAATTAGTTTATATAATTCAAAAATTTCAATTCAAGTGTCCATACAAACAGCTGGGAAAAAAGGACAGTCGGAGTAAATTTGCCAATTTGCGCATTCAATTCAAAATTATTACAAATTGACAATAATATAGACTGAATCTTTAAACCTTTTTTTTAGAGAACTAGAAAGAATACGGATGTTACATGTACTTAGCGTAGGTTTAATAACAAACATTTTTTACAAAAAATCTACAACAGTTTTTATATATTTTTTAAAAATCTAGAGTCCAATATGTGTTTACCTAAGGTATTGATTTTGTTTTTTGTTCTTTAGTAATATATATATATATATATATATTTGGTGTAAAATTTTATACTTTTTTAATTCGATTTTTCTCAACATCAAGTGGTTAAAAGAAAGGCGAGCAGTAAGTTTCAAATGTAACAAAAAATCGATCATTTATGTGATTATATTCCTATATATCGACGACAAATTCAAATAGTAAAAACAAGTTGCAATTCGATCGGTGCTAAGTGCATGCGCGCTAACTAAATTAATGACTAATGACTTGTCCCTACCCTCAGCCCCTCAGCACGTACATGCACAATTAATGAGAGGGATTTAACGAAACCAATATAATGTTAGGGCCATGAGGCTAATCACAACCCGTTAAGCAATGATTAGTTGTCTTGTCAAGATAAATGCTAATTAATATCAAGATCTACCAACAATTGACAGAAGGGTTCAATTGACATAAAAGCTACTGTTTATCAAATTTATTGAAATAAAAAAGATTGGAAAACCCTTGGAACCGAAATTAATAATTAATTGTTTAAATCATGATTCCTATTAATAATTAATTGTTTAATCCTTTTTTTTTTTTTTTTTGAAGAGGACCTTTCCTCCTCTACCCCAAGTCTAATTCTAAGCATATGCGTGCCCAAGCAACCTAGCGACGTGTATTTTATTATTATATTACTATATATTATGATTATGTTTATATTTTTATTATATTACTATTATAATATTATTATTTATTATGATTATTTTTTATTACTTTATTATTATTTTATTATGTTGTATTATATTATTATATGTTAATTATAGTTATGATTAATTTATTATTATTATTATTTATAATTATTTTTATGATTATGATTATATTTTTATTATTATATTATTATGATTATGATTATGGTTATATTATTATGATTATGACTATAATTATTATTATCATGATTATGATTATGATTATTATATTATTAAAATTATGATTATTTATTATTATATTATTATAATTATGATTGTAATTATAATTTTTTATTATTATATTACTATATTATGATTATGTTTATATTAATACACTCTTCTCTCTCTCTATCTTTTACCAGTATCCAGATAAAGAGAGAGATTGCATGGGGGAGGGGGGGGGGGGGGGTATGTCAAATCGCCGTCTAAGGAGATCTCTTTTGGAATGATATAGTCCCTCTTGATACAATAATCTGTCGCTATCTTTCCTTTGTGGTGTGTGCCCCATTTCTCTTCAATTTATACAGCGTGTCAGACCCTATCCCTACCCTACTTCAAAACCATTTAAAGTCAAACGGAACATAGCTTGCTAGGCAGTCAATACTTGGATTTCTTTTTGCTTAATTTAATTCAAAGAGAACTCTGTAATCCTCGCTGCCGACTAAATTTAATTACTGAATAAATGCTTCAAAAAAAAATCTTGACGACATAAATATATGTAGGAATCCACATATATACAAGTTGTTGGTTAGTCTAGCCAGCTCACATGAAGTCTTATATAATAATGCATGTGCAAGGCGGGGTCTAACTTGGTAGCTTTGAAATTTGTAGGTGCTTTCATATGTAATATGTCATATTGTCATGTACACCACGTTACTAGTATGCAAAAATTGTCCTTGTGGTTGTGGAAATATTAATTCTTTTTTTTGGTCTAGTACTTATGATATGGAAATATTAAAAAAATATATCCAACATTTTATAAATTAGTTTCATACTGATCAAAATGCTCGAGTCATACTTGTGCACCTTCGAAATTACTAGCAATAATTCAAAATTATAATTGGACTAGATTTTCAGTTTCCTCATAACTTGGAAAGGGACACACAACAATATTCAAATTAGATCTTATAGCTGAATGGTATTACTTATCTTAACTCGTTAATTATTGCTCAATAAGGTTATTTGGAGCACTTGTTCATCTCAACTCAAACTTCGGCTTTTATGTTCCTTTTTTGAGTTAAGAACCGAAGGTCAAGCCTCTGACTATAAATACCCATAAAATTGTCTTGACCTCTAAACTAAATTACTTTAATTTTCTTGAGGTCAACAGCGCGCGGTGTAATTTGTTAATGATGATATTTACAATTTACATGTATTGTAGATTATAAATACTTCTCGAAATTTCCATTATTTCGGATTAATATGAATCTAGACGTCAATAATAAACTACTGATATAGGTTGTTTATCAATCACTAATATGAATCTAGACGTCAATAATAAATTACTCATATAGGTTGTTTATCAATCACTGAGAGGGGAATTCGACAGACTTTTACTTCTCCTTATAGACTGTCTAGTGTGTATATGAATGTGTGTCCAAAATTTATCCCAGCATATTGGGGATAGACCTTATATAGGTATATTGCATATATTGGGGAAATTATTTTGATCTTTCGGGCTTGTAATTCATTATCTAGGAGGATGCCACTTGTTAGGTATTCCCAAATAGGAGTGAACCAAATTGGTGTTTCTTCTTCTTCAATTAGGAATATTTCGAGAAGGGGCACATCAATACTCAATTTTGGTATTTTCATGATGATGATTGGTCGATCCTTGTCGAGGTTTCCTGAAGCTGCCAATTTGGATAAGGTATCAGCATAATTTTTCGACTTTGGGGTATATATAGAATATCCACCTTGTTGAAATACTCCTTTATGCGAGACAATTGATCCTTATATTTCACCAAATTATCATCAATAACCATTATCTCTTCATTAATTTGTTGGATTGTCAGTTGCGAATCACCGTAGAACTGAACTTCTCTAGGTCCTAAATCCTTTACCAATTTGAGGCCAATAATTATGCCTCGTATTATGTAACATTGTTGGTAACATAAATTATTAAATAGAGAGCGTTTTTCAGCACATCACCTTGCGGGCTAGTCATGGCAATACCTACTCCTGATCCTTGCTGAGAGGATACTCCATCGACATGAAGGACCCATTCGCCTTCCTTGCTTCTTTCAGAATCAAAATATATGGCTATGAAATCTGCCAAAATTTGTTACTTCAAGGTCGTTCTAGGATGGAATGATATGTCGAATTTGGACAATTCTAAGGCCCACACAAGTAGTCTACCCGAAACATTATAATCGGTCATGATTTTCTTCAAAGGAGAACTCGTTAAGACCTTAATCAGATATACTTAGAAATAATATCTCAATTTTCTTGCGGATATTTTGAGAGCGAAAGTCATATTCTCCAGATGTGGGTATCTAATTTTAGCGTCTCTTAGTACATGCAACACAAAGTAAATGGGTCTTTGTTCGCGGCCCTCTTTACGAACCAAGGCTGTGTTGATTGCTTGATCTCTTGTGCTCCGTATAGCAATAATGTTTCACCCACCGTTGGTCGAGTTAAGCAGGGAAGATCGGTCAAGTATTGCTTGATGTGATCGAAAACTTTTTGGCATTACTCTATCCACTCAAATTGATTCGACTTCTTTATAGCCTTGAAGAAAGGTAGGCATACCTCTCCAAACATTGTAATCAATCTGTTCAATGCCGCAAGCCGTCCTGTTAAGGACTAGAATTCCTTGAGATTTTTTGGTGGTGCCATTTCGAGAATAACTTTCAACTTTGAGGGGTGTATCTCTATTCCTCGCATTGACACCACAAAATCGAGGAACTTCCCACCTACCAGGCCAAATAAACTTTTCTTTGGATTATATTTCATCCCAACTCTTCACATGGTCTAGAATGTTTCGCCAAGATACTCAATGTGTTTTCGGTTTGTCATGCTCTTCACTAGCATGTCATTGACGAAGGTCTCAACATTGTGCCCTATTTGATTTTCAAAAACTGTATTTATCATTCTTCGATAGGTAGCGTTAGCGTTTCACAAACCAAAAGGCATGACCTTATAACAAAATAATCCCTGGTCTATTATAAATGTCATTTTTTCTTCATCATTAGGATGCATCATTATTTAATTGTATCAAGAAAATGCATCCATGAAGCTGAGATATGCTAATCTGGATGTCGAGTTTATCAACTGATCTATTTTTTAGAGTGGAAAAGGGTCCATAGGGCATGCTTTGTTGAGGTATGTGAAGTCGATATACATTCTCCAATCGCCATTTGATTTTTTCATGAGAAAGGTATTCGATAGCCAAGATGGACTTGTTACTTCTCGAATGAAGTTCGTCTTGAGTAATTTTTCCACTTTTGCTACCGAACTGTGAGTTGTCATTCGATCCCAACGCTTCTCTTCCGTTGTCGGATCAGCTTATACCCTGGCTTGATATATAGCTTATATTCGGTGATTTGTCGGTTGATACCAAGCATGTCTGATGCACGTCATGTAAATATGTTGACGTTCTCGATGAGAAATTGGTTGAGATCTTCTCGAGCCTCTCCCGTGAGCGCCTTACCAATGTTCATTTTTTTGCCCTCACCGACTATAAATTCTTCCACTTCATCGTCTAGTTCGATAGTGCCTTTTGATTCAGCACCATCCTTAGGGTCAAGAGCGATTTCTTCGCCTAGTCTGATCTCGAATGCTTCTTTTAAAATCAAATTTTCTTGCTTTCATGGAATATGAATTCTTACTTTTAATGGACATTTCATAGCATGTCCTGAATGTCATATGGTGGTCACATTCTTCTCTGATGCCATTTGAGGTTGAGAATTTGATTTTTAGAAATGCTAGGGAGATAACTGCCTTGATCGTATTGAGAATTTTCCTTCTCAAAATGACATTGTATGCTAATGAGTATCTACCACAAAAAATTTCACCATTATGCTAGTTAATCGAGTAGATTATCGAATTCAAATCTCATCTTGATAACACCTTCAGAGTAAAATGTTTCTCCTATAAAGCCTACAAGTGGTGTTTAGACCTTCTTCAGATTTTCCACACTATACCCATCTTTTTGAATACGTCGAGGTATAAGATATCGACTGAGCTGTTTGTATCGACCAACACACTTTTTACTCGATGAATATTTATTATTGTCCCTAACGGCACTGATGATGCGCAATAAAAGAATCTTAGGATAATTTTGTAATTAAATACCAAGAATTAAAGTAATAGAGAGAGAAATAACACAAAAATTAATAGTTCGGCTATGACGACCCTACGTCTCCGGGACTCGCAATCACCAACATTGATTACGACGAGTCACTAAAATATAGTGTTCATACAACTATGAACGTTCGGTCCCATTACACTAACTAAACGGGTAGCCGTCAGCCAAGAAAATAATGAGGACAACACCTCTAACAAGAATAAATCTCAAGAAGGATAAAACACTCTATAATCACTCTAATCTAATCTATTAAAAGTTTAGTGAAATAATCTTGAGACTAAAATAAAGTATTTAAAGGTTTCAAAGATTTAGTAGTGACGGTTAGGGTTTTTCAAAGGTATGGCTTTGAAAAATTATGAATTGGGAGAGAAAAAACATTATCTTTTATAATCGGAAAGTAAAATAGATAACAAATAGGGTATATCCATTACAACGGTTGTATAACCATTATAACGGTTATATAAGCGTTACAACGATTATGAAAAGCTGAAGAAATTTGAACTATCAGTTATAACGGAACTTTAACAATTACAACAGAAGGCTATTTGTTGCAACAGATAGAACAATAGTTGCAACAGATAGTTCATTTTTGGCTCTGAAGTTATTTGGATAAAATTTGTACATGATTGATTTATTCCGTTATAACGGTTATAGTAAGAGTTGTAATGGTTGTTGTCTGAAATACACTAAAAAGGGTTTTGAGATCATCCACTATAACGGTTATGGATTTCATTGCAACGATTAGGGTAAAATATCTTTATTTTCTTTATTTTTGTCTCAAGATTACTTTGATTCCATTTGTTTATTATAAATCTAAATTAATCTAACTTCATATTTGAGACCTTCATGTAATTTGGTCCAAATCCATTATTTTTTCTTCAATCTTTAATATCCTATTTTTAACATACTCAAATAAAAAATTAAATTCATATGCAATTGTTTTGTAAATCAATAAATACAAAAATAAAAATTATTTACAACAACAATCTCCTTCTTTTGACGATTTACAAAATAACCACATAAATATATAATTAAGATTTAAGAATACGTTATCCCTTATGAATTTCTCAAAGTAATACTATGCCAAATAATTTCTCCCCCTTGGTTTTAAAATCGGAGAAAAACAAAAATTTTAGCAAAGCTCCCTCAAGGTATGCATTTTTCCCCTCAATCATAGAAAATTATAAATAAATAACATATACATAAATAATATACAATAGAAAATAAAGACAAGCAAGGAATTAATTCATGATACATGAATTTTCTTGTATAAGCTCCCCCTGAATATGTGGATAATTAAGTTTTAGGGATTATTCAAATAATTATTTATTCTTTTGATTTAGGAACCAAATAATATTTGTATCATTGTTTCTCTTTCTAATTTGACATTCAAATGAAATATGACCTAACTTGCAATAATAATTATAAAATATATTTTATGATTTTATACCACTATATTGAACAAAATGAGAATGATAGTGGTATTTAAATTTTTAGGCTCGTGTTCTCAGATCATTTGATACCACATTCTTATTTCTAGCATTTGTGTATGACTCATACAGATATTGGGGAACACTTCTTTGTGACTCATTTCTTTGAGTCTAATTTTGTGACATACAATGATCTTTTAATTTATGAAACCAACCATTAGCACCTCTAAAATAAATTTTATTTGACCATTGAGTTTTAAATGTATCCTTTTTTTCCTTGATGAAAGTTATTATTCTTATTCCTTCTATTTAAATATCTATATTGATATGCATGATTATATTTTTCTTTGTTATATTTTGCCTTTATAAAATTGTCACTTTTATTTTTTGATTTTTTAGACTATTCCCCTTTATCTTTTGGGCTTCCAGTGACTTTGAATATCGATGAGGATACGGGTTCAATGTATTCAAGTCTTGTTTTGCCATGTGTCTTTCGACCTACATATATCTTTTCGAGATCCATCTTAGTGCTACAACTTAAGTCACTAGATGTCCTCAAATCCTGATTTTTTATTTTTATATGTTGCACTTTAACTTTCAATTAACCTATCTCATTTAGATGTGACTCATAATTATTTTTACTTTTAACCTCCATGATTTTTGTCTCACCTTCTTTGATCTTAGTCTCAAGTTTAATATTTTTTACATTTAAATCCTCAATTGTTCTTTTCTTTATGAGTAAGATTTTATTTGTGATTATTAAGCATGATTTATAACTTATCACAGTTTTGTCATTTCACTTTATTATTCAAGGATATATTTAAAACATCACAATTGTACTTATCATCATCATAAAATGGATTTAGAAATACCTCACTTGTTTGCTTTGATGAGACTGATCCGGTCGCTTGTTGTTTTAACTTTATCGTCTTGCTCTTGGACATTGTTGCAGTCTCATCAACCGTGATTGGAAAGAAACCCTTCTTAACATTCACCACAAGAGTTATATTTTGTTCTTCCTCATCTCCAAACTATGAGCGGGAATATTTCACTTCAGTCTCAACCTGGTTATTATCTTCATACACATTGATTAGTGCATACCACATATTATAAGCACTAGTCATATCATCAAATAATGATCCATTTGACTTGCTAACCGAGTTGAGAATGATATTTACCGCATAACCATTATTTTCTTATATATTTTGGAGTTTGTAGTTAATTTCTTGGTAATTTCATCAAATCTTGATATATATCTCCTCTCTATAATTTACCAAATGCTAAGAATATTCAGATAATTGACCATACATCTTTTCTAATTAATACATTTTTTGGTAGTTTGGCCAAATATCGGAGGTTCTTTAATATAATTAATTGATACCATTATGGATCTAAAATAAATAAATAAAGTGTGCCTCGATTTGAATAACCTACTCTCATACCACTTTATTGTTCCTAACGACACTGATGATGCGCAATAAAAGAATATTAGGTTAGTTTTGTAATTAAATACCAAGAATTAAAGTAATAGAGAGAAAGAAAGAACACAAAAATTAACGGAGTTCGGCTATAACGAGCCTACGTCTTCGGGACCTGCAATCACCCAAGTCGATTACGCCGACTCACTAAAACATAGTGTTCATACAACTATAAACTTTCGATCCAATACACCAAGTAAATGGGCAACTAACAACCAATAAAATAATGAGGGCAACACCTCTAATAAGAACAAATCTCACGAAGGAGAAAACACTCAATAATCACTCTAATCTAATCTATTAAAGGTTTAGTGAAGTAATCTTGAGATTAGAATAGAATATTTTAAAGTTTCAAAGATTTAGCAGTGACGGATAGGGTTTCTCAAAGTTATGGCCGTGAAAAATCGTCAATTGGGAGAGAAGAAACTTTATCTTTTATAATCGGAAGCAAAACAGGCAATAAATCGGGAATATCTATTGCAACGGTTGTATAACCGTTACAACAGTTACATAAGCATTATGACGGTTGTATAAGCATTACAACGATTATGAAAAGTTAAAAAATTGAACTATCCGTTGCAACAGATATAACAACAGTTACAATAGATAGTTCATTTTTGGCTCTGAAGTAATTTGGACAAAATTTATATATGATTGATTTATTTCATTATAACGGTTATGATAACAGTTACAACAATTATTGCTTGAAATACACTAAAAATGATTCTGATATCATCCGTTACAATGGTTATGGGTTCTGTTACAACGGTTAGGGTAAAATATCTTTATTTTCTTTGTTTTTATCTCAAGATTATTTTGATTACCTTGTTTATTAAAAATCTAACTTAGCATATCTTTATTCTTGAGATCTTCATGTAATTTGGTCTAAATCTATTATTCTTTTCTTTAAAGCTTAATATTCAATTTTTAACATACTCAAAGAAAAGATTAAATTCATATGTAATTATTTTGTAAATCAATAAATACAAAAATGAAAATTATTTACAACAACATTAACCTTTTAGGAAAGGACGATAGTATCGTCATGAGGACCTTCCACATCGTCTCGGTCCTTTTCAGAAAAAGATATAGTTTCCTCAGACCTTGGTCATTTCTTTTCGACATTCATTATCGAAAGAAACTTGCTTTGATACTGATAACTTTGACGAGCTTGTTTTGTGTCACCCCCGATGCCAGCACCTTGCTAATGACATTGACCGATTTGTTCCCGACTGGATTTATCATCTTCATCACCTCGCTTGCCTAATTTATCGCCATGCAGATCTTCTCTTCTTTGATTAGGCTTTCTAGAAATGACCTTTTGAAACTTTCGTTCTGACCCATCATATCTCGATGTGAACTTCTTATAGAAGTCTCGGCTGATAAACCTAGTAAGTTCTCTTTGTCGACCAACTTTTCGAGGATATCTTTTAGCTAAAGACAATCGCTCGTGTTGTGACCGTTAGACATACGAAAGTGACACATTGATTCGTATCTTTCACTTCGAATAACTCTATTTTGAGGGGTTTTGGTATGCTGAAGGTAATCTTAATGATCTCAAAAATTTTCGGTCCGGGTTTTGTTAGTTTGGCATATGTGGTGAAATGAGGGTGGTACTCAAGGGGAGGGTTCAATTGCTTGTCTTCTCGTCGGATGCCTTTAGAGCGGTCACGTCCATTTTTTTCATCTACCATTCTTATTTTTGCGTGATGTAACGGATGGTGACCATCATTTTTCTTGCCCCTCAACATTTTCTTTCCTCTCAAAAACCCTTATGCAAATAATAAGAATTGTTGGAGTGTTTTGGAATTTTGCGCCAGAGAAGCGAATCAGAGTGTCCCTGGACCCCGATCTCAAAGACCTTTCTTTATCATCGCAAGAGCCAATTCTTTATTGTAATTATGAATCTTTCGGGAAGTTTTGATGAAGCAGTTCACATATACCCGAGTTTTTTCTTTCCGACCTTAGATAATCTCAAATAAGGAATCACAAGACATGCGGGTTGTTTCAAAGTTGGCATAACGTGCCAAAAATTCCTTTACGAATTCTCCAAAGTTATTGATTGACCTCTTAGAAATTCTCATGTACCACTCCCAAGCTTTAACTTGAAGGCAAATAGTTAATAAATGACACATAATTGCGTAAGAGACCTCAAACACCCTTATTTTTTCCCGAAACCCGAAAACGAAGGTTTCGTGATCTTAACTGTTATCATTGCCCTTGAAATTATCCAGTGTCAAGAAGTTAAAGGTCAACATGACCTCGGCGTAGATATTCTCCGCCAATGGGCTATCATCGACATTGAGGAATCCACGCTTGAGTCCTGCATCATCGGCCAACCTTTTATCGATGCATTTCTGGACTAAACACTCAATGTGAGTGATATCTATCGAAGCATTTAATCGTTGTTAAACTTGAGAACGATTGTTAGTAGATGAGTTTGAAGACTCATGGTTGCTCGGGGCCTGTCCGCGCTTGTGATTATTAACTATGGGAGGTTGTTGTGGCTCTCCCGCTGTCTCGGAGAAGGTGGGGGTGATATTTGTTGTGAATGTGGTTCTTCTCGAGATTGGATTAGTGTGGTTTGTTGAAAATTATTGAGGCTATGATATTGGTAACCACCATACTCTGGGTATGTGGTACTAATATACCAATAAGGGCGATAACTTTGTTAGTCAATGTATGGGTAGTATGGCCATTGATAAGAATGTTGATAAGAATGTTGAAAAGGTTGATATGTGTAAGTGTAATCTGTATTATATGACCGTTGGAATGGAGGGTGCTGAACAGGAGGAGGTTGATGTATGGATTGTTCAGCATGAGTAGAGTGAGGTGGAACGTGTTGAGTTAGTTGGACGAATGCTTCGTCCCTTCCACGATCTTCATGAGGGAGATGCGTTGATGAAGGTTATGAACATGAGGTTGTTGCGCGTCGCCTGATTGCATGCTCGTCATAGGAGTGGTAATCACTGGTGGGCGCCAAATGATACGTGTTGTTTACCGATCACCGAGAGGGGAATTCGACAGGGTTTTACTCTTTCCTATAGTCTGTCTGGTGTGTATATGTGAATGTGTGTGTGTCCAAAACTCATCCCTGACATATCGGGGATAGGACTTATATAGGTTATATTTCACGCCATATGACCGTTGGGCCGTTTCAATCGCTGTCTTCGGGATGAGAGTTATGACATTTAATGTCGTGCATGTGCATTCACGACACGTTATGTCGTGCATAGATATTCATGACATTTAATGTACGCGTAGACATTCAAGACGCTTTAATTTGAGGTTGGGCATTTGGCGGATAAGAGAAATTCTGAGTTTATAGAAGCCTCCGAGTTGAGTCTGGATGCCTAGTCGAGCCTTTAAGTGGTATCGAGTAGGAGATCCTATCAGATTTCATATTAAAAATGAATTATTTTTCCCGTAGAGTGTGCTCGAGAAAAACTAAATAGAGGGGACGAGAGGCTATGAAAGGAGTTATTTGCTCCATAAATATATTTAGAAAAAATGATGTACTTATGTTTTGTATAAATATGACCATTTTATCCTTTAATTGTGAACTGGAGCCAAAATAACAAAGGATTATTTGATAATTTTTATTGGTGTTCCCTCTTTACCCTAGATTACACTCCGATTTAAGAATTACTGATTTGGATTCCGTAAAGGGAAGAAGTTACGCCCTTTACCATTCTTTCCCATCCAATTTTTTTCTCTGAAATAAGTAACAAACTTTTTTTCCCCTTGCTCTTCCCTCCTCTCCCCTAGGCTACCCCGAGTGAAGCACAGTCTTAAAGAACATAATTATAAGCAAAATTTGGAATAACAACGATTTTTAATGACCATGATATACCTAGCTACTTCATGAAAAAAAAAGTTCAAAAAAAAAAAAAAGTACCCAGGACCACACACATTAAATATTTAACTTCAATCCACCAACATGCATCGAAAGGTCAGATGACAGAGTATATTATGTGATGAGGACATGTACTCGAGGATAGTGCTGTCATTTTTTTTTACCTATTTATCCAATTTATATCTTGGTCAATAAGATAAATATATAAAAATTTTCTTTCGCTAATTTATTTAATATGAATATAAATAAGTTTCTTTATTCAGTAAATAAGCATCAATATGAATAAAGATTATTTCGTACTCATTACCCTATAAGATGAATTATTAAAAAAATAATTTATACTATTTCAAATATAATAATATTATGTAATATTGTCTTCTCTTTATAATACAGATTTAGTTTATTTGAGTCTTACGAGTTAATTCTTTCTTCTATTTCTAGTATAAAAATTTGAATTACTCAATTATAATTATTATGTTTTCTCTTTCCAATATAAATTAGTTGCTTTAAGAATTTTCTTTCAAAAATGAAATAATTATAGTATACCACTCAATTTATTTGGACAAATTATGATTGACATTTTCAAACAAAGTAGTATGCATTTTTATTTAAAAGTTAATTAATTGATTATTTTAAATTATTATATAAAAATATCACTTAAAATGATGAAGAGTCAGTAGAGCAAGTAAAATACATATAAAATATTATCTTTTTATAATTTATTTATTTTGGAATTAAACAAGTTGAAATTTATTACATATCTATATTTTAATTTTACATTAATAAAATAAAATTGTATTTGTACAATATGTATATATAATTATCAGTTAGCCTCATTATTCATTTATATTTAACGGATAATATTATAGTATAAATAACTCTAATTTTAATATATAAAAATAAAATCTAGATAAAATAATTTCAAATAAATAATGAAAATAAGCAAGACCTATTTTTTTTTTTTTTTGTTGCTCGTATTGACAGTTCGACACCACTCAAATACCAACCTCCACCTCTCGTAATTTCATCCAATGAAAACTTGAAAAGTAGCCCATGTGCAACCTTAACCTTGCAACAAGATATCCTCTGGTACATAACATGGTGTTTCTTGTATGACTAGTGACTGCATCTGCGTTGCTGTTGTATGCACGGCACCCCACGGACTCTTTTCATTTTCTTTCTTTTTCATGGAATAAGAAGAAGAGTATATATATATATATAGGATTAATTAATGGCGGATGAACTTTTATTACTGGTACTGATAGTGTCGACTTTAAAAGAGATAAAAAATAATTACGTAATAATTTATAAGATGGCACGTTGTAATTTAGTAAAATCATTTGACTCCGTCAATTTTTGTTATATATCCACGCTAACACAATGTATACAATTCGACATAATGGTCATAGTTGTGATTTGAATATGCGGTGTATAACACGATGTACCTGCATTACTATTTAGTTGCTGAATCGAAAAATTCAAATCAGGCCCATTAATATATAAAGTTATTTGAGATTAATTAAGCTTAGAAATAAATCAGTTTTTCAAATTAAGCCGCAAACTTTTCCTAAAAAAATTAAGCTGCACATTTTTCTAAAAAAATTAAGTCGCAAGCTCATTTAATAGCTTTGATAGTGATCCCATTTAAAATAGCTCCTATACAAATTTATGATTTCAAGACAAATTAGTGTTAATTGTTATGTCTGTCATGTGCAGATTGCACATCAAACAACAAATACTGGGATAATTTTTTATGACCACCTGCAGAGGTCGCTACATCCAAATGCGCCGCAGAAGATCTTATTCTATCAAATTGCACCTTGTTTGTTTGCTAATGATTTTGTTTTTCCTTTGTAATTTGCCTGGCGAGTACTCGAATTTATCAATTATTGACGGCATTATATATTATATTGGTAATGGAAACAAACTTTTGTCCATATCGTCGACAGGTAAACAAAATAGCAGGTTTGATGTAACATTTTATGGGATTCTAATGCAGTGATTTACTGGTCAAAATATATTGGTGATTGAGTGGCATTTGTAAATCAGGGAAATTACGTCTCGGCGGTCTATAATGCTCTGTTTTGTTAAAAAAAATGCATTTTTAATAGAACATTCTTTTTGTAATTCGAATGGAGTGAAAAAAATTTAGCAATCATAATACTGGTTGTACTACCAGTATAGAGTATCAGTAATCGCAATTACTCATTACTACAACTGTAATTCAGATTTCATCCCGATAATATAGTTCTCAAATAAATAATTAGTAATATAAAATTTGACATTAAAGAAAATTTAGATATAATATTTTTAAATGCTAAATAATATAATTAAACACATAATGATCGATAAAGGAACATATAAAAAAGTTGAGATCATTTTAAGAGTTAATACATATATTATTTTAAATGAGGAGAAATATTATTTTATATGAGCCCTTGAATTTAAGAAGATGAAGAGATTTAAATAAAATTAATGATAAAAAAAATGATGATGTGACATACTTATAGAGATTAATTTTTTTTTTTTTTTAATGTGTTAAGAATTTCATGAGAATCCGATGGATAGTCCTGAGTTGAGAAACGTCTCGGTTCTGATTTTTTTGTCAAAGGAACTGATAAAAAGAATAAAGCAGAAACCGAAAATCAGAGAATCTTTATTGGAATAATGCTTTTCATTCCATTCTGAAGAGATGTAAGTATCAGAATTACTCATTTCAGGGGCTTTTTTTGCCTTATTATATCATATTTTTTCTAAAAAAATTAATTCATTAAAAAAAGCAAATATATGACATAATATGAAAAAAGAAAGCCATTAAAGATGAATGATGCTTTATGTAAGGGCATGGGTTAACAATGCAAACATTATAAATGTTCTGGTAAAATTAAAACTAAAAGGTGTGAAGCTCAATTCTCAATTTCTCACATAATTGATATTTATTTTTCAGTAAATCAGAAGATATCCGGACACTAGCTGACGTTTACGTTAGTTCCGCCCCTGAATCTCTGATTCATTCATTTCTTATCTGATGACTCTGCTCGGAATAACAGAATTGAAGGATAACAGGTGATTCGAACTCTTACAGGATATACAAAAAATCTTTATTGCACATTGTTATAATTATAAATGACCGTGCATGGTCACACCATTATCATTGTGGCTTCTCAAAGTTGGCACACATTAATTATTTACACGGTTTTGGTCGTATGTACGCGGTAAAAACATTATGAAATTCCAGTAAACTTTTTGGTTCAATGATAAATTGATAATTCTTCATCTGTTTTCTTCAATTTAAAAATCTGAGATTAGGTAACAGGATTGAAATTCCAGATAAACAGACAAAACGATCCGGATTTTCAGCAGATTTAAAATAAATAAAAGATTCATGCTATTGCTATGTGCCAACAATCAAGAGTCTGGACTCATGCGTGCATGCGCTCTGCTTAACCAACAACCTACAGTCTAGACTCTAGACCCATGCGTGCATACAGAAGGAGAGGATTCTCTTCAGAATTATAAAATTGAAAAATATTACGGTGATATTAAAATTAATATTAAAGTCAATTTCAGTATTTATGTTAAATGAGTTAGTATTCAAATTTATTAAATTTTGTATAATATTGTCGCCATTCAAGTTAACAATATATATTATTGAAAAGTAAAAGTATAATAAAAAATAAATTGAATAATAAAAGGGAAGGAATCCCTTGACAATGGTTTATCTTTGATAATTTTGACAATGAATCTACAAATAAATACAAAAAATCATAAAAATAAAAATATAGATTTGTTCTTCTACTTATAAATTAATGATGAATTAAATTTCATGTAATTTCATTATGATTTGATAGTCCATAAAAAATCATCAAAATATTATGTAATTTGTAATGGTTCTAATTTAATGATCTTTAATAGACTATCAAATAATTATAAAATTGTATGAAATTTGAATCACCATCAATCGATAGTAAAAAAATTTATCTATAAGATTTTTTATTTTAAAAGTTTTTTCGTATTTATTTAAAAATCTATTGTCAAGATAACCATTGTCATGTGATCCCTTCCCATAATAAAATTAACTTAAATCCTACCTCATTTAACATGAACAATAAAGTCGGTATCGACTTTAATATCAATTTTTGTATCTATATATTAGCTCCCTTATAATTATTATATATAATATACTATAAATCTAATTTGGAAGTAACTCTTCAAATAGGGAAATTGTGGGGCTTGATTTGACAAAACGGCACCCCTCCACCGTAGAAGTGGAAACGGATCGGATACGGATGGATAATGATTTATCTTATTCACATCCGTTATATTTTTTGGATACGGATATGGATCAAATATTCGACGGATATCCGAATATAGATCGAATAACGGACAAATAAAAATATGAATATGAATATATTATTAAAAAATATTACATAATATTTTTGATAGAATCATTAATTATAAAAACTAAATATTAATTATTATATTAATAGTTCAAATATATTAATGAATTATAAAAATATGATACATTAACATAAATTAGATATAAAATAAATTAAGTATATAATATACACTAAAATATCTAATTAAAATATATAATAAAAATATTTTAGATATTTTTCGAATAATATCGAATCGAATATCTTTTGAATAATGTTGAATATTAATGAATAATAGCTAAATATTCTAATACGAATAGATAATAGTCAAATCGTATTCTTATCCGTCAAGTTTTTCAGATATAAATACACATACAAATTATATAATTTTCAATATTTCTCAAATCGAATCATAAATAAAATCGGATATTATCTAACCCATTAACGCCGCTACCTCTACGACTCTCTCTAGGGTTGCAAACAGATAGTAAAATATCTATTTTATCCGTGATCCGATTCGAAAAATAATAAAAATTATTCGATCCGTATCCGTATCCGTATCTGTATTCGTATCAAAATTTTTTTAACGATATGAATACGATTTGGCTATTATCTATCCGTAAATGTCCGTTTAGCTATTATCCTTCAATATCCGACATTATCCGAAGGTATCCGATCCGATATTATCCGATTTTATCCGAATATATATCCAAAAAAATCTCATTATGTATTTTTAATTATATTTTTTTGCATACATTACAAATCTAACTAATTATATATATAATTTGTACTAATGTATCATATTTTTTAATAATTCATTGATACATTTGAACTACTAATATAATGATAATTAATATTTAACTTTTATAATTAATAATTTTATCAAAAATAATATACAATTAATTTTTTAATGATATATATAATATTTTTACTTAATATCTAAAATATATCCGTATTTGTATATATATATCCGATCCGTATCTGATATCCGTTGAATATCCAATCCGTATTCGTATCCGAGATAATTTATATCCGAATTTGTATCCAAAAAATTATAACGAATATAAATATGATAAAAACGTTATCCGTTCATATCTGATCCGTTTGCAACCCTAGCTCTCTCTACCTCCTAAAATCTCGACTGATCTTGTGTAGGGGTGTCAATGGGTACGGTACGGATCGGGTGGAGACATTTTCATTATCATACCCATGTTAAATTACTCTTACCCATAACCTACCCTTACCCATTAAAATTAGACTTACCCATACCATATCCTTACCCGTTAAAATAAACGGTTAATGAAACAGTAATGGGTGCTAACGAATAATATTAATGTATTACTTAATTTATTATTATTTATAAAAAAATATATGAACTCATTCCGTTCATACAAATATATACCTATTTTACTAGTATAAAATAAAAATATAATTATGCAAACAATTCTAACTTGAGTCATTTTAAAATAAATAAATTTAAAAATAAGCATCTCTTGTCAAACTTTTTAAGTAAAAAAATAAAATATATTAAAAGCAAAAATAACATCTTGTCTAAAATAAAATCTAATATTGTCCATTTAATCATTTTAAGAAGTACTCTACTAAATATTATTTAAACATTATAACTTATAAGATGGTTAAACTTGAAAAATATGATAACTATAATTTTAGTAATTAACTCATAAAAATCGGGGCAACTAAGAATACTCCGAAGTTGTGCGTTAATAGTCTGGACCGAGTTTGAAACTACTAGCCATTAACGCATAACTTCAGGTTGTTCATACCAATTCCCTATTTTTTATTTTATTTACCAAAAAAATTATTACACGAGATAATTATATTGAAAATAATATAAGTTATTTTTTTAATAATTTACCCTATAGGGCAAACGGTTACGAAATAATTTTTACCCTTACCCTTATCTATTTACTTTACGAAATAAATTTTTTACCCTTATCTTTATTAAATAAGTTAACGAAAAAAAAATTATTCATACCCATTTTAACAAATATAATACGAATCAAGTAAATGAGTAAAAGAGTATCATTGACACTCTAATCTTGTGACACCCTTCACGCTCTTTGCTTTGTCTCTTTAGTCTGCTCCCAAACTTGGTCAAACCTTGCCTCGAAAAGTGGAGTCCAGAAAATATTTTTTAGTTTTTATCCTACTGAACACATGGTAGGTCTAGGTTCTTTCACGGAATGGATTTTCTAAACAAAAATTATATGCTGTCATTTCTATCGCTCTCTATTTTTAATTCTTCTGCATTATTCCAGTTTCACTGTCCACTGCAATATGTAATGCCACGCCCGATTATAGTATTTATATCATTATCTGAGTTTAACAAGAGGAGTACAAAAATAAATTATCTTAATTCAAGCTTCAAAGCATTGATTTTTCAAATATTAGAAATCTGATAGTTTTATTTACATAAATTAAAGATATAATAATTATTTGATGTTAAAATTATCATGATATTTTCATATAAAAATCAAGATAAATGGCAGCCACAGTCAACAATTTCAGAAAAAGGATAAACACAACAATAATAATACATTGGGGCTGATACAAATATAATTATATAAATGTGTTGAAAAATTAAGAGGTAATTAGCGGTTTGAGGTGACCAGTGCAAGATTGTGACAACACACACTCGTGCACACCATGTCAGTCTGCGATTGTTCTGCTCCGACTATGTTATTTTATTTCTTTTGCTAAACTCGTGTGGTTAGGATGTTCAAATCTAGGCATTTATTAGACAATAAATGTATACGGGTCCGTAGGTCTCAAATTTATACTTTCTGAAATTGGGAATATTTATATTGTTTATTTATATAATTACAGAGGAGTACAAAACCTCTTGAATACGGACACACGAATAGAAATCTTACATGTATTAAATTAGGGCTGCAAACGAGTGAGTTCATGAGTCGGACTTAGTCTAAGTTCCATTTATAAAAATTTGAGTCGAGTTCGGTTTATAGATTTTTCGAGCTGAAAAATCTAACTCAAGTTCGGGTTGTTATTATTCAATCTAGCTCATTTATTGGCTCACGAGACGATGCATGTACGTTGACTCGGTTTAATATTTAGATTTAATACATTTATAAACTATAAAATTAGTACATTTACAAAACTGATACAAGAGTTGATTCAAAATTGATATATCAACAAACTATATTTTTAATAATATCATTGCTTCACTAATTTGAACGGGTGGACCAACAAAAAAACTATCAAGTCACATATATGGATTGAGTCACGAGCGTGTAAGAGAAATCGTTAAACTACTAAGATGGTGAGATGATGAGAGATAATGAGGGATGAATTATCGGATTAGGGTTTGATAAAAAAAAACATATAAACTATTATCATTCGAGCCAAATCGAGCCATGAGCAGAGCCAATTTCAATTCAAACTCGGCTCATTTAACAATTGAATCAAATTAGCTCGAGCCCAAGCTAATTTCAAATTGAGCTACTAGCTCAAACTTTTTTATGCAGCCTCTATATTAAATTGCAAATAAAATTATTCTTGCATTCAAATTTGATGTACTTTATTTATATTTACATACAATGTATTGTGAAGTATAAATATTTATCAAAATATATATTTCTAAATCATTGTTACCGATTATATATAATTTTTTAAAATATTTGTATTTAGTATTGGATGCAAATAGGAAGTATAACTCATCTGAATAGTCTTAAGCCAAATGCTAAAGTATACAAAATCTAGGTTAAATCTTTCTAAATTTAAGTTTTTCAAATTTAAAGTACAATTGAAAAAGAACTGAAAATAAAAGTACGATTTAAGGAGGTGATGCAACTTTTTTTGGTTTAGCGTGTGTCAATTATTGATCCGACCCGACGAGTTAACCGATCCGATTTAATCCGACCGATTTGACATGATCCGAAAATAAATGGGTCGGGCATGAGTTTAATTTTTTTTTTCCAAATTTTATGATTTAGGGTCAACTTAAATAATTAATTATGTTTTTATAAGTAATTTTGTGATTTAGTACTACTTAAATATACACTAATTAATATTAATTATAAATTAATAAATATTTTATTACTTAAAATTATATAAAAATAATTAATAAATATATAATTATTTTACCGACGGATTTAGATTGGGCCATGGCCCCTATAAGTAATAAAATTTTTTAGTATTCAAATTTAATTGAAATTATATTAAAAATATAATAATAAATATGATCATTAGTCTTCTCTTATCTTCATGCTCCGCTACTTGAGCTATACATATAGTCCTACCCATCCTACCCATTAACACCCATAGTTGAGCTATACATATATATTTCAGATACTTGTAACTGTTCTTTTATCTATTCCAGTGTAATCTCTCTCCACCCTTCGAAGTTAATGAAGGATTAATTAATTATAATTGCATTAAGTTCTCGAAAGAGAAATAAAAAAGAAAGAAACCTCACCCACGTGGGGCCACACTTACCATGGAATTGAGAGTGAGAGGAAGAAGACAAAAGAGGTGCTCGTGCGATCTTGATTTGATTGATAAGCCCTTGTACCCCCAAAGCAGATATCACATAACTCACCGGTTATGCCCATAATTTTTTTTACTAATTCAAATAAAAAATAAAGAACACAATATGATTACGGTGAGAATATGCACTTTTAGTTAGACTTTAGTTTCAAAATTGGTCCCAATTAGTGGTATGATTATAGTTGAAATGTGCATTTTGAGCTAGATTTGAGTTTCAAATTCAATCTCAACTTGTTGGGACCGAATTTCAAATTCGATCTAACTTTTTTTTTAATAAAATTTTGATATTTTGATTAATTTTTTTAACTTTTTCAAACACTTTAAAGAAATATTATATGCTGCCTGATGAAGTGTGAAGATAAATGAGTGCAGTATTAACTAAAAATTCAATGATTGTTCTTCATAATTTTTTAATTATTATATATAGATTATTTAATGATTAATTAGTGTATTTATATTTTTTCTTGTAGCAAAGCAATGATCAAGCCATCTAAGCAAAGATGGAGCGAAATTACCGTTAATAAATTAAGCTAGAGAGTTGACTGATAAAAAAATCAATTTATTGGTATAATTTTTAAATTTAAATAAATAGTTGAAGAATATATAAATATAAGTATATTTTTTGATCAAATATAACTAAGTATTTGATAGATAATAAAATGATATCACATAATACCAACTATTATTATAAAAAATGACAAAATAACCATTGTTAAGCCATGCCTCCTCACTTATTAATGCACTCACTTTCATAGTTTTACTTTATCTAACTTCTTATGTTAAAAAACAAGCACAATTAAATGTTACGTAGTTAAATTAAATGCATGATCATTCCAATAAGTGAACGTTTCCTAGTTAAAAATATCCTAAATCAATAAATCCTAGAGTTTTTTATATGAAGACATAAGATAAATACATATGTTGTTGTTATTACGGTTGATTTTAATTTCCATCTGGATCGCTTTTGTGCTATTAATTTGGTTTTCATATGTTACTAGTTAGCTCTTATTTCCTATGCGGGGCGGAGCAAGCCTTTCTGTTTGGGAGGAAAAAATATTTTTTTCTAATGGAGGAAAAAAATTAAAAAAATCTTCAATATAAATATTTTTATATTTTTTAAAATATACATAATTATAAGGATGATTTAAAAAAAATCGATCAGGGGGCGACGATCCTCTTGCCACCATGTGGCTCCATCACTGTTCCTACTTCTTCCTACCCATCTTTCTATCTTATTTCTAATTTTGTTGAATTTTACAAATAATATGATACTTTTTCATATTATTCGTGAAAATTATATATTTTGTATTGTTATTAAAATATTAATTATTTTATTTTATTATTTCATAATAAAAATAAGAAAATAATTTTAAAAATATATTTTATATCATATTAAAATAATAAATTACATAAAAATAAAATACTAATATCTCCGATTTGTACTCATTTTTGATAATTTTTATTGTGTAGTTGAGTCTTACGTGTTAATTTATGATAAATACAAAAGATTTTTTTAGTAATTCAAATAAAAAAAAAAAGAGAAATGATATGATTACAGTCGAAATATGCAATTTTAGCTAGACCCGAGTTTTAAATTCGGTCTTAGCAAAGTCCATCCCAATTTTCGGTTATGCATTGAAAAAAAAAAGGAAAAGAGAGCCATATAGATATAAATATATGAGTTGGAGTGCTATGTATAGAGTAAAACTAATATGCTCTTAGGAGCACAATGCCCCTCTGTGATCCTAACTCAAAAAAATATATCAAATAATCTTTAAATTTTGATTTATCACTCTTATTAAATTCTTCATATTGAAATCTTATAGGGTACAAAAATTTGGAGTGTTTCGAGTTTTCTAAGTCACTCTTTTCAATTTTTGAAAATCAACTCTAAAAAAATAATAATAATATATTCAATGTTTATATATTATTTAAAAAAAAAAAAATGACTTAGAAAACTCAAAATACCTTCAATTTTTGAACCCCACAAGATTTCTATATAAAAAATTTAAAGATAGTGATAAATCAAAGTTTGGAGATCATTTGATATACTTTTTGAGTTAGGATAACGGAGGGGTTCCGTGCTCCTAGGAGCACGCTAGTCTTACTCGCTATATATAATATTTATTTTTTTATACTATAATATTTTTTAAAGTTTAAGTGATCAATCTGTATACTTAAAATGACTGACATACCAAAATCTAGTTGGGATTAAATTTTATATTTTTAAATTTTTAATTATTTTTAGATAGTTAAAAAATCATTTGATTTAATTATTATGAGCCATTTAAAAGAAATGATATTCTAATTATCTAAAATAGTAAAAAATATAAAAATAAAATTTAGTCTCTAATTAGATTTATGTATGTAAATAATTTTAAATATTTCAGATCAATTATTTAAACTTTGAGAATGAAAAAATGATCTATAGGAGGCGATTTATATTATGCACTATAGCTTTACTCTAAATACCGTTGTTGTTGTTCATATTAAACTAATTATTTATATCTATAATTCTATTATGTATATTCTTTTACAGACAAGGCATCGATGATGATATTTCTTAAATATTTTTCATATCCTATATAACACGGGACTGTCAAGTATTTATTATTTTACACGTACTGCTTAAAAGTCAAAATGAAATCATTCCATATATATATAAAAAAAAAAAAGCAAACTGTTTCTTTGTATAATATCGTCGATCGGAACACAGTGAGAAAAATAAATGACCACTCAACCATCCGAACAAAAATATAATATTTGAGCTGTTGCTTTTCCATTAATCTCTGTTTTGTTTTCTAATCGAAATCTATATGAAACAACCAGCTTGAGAAAAAAAGATTTGCTGTAATTTGAGTTATTGTATTACTTTTGCGTCAACAGTAATGAATAACTTATAAAAGATTTGCTTTAATTTGTGAGACTGTCTCAAGATTAGATAATGTATTTCTTGATGTTTAAAAATTTCTATGAAAATCGGTGGGAAATGAAAGAATTGGAAAATGCCATTGTTTAAGCCAAGATTTACAATTAAGAATGAAGTTTCTCAGAAAAAAAAATAGACTAAATTGGGTGACATAATATTCTATACAAAGCAAATATAATTAGGTCTCACCGTAAAAATCCTGCTAAAACTCGATGTCGGTATCGAAGATTTCATTGTTCAAAATTCCTTCCTAATCGCTCAATTATTTATATACCAATTTTACCCCTTTTAAAGTATTGTTTTGTAAAAAAAAAAACTAAAGAAATTTGGTAAGTCACTGTTTTTAAATTTTAACCATTGAATGTACAATAATATTAATCGTTCCGGTCAATAGAATTCAATTGTAACAAAATTTAACCATTGAATGTACAATAATATTTAAGCATTGAAAGTACAAAATTTACCCAAGAATTCCTTTAGTTTTTATTCGGTTGCAGTCAACAAAATTCAATTGTAAATTATCTTTATTGAAATCAATCGAACTCACTTCAATATGATTGCCGGAAGTTACAAGAGGCAAACTATCTCCATTCAAAAAGACTTGGGAGTTAATTTAAATTTGTCCAACAAGTTCATTTACTACTTATTAAGATAATGTAGATTGCATGTCCGAAAATTTATTGAAAATTTGTTTTAGAAATGCATACAATTTATAATACATAAAGTGAGTTGAGATTTCAAACTTTTTAACTATACTACATCATCATTTATATTATTCATTATATTTTTTTCTCCTCATTTATATTTAATCGGGTGGCTTAAAAAGTTTCAAATCTTTCTTTATTAAAAAAACGTGTGTTTGATGTACTTCATGTACAATTTAATTTTTAAATGAAATCAATCTTTTTGTCTTCTTTTGTATGAAAAATTGTACTACTAATTATCTTATCATTATTACATACATCTTTTTTTATGTCATATACACCTTTAATACTTTAATAACTATCATTTATTTATTATATATAATTATTTTTATATAATTATATATTTTAAAATCTTTAATTTATTTTTGATATTTATTTTTTTTGCAAGGCGAAGCCGAAAAACAACCTAGTATAATGAAGTATGCATATGAGATATCAAATAATATTATGCAGATGTAAAATATTCTTTCATAAATTTAGATAATATTAATGTCATAATATAATTATCACAAGATATTTTATATTTTTATTAGATATACTAGTTTTTAAAATTTTGTGGGCTGATAATAGCTCCGCCCATGTGTTTCAGAGCTGCATGCGATCGTGCCCAATCAGCACATCTGTATTAATTGTTAATTGCAGCATTGCAACTAATAAATTGTAGAGATGAACAATGGGCATTCAACAATCCTATATAAGGAGGCGCACTCGTTCAAACCAGAAAAAAAGGTAGAGGAGGGGAAAGAGAAAGAGCTCCATTTTCTAAGTTCTCTCTCATCACTAGACGTTCCGTCTCAATTGTGGGGGTGTTCCCTTGTTGTGTCCCAAAACAGAGCAGAAGTGACAAAAAAAGGGCGCGAAAATGGTGATTTTGGGGATCATACTTGGTTTGATGTTTGGTGTGTTGTTTGTATGTACCGGTTTGTTGAGATGGAATGAGCTGAGATATAGAAAGAAGGGGTTGCCACCTGGTACCATGGGGTGGCCTCTGTTTGGAGAAACAACAGAGTTTCTCAAGCAAGGGCCTTCTTTTATGAAGGCAAGAAGACTTAGGTGAGAGTTCACTTAAAAATGGATACTTGTGCAATATTCTGTGATTTATTTCAATTTTTGGAATGCTTTGTCAGTAGGTTCTGCAGTTCTAGGTGATCAATTTTTTTTTTCTCTGATAAAAACTGGAAGTTGTTTTCTTTTAAGAGTTACTTTTGGGACAAAAACGAAACTGAAAAGGTTTTACAAATGCTCTATAGTTCATTTTTACTGGGAAATTACACACATGTAAATGGAAGTATATGCGCGCTGATTTCTAGTTACTCTCTTCCTTTTTCATTCTATATTAAATTTTGATAGGAGTGGAATAACATATAAAGGGTTAATTCGTTTTTCATTTATTTTATTTAATGGGATTTATAATGTGGCTTTTGGGTTGTCCTTCTATGTCAAATAATAGATAATATCTTTAAAAGCAATTTATAGATTTATTTTTATTTTTTTCTTGTTACGATAGATGGCATTTGTCTATTTGATATTTGATTTGATGAACCAAGAAAAATATTTTTGCTGATCTGGAAAGGGAATTGGCCTAAAGGTGTGCCTGATTTTATAGAAAGGCTGTCTATCAAAAGCCCATCTTACCCCACTGTTCCAGATTGGATGCCTCTCTTCTTCCTTCCCTTTTTACAATTTTAACCCTGTATCATTCATCAATTTAATCATTGTTTCCCTTTATCCATATTCCCTTTTTTCGATGTGCTCTGTTTTGCCCTTGGAACTTTCGGAGAATCATCTTTCCATCCTTTTTATCCATCTCCTTGTTGCATGCATACATTACGTTATATGAATTCTCCATGCGACCCATTTTAATTCTCTAATTGGAGCTCAATTGTTATATTGAGGAACCGTACATTTTGATATATGTCAGTACTCCGTCGAAAGAATCGAAAAGTGATTTGACCATTCACCAATATACAGTTGAAAATCATTTCCTCATTCTAACAGCATTTTTTATCTTTACTGTTTGTTAACAGCTATGGGAATCTATTCAAGTCACACATATTGGGTTGCCCAACTGTAGTATGCATGGATCCGGATGTAAACCGGTACATACTGTTGAGTAAAGGCAAGGGGTTTGTACCGGGCTACCCACAATCCATGCTTGACATTTTGGGGAAGTGCAACATAGCTGCGGTGCATGGGCCCACACACAAGGCCATGAGAGGTGCTATGTTAGGTCTTGTTAACCCTGCCATGATCAGAGACCAGCTGTTGCCAAAGATTGATGAGTTCATGAGGTCCCACGTCAGCAACTGGCATGGAAAATTAATCGACATACAACAGAAAACTAAGGAGGTATTTATGTTATCTTTTGAGTACTTTGCTATACTTCCTTCCAAAGAATATTCTTCTCTGAGTCTGAGACATGGCAGAACCAATCTTAGGTTGTAACAGGGGAATACATCAAGTACCAACATAAAGTAACTCTTATCGTTGAGTCAAAATTGGCAGTCACAGTACAACTACAAAGTGGATGCTTGAGATTCTAAACAGACCACTGTTTGTTCTGTTTAGTTACCCAATGTCAGCCCATGAAAAGAAAAGAACTAATCAAAAGAGAGAATCTCTGTTCTGAAAGAACGATTGAAGAACTGATTGGACACCTGTTTCTGCCAGAGAGTACTAGGCGTTTTACTATAGATTGGGTACTTACTGTGTTGTCTATGATGTGATACTGTAGTAGAGTAGTATTTTCACTATTTTTGTTGAACTAATCATTTTGTTTGTTTGGAATAAATGACTATTTTATTTGGGAAATAACATCAATATGTATTTTTGCAGATGGCATTGCTATCCTCACTTAAGCAAATAGCTGGAATAGAGGCTGGTCCCTTGTCAGATGCACTAAAAGCAGAGCTATTCAAGCTAGTATTAGGCACACTTTCTTTGCCCTTTAATTTCCCAGGAACCAACTACTACCAGGGGTTTGAGGTAACTAAATATATATAGTGATATACAATTTAATTGACAAAAAGATTCTTAATTAACTTTGATTATT
This sequence comes from Schoenoplectus tabernaemontani, assembly GCA_037127355.1. Classification (NCBI taxonomy): domain Eukaryota; kingdom Viridiplantae; phylum Streptophyta; class Magnoliopsida; order Poales; family Cyperaceae; genus Schoenoplectus; species Schoenoplectus tabernaemontani. Next base: position 19,270,319 of record CM073745.1, read on the forward strand.
ATACTTTATTTCTAACTTGATCTGTTGTTCTGCTTTTTCTTTTATTTTCCTTGTTAAATGGTAGGCAAGGAAGAAACTAGTGGTGATGTTGAGAGAGATTATTGAAGAGAGAAGAGCTTCCAACTGCCCCAAAAATGACATGCTGGATTCCCTTTTGGAAAATGATGAAAATTCAAAGGCAAAACTGACTGATGAGCAGATAATTGACCTCATAATTGCCCTTATTTATTCTGGTTATGAGACTGTTTCTACTACTTCCATGATGGCTGTAAAATATCTTTCAGATCACCCATCTGTTCTTGAAGAACTCAGGGTAAATACTTTTCACCTAGTTAATTTCTTAATGTTAGTTATTAAAAAAAATGCAGTCCATTGAAGATTTTTTTAAACTGATTTGCAGAGGGAGCATTCAGAAATTAAGAAACAAAAGATCAGTGATTGCAGAATTAACTGGGAGGATTACAAATCGATGCGACTTACCCGTGCCGTAATTTTTGAGACATTGAGGATGGCCACTGTTGTCAATGGAGTTCTTAGAAAAACAACTCAAGATGTAGAGATAAATGGTTAGTTAAAAACTTAACACAGTTTATTTGCAATATTGTGTATTTTGGTGAATGAATTAAATTTAAATCTAATGGAATATTTATCTGCAATTGTTTTCAGGTTATGTGATTCCGAAAGGCTGGAGAATATATGTGTACACAAGGGAGATAAACTATGACCCTTATTTGTACCATGAACCTCTTGCCTTCCATCCATGGAGATGGCTGGTATGTACAAGAAGTTTATCAATTAAAGTTCTATTTTAATTAGTTTTGTGTGATATGCTTAATGATCCAATGATTTTATTTTACCAAATTAAATAGGACACAAATATCGAGTCACATCACCATTTCATGTTGTTCGGCGGAGGCGGGAGGTTGTGCCCCGGTAAGGAGCTAGGTATCGCTGAGATCGCAACATTTCTGCACCACTTCATCACCCAATATAGGTTTGCTTCTTTTGTGTCTGTTAATTTCTATTTTTATATTATAATAATAATTCCATAAGAAATGTATTATGAGTTCATAAGAAATGCAATTGTGCTAATTAATTTTCTTTTGTTTTTGTGTTCCTTCTTTCCTTGCAGATGGGAGGAGGCTGGAAAGAATGAGATAATGAAATTTCCAAGAGTGGAAGCTCCGAATGGGCTGCACATTAAAGTATGGGAGAATTAGCGAGAGATTTTGCTTGGTATTTTGTACATAGGTTTAGAATTTAGATCGGACCTTACGTACTAACAATGATAGAGCAAGCATGGTGGTGGATGGCATCTTCTTGATTAGTGCCTTTTTGTAAGAATTATTAGCCTCTCGATCGGCTTTTATGGCTTTCCCTTTTTGTAAAAATGTGATTTCTAAGAAATTCATGTGCCAGTGGAAAGCAAGTATTAATTTCCACCAACTGTTTGACTTGTTAAACTTTCTAGTTCAAGCTTCTCCCAAGAGAAGCCCATTCTTAACATCGAATATTAGTAAATATACATGTCTAAATACAGAAGAGAAATTGTAATTCTTGAGATATTACTTCCTCTTAAAATATCCTTCTCAAGTCAATTCGAAGTAGCTGCAGGCCACACGGTGTAGTTCTTAATGCAGGTAAGGTGTTCGATAAATTGCTTTGAGACGACCATAAACACTACCAACAACACCGTAGCCATGCCCGCAACCCACATATTCTCTCTTAATTGGACCCCCGCTATTGATATTGTTAGAAGTTCCATTTTTAAGTTAGGAATTTAGGATAACCCATGAGCACGAGGTGTTCGATCGAATGTCTCCGAGGGCAATGCTAACTCCATGTGCCCATACACTGACAATGATGCCTGTAACCAGAGCAATCTCAGTCTCTGACTCTCTGCCACGGCATCCTCGACTTGGGCAGCTCAATAACGCGCATACACTTTACGCGAAAAGAAAACCATACCTAATTAGATGATTTATTTTTTATTTAATTGGAAAATTTTATTAATTTGGAATACTATTTGTCTTTATTTTGTTATAACTTCTTGGTAGAAAATAAAGTTGAGATATTTTTAAGGCGGGACTGTATTCTTATTATATTTCATTCTCCACTCTACGTATTGATTGTGTCCAAAACTTTTTTTTTTTGAGGAATTGGTAGCAGCTGCAATTGTGTCCAAAACATTTTTCTTTTAATCTCATGAATCTCTCTTCTTTTTAAATCGAAACCTCGATTTTATATCCTTAGGTAGCAAAAACAATAGGAAAGGAGTTATATCATATGACCACATAGGCACGTACCCATTTTTCATTAATTGATGTCGGAGCAAAAATCTTATCAAGATTTTTGCATCTTTGAAAGGATGGATGGGAATTATTTGCCTGAATCTTATAACACCAGATCATACCAGTACAGAGAAGTTACTGCTATGAACGGCGTTTGCTTAAAAATACTTATTTAGAACTAATTAATCAATTATCAAAGTCATCAAATAAAATTGGTTGTCTTTCAGGAAGCCAAGCCAAATGGCTGCGCGTTGATTTATATGAAATTTATAGGCAATCTTAAATTATTAACCTGTTATCCTGTTGGGTCTGGAGTTTGGAAATATGACAAACTCCTAGCAAAGGAAACTTGATTGAAACTAATGTTGGCCCGTAGAACAAATCTTAAAGCAGATCATAGTAATTGAGATATCGTACAGAAATTAAAGTAGCTAAAGGCCCATTGGTGTGGTTCTATAGCTGCATTTAAAAATGTTGAAACTCTACTATAGATAATGAACCAACACGGTGTTTCTCTGATTTGTGGATAACCAGAGCAGTCTTATTGATATTTACAAATTGTCAACATAATGGGATGGTTTTTTGCTATGTGTAGCACTGACCACGAGCCGAGCTAAAATTGAGTCTAGATGAAATCAAGCCGAGCTAATTCGAACTCGAGTTGAGCTCGAGCTCCATACTGAACTCAATTATTATAATTTTTATATTTATTTTAATATAATTATAAATAATTAGAGTTGATATAACTAATATTTCATTAATTTTATAATTATATTTTAAAAAATAATTTTTTTTTACATTATCATCATAATTATAACGTAAATAAGTATATTCTGCTCATTTTTAAAAGTATATTACTTAATTGATCTATATTTTATTCATTTTAAAACAATAACGAGCTATTAACAAGTCAAATTGAAATGAGTCATTGAAAACAATAACGAATTCGAACTCAAGAAGAGTTGACAAAAAGTTGAGTCAAACTCAAAACGAGCCATAGAAATATGGAACCAAACTTGAGCCACGAATCGTGAGTTTTTGTGCAGCCTTATTCGCACATAAAGATAAAATTACTTTAAAAAAGATGAGAAGTCTCCATTTCCACTTTCCAGACTTAGTTGGCTGGTCGTGGAACTCAGTTTATTATTGTTTTTTTTCATTGAAACTAGGGGTGTCAATTATTGATCCGATCCGACGGGTTAATCGGATCCAACCCGAACCCGATCCGATCCGACCCGACATGACCCGAAGATAAATGGGTCGGGTGTAGATTTAATTTTTTTGACCCGAACCGACCCGACCCGATTAATTATATTATTTGAATTAATTTTATGATTTAGTACTAATTAAAGTTTAAATAGACACTAATTAAGATTAATTATAAATTAATTCTATTTTATTGTTTAAAATTATATAAAAATAATTAATAAATAATTAATTATTTCACACGGGTTGGGTCGGGTCGGGTGACCCGTCGGGTCGGGTATGGATCAAGAATTTTTGACCCGAATTTAATCGGATCGGATAAAAAAAAATAATAAAATAACATGACCGGACCCAACCCATTGACACCCTAGTTCAAACCCATCAATTTTTATACATAATGCAATCAACTCTTTACAATTTGGGTGTTGCTCCCATGATCACACCATAATTTAACTAATGAGATAATTATATTTAGGGTAAAACCAAAAATATCTACAATTATACTACTCTGATCCAAACACCTTAGCGCACGCGTATCCGATGCACTGCACTAGACCTCCGCTTGTGTGAATATAATATTTGTATTATATATGTTAACTCCCCAGCTTTCATTTATTTATTTTTTATTATAGCTATTTATTTTTATATAAAATTTAATATATATAACCACATCTGTATCCAAGATTTTTTTCAATTTAATGTATCGCCACATCTACACCGTATCGGATACGATACCCACCCGCCCGCATCCGTGCAACATATTCTACATTTTTTGTTTAACATAAAGAGGAAAAAAATAGACGGAACAGATATGAAAGAAGATGGTGTAATTTTACATGACTAAAGTGTGCATCCACAATTAGGCTTATCCAATTAATGACCAGCCAAATCAACAATTCACCGGCTGTATAGAGACTAATCTTTATTTGGAATCGTTCATTCAGAAATATCAATGGTAGGAATAAAAGTTATATAGAGTGAGGCATAGAGTAAAATTCTTATCATTTTCCTTAATTTAGTGTCGTCTTAGCACTTACGGCTCAGGAATTCTATAAACATAAATTTACTTACAAAATCATTAATTATATCATACTATGAACCAATGATTTAAAATATAGATTTCAGTATGCTTGCGGATAATCATTGCATATCGCTATACGGTATGCGGTTACATATAATTATTTTCATGTGAAGTTCAATTTTATTATAGTAAGATATAATAAACAAAATCATAAAATAGTTAAAAAAAAAGAAGGTTCTCTAGTTGATTTGGTGCTTATATAATAGTATATTTGTGCAAGTTTAAATCTAAATAAATGCATATCATTTTCTAAATTTTGGAGGCATTATTTTTGTAATATACTTTGCGAACTTTTTTTTATTTTTTGTGATATATATTATATATTGGACCATATCGCATAAAGGGCTGTACATATTACATATCAGGCCATTATATTACATATTATACTAAAATAACGTATAAATAATATCATATATTATATATTATTCTGAATACAGACAAATCACTTGTATATGCATATATAGTGACATGGACCACATTTTGAGGCAGGACTATGAACTAATTAACTAAGCGTCCGTTTGGCCAATCAAGGAATAAATTTGGAAGAGTGATAATTTTAGAAGAGTGATAGAATAGTATTTTTTTTTGGAAGAATGGTAGAAGAGTGATATTCTTGACTATTCGGAAGAGCGAAAATATCGTTTGGCAGTTGTTACTCACAATAGTTAAAATATGAATAATTATGATACTAATAATGATGATGATAATAATAATAATAGTAAAATAATAATCATAATAGTAAGATAATAATAATAATAATAAAGTAATAAAAAATAATCATAATAAATAATAATATTATAATAGTAATATAATAAAAATATAAACATAATCATAATATAATAATATAATAAAAAAAATATAATTACAATCATAATTATAATAATATAATAATAATAATAATCATAATTTTAATAATATAATCATATATAATAATCATAATCATAATCATGATAATAATAATTATAGTCATAATCATAATAATATAACCATAATCATAATCATAATAATATAATAATAAAAATATAATCATAATCATAAAAATAATTATAAATAATAATAATAAAAATTAATCATAACTAAATCAATATATAATAATATAATAATAATAAAATAATAATAAAATAATAAAAAATAATCATAATAAATAATAATATAATAATAGTAATATAATAAAAATATAAACATAATCATAATATATAATATAATAATAAAAAAATTATAATTATAATAATATAATAATAAATTAATCATCACTATAATAAAATAATAATATAATATAACATAATAAAATAATAATAAATAATAATAATCATAATCATAATCATCATAATATAATAATATAATAATAAATAATCTTGATCATAATAATATAATAATAAAATAATTATATTTATATTCATAATATAATAATATAATATTAAAATTATATTTATAATAATAATAAATAATATAATAATACTAATGGTAATGATAATATAATAACAATAATGATAATAATAATTTAATAATAATATAATATAATAATAATAATAAATAATAATCATAATATTAATATAATAATAATTTATAATCATAAATATAATATAATAATATAATAATACTAAATCTTAATCATAATCATAATATAATAATATAATATAATATAATCAAACAATAATCGCTATTCCGACGAGAGCTAATCCGGTATTCCACCTATAAATTGGTATACCGGATTAGCACTATTCCGCACTCTTCTACTTAATCTAAAATTCGTTTGGCAAATTAATTCATCGAAATAGCTATTCTATTCCAACTTTTTGTTATTCCATTGAGTGCCAAACACTCCTAAAGTAACCACTTGAACTATTTTCAAAATATGAACAGTTTAGTGAGGCGGTATAAAAACTTGTCGGTATAAAACCATTTGAACTATTTTATGGGCATCCGAAATTACAAAAGTTCCTTTTTTAACAACTTTATGCACACAGTAGCTATTTTGGCTATTTTTTTGGGAAAATAAGTTATATGCCGTTTTAAAACTCAAAAATTAAAAATATCACTCCAAAAAGTTTAAATTAAAAAAAAACACAATTCCAACTTAGTTTGGTTTTAATTTTTTCACTCTATGTATAATTCGAAAATACAAAATAAATATTTTTTAATGTCCAAAATGCCCTCATATCCTTTCTTCTCCGCGCAATCTTTTTTTTTTCTGAGAAAATCCCATCGAAGATTCCTGATTTTGAAAACATTGGGGACTGTCTTCTGCTCCGTCCATTGATGCAGTGCTGCCTGATATTCTGATCCATCACCTTCAATTTCAACCCATAATTTTAAGTCAGTCAGAATATAACAAAACAAAAGCAATCAAGCAAAGTTGTATTGCTGAGATAATACATGGTTTCTGAGAACTTTAGTTGTTATCTTGTATCACAATTTGTTACTAGATTTTGTCTAATTTTGTACAAATGGTATTGTGGATTACAGAACTACAATAATTAGTTAATTACCGGATTTTTTCAGGTCTGATAAGTTGTCTCAGGAATGACAGAAAGTAAAATCAAGTATACTTACTCTCGGTATCCAATTCAACAGCCATATAGTTTGCTCCCAAGGATGAAAATTAACTTTAGTCTATTAACATAGTTAGAATATTTAAATATTATAATATTTAATATATAGTCTATTATTAATAGTTATGAATCACGTTCATTTATAGATAATTAATTAAATGATGCATCTGAAGATGCATCTAAAGCATCGGAAGTGTGCATATGAATAATGTATATATTTTGATGGAAAATTTAAATGTTCAAATTCGTTGTATTAGATCTCAGAATTTGCCTCATTTTTATAAAAAAGCTCATATTTTATAGTTCTGAATACTTATTTATAAATATTTCATCTACTAAATAAAAACGTCTAATTAAATCATCATCACGTCTGAAAAAAATTCTTGAAGATCAGTACTTCCGCTTTCGCTAGTTTTTGCTTTCGTTGTTTTCTAATTCAAAAGTCCGCTCTTCAGAACTGTGAGTTCTAATTTATATTTTATTATTTTATATAATTTATGTTTGGGTTTTAATTTTAATAATAAAATATATTATATTTATTTATATTTTATTACAATATGGACAGTATGATTTGCTGAAAAGCAATTAAACTAAATTCTAATTAGCTTTTCTGCCCGAGAGACAAGTTATTTCAAGCTTTACTGCCCGGGAGACAAGTTATTTCAAATATGAAGCTATATAAGTTTAGGAGGAGACGACAAAATGTAGACAGAAAAGAAGGAACTAATTCCATGTAAATTGGAACGAGAAATATCAGGTTAAACACCAGTAGAGAAGGTAATGGTTGAAATCACAGCCTTCTTGCTCGAAAACCTTGCTCTTTCATTAATTTATAAGGCTTAATTACTCTCCGTAATCAATTAAAACAATTAGCAAAGACAGAAATGGAGAAGAGAGGAAAGAAGAGAAAAATAAGTCAAAACAATTAGCAAAGGAATATTCGATGGGTTTTTCTCAGAAAAAATAAGAATTATGTGGAGAAGAAAGGATGCATGTGAGGGTATTTTGGATGTTATTATTATTTTTTTTATTTTTAAATTATATATAGAGTGAATTTTTTTAAAATAAATTTAATTTGAAGTGATATTTTTTAAATTTGAATTTTGAAATAATATTTTTTAATTTCTTAGTTTTAAAGTGGCATATAACTAATTTTCTCTTTTTTTTTTACAAATAGAAGGTAAAAGATGTAGTATTACCACCTTTAATATAAAAAGATAAAAAGATAAAATCATTTAAATTTTGATTCTACCACCTTTAATATAAAAAGATAAAATCACAACAAAATTAATGACAATGTAATACATAATTTGGCTATTGCAAATTCATGTAGAAAAATAGAGAACAATACAACAACAAAAAATAACGGTAATGTAACATATAGTTTGTCACTTTTGGCTATTCCAAATAATATGCAATGAGCATCTCTCCTGCAACGAGAGGCGCGCAGTATAATTAAAGCATTATTTTAAAATAGGACCGTGATCCGTTCACACATAAGCGGTACAATGTGGCAAACATAAAAATATATATTAATATATTTAGTAATGTATAATATTTTTTAAATTTTAATTATATTAAATTTATAGAATCAATCACATGATATATTTCATAAAAAAATTTAAAACTATATTATTTTTTATTATATTTTCTTATTTTATATTAAAATTTTAAAAATAAATATATTATTCAAATGTTTTAAAAAAAGTTATAATACACATCTGCATATGTAATCTGTTTGTTGAACCACATATACATATGTATGTCATATATGTGCTATACAATGACCAACTAAACATATATTAAAATATTTTTTTAAAAAAGACCTCGTTATGGAGAACCAACCTTTGATATAGTGGTAAAAGACAATACCCTCTGTGTGGGAGGTTGTGGGTTCGAAACTCAAATGAAGTATCCTTATGGACAATTATGAAATTTGAGAGATTAACTCTTATCTTTCCAATAAAAAAACGGCTTTATAATTAGTCAAAATACAAATTGTCACTGCAAATCATTCAAAGAAGCAAAAGACGACAAGATAGATAACACTTCTATAAAATAATATATGATCCTATAATTTTAGCATTAGGGCTTTATAAAAAAATTCAGACTCATAGCTCAGCTGAGGCTCTATTCGGACTCGAGCAAATTTGACTTGATAGTTAAATGAGCTGAATTTGAGTTGTGGTTGGCTTAGTTCGTGACTTGACTCAACTCGAATAATAATAGTTTATATAATTTTTCTACTAAAATATAATCCGATAATCCATCTCTCATCATCTCACCATCTCAGTTGTTTAATGACTTTTCGTACTCACTCGTAACTTAGCTCATATATCTGACTCGATAATTATTTTGTTGGTCAATCCGTTCAAATTAGTATAACAAAGATATCATTGAAAATATAATTTATTGATATATTAATTTTGTACTAACTCATATATCATTGTTGTAGATATATCAACTTTGCAGTTTATAGATATAATAAATATAAATGTCAAACTGAGTTAACGTATATGCGTTAGCTCGTGAGCTAGCTTGAATAGTAACGAGTTGAGTTTGTGTTAGATTTTTCAGATCGAAGTGTTTTATGAATTCGACTCGACTCAAATTTTTATAAGGCAAACTTAAGTTAAACTCGGTTCGTTCCAACTCTTCTTTTTTTTCAGCAGTGGACCAGCACAGAGGTCGTTGATTGCCAAAATTACACCCAAATGCAATGATTATTCCCGAATTAATCCAAACTCGTTAATTGCTGACATGTACGATATATTCTTTCATGTCTTTCTGTTGTTTACATCATTTTAGGCATGATCCACATTCCTCTTTGAAAAAAATGGCGAACCCAAGCCGTGTCGGTGTTCTAAAAACGGTACAAAACAAAACAGTAGTTTCTCACACCATCCTTCAGATCAAATTGCAATGATTAGAAAATTGGTGAGCTGAGCATGACATCGCTTACATCGTGCATATCTGCATTTTTTTTTCAAAATAAAAGTAGAGTCCTATTATTGTTATTGAACCGTACGATTTAGAACGAATACTTATAATCGATTCAATTTGAAATTTAATCCTCGCTGAGGGTTATCTTATACTGTTTTTACATGAATGTGATCCATTTTTCCTTTTCTGTGATCCGACTTAGGGATAAAAAAAAACCGCGTGCCTCTTGAGTCCGTAAAATATTCAAAAGAGTCAAAAAAATTTACTGTGATTAATTTGCTGCTTTAGTTCATTTTTAGATTTTAATACTACTATATAAAATAAACTTTAAATTTTGATTTTTATTGTGTGAATTATCTTCAAGCAGTGGCGGAGCTTCTTGTTAAGCATCTGGGTCATAGCCCTCCGTTGAAATTTAAAACTATATATATTGAATTATTAATATTAAGTGTATAATTAGTCAGGGCAAGGAATCCCCCCCCCCCCTCCCTCTTCTCATAGATCATTTTTTGAGGACTTTGTTCATGTGTTAAATTTTTTATTATAATATATTAATATTAACATGATATAGTTATGTGAAATTAATTTATTCATGAAATCATAGTAATATCTTGTTTTTAGATGTTCTTCGATATTGATATAAACTTCTGACTTTTCATATCAGAAGAAAGAAACTTATCTTTGAAATATGAACGAGATTGAATAGATGTAATATTTTCTTTTTTTTTAATAAATCCAACTTGGCATTATATTTTAAAAGAAAAAGAATTATGAACAAGATAGTATCATATATATTATTTTGTTCTATAATTAACCATAATTTGTTCGTCGTAGAAGTGGCAAAAATTCAACCTTATTCGAAGAACTCGTCCGATTTGTCTGTATTCAAACCCAAAATAATTTATTTTAGAAGATTAAACTGATTTGACTCAAATACAAACTCAAATCTGACCCATCTGAATCCCGACCTGACCATCAATTGCCATCTCTAGTTGGCCCCTCTTGATTTTGCTTGATTTTGCCGGATCGGAAGCTTTTATCCGTGATCCGAAAAATAATAAAAATTATTCGACTTCAAAAAAGAACAAGAATGATCTAAAAATTTTGTTTGAAATTTATATATTAGTTTTTAATGCCAAGAAAATTTTGAAAATGAATACATGATATGATGTTAATTAAGAAAGCGGGATCGAGTAACCAAACCATAGGTTCAGTGCCTCTGCCTTGTCATTACCATAAATAATGTAAATTCTGAATTCAAATATGAGGGGGATCACTTGACATGGTCAAACTCGGCTCATTTAACTACAGAGCCCCAGGCATTAGCTCGAGCCAAATTAGCTCGAGTCATTTTAGCTCGAGCCGATTAGCTCGAGCCCGATCCGAGCCCGAGCTGAGCCACGAGCCCGAGCTTTTTTGTGCAGCCCTATGTATCCGTATCCAGAGATATCCGTATCCGAATCCGTATCCGAAATTCATTTACGGATGTGGATACGGTAAGACCCTTACCTATCTGTATCCGACCGTTTAGCTATTATTCATCAATATCCGACATTATCCGAAGATATCCGATCCAATATTATCTGATTTTATCCGAATATGTATCCGAAATATTTCAATTATATATTTTTTAATTAGATATTTAACATTCATTATAAATCTAATTTATTTTATATTTAATTTATGTTAATGTATCATATTTTTTTATAATTCATTGATACATTTAAACTACTAATATAATAATAATAATTAATATTTATAATTTATAATTAATGATTTTATCATAAAATACTATTGATCTTAATATTTTGTTTGAAATTTATATATTAGTTTATCAATAAATTTTAGAAAAATAGAAAAAAATAGAGACACATTTTTAAACGAATATATTGATTATGTTTTATCATGCGATTCAAGTGTCATTAATAGTTCATCAAAAATGTTAGATTGAAAATATTGTATATTATATTACATTGCAATGGTCTTTGATAGACTATTAAATGACAAAAGAAATTAAAAAAATACCAATTTATAAGTTCCAAAATACTCTTATATTTTTTTAAAACTTTAGGTTCTATGAAATTTATTTAAAAACTCATTGTAGAGATTGTCAAATTAAATAACCATTGCGAAGTAAACCGACCCTTTTAAATAATAACGCGAATCATCGCCGTTTAATGTTTGTAGAGCGATCCCATAGTAAAATAAATTTGTTTTGTGGAATAAGAAAGGGTAAAACATCACTCATTAGTCATTATTGTGTTTCATTTGCACTAAGATTTTTTTTTCAGCCTTTCGTTCTATACAAAAAAAATCTAAAAATTTATAATTTTTAACATAAATGTACATTAAGAAAAAGAAAAAGAAAATCAACAATCCACAGCTCCTGTATTTACCTTTTAATAACTTATAGGCGCTGGTGAAGTATTCATGTGCGTTGCACAATTTACTAGTACAAAATGAAATTTGTACATAATATATATAGTAAAAATACTGTGAGCTTAAGTTTACGGAAGCCTTCCATGAGCTTAACTCAAAAAATATATCAAATCATCTCGAAATTTTAATTTATCATTCTCATTAAATTTTTTATATGAAAATTTCGTGGGATGCAAAATTTTGGAGTGTTTTGAGTTTTTTAAGTCATGATTTTTAATTTTTGAAAATTAGCTCTAAAAAAATAATATATTTAATATTTGAACATCATTTTTAAAAATTAAAAACGATGACTTAAAAATTTCAAAACACTCCAAATTTTTGCATCCCACGAGATTTTCATATAAAGAATTTAATGAAAATGATAAATTAAAATTTTGAAATGATTTGATATTTTTTAAATTAAGCTCACTAAGCTCTCTCGTCTATATTTTTGAGTTAAACTCACGATATCTTTTTTCTCTCTATATATATATATATATATATCAATAATTCGTGCTACTTAAAAAGGACAAAAGTTATCCACACCGAGCGGCTAATTTGACTAGTTAATGACTTAATATATTACTTTTTGTAAGATAAGAGACACTAATTGCTTAATTTATTTGCAGTAAGAGCAACTAGTTCCGCAAATACATTTCTTTAAATGAACAAAAAAATATAAATCAGTGAAAGAGAGAAGAATATTTACCAGCGGACCTTAAAATGAACAGTGAACAAAATAAATTTCTAATGTGATTGATTTGAAATTTGAGGCTGTTTGAGGTGGCAATCATGCATGAATGTCAATTTGTCATGGCCTCGGTGTAAAACTGTAGTATGTAGGTCAATTATTTGAAAAAAAGGAATTTAAAAGAAGGCGAAAATGTCGGTGGAAAGGGGGAGACGAGATCTCTCAATCATGTCAGATCTACATCTATACTCTTTCTACTTTTGTTAAAGATTGCATATTTGCATATGGGATTGAGCACCATACAATATTCTTTCGTTATAACTAATTAAATTCTTTAGTTATAACTAATTAACAAACCGATAGTGAAGTGTAATCTCACAAATTGAATAGTTTCTGTTCAATTTTGATAATTTTGCAAGGATTTTCATTTATCTATTTTCTTTTTCGAAATTAGGATACTGGTTTTGTATAACCTATTACTCCAATTAAGAATGGCCAATTAAACAAACTTGAAAGCTGACAGACAATTCCATTTTAATTAGATAATAACTACTGATTAACAGAGCTTAAAAGGTTAGCTCTTAAAAAAAAGAATAATTTAAGTTTCATGCTTCCATTTGTGTATATTAATTAATTCTCTAATAGATCATTTCAATTCGTTAGAAACCCTTTCTAATCAGCCATGAAAAAGAAGATTCGGCTGTGAACTATTTAGTTATGGGTTTCATACTTCACAACAGTAATATTTTTAATGCTCATAGCCAAGACAAATAGCGTTAGGTAGGATGTATACCTCGTCAATAATACGTGATTTCATCATGTGGTGATGTACCATTCCATCTATTCATACTTTATAGCAAGGTTGCACCGTTTCAAACTTCATAGCTTGACTTGGTGGTACATAAAATTTTCATAGTTGGTGGGAGGATGTATTGGAACTTCTGAAAAATACTACTGCCAAACATTCAAGTCAGCATTGAAAATTTTTTTCCAACCAAATTGGGCTGTCAATGGATCGGATCGGAAGGATTCAAATACGAATCCATTAAAAATTTATAAGATTCATATAATGATCCGTATCCAATAAAATTTTGAGAATCCAAATGCGAATTCATATTTACTATTATGGTAGATTTCGGATTGAATTCGGACAATATTTTGAATCTTATATTATAATAATTTTAAAAATAACATAATTAATATATGACAAGAGAAAAATTATTTCAAACGTGACAACAATCATAATTCACATTTACTATTATAGCAATCTTAAAATTATTTGTTCCAATCATAAACGTAGCAACAATCATAACTATTTGTTCTAACATTCAAAACATACAATAAGCATCAAATAACATAATAGAACATACCTAATTAATATAATAACTACTATTCAACTTTATGAATCAACATTTAGTAAAACAAACATTGCTCTTCAATTTAAACTAAATTGGACATGTCTATTTTATTAATTGACATATGATATAATTTTATTTTTTTATCGAATTCATAGCGGATTCGAATTTGAATCTTATAAAATCCAAATGCGGATCCATTATATTAGATGAATCATTTTCTAGAATCCATATGCGGATCTAATAAAGTAACAAATATATTTTAAGGATCCATTTGCGGATCCATTTGTGCAGATTCAAATCAGATTTTTGGATTATGAATATCCATTAACAACCCTACAACCAAAGAGCATTGATATTTCCATAAAAAGAAATTCGGACCCAATCCATATTTGATTAAAATGGACCGGTTTTGATTGGTTAGTTTCAAGAAAAAGAAACAATTATCCATTAATTAGCCTACAGGCATATCAACCAAGAAAATGATCCACTAATTGAAGCAATAAAATTATATATTTTTTTTTTAAAAAAAAAAGAGGAAACAAAATACGGAATATCCTAAAAGTACTATCCTCTAAAACAACTAATATTCTTCTGAACTAAAAACCTTAACCAAACTAAATTAAATATTAACTCACTTATATATACTAATAGTAAAATAGTAAAAGAGACTAAATGCATCCTCAGATGGCATGCAATTCAGTAACTTCTGTTTCAGAATTTAATTCTCTATAATCACAATCCAGATCTCCTGTGGCACTCACAGAGCCTCCAAACCAGCAACGGACCATTAAAGCCAAATCCCAAATTACTTGATCCAGACTTAAACAAATGCCAATTAACCCCTTTCAATAAATCACCACCAAATAGTTAGTGACCCTCCATTAGATCATTTCTCAGACCTTTATTTCAAGTTTCTAAACCCTCCCATTCAAAAGGAATTTTTTTTTGGAAAAGTTGGACCCCACATGTCTTCCTGGTATGATCTCCCCTCCACGGCTCCACCTCGAGACCCCGACTTGGTCGCACGTTGCTCCACATGCCTGATGCCTCCCTCTTTCCTCTCCTCTCATCTCTCTATTTAAAACTCCTTCCCTCCCCCTCTCCTCTCTCGTCTCCTCCTCTCTTCTCTCATTCCAATTCCCGAAAGAAAGAAAGCCAGATCAGAACAACTTCGAACAATGTCAGTCCCAATCACGCCAGCGCTGAAGGATGAGCTGGATATAGTGATTCCGACGATCAGAAACCTAGATTTCCTCGAAATGTGGAGACCGTTCTTCCAGCCATACCACCTGATCATCGTACAGGATGGAGATCCCACCAAGACCATCAATGTGCCGGAGGGGTTCGACTACGAGCTCTACAATAGGAACGACATCAACCGCATCCTCGGCCCCAAGGCCTCTTGCATCTCCTTCAAGGACTCCGCTTGCCGATGCTTCGGCTACATGGTGTCCAAGAAGAAGTATGTCTACACCATTGATGACGACTGCTTCGTGAGTGCTCTTAATTACCTTTCTGATCTATGTTCTTTGTTCAATTCCATTTTTATTCATTTAGAAGGATCTGTAAGCTTCATTTTGAAGCTTTTCTTTATGTTTAAGTTGTGGATGTCTTGGATCTGGGTACGAGGGGGGGGGGGGGGTAGGGGGTCCAGATCTGGGTTCGGAGTGTGTTTAACATTTTTTTTTCTTTTTCCTTTTCTCACGTGAGCTTAATAGGATAATACTTTATGTTTAAAAGATAGGACCACAACCTAACTGTTTTACACTGGTGTTGACTTGTATAGATAATAGATCTGGTTGTGGTTGTGGATGCCATTTTTTTTAAGTTGCGACATCGTTACGGACTAATTCTGATTTAGTTGGGATCTGTCTGCCCAAGAAATTCAGGCAGGCTGAGCAGTTAGATTTTTGTTGGGGTCAACTATCAATTGCAATCTGGAAATTAGATTTATTAGACAAAAATCGATGAAGAAGATGGCAATGGATAGTTTCGTTCATGTATTCAATATTTTAAAATTTTAGGCACCAAATCTAACTATATAATTTTGGTTCAAGATATCTAATAATATAAAGTTAATTTTAGAAATTTCATTTTATCCACTGACAATTGTTGGTCTCACATTTCTGATAAATATATGTACCTCATATTGTCAAAAGATCACCTTTATTTTTAACTATCAAAGAGCCAAATGTCAATACATTTAAAATCCAAAGAAAAATAAAGCAATGATCTGATGCTTTGAATCTGTTTCTGAATATAAGGTTGCCAAGGACACAACAGGAAAGGAAATAAACGCACTTGAGCAGCACATCAAGAACCTGCTGAGCCCATCCACACCCAGCTTCTTCAACACACTTTACGACCCATACCGTGAAGGCGCTGACTTTGTTCGTGGTTATCCATTCAGCATGCGTGAGGGTGCAAAGACTGCAGTTTCTCATGGCCTGTGGCTCAATATCCCTGACTATGATGCACCTACTCAGATGGTCAAGCCCCTTGAGAGAAACACCAGGTATATTTCATTTTTTGTTTAATTTAAAGTCATTCAGTTTAATAATCACAGGTGGAAAATCATACTGAATGGGCCACCAGAATGGCATACTTGAGGCGACCTTCACATTATTGAAGATTGTTTGTTATTTTCTTGTTAGATATGTCGATGCCGTTATGACTATTCCCAAGGGAACCCTTTTCCCAATGTGTGGCATGAATCTTGCATTCGACCGTGATCTCATTGGCCCAGCAATGTACTTTGGTCTCATGGGTGATGGCCAGCCAATTGGGCGTTATGATGACATGTGGGCTGGATGGTGTGTCAAGGTATAGTTCTTTTATAGATTTTTTACAAATTGTGGTCAGATCCGACTAGTAGAAAAGCATAGAATATTGAAAGAGATCTTCCAAATAACAAAAAATCTTTTTTTTTTCTTTTACAAAAAATACAAGAAACTGGAGAGCATAGGTGGAACCATATTCTTTTAGCACAGCATTAAATTAATAGTTCAAGTAAAAATATGCTATTGTCATTATTTGTTTAATTACTTTCGATTAGTACTGAGAATAATACAAGTTAACTAAAAAAACTGACAAATAGATAAATAACTCTTAGTTTCTCATACCTCTATATTCTGGTACAATTTCAGGTCATTTGCGACCACTTGGGGCTTGGTGTAAAGACTGGTTTGCCTTACATCTGGCACAGCAAAGCCAGCAACCCTTTTGTGAACTTGAGAAAGGAATACAAGGGTATTTTCTGGCAGGAGGAGATCATTCCCTTCTTCCAGTCAGTAGTCCTCCCGAAGGATTGCACAACTGTGCAGAAGTGCTATCTTGTGCTGTCAGAGCAGGTTAAGGAGAAGCTCGGTCCCATCGACCCATACTTCTCCAAACTTGCTGATGCTATGGTCACATGGATTGAGGCATGGGACCAGCTTAACCCAACTGGCGCTGATGCTAAATTGGCCAATGACAAAGCCAATGGGAAGTAGAGCAAGCAGCACAAGCTTATAAGCACTGTTGCAGTGAGACTCAGGCCTCTTTGTTCTAGTTCTAGGCTTCTATCTTGGAACATATTCTTTATAATTATTTGATATCATCCTTTGTGGTTATTACCTCTTTGTTATACTTGTGTTAGACAATAATTATATGTTTTTTCCTCTTCAATTTTGGTCGTTTCAAAAGGTGATGTCCTGTGATTAAATTCCTTTCAGAATTTAAGGAGACGGATCATATTGTATTTATCCCCTTAAACAAAGAGAGTTACTGATTTTATGTCGCGTATGTTCTAAAAGGTAGGATGAAATTATATTTGAAAATAAGCCGACTCATTTTCAGTAATATATTATGCATCAAAGCATAGCAATAGAGACCATTACTATTAGTAATTTAGTATCATAGACCAGAACTTGATTCAAAGATGTAGAAATGTAGAGTACAAAACTTTAAGGGAGAATGTAGTATAAGGTGAGACTAGCAATTATACATATTCATCATCTGGCTAAATGCTTACGGCCACAGGACATCACTGGAAAAATATACCACAAACGGGTGGCGTTCTTTCCACAAGCACTAGGCTGCTTACAAGTTACAACCCGTTAACACAGTTCTTTATTATTATTATTATTTTGTTTATGTTCAATAGTTGGTGTATCATGATACAAAAAAGGCACTTTACGACATATACACATTACCCGATTAGTACCATACGGATCATACTTGCTAAAGTAAAGGTAGAATATAAAAACAGAAGGAACGCTAATTCCATGTTCTAAAGGCAATGTTCCACAGATGCAAGCATCTAACAGATGGACAGGAATCCTTTTGTGAAAAACAGAGTCGCCCTTGACAAAAAGCAAAAGTACCCATATACACTTGTACAGAAACCTCAATGGAATAAGCATCTCCTTTCTACTTGTCTTTAGTTCCGGTGTTTCTTAACTTTACAGCATGTAAATTAGGACTTGGTTTCTATCATCTGCCACCACCACAGCCCCTGATTGGTGATCAACAGCTATACACGAGACACTTCCACCTGATTCAATAAACACACAATTAGCATAATTCTGTAGCATATGCTGTTTTGTTCAAAAAATGATGACAGAAAAGAAAACACTTGCATCTGGGATAGAGATCCTAAAATATAAAAATATGGAACTCAATTTTTTTATGCAGCCGGAAAAAAAGAAGTTCTTGCAATACTGACATGAGTAATGTGAACTATATTGTTTGGGGATTTATTGAAGAATTAGAAGCATAGTTACACCTGACTGAAACCTTTAAGAAGAAGCCAACATATACAGAAGGAAGTGGGATAGATCTATGTGCAACTTACTTTTGGAACATTGAATGGAAGCAACCTTTCTTCCAGAAACTAGTTCCCATTTGTAGAATAAACCATCAAGAGTTCCTGCAAACCCATAATCAGTTGATGCATCAACCACACTGATCCTGAAAAAGAATGGAGACGCTCAGAATTCAACATGTCTTAAAGTTACTAAAAGAGTGAATCTCAAATGTACCAGACCAAAAATTTTGAACTTGAGAAACCTGGCCGAAAATCCAACCAGATCGAATCTCAAATGTACCAAAGGCATACCCAATTTACCTGAACTGAAATGAAACAACCCAAAACTAAAAGATGGCCTACTGAAATATTAAAAAAATTCCAAACCAAAATTGTCTTTATATGTTGGAGTCAGATACAGGGGAAGATCACTTGACACGATGATTATTTTGACAATTTTGACACTAGAATTCACATGTTGTCGCCGTTATATTACAATATATGTTTGCCTAATTAATTCATTCTTGCAGTTCCCGCCACTATACTTCTCTTATGTTCATAAATTTATAATTATACTAGTAAGTATACCAGCTCTTGCGCACGAACATTATATTATGCGTGAATATTTATTTATATATTTTTTTACGGACATTCAATATTTATTAATTAAGTGGCATCTTATTAAATAAACATCAAATTTTTAACTGTTTTTGACAAATTCATTCTGGTCATTTTTCTATATATTTTTATTATTATGTTGTGTAAGTATATTTTGTCCATATATACATTGTATCAATCAATAATTTAAGAAAATTTAATCTAAAATTTTTATAAGCTATTGATGTTTGCAAATAAATTTTATAAAATGATTAATATGAAAAAATTATAAATTACATCCAAACATATTCTCTCAAATTTATTGAATGCAATAGAAAGGAACACTCTTATTTGTATATGAATCTTACAGATGTTTATCATTTGCACTTGTTATGTACACTTAATTTATTAAAACAATGAATTAGTAAAGTTAGAAGCAATATTTTCTCATTTATCAGCATTTGAGCTTACGTATTAGTAAAATAAAACTTCTATTTATGAGGGTCCCTACTGGTAAAAGTTTTGCAATGATAAATGTTTTCTATAATTTTTGGCTTAATGTGAAAATTATAATACAAATCAATAAAAAGAGAGTCTGAACCTATCAGCTATACAAACACAACCCCTATCTTTTTCTTCTTCTTTTTGTAGTATGGTCTGAACCTGACATCGGAGAAGGGACTCTATAGAAAGAAGTATCTTCATGTCAGTACCACCGAACTTAATTGAAAAGGCATTGTGTTTTGTTGTTGTTCCTTTGGTGATAAATCTGGTGATGGATGAATCATTTGTTATGTCAAAAAGGTGTTCCTTTGGTTATAAGTCTGGTGATGGATGAATCATTTGTTATGTCAAAAAGAGACTGCCTCTTTGCTTCTACTATTTCTTACATCTTGCTCTTCTCTGTTTGAACGAGGAAGAAAATGGGGAAAAATGAACTATCAGAAAATCTATGTTGCAATGTTTTATTTACTATTGACTTTTTCAGAGCTATATAATTTTCAATTACTGAAACTTATGAGCTATGTAATTTTCAATTACTAACAGAACATCTATGTTACTCTTCCTCCGATGTCAGGTTCAGACCTTACTATAGAAAGAGGAAGAAAAAGATGGGGGTTTTGTTTGTATGGCTGATAGGTTAAGACCCTCTTTTTAATGATTTGCATTTTATTTTTCACATTAAGCTAAAAATTATAGAGAACATTGCTCATTGCAAAATTTTTGCCGGTAGGGGCCCTCATAAATAGAAGTTTCATTTTACTAATACATAAGCTAAAATGCTGATAAATGAGAAAATATTGCTTCTAACTTTACTAATTCATTGTTTTAATAAATTAAGTGTACATAACAAGTGCAAATGATAAACATCTTCTGTAAGATTCATATGCAAATAAGAGTGTTCCTTTCTATTGCATTCAATAAATTTGAGAGAATATGCTTGGATGTAATCTATATATATATTTTTTTCATATTTATCATTTTATAAAATTTATTTGCAAATATCAATAGCATACAAAAATTTTAAATTAAATTTTCTTAATTTATTGATTGATACGATGTATATATGACAAAATATACTTACACAAAATAATAATGGAAAAAATATATAGAAAAGGATTAGATTGAATTTGTCAAAAATAGTCAAAGTTGATGTTTATTTAATAAGATACCACTTGATTAATAAATATTGAATGTCAGTAAAAAAAAATATAAACAAATATTCGCGTGGAAGAGCGGGCATATTTACTAGTATAATTATAAGTTTATGAACATAAGAGAAGTATAATGGCGAAAACTGCAAGAGTGAATTAATTAGGAAAACTTAAATTTATAAACATATATTGCAATATAACGGCGATAACATGTGAAATTTTTTTAATTTGGAACTTGGTTTTCACTTGATAATAACCAAAAGTGAAATGGTTCTGTCATTTCAGATCAAATGGTTCACAAGCATGTGCTAATCTTGCAATCAGAGGCAATTTTCGTTGGAATACTTGTGTGTGTTTTGTCATAGTTTGTTAAAAATGAATTGAAGTAAAAGCTGTCTTCAAACCTCCAGTGTAGAGAGAGAAAATCAGTTGCAAATTGCTTCAGTTTGGGACTGCGTATGGAGTTTCCGAGCCCATGGATTTGGGTTTCCCATCCTTCTTGGACGCGTGCTCTCCATGTGATTTGGTGACATTCTTTCACTTTCTTGATTGGAAGAACTGTACGATTCAAAACTGAAGCCCTAAAACATAGGGTTTCTGGAGAGAGAGAGACGGTGATTGCCACCCTTTTGCTTTCACCGAATCTAGCAATGGAGAGGAGAAAGCGACGCTGACATCTGTGCAGCAGGGCTGAGACTTGATGCAAGTAGAGGAGAGTGGGAAATTGGATTGGGTTTTAAAATATGAGAAAATATAACATGAACTTGCTCACAAAAAGCATTATGTGAATTTAATTTTAAAAATACATTAAATTATGTTCATATTTTAATTTATCACGCTCATTAATTTTTTCATATAAAAATTTCATGAGACACAAAAATTTACAGTATTTCGAGTTTTCTATATCACTATTTTTAATTTTTGAAAATTCAGTTCTAAAAAAAATAATAAAATATTTAATGTCTATATAATATTTTTAAAAATAAAAAATAGTGACTTGAAAAATTCAAAATACTCTAAATTTTTATATTTCATAAAATTTTCATATAAAAAATTTAATGAACATGATAAATCAAAATTTAAAAATAATATAATATATTTTTTTAGTTGTTCATGAAAAAAACTCCGTAAAATTAAGCTCATGCTATCTTTACTATGAAAATATATTAAATATTATATATCTATGTGTTCGTTTGGTAAATCAAGGAATAGGTTTAGAATAGTGGTAATTTTGGAAGAGTGATAAAATAGTATCTTCTTGGAAAAATGATAGAAGAGTAGTATTCTTGACTATTCGGAAGAGCGAAAATATCATTTGTTGTTAATTAGAATAGTTAAAATATGAATAATTATGATACTAATAATGATGATGATAATAAAAATAATAGTAAAATGATAATAATAATAATAATGATAATAATAATAATAAAATGATTATAATTCATAATCATAATCATAATCATAATCATAATAAAAATAAAAATATAATCATAATATAATAATATAATAAAAAATATAATTATAATCATAATCATAATAATAATAATAAATAATTTTAATTTTCAGGTCATAATATAATAATATAATATAACATAATTAAATCATAATCATAATCATAGTCGTAATTAAAATAATATAATAATAAAAAATTATAATCATAATCATAATATAATACTAATAAATTATAATGATAATCATAATCATAAAACAATAATCGTTATTCCAACGAGAGCTAATCCGGTATACCACCTATAACTTAGTATACCGAATTAGCACTATTCAGCACTCTTCTATTTAGTCTAAAATTCGTTTGGCAAATTAATTCGTCGGAATAACAATTCTATTCTAATTTTTTGCTATTCCATTAAGTGCCAAACATAATCAGACAACCAAATGTTAAATGATGAATGTATTAATCGATTACGTACTTCGCCATTGCATCTGCTCAACAAGTCTTAGACTTGGTATATGAAAGATTCAAATTTTGACTTTCGTGATCTGACAATACGTTTATGGTATACACATGAATTCTAATAATGTAATCATTGCCATGCGTATATTACGTTTCATATCAAGCATTAATTTCCAAGATGCACGTTGAAGAACTGAACTTAAAATCCATAGTGGAAGTAAAAAATAGAAGGACAAATAATGGATGGACGCTGATTAATAGGGCTGTCAATGGGCACAGGGTGGGGGGGGGGGGGGGGGTAAAGTATGTGTAGAGATATTTTTTTATATATATATTTATTAAAAATTTCTTGATTCATATTCTATTTATATCCATTAAATATTTTTTATTCATGTCCTACCTTATCTATTAAAAATTCCGCATAATAAACGGATAGATAACGGATAAAAATAAAAATAATTCAATAAAAAAATTATATGATTTAGATAAATAAATAGCATTAAATAAATATACTAATAAAGTATAACAATAATTAACATTTTAAATATAAGAAAATCATATAATTTTTTCATGTCAATTGTCATAAAAAATATATACTAATTACTATATATATATTTATATAATTTAACTATATATATTTATTAAAAATATAAAATAATTATATTTATATATAGTTAATCATAATATATTTATATAATTTACCAATGGATAACGGATAACGAAAATCCCTTATTCATATCCATATTCGATTAGTTAATAAAATTTTTTCTTACCCATACTTATACCCAATAACTTGAAGAAAATAAAATCTTACTCATATATATTTTATTAAATACGATATGAATCAGATAAACGACTAAAATAATGTCATTGACGGCTAAGAGTATCTCCTACTATGCTATTTCATTTCATCCATCATCTTGGACGCACGGGGCTCACACACGATTTAGCATCTCCGGATGCTCATTTTTCAAATATAATAGGAACAAATGGAGTCGCCGCCTGAGGCTTCCAATCATTTTTCATAATAGAATTATGAAGTATGATTTCGCGTCCTCCATGACACTGAATGCTTCAGCTTCACAAGTCCGATCTCAAAAAATCTATATCTATATAGGCACAAGTGTTCGTCACTATAATGAAAATGAACGGTTCAGGTTGTCTGAATTGTCCGCCCTATATTGCACAGTAATGTAAACTATAGAGTATATGAGTTTTTTAATTGTACGGAATCTTTGAGCTTGATTTTGCACCAATCATGATACACATCCAACGGACAACAGTGCAGTACAGAGGATATCAAACGTTCCAATGCTTCCTCGGAAGTACGGAATGATGCGTGAGACCAATCAAAATTCGACAGAGCGTCATATACGGAATACCATCTCCGTTTTTCGAAACCTCCTCTTTCTCTATATCCCAGCTAGCTTCTCCCACCTCGTCTCCTCCTCATCTCATCCAACTCGCTTTCTTTCCCTCCTGCGCAATCCATTCTGTTATCTGAGTTGGGAAAATCGAAGGATCGATCGATGGGGAGGGGGAGAGTACAACTGAAGAAGATAGAGAACAAGATAAACAGACAAGTGACCTTCTCTAAGAGGCGCTCAGGGCTATTGAAGAAGGCGCACGAGATCTCTGTCTTGTGCGATGCTGAGGTGGCAGTCATCGTTTTCTCTAACAAAGGAAAGCTTTACGAGTATTCCACTGATTCCAGGTCTGTGATTTATTTTTTCTGTTTCTCTGATTAATTGGATGGATTCTGTTATTTTCTTCTTCTTACGTGTTTTTCTTTTGCGTATTAGATTGAATCCACGAGATTTTGCACGATGCTTTTTGTGTGAGCAATAGTATATAGTTGAGAAAGTGCTGTTGGTAAAGTTAGATCTACAAATAAAACAAGTAATAGTTAGTGTTTCGATCTCTTTTGAGTCTGAACATCTTTTCCTTAAATAATTATTTAGGAGATCAGTAAACCTGGAACTTGCGTATATTTAGAAATTATTACGATTTGTCGTAAAAGGGCTACCTACTGATTGCTTATTCTTCCATACGCCCAGTCAAAAGATAACATAGTGAAGGTTACTATAAAGGAGAGCTCACTACTGAAAGTCTGTAGTTATTTTCATTGGTAAAATGTGTTGAATACTAGAGCTTTACGTTTTATATTATGATATTCCATGTTGAGCACGCACACAAAACACAATTAGAGACTTAATTTGATACACACTCACACAACACAAGACATTACAAATTAATTTAGAAGGAAAGTTCAGTGCATGTTAAAAATTCTGACCAACTAATTTACTTTATTGCACATAAGTAGTTTACAATTATATAAGAGACATAATAATAACACCGTATATAATACAATCTGAAAATGAAAATAAACTGACCGGTTAATGTTTTGTTTAAAATGAGGACAGCATGGAAAAGATCCTGGATCGCCATGAGCATTACTCCTTAGCTGAAAAGTCCCTCAACTCAATTGACATTAATGCAGAGGTATTTAGCAGTTAATTTATTACTACATAGTGACTCCAAATCTATTTTCACATTTAAAAACAACCAAATTGTCAATCAGTTGCCAGTGATGATATTATACACAACCAATCTTTAAACATGTCTATATATTTTTTTGGCATCATTTGAGAAAGTAAACAAGTTTAGTCAAGGTTGTCAAGGGATCTCCATCCTTTTCTGTCTTTTTTTGCAATATGCATTTCTAGAACATATAGGATGACTTTGATAGTAGTTATGGTGCCTTTGCAGTAAACTTATATTCAATAAAAATGGGCAGAGCTTTATGAAACTCACTTTCTACCATCTTGTGCTCATCGAGCCAAACTATTTTTCCAGGGAAATAATTGGTGCTATGAATATAACAAGCTCAAGTCCAAGATCGAATCTATTCAGAAAACCCAGAGGTTGAATAAAAAAAGGAAAACTTAAAAACAAAACGGTAGATGCAGCCTACAACTTCTGACTCGTCAAATTTCAGGCACCTAATGGGAGAACAGCTAGATGGTTTAAGTTTGAAAGAAGTTCAACAATTAGAACAACAGCTAGACATTTCATTAAAGCATATCAGATTAAGAAAGGTCTTTACTTCATGCTTCCCTGGTTTAGTTTACTTGAATTCATCATCTTAAGTTCTTACCTTGTTTCGTGTTGCATATGACCTTATTGAAGGCTTATAACAAGCTGGACTGATGAAAATTATTACCTATGTGCAGAACCAACTGATGCTTGGGTCAATTTCTGACCTCCAGAAGAAGGTATTGTTCTACCTCTTGTTTTTCCCGTCATTCATACATACTGAACTATAATGCTTAATTTACAAAATACCAAAGTGCTGGTGCTTTTCATTAGAATCTTACAAAACATTCAAATTGCCAACAAAGAACTCGAGCTGCAGACAAAGAGCTAGAACAAAAGAATATACAATTTGTTGAACACATATCTGGACTGGAAGCTCAAGGTACTTGAGGGACGAGCAAAAGTTGATTAGAGAAGAACTCCATAGAGGCTTAGGCAGAGCAGACAGCATAATAGCTAGAGAGTGCAGAGGTACTCCATAAAATAGGCCAGAAAATAAATTTTGTACGGGTGGATTGAAATATGCCCTGACATCTATCTATCTGTCCCAATTTCGCACATTGTGATGCGTGAGCAGGAGGAAAGAGCCTTCTGACAGTGAGTAGCAAGATGAACTAGGTTATCGCATTTAAGGTCTGTTGCCTTATTATAGTAATATTGGTAAAAATCTACATCCAAATTCTAAGCAGATGCGGTTGTTGCTTAGCGAACTTAATCTGATGCTTACTAATTGCATGAGAACAGACTCCTAGTGCGTGGGAGGTCGAGGATGATCATTTTCCAAATGGAAATCATGATTGATTTAAAGGGAAATGGGGTGCCCTGAAGAACCAGGAACAAGGTATTTCCTCTATAGCCATCGTAGTAGTCACTGCAACGAGTGCATGGATGAGGCTGTCACTAGCGTTGCATACTTTGACCCATGGAATTGGTCATTGGAAGGTCCTGGCTCTTACTCTTCATTGATGCATGGGTTGGTGTAAGAAGTGAAAGACAGCTATATTTTTGTTATTTTTATACGATAAGGATTCAATTATCATCATTTTGATGTCCGTGATGTCTGTTTACTTATTTATGTATAAATTTAAAAATATGAACCATTAGATGTATTTTATATTATCTCAATTATATGTATATGAAAATCATAAAATTTTAATTTCATTTGAATAGTCATCAAGTAACATATCTAAATTGCAAAATTTAGTCTGTTGATTTTATTAACGCTTGATGCATATATAAATAATATCAAAATGATATATTTTTTATATACATATGTAAGATGATATTTATAAAATATTCATTCAATTAGTTTTATTATTTAAAATTTAAATAATAGTTATTTAATATTTAATTTTAAATAATATTTATTTAATATTTAATTTTGATATATAAATAATATCAAAATGATATAATTTTTAATTTAAATAATAGTTATTTAATATTATTTAATATTCAATTAATTTTATTATTTAAGAATTTAAATAATAGTTATTTAATATTTAATTTTAACGACACCGACGTGACATCAAAATTGATGATAATTGAATCACTTCTTTTTATATTTCTTCTAATTATGGGTCTTACTTTAAAGTCACTAAGTTACTATGCTAGGCTCCGTCTAGTAATTCAAGAAAATAAGGCTCATTGAGGAGAGGAAGATCGAGTGCACATTCTCTGATGCGTTATATCGTGCAACGTAGAGTGACAACTGTCTAATGCACGAGATATAGATGAAGCATGAATCTTGACGTATATCAAACGATTATCATTCTATTTTGTATGGTGCAGTGCGTCAAATGATGTGAATTTAGGAAGATCTGCCTTAAAAAGTCAAAATAATATACGTGGCGCGTTTGCAGAAGGGATCTGGACTGGAAGTTTTGTTTTTTTTTCCTTTCGGAACAAGAGCACTACTCCCAAGTCCCAACTCTACTGGAGAATAAAAGGAAATAAAATCTAACAATAAGAAAATAAACAAAGAACTGGAATTGAAATATGAACCTTTAGCCAATTACTAAGACACAAATAACTTAACTACCTCGTTACTTTTTCTTGGCTGTATCTTAATGTTGTTTTAAGCAGGAGAAGGAACTCCAAGAGCAACACAAGCTTCTCGAGAAAGAAGTTCGTCTTGCCACCTTAGCAATGAATCCAGTTCTTTATTTTTTCAGTTTTTTCTTATTTTTTCAAAATGTCTTTAATTGAACAATTCAGATTTTGACCAAAACTTTTTTCTCTCTTCATTTCATTTTTTAAATTTTACCATGCATAAAAATAATTTATCCATCAAATAAATTAATAATCAACTATTTTAAATTTTAAAAAAATTACCTACTATATAATTTTATTTGAAAAAGAAAAATAGTTATGTTTTAAATATCATACTTTATTAAGTAATAAATTAATTTTATTTATAAATTTAAGAGTCTAGATATAAATTATATCTAAATAAAGTATATTTATAATAAAAATTTATAAATATGTTTAAAAGTAAAAATGTTTCGCACAACGGGTGGATTTTGTCTAATTTTTAAAAGAATTTAGTATAAAAATTGTTTCATAACCGTTTTATCAGCTTTTGGCGAAGCGCGCGTCTCCAATGCAGCAAACCAATTTGGAACAAACTCAACCCATCCCTAGAGCTAGTCCTTCAACATCCACTTTTCTGATAAGCACAAACCAGTTCACAACCATTAATATGGGGTATGTATTCTAAAATACTCTTTTTTATCAAGTATTTTTTTTTTGTTCAAAGCACATAATGGGAAATGAAGCTTACATTTCTTGAGAAGACAAATGGTGAAATTATTTTAGGGGAATTTACCTCTCCATTTGGCAAATGAAGTAAAATTAAAGCGCAGTGAATATTAAATCATCTTACTTGCTTAGACTTGTAAATATTCAGGGGACAAGATCAGGGTCGGGGATAGATATCAGGCCTGAATAAATACAGATTCAGGCCTCACAATGAGGCTGTGGCAATAGTGTATTTCTTTTTACTATTCAATATAATCAATGTATTAATGATCGTTCAAATTTTATGTAATTTTATTATCATTTGATAATCGATCAAATATCATTAAATTAAAACCGTTATAAATTATATCAAAATTTAATGATATTTGATGAACTAGCAAACATTAATGAAATTACATGAAATTTAAATGATCATCAATCAGAAGATAGAAAAATACATCTATAATTTTTTTTTCTATTTTTAAGATTTTTTTGTAAGTTTTTAGAGATTCATTGTCAAGATTGTCAAAATAACTCATTGTCAACTGATTACTTCTCTTTTCTTATTATGTACCTGCGTATAGTATGTAATTAGATCCAATGAAGGCATATAATTATTGTTTTGGGAAAATTAATGAAATAAAATAAGTTGAAGTGGATTAAACTAAGGTTGTCATTTGAACCTAGACGAATAAGGTAGTTTTACTGCTTTATAAAACTCTTAACACCGACTTTACTGATGCAGCACATTCCAACTGGGACAAAGTAGTGCAGATGATGCAATGCCACCTGAGGTTCGCTTTCCCCACTGGATGCTTCATCACTAGACGTCTAGACTGGTTTGCATTATTACACATTGCGCGGGCTCATATTTGATTTGAGTATAAAGTTGAGGAGATATAATTTATTTATGTCAAGTTCTGATTTTATAAAATATTTTTATTTGGTTAATCAAATGAAAGAATAACATGAATATAATGATGATAACAATATTATTATTATTATTATTATTATTGTTGTTGTTGTTGTTGTTAATGTATTATTAGTAGTATTATTATTATAATAATGACAATGATGACATTAATAATAGTTTATATCATTACAATACTAGTTAAATAAATAATAAAAAGAAAATATAACTAACCTACTTCTATAATAATATGAAAAATATAATAATTAATTAATTCTATGAAAATGATGAAATTAAAATCTTATGTGATAACCACAGGTAATTATATTGTTAATCCTAATAATTATATTATTAATACTAATAATGATGATTATTATTGTTGTACTAGTCATTAATAATAATAATAATAATTTCATCATCTTCATTATAAATTGCAGGATTCATCGAGAAATAATTTAAGGAGCTCATTTATTTTAAGAAGTTATTATGTCAATTTGTTTCTGTATTTCTTTAATTATTCATATTTAACTTTATAAGTGAGAGGTAAGGACTTCATTTTTTTTTTATACTCTAATCAAACATGGCCGTATACAAGGATTGAAATGCTAAAAAATTTCCGAGTATATACATTGTCAATATGTATTGTGAGGGCCCCCATTTAGCCCCTTCTTAAGAGAAGATCCCATGTAATTATTAATTAGTTAATGATGATCTAAGAGTGCGCATGTCTAATAGTTGGCCCCTGTAAGGTGGAGCATGCAGCAGGCATGTAATATATATATAGTGGAAATACCGTGAGTTTAAGCTCACGGAGGTCTTCCATGAACTTAACTCAAAAAATATATCAAATCATTTCGAAATTTTAATTTATCATTCTCATTAAATTCTTTATATGAAAATTTCATGGGATGCAAAAATTTGGAGCTTTTTGAGCTTTTTAAGTTGTGGTTTTTAATTTTTAAAAATCAGCTCTAAAAATAATAATAATATATTCAATACTTGAACATCATTTTAAAAAATAAAAAACGGTGACTTAAAAAGCTCAAAACACTCCAAATTTTTGCATCCCACAAGATTTTTATATAAAGAATTTAATGAGAATGATAAATTAAAATTTCTAGATGATTTAATATATTTTTTGAGTTAATCTCACGGAAGGTGCTTTGCAAAGGACAGAGACATTGTGTGCTTGCGTTCTATTTTTAATTTCAAGTTAGAAATAATCGATCTGAACCGTTCAATCTAATATTCATATAAAAATCTATTAGTAAATCAAATTTTATATTTTTTAGAATATTTTTGCTATTTTTTCTGATGAGAAAAATGACTTAATCTGAGAATTCTGATTCATCCAAAAATGATGGTTTCCCCCTATCCAAAAAAATAGCAAATAAATTCCAAAAAATATAAATTTTGGTTTACTAATAGATTTTGATATGGAGATTAGATTGAGCAGTTTTGATCGATCATTTCTGATTTAAAATTAAAAATAGAGCGCAAAGCACACAACGCTTTTGTACTTTGTAAAGCACCATAGCATAAATATATATATATATATATATATATATATATATAATCGATCCGAACCGTTTAATCTAATCTCCATATCAAAATCTATTAGTAAACCAAATTTTATATTTTTTGGAATTCATTTGCTATTTTTTTGGATAGGGGGGAAATCGTCATTTTTGGATGAACCAGAATTCTCAGATCAAGTCATTTTTCTCCTCACCAGAAAAAATAGCAAAAAAATTTAAAAAAATATAAATTTTGGTTTACTAATAGATTTTGATATAAATATTAGATTGAACAGTTCAGATCGGTCATTTCTGACTTAAAATTAAGAATAGAGCGCAAAGCACACAACGCCTCTGTGCTTTGCAAAGCACCATAGTCGGAGAGAGAGAGAATGTTAGGCTATAGTGCTACGCATAACATGAATGACCAGTGTGCTATGATCGATCATTTAATTTTAAAAATGAAAAACAATCCGTATACTACGAGCCATCGGATTTTTAAATTTTTGACACGTTAAAACATATACGTCCAAACACATGTCATTACAACACGTTCTGTGTCGCACACGTCACTGCTCGCACGTGACACACACGACATGTTCGTTTGTTAATACCTAATTTTTACTATACATAGTATCATAACCTAACTATGTATATATAGAGAGAGAGAAATAAATGAGGCTATAGTGTTTCGTAAAGTACAAAGTCTCTCATACTTTGCATCCAAATAGTTGATCTAAAACGTTGAACATAATTTTATATTGAAATATCTTTGAAAATCAAATTATATATATATATTTTTTTTAAACCAGTATCTAATGAAATTTTATATATTTTGATAGATGACCGCTCTGAGAGAGCGCCTCATTTAGCCCATATTACCAAATACTAGAACGGCCTACTTTTAAGCTCATTTCATTAGATACTGGAATGACCGATCTCTCAGAGCTGGTCATCTATCAAACCAGTTAGGTCTAGCACTTGTACTGCTGAAATAAAGAGCTACAAATGCAACTCCTGCATAAAACACAGTTGAAGGAGAGAAAGGAGAGGCGTAGAAAAATCACTGCAATTAACTTTCCACATCTTACTTGAAAGATGAAATTTCTAACGATTAGCACACACGTCAAAACAAGTTAGTAAAAACGGGTCGTCCTTGTTGTATCAAATATCTGATTTCTCTGTTTTGTTTTTCAATTTCATTTTCACTTTCCATCTGTTTTGTTTTATCATCATCATTATTAGAATTACTATTATTACTATTATTGTTATTATCATTATTATAATTTCATATAATCGGATGCAGGATTTTGGTCAGAGTGACAATTATCGGATTGTAATAGCTTATCGGGTTCAGTGAATGGAGAATTTTGATCGTCTACGAATCAATTATCGCATGATTATAAATAGTTTATCGATAAAATCTAAATAAAAATTAATAATTTAATATATATTCTTATTTAATAAAAAATTTATTAAAATAATAATATTTTATATATTAAAAATAACAAATGGGCTCTCCACCTACTCCTCTGCTCCCCTCGAGATCTTTATATAAATATGATTGGGGGAAAATACTGCTGCAGTGCTTAAATCCAGCGCGACCCCCTTTGACTGTCTTTCTATTTGTAATTTGAATTTAAGTTTTTCCGTCCAGTTCGTAAGTAAAAGAAAATGGCTGATTCAAGCAACGGAAAGAAGCTAATTGAAATAGATGTTAGCTCGGACACCGTTTGCCCCTGGTGCTTTGTTGGGAAGACAAATCTCGATAGAGCCATTGAAAAATCCAAAGACTCCTTTGATTTTAAAGTTCTCTTCTTTCTATCTTTCTATATCTATTTTTTTGTGGAATTCATTTGGAAGAGGTCGAGTTTGGTTAAGTTCTTAAATTAAGAATCTTACTTGAATTATGGTTTGGTAGGTACGTTGGCATCCATATTTCTTGAACCCAAATGCCCCAAAAGAAGGCGTAAAGAAGTCTGATTTCTTCGGCCAGAGATTTGGGGCAGCACAATTTGACCAAATGCAATCTCGTATGAGCCAGGTTTGATTTTCACTTTAATATGATCAATTTCTTTTCTGCAGATATACAGAATTTAACAACTTAAATTTGTATTTACTTTATATTTTTTTCTGTGTAAACTCTAACAGATTTTTCGAGGACTTGGATATGATTATGACACCGAAGGTCTCACGTATGTACATCTCTACTTCCTTTTTGAAGTATATGACATTTACTGAAAATTATCAAAACACAAATGAAGATTCATTGTTCACTGACACTTACACGAGGAAATTTATTTTATAAATTAGCCGCACCACAAAAGGAAAAATTATAGTAATGGTTTATAACTGAATAGGGAACAGTAGGAGTTGGGTATTTGAAACTGGGGGTTCATCTTATGGGATTTATACCATATAAAAGTTTTGAGGGTGAAACCTTTTATTTATTCATTTCCTTGTTTTGCAATTGCATCCTTGTTTAATTGTGTTTATATTTATTCTTTTCTGCGATCGAATGGTTGTTCATTTGAGTGGAAAATGGACACCTTTTGTCTGTCTTAACAAAAAAAATGAACTATCATCACTAAATGCATTCAAGAATCTGTATCATGTATCAATCTGCTACCTGATATGATTCTACTGGTACCTCAGGTACCACTGCTTCAGTGATGCGAACCAAATTGTGCTTGATTTTGTTTATGTTATCAACTTCTCTAAATATCTTGGCTTCCTGTGCCACTCAGTACATGTATCAGTATGAAGCAGTTATTCTCAATTCTTGAAACACATCCATTTTTACATACTGGTATATGTTGTGCTATGATGTAGGGGAAATTCACTAGACTGTCACAGATTACTAACATTTGCGGCTAAGCAAGGTTGTGAAAAGCAACATGCTCTGGCAGGGGAATTATTCATCAATTACCATGTTGAAGGAAAATACATTGGTGACAAGTATGCAGTTGTCTTGAAATCTGTATCAAATATTTATTTTTCCATTTTTGTTTATAAATTATTAATAATGGTTTTAGGCAAGTTTTATTGGATGCTGCCAAAAAAGTTGGAATTGAAGGAGCAGAAGAGCTGCTTGATGATGTCAATAAAGGAATTGATGAGGTATATCAATTATCAAAGTATGCAGTGGTTTCTTTATGACTTATTAAGATCAGCATTTACAATCTTGACAACTATTATGAATAACATTCCACTTGAAACCAGATATTTGGATCCTACTATTACCGGTTATTATTCTCAACTAGTGTTAGAGCCATAAAACTAAGGGATCTCCATTTGGATGGAGAGCTTTACCCATTAGGCTTCGCCAGTGTGTACAGCGTGTACATGGCAAGTGATGCAGTGCCATGAAGGTTTGCCATTGAACCAAGGAACAAAGCTATAGTTGATTCTTTGATGGAATATCAATCAATGGTCAATTTAATAGAAATTTAATATGAATTCAACATGCCTATCCTTTTATCTTGATAAGAGATTTATTCTCAAATTGTTAAGTTCATCCACCATCAGAGATTCCTAGTCTTTCTATTAGCATCTTTTTAGTAAACGTTATGCCACTAAAAGGTTCTTATTTTGCTGTTGTATGAAGGTTTACGAAGAATTGGAGAAGTATTCTTCTCGCATTTCAGGAGTGCCACATTTTACAGTATGATCCTTTTCCTATTGAGCTTGCCTAGTTTGTGTTGAATTAGTTGAGCATTTGGTTTTATGTTTCACAGTTGCATCTATCTTTTTTTTTTTAAATCTTCCTTTTTAACAGATAAATGGGAAGTTTGAGATCAGTGGAGGACAGCCACCTGAGGTTTTTCAGAGGGCTTTCAAAGCGGCAGTTCAGTAATTCCAGCAACCTGTGATATTATATTCTGAAACAATTTGATTGCATAATAAAGGCATATACGCAGTAACGCAAATCTACATTTTATCTTTATGGAACTCTATGCAAAATTGACCTGGTAGGAAAAAGAATAAGTGGTGACAGATGAAATTTATTTAGCATTGCTGATTGAGCAATAAACGATTTTCATATACATCTGATTGTTTTGTTTATGTTCCAAGTTTGCCCCTGGAGCTAGTTGACGTTCTCTGATGACTCAGTGGTCTCACTATTAGTTCTACACATTTCATAGTTGAAACAATGTATAATTAATATTTTGTTGTTACAAATTAATCTTAGGCCACAAAAGAAAATGGCATTTGTAAAGATGGGCCTCTGTTCCCAACATCAGATTTGCACTGCAAATGGAAGTCGGCCAATTTCATTATGTTGCACGTCCATTTATCACGTAACCACAACAAGATCTACATTCCAAAAACATATCATCGTTGACATTACATTAATGATAATACTACACTAAAATGAAAGAATTAAGCTTCTATAGTAGTAGTCAGATTTCGATGCAGAGCTGCTGCTTTGGAAGTGGTATGTACGTGTAAGCCACGAGATCACCTGACATTTTCAAGTGACTGGGCAACTCATTTTCCTGCATTTTCGTTGAATAACATGACCTGCGATCAAAGAGTAAATTGGTTTATTTTAAGTGAAACTGCAATAATATAGCTACAAAGCTACTCTGCAAGGAAATAAAATTTAAGAAATTTTTGCAGAGCGTCATTAAAGGCTTTGTTGTTGTTGTTGTTTGCAAAATATTGAAATATCATTTGCAACTCTCAATGCAAAATTATCCCTCCTTGGGTGAAGGTGGACCAACATTAGTACAAGATTATGTATATTATATTTAAGCTGGAAGCATATACGGTAATTCTTTTGCAACTTAGTGCATTTGTAGTTTTGCAAGGGTACACTGCAATATAATCCTGAATGAAATTCAAGTAAAGTAGTGGATACCTTGGCACAAACTGGACAGGCCTCGCTCCTTTCCATCCACTCGTAGATACAACCAAGATGAAAATCATGGTTGCACTGTAATAGCATTCTCGGATTCTCAAATGTGTACTCTGGAATCGTATAAATGGGTTTGTTAAAAAAAATAACTTAATTTTTAGTGCGTTTGTGCGTGCGCGTGTATGTTTCATTTTTTTTTGCAAAATGCTCCTCATCTATAATCATATTTGCATATAACATATATATTTCTCTTATATACATCAACACACTATTTCTTTAATTTTGAAAAACAATAACCCATGATTAATGTTTA
The DNA here is from genome assembly GCA_037127355.1 of Schoenoplectus tabernaemontani. Taxonomy (NCBI): domain Eukaryota; kingdom Viridiplantae; phylum Streptophyta; class Magnoliopsida; order Poales; family Cyperaceae; genus Schoenoplectus; species Schoenoplectus tabernaemontani. The sequence continues at coordinate 19,307,242 of CM073745.1, forward strand.
ACGTGACTTGTGTACATACTAATGGTGTCTACCTCAAAAGTTGCATATTAGGTTTTATTTGAAAGTTTCATCTGAATAAAATATTTGAAAATAGATCCTCACTTTTACAACCAAAAGAAATTTACCTTCAAGACATATAGGGCAATCCTCTTCCTCGGAGGAGGAATAGCTATCCCCAGCTTGCACCTCATTTGCCACTTCATTATCCACAACTTTCTTAACTGAAGAGCTGAAACACCTCTCTTCAGCCATGGTCCCAGTCAATTCAATTTTGATAATGGAACTACTAAGGAGAATTTCTGATGAATCGTGGGACCCAATTGAGGCTTTGCTGCGCCTGACCTGGCCATGAGAGCATCTGGGGTCATCATAAGCTAGCGGTCTCGGGGGAGAGCGGTAGGTATCCATTCCCAAATTGCTATGTGATTGAGCTGAGGAGGCATTTGAGCGGTGCGTTCCCCGTCCAGGCAAAGGGGAAATTCGTCTTTGCTCTTGGTCCCCTCTTTGAAACAAAGATGAATACTGTTCAAACATATAGAAGATTATAGTTAGTTCTATTTGCTCCCATGAGTTTCCTTTTCTCCTTGCATATTATTCCTGATTATGCTTTAAGGGAAGGCAAATGGCTCATTTTAAGCTTAAACTACGAAAGCAACCGAGATAAACTGTTCCATCTGAAGAACGATGCTATATGCTTCATAAGTTAGAACTGGGGCAGTTACATTTAATAGGTACACATACTAGTATGAATTATGTGGTCAGAATGACATTGATGAACTCCCAATCTACAATTTTTGTGAACCATACTAATGTAAGAATATGCATATGTACAGTCAGTAAAATTTGCACACCATACCAGATATCTAATGGTTAGACTTAGATTGTAACTCTGTCTCATTTTATTTCCAGATTTTGTATTTGGATCGTTTTCAAGTTGAAATTCTTCATTAAACTGCATCTTTTGCCATCTCAGGTTTTTTGCGCAAAATGCCAAATAAAGAGCAGAACAGGTACAGGGCAAGTCCCATTGGTATGAATTGCTGCTCAAATCCTAAATTCCAGGGTAAAAACTCTTTACCATTAGTCTGAACTATATAACAAATGCCCCTTAATCCTTATGATATGGAGTTACCATGATACAAATTAAACTACAGGACTGAGAAAAACAAATATTCTGACATAACAGCTTAGTTCTGAAACTGATGTACCAAAACAACACAAAATAAAATAAGGCAATTGAAGCAATAATTCGTTTCAATTTGAAGCAGATAGAAGAACCTAATAAAATTAATAGCATTGTTTGGAAGGCAAACCCTACCTTACATAAAAAAAAAAAACTTCATAACATACCGCACTAATGAAAGGTTGAACAGACCACTGCAAGCATAGGCACTGAGAATCCTGCAATGCATCTTCGGAGATGTCCCCACGAATGCATCCAAATACCAAACCCATAAGTACAGTTAGCACCCAGAAAGCTTTCTTAATTACGGTTGATGCTCCACAATTTCAACGAATTGTTAAGAAAATGCCATGAAGTTCAGAAGTTCTTCCCTTGCAATATTGAAGCAGCCTGAACTTTTTCTAAAGTTGCCTGTTGAAGCAAGAATTCATCAGACAAATATATACTGATTATGAACTAATGTCTTAAATAGAGATGCTAATGTAGCAGGTATCTAAATTAACCGGACAAAGAATCAAAAGCAATATATATAATTACCTAAAAGTAGTAGTTACAAGAAATATAAAACGGTACAAAAATAACAAAACGATAACCAATTGAAATTAGAAAAATCGTTGCATAAAAATAGCATTTGTGAAGCTTTTTCTAGCAAGCTAAAAGTACTCATAGTACTTCGATATAAGGATGAAAAAACTGAAACGGGGGAATTGAAAGAAAAACCCAGCACAGTAAATCGAAGTGCCCAGCATGAAACCAAAGCACCACACGTTTGATTAAATCCCATAAGCAGCAACCTATACCTCATCATAACCCCTAAAATAGGAAATAATAGAACGGAATAAATCAGACAATTATGATTCAAGTGATGCGATTACCAAAACAGTAATAGGAGAAGGAACGCATGCGTCGCCGATAATAGAAAGAGCGATGTTGATTGATAGAGAGACCAATCAGTAGATTATTAATTTGAAACCTCCGAAATAAAATTGATATACAAAATCGCTTCAAAGATTCTTTCGAGGAACAAAAGAAAACAAGAAGAAAAAAAAAAGGAAGCGCGGAGAGGAATCTCGTAAAAAAAAATGAAAGCACTATCAAAAGGATGTAAGCTGAAAATTGGTGAATGATAATATCACCCTGTATTTTCAACTCATAGTCCGATGAGCCTATTTTGACAGTAAGATCGTCGTCGGCTAGATGTTCTCCTCACGGACCCAAGGAATAAGGATGATTGATATTTTAAAGGTGTTAATCGGTGACGAATTCTCTCTTCAGAAGTCATCTTATGAATTTGGTCATTTCTGACCTTGTTGAATTTTACTCGAATTCTCGACTGATTAAAAATAATATTTGGAAAAGAGAACTTACTGTTCTTTAAGGAATGGAGAGGAGAGGCTACAGCTACATATATAAATTGGGAAAGGGACTTGCTAACTCAGGCACCAAACACCGATGTAAGTGACTTAATGGTGATTTTGAACGGGTTTTGCACTTTTGCCATACTCCGATTACGATGTAAGTGACCGTTTTCATTCTATGATTTGATCATATCTGGGCCGTTTATATCAGATCGCATGGTACGATTTCGATATAACAATCAGGTCCTTCGGCCAAGTACGAGGTCGAGTTTATATTTATTTTTACACTGTTGGATCTGAAATCTGAATGTAAACAAGCGAGCAGCTCCTCCATACCTTGCTTCAGAAGTTTATCATGATGAAAGTTCTTCTCGAAACAATAAAATAAATAACTTCAAAAAGATCGGATTGTCTATGGAGTTTCCGTGAGCAAACGACACGTCTCACACTCCTCTGATTTCTCTAGTAGGATTTTACGCAGAGTCCAAAAATACAACATAGCTGTGCTTTCTTATAATTTACGGAGCAATGTACGTGACAAAATTATTTTAATGTTAAAATTAGATATCAGTTTTTTTTTGCTATTTTTTTCTACAATTATGTATGTTTAATTCAACCCAAAATACTTAGTGGTCTTATTTTTTCAAATAGGGCTCTCATCGGATACTAACCTATACGTATATTATTTTTGTGTCTTTGGTGAGACTCAAAGCGGAGTCAGGATTCTAACATTGGGGTGCCGGCTAACAGTGGCGGAGCTAGACTTTTATATCAGTAGTGTCAATTAATATTATTTAAATTAATAAATTATATATTATTTTTTAGTTATGCGGTTATAATAATGATTCAAATTTTGAAATACTTTGCATCCAAGATCTAATAGCTTAACAAAAAAAATATTAATTTCATAATTTGATAAAATATCATGTATAATTATCTTTTATAATTTTTAAAAAATGGTCCTAAAATATTAAAAAAATTATATTATCATCTTAAAAAATTTAAAAAATCATCAAAAATAATAGAAGTTTCTACAATTGTAAAAAAAATCATAAATTTTAATTTAAGATATTATTAAGCCACTTGTATTATTGTTTTGGAATTTAGCACATATACTGAAAAATATGCAAAGATATTAATTCATGTCAATTTAAATTTATAAAATACAATTGCTTTAGCAAAAAAGAATATAAAGTGCAAAATTTTTATTTTTTTTCATATTAAAAATATTATCTCATTATTTTCTTTGCTAAATTGAGTATATGAATAATTATTATGTTACTAATATAGTATTAAAATTTGTTCTTGATATATGTGTATAAAACAAATATTCATTCGTTGACCGTAAGATTTGTTTATTTCTCATTTAAAAACTTCTTCATTTTTTATCTATGAAAAAGTGAAATATTTTTTTAGAAAAAATGTAAAAGTTAATTTCTGCATCATCGTAAAAAATATAATCAGTATTATGACGCTGAAACTTTATATTAACTTTATATTAAGTTTAAATTAATTTTCTCGACAAACATGATCTAATACTTTTATTTCATATTACAATCTAACTTTTCAACAAGAAAAAATGAATTAATTTTTGTCTTTTTAACTTTATGACATTGATTCTTTTACGAGATATGGAAGAATTAAGTAAATTATTAGATTGAAATCTTCTATATATTGAGTTAAAATCAAAACAATTTTTACATGATAACTTAATTATAAATTAAAAGTGAATGTATTATTGTTTCATTACAAAATAATTTTTTTCTTTCCTCATTGGTCCAAAAAATTAGTGGTGATAATAGTAATTTTTCTCCATTGGTCCAAAAAATTACTGGTATCAATAGCAAAAATCTCATATAATTTTCAGTGTGTTCAAATAGATAATAATATGAAAAATATTGACAAAATACATCATATTTTTAAATGTCATATAAACAATTAAAAAATTCAGTGGTGTTAGTTGACACAACTTCTTCTAATGTACGTCCGCCACTGCCGACTAATGGACACAGGTGCAAAGACAAATTCAGTAAAAAAACAATTGAATCGGATAATTTTATCAAAATTTTATGTTTCATTCTTAAAAATAGAAAAATTGATGAACAATTAATTTTTGTCATAAAAATAAATTTTGATTAATATAACCCAGTAATATAACAATATTCAAGCATGCCAAACTAACCAGAAATCCAACAAAATTAATTCTTAATCACAATGGAGAACAAAAGAAATTATAATACAAAACAAATTATAGATCATTAGTTAAATCATAAAATAATTAAACATCAATGATTTTGCTTGGCATCCAATATCTCTAAATTGAAACTTTTAATTGGAAGAAATAACAAAGAACCTAAAATAAATTGACATAAGAGAAGCTCAATGGTCGGTCCATTCTGTTGAAGTATAAAACCTATTAATTAAAGTGTGGCTCCACAAATTGAAATCGTCTTTCTCATCATCTTTGTTCTATTTGCAAAATACATCACAAAAGTTCTACATCTCTATTAAATTCTATCATCAAATCAGTTGGGGTGCCAGATGGAAAAAAAATTCATGAAAATATTTATAAAATACGATATCGCTACAAGGTTTAAAAATTCACTTTTGGAGTCAAATTTGCATCTCTTCGCATAAATACGAAATTCTTCGCTTAGGTCCATGGTTCGAATTATCTTGCGATTATCGAGGACAAATTAGGAATAAAATATATATTATGGAGATAAAAATGAAAACTCGAGCTATTCAATTTTAAATAGTAATAAAGGAACGATAACATCTAGGATATTGTATTGAAGAATGATTTTTTTTAACTAATGTTAAATAAAATTTTACATGACAGATGATATTGTCCTATTGAGAAAGTTCACGTTAAATAAAATAAAAAAAATAATGAAGTTGAAAACATGGATATTATTTTATACTAGTATCTTGTCCGTGCATTGTTAACTTGTTATGGTGATGTATTTCAGAAATATAAAAATTCATATCTTCATGTGAAAAATAAGAAAATAAAAATAATTTTATAATTAATGTAAATTTCAATCATGAATACATAATTAATGCAAAATAAATGTAAATTAAGAGGAAAATTAACATTCAGTGTTTAAAAAAAATAAAATTCATAATCAATGAAAATCTAAGAAAAAAAGAAAATAAAATAGAGCAATTGTACTCCTAAATTATATAACATTTCATATAATAATTAAAATTAAGAGAAAATTCTAACTTCAACATAAATAGTTATAGAGATAATAATATTATTTGATGAATAACTCAATCCAATGAGTGATATTAATTTAAAAATTCAATTAAAAAATTAAACGTTATAGAATTATAACACATTGATAAGAAATAAAGATAGAGATAGATGTTTCTTTAAGCAAGTCCGTACCCCCGTAGTTAGTAGTTACCTAGACGAAAGCTTTGAAGCAGGTGCGAGCGGCCCCGCCTGTCATGGCCCGCAACTTTAGAGGGTGCGAGTCGCTGCCAAAAGCGACGTCTAGGTATATATGTATATCCAATAAAATCAGTACATTTTAATAATAGTAAAAGAATTAAATAAAAAAATAATAATAGTAAAATAATTAAATAAAAAAATAATAGTAAAAGAATAATGATTTATATTTAAATTTATATTGACTTTAATTTAAATTTTCATTTATTGTGCATTTTTATAGGACAGTTTAATTTAAAGATAATAATAAAAATGCTGTAAAAATAATTTGCATAAAAAAGTAATTAACATGAATAACGAAATCATAATATTAACATTTTCCTTAACTGAAAGTAAAAATAGCTGCTAGAATAAAGCAAACTAGGTCTCTCTCTCCATTGGCTCCGTTTCTCTATCAAACAAAACAGAGCATTATAATTAATTAACTACTGCTGCTTCGTGCGTTCGTCACATTTTTTGTGAATTAATTTATCTCCTGAGCGAAAGACGTGTATAATGAGGTCTCTCTCGTTTCTATCAAGACGATTGCACCCTTCATTTCGTATTCAAGAAACTATTAGAAAGGGATTGTTCCGTACCTTATGGCTTATTGTGTGATGTTACTTAGTAATTAAATGCGACCCCACTGCCACCTAGTCACCTACTATGGTCTTTGGCTGATTGATTAAGAATGGTTAAGTTGTCTTTTGTTGCTTGGAGCTGGTTAATTTGTCAACTGCTTTTTTTGCAAGCAATAATTATTTTATAAAAATGTTCCAGGACATCATATTTTATAAGAAAAATATCAGTAATTGAATTTGACCATCTACTGAAAAATGTGAGAGTAAATGATAAATGTTTGTCTTGATTCTGCGTCCAATTTGTAAATTTATTAGTAGGAAAATATCCACTAATAAATATGAATTATGATAAAATTGCCAATACATCTCATTGTCATTTCATTTTAGAAAATTAAATATCATGATAAACTGAAAAAAAAAATATAAGCCATACAATAAAACTAGTTTAGTGGAGCATTTTTTGTTAAATTAGTTTGATACAATGATACTTCAGTATACCATACAGGATTAGCTTGATAGTGAATGCTAGTGAATTATGTTATTGACTTGACATATTTTTTAAATCTTATTATTCCAGGGAGTTTATAATATTATGCATAGCTTTTACATATTTATTTTTTAAAAAAAATTTAAAATGGAGAGCATTGATATTAAAAATTCTCGAGCCTCAAACATAAAATGAGCATTGTTTTTATCATGCCCCAAAATAATATAACAAAGAATCTGATACTGATAGTGCAAGGCAGCAAACATGGCCTCGGCTATTGTCGAGGCTGCGAAAAGGGAAGAAGTCTCTCTTTTGGTGCTAAGACAAACAGATGGACGATGACATGGCTGTACTGCTAACGGCATAGCGCCGCAACCGGGTTTGATCAAGAGGCAGTGCACTGATGGAGTATTGTATAAAGAATGCATCTTGCATGCATGATACTAGGGGTTAGAAGAAAAGGCAGGAGATCAGGAGGCTATTTTAATAACTACAAAGAGACAAGAATTTCTGGCTCCTTGCTTAAGCTTGATCTCTTTGTAGTTGTTTGCTTCAGATAAATTGGTTTATTAGGATTTGAAACTGTACGTACAGTCTTCCAAGTGAGAATTATGGATCAACATGTGTTGTTATTGATTTTTTAAGTTGTCAATGATCAAGTGGCTGTTCGGAATTATTCTGGTATAAGATCTGTATAGATTAGCTAGGTTAATTTAAACTCTCAAAAAGCCAATTGCAATTATTTTTTTAATTAGATTGAATACTTTGGATTCTGGTTGTAGTAAACAGCAAATGGCATAAAATTCAATTGGCCTCTGCCATCAGCAAACGATATCAAGATTGGAATTGTACGAAATTGTGAAAAAAAAAATGTAAAACAGCGAGGTTGAGATGCATGAGAATTTATCATCAAACCTCTCTCTATTTTATGCTTTGGTTCTATGAAAGATATGGAATAAAGTATAAGTCCTTTTTATTGGCCGGAATAAGTTAAATTTCACTGTTTCATTACTCCATACTCACATGTTTTACATAGTGCGAAAACCGATAATCACAAGTATAAAATTAATTTTAAAATTTGACAGACTAAAAGTCGAATGAAATTTTAAAAATAATTTTAAAATTTGACAGACTAAATAAAATTCTTCTAATTGGTTAATAGAAAAGGAACAAGAAAAAGTCGAATGAATGAGACTGCATGCTAGCTCCAAATAGCTCCTACAAGCAGGGCCCAACATTAAGAACACACATTAAACAACGATCCCTTAGATCAATTGGACAAATTTGGACTTGCGGCCCTTATGGCCTTATTTGACACGCGACCCAAGAGGATCGGTTCTTACTTGGGGAAAAATGATTCGGATTTGGATCTTCCCAGTGAAGAGAAACAAATATCACCCGACCCGATCAATTGGAAGTCCCTTCCGCTTTCAGCAAGGGTTTTAGCTTCCTCGTTTACCAGCAAGCCGCCGCTTCCCGCCACCTCGGACAAGCTAAAGCTCCTCTCATGGCGAAAACTCGACCGGAGCCCAGGCGAATGGAGGCAAAGACCAACAGCAACAAAAAAAGAATAACAAGAGGTTAAAGAGTGTCCTTTCTAGAGCAGGAGGCACCGGTTTCAAACCGGCGAAGGAGGAGAGAGAGAACCCCTTTGAGACGATCTGGTCTCGGCGCAAGTTTGATATCTTAGGGAAGAAGCGCAAGGGAGAGGAGCGCCGCGTAGGTCTCTCGCGTTCTCTTGCCATTCAAAAGGTTATATTTCCCTTTTTGCAGTAGGGTCGATTTTACTACTTTCTTTTCCATATGTTTATTTTCAACAGATAGAACCTATTATATTATCTATCTAGATTCAGTCTGTTTTATCAATCAATGCACTTTTTCCTACAACCTTTAACTCTGAAGGATGAAGTCTGGTAATGAACCTATACATTCATGAGTAATGGTTTGTTGCATATGTTAAATATACAACTGGGATGTTTGATGGTTGATAGAGTCTCAATTGTGCTATATTTGCCTCAAATGATTTTTTTTTTACAAAACTTGAGTAACTTGGGTATATTTGTTCTTACAGAGGAAGAAAACATTGTTGAAAGAGTACGAACAAAGTGCTAAGTCATCTCAATTTGTTGACAAGAGAATTGGAGAGCATGATGATTCCCTCAAAGAATACGAGAAGGCGATCTTGCGTCTCCAAAAGGAGCGCATGGTGTGTCTTTACTCATGTATTCATGTTCAATTACTACTTTTCAGTGTGTTTTTGGTTCATCTGATTACTATTTGTATATTTCTTTTAGTCAAAAATAAAGAGGAAAAACAAGTACAATTTGTCTGACGATGAGGAAGAAGCTGATATAGCAGGACCTCTTGTTCAATCACTTTCTGACAAGGATGATTTTGAAGAGTTCATACCTCCTGATGAAGATGATGCTGATGGTAGTTTCTTTCTTTGAACAAATTTAATTTGTAATTACTCATGTTTAGTGTAAGCAATTCATTCTTAATTTGGACATTTTGCAAATTACAGAAATGACTTAGGATTGTGGCAAATAACAATTAATGAAATTCTATAATCATTTACTTAATTTCTCATAATTGCATTTTCAAACCACCATCTTTTGGCTTAATCTGCAAGAAATGTTAGGACTTGAATAAGGCAGATAAAATTGGGTAAAAGGTCCCACTTTTTCCTTTAGTCCACTAGATATGGTCATGCAAATTAATTTGAAGTTAAAAGTCAGGCATTCAAAATCATTTTTATTTATTGTATTTCAGTTTGGTTAGTTAAAAGAAAACACCTTGTTATCTTTTCTGGTAAAATATTGGTATTGAGCACAATATACAGAGTTTACCTAAAATAGGACTGCTATTTGCAAAAGCCATGGAGCCTTCTGGCGATGATTTTAATATTGAAGATTTTCTTGTAATGATGCTGTGGGAATCACAGATAATGGAGAATTGCCATGGAATTTACACATGAAGGACCTTCCACGATCTCTGGATGCAAGCTTACCTGAGGAAGAGGCGCAGGTGAGTTTTTTGGATCGTGGAATTACAATTTGCTCAAAGAATGTCAGCTGAAGCTTGAACTACGGTTTATCATTTCGTGCCACCCGATTACTTGTTCCTAGTCCTAATGATATCATATATTGTGGTGCAGGGCCACAAATCAAAGAAGCAAGTTATGACAGAGATAATTGAAAAAAGCAAATTTTACAAGGTTAGTTTGTCTTATATTTTAGCTTCAAAAATCAATGCATGTGAGAAGTTTCATGATTGACTTATTCTATTTCTTTGGGTAAATTTTTTCTTTTCAATTTTGCATAATAGGCTCAAAAAGCGAAGGACAAGGAGGAGGAGGAACAGCTTATGCAGAAACTAGACCAAGATTTCACATCATTGGCCCAAACAGATGCATTGTTCACATTAAGTTCAAAGGTCAATCCTTTGAAGTCTGTACTGAATAAAAAAGATCCAATTCCTTCACAAAAAGGACCCGCAGGTTCAAAGTTTGATGAGTCTCTTAACAAGGTATGAACTATGGTGAAGTCTTTTTTACTATTACTGATCTCTTTTGGGTATTTTAGACTCGTATAAATTTACCAATATGATGATTTATGAACTAAGTATTTCTACTTTTACTGTTACTTAGGACAAACCTGATGCCTATGACAAGCTGGTAAAACAGATGGCAATGGATGTACGAGCTCGGCCGTCAGATAGGACAAAAACTCCTGAAGAAGTAGCCCAGGAGGAAAGAGAGCATCTCGAGAAGTTGGAGGTTTGGGAGCATTACTATGTCTTTTACAAATAATTTCTTTATACCCTCTTGATTGTCTAAAAAGATACTACTTTTCTTAGGAGGAGAGGCAAAAAAGGATGCATGTGCCAGATGATGATTCTGATGATGAGGAAGGCAGTGAGGATGATGATGCAGATGGCAACAAGAGAACACAGAAGAAGTTGAGATCAAGTTCTGGGGATGATCTTGGTGATTCCTTCGTCTTAGATAATGATGCGTCTGACAAAAGGGGTTGGGTTGATGATATCTTAGGTAGTAAAAGTGATGGCTCTGATGATGGTGAGGAAGAAGACGATGGTAAAGATGAAGAAGGCGATGATGATGGTGTAGATGAAGATGAGGAAGTAGAGTTCGGAAAAGATATGTTGGTACGAGATTGGGAGCAAAGTGATGAGGATGAGCCGATCAGAGATCCTGAGGAAAGTGAGGGTATCAATGAGAAGGAAAAGAAAAGTGAGTTCAAAGCTGGAAAAACAACCCCTAGGAATGACAAAGGAGTCAGTGAGGGGCTTCCCTTTGTGATTGAGGCCCCTAGTAACCTGAAAGAATTGAGCACCTTGCTTGACAACAGGTCAGAGACCGAGGTGGTAGAGGCCATCAACCGCATCCGTGCATGCAACTCTATTCGCCTAGGTCCAGAGAACAGGAGGAAGATGCAGGTAATTTTTTTATTATATGGCTGGGAATTTGGACAATAGATTAACTTGATGACATTTTAATAAGTTTATCCTTTAACTGAAAGAATTCAAAATTCATAAAGGAAGGTTTGTAGCTCTGCCATTGGCCTTATAAAATTTGTCACATACCATGGAGCACAGATACTTGTTGGAATCAGTCCTGTTCATGTCTGACATGTGCCTAACACGCTCTTGACTGTAGTCAATACAAACTCATGGCAGCCTAAACTTTTTTTTTGTAGTAGGCGAAAAGCCTACTATATAATTTCATTAAATCAAATCGAAAAAGAGTTACAGATGAGAAGAAAAAAGACAAAAGAAGAAGATGAAATGAAATACAAGCATTGTCCTGACAGAAATCTAAAAGAAAAATAAAAATGAAGAAAAATGAAGAAAAATGGAGGATGGTCTTGGTGCGTTCCTTCCTTGATAAGCATCCTTCATTCCGACACCGGAGCATATATAAGGGGGATTCGTCACACGGCACCACCCCGAGCAGCCACATGTAACCCATGAGATGACCCAATAGAGAGTGTGAGAGGGGGACACGGATCTGTCGACCGTTAACCAGCACCGCCTGACCCGATTCAACGTGGTCTGGGTCAGATCTGCCAGTAATCTGAGCGAGAATGGAGAAAGAGAGAGAGAGAGAGAGAGAGAGAGAGAGAGAGGCATACAAGGTGTGGGATAATGGAGGGGCAGATCTGGTGGAGTCGGTGGCGTGGTGGAGACGATGACAACCCAAAACCCTAGATTCGTCATCACCTTTGGACAGATCTAAACCCTAGATCTGAACCCTAGCCTTTAACCCAGTGGAGAGGCGACCACCATCACGGTCGCCCTGTGTCGTGGTGTGGCTGCTCAAATCCGAGCCCGGAGTTGTTGCTTGTATTTCAGAGACCCAATGAGAGAGAGCAAGGGAGGAGCAGAGGAGAAAAGGGTTCAGGTCGTAGAGACGGAGGAGAGGAGAGGAGAAAGTCAGGGAGGCCGGGATAGGCGGGGGAGGTGGGCGGCGCCACCTCCCCGCCTAGGGTTTTCTTTCGCATTCGCTTTTTTTTTTCTGGCTCTTTCGCGTTCGCTCTTTCGTAGAAATATTTTTTCTATAAGACTGTTTTACATTCTTGGCAGCCTAAACTTTTGAAACAGTATAGAGACTAGAGAGAGATCTTAGGAAGTATAAATGACTCTTCTAAGAAAATTTACCATGAAAACTCTTGACTTGAACCAATGATCTATAGAATAAAAACATTTAGACCAACTGGACTGGCTGCCATTTAAGCTTAAATTAGTAAAAGTATATACAAATAATAAATGAAGACATACAAATAGTGTGTGTGATGTTTATCTTTTCTTTTTCTTTTTCATTTCTATAACACCTAGAGCTTTATCATGTCCATGGTTTTCAGAAAATACTGTGTTCTGTTATATTATGTTGGGTCAGACAACTGTGTTCCTATCTGTGCTACATAGGTTGCATATCAAATGTTATATGCAACAGAAGTGTCATTTTATTTTCACTCAATCATTACAAATATCGAGTTTTTTGATAAAAAAGTAATACATCAAACTCTTCGTCATTGTTCGTGTATATGATACACATGTAGCATCTAGGTTAGGTTACAATTGTCAGAAAAATTGAAAGTTGTTTGGTTTTTATCAAGATGACAATTTAATCCAATGTCAATAGATTTAGCCCTTTGTTATAATAGTAACAGCATTTATTTGGGATTAAAGGCTTTCTTGTTGTTGTTGTTGTTGTTGTTGTTGTTGTGTTATAATAGTAAGAGCAGTCTTAGAAATGTTGGTTCACAGTTGACGGAGACTTGGGTTTATATTTTATAGGTTTTCTATGGCGTGCTTGTGCAATACTTTGCGGTGTTGGCTACTCAGAGCCCAGTAAATATGAAGATAATAAATTCACTTGTTAAACCATTAGTAGATATGAGCACTGAGACTCCTTATTTTGCGGCCATCTGTGCCAGACAACGAATTATTCAAATTCGTACTCATCTCTGTGAAGATCTCAAAATTGCAGGTCTGTCTTTGTCCTTATTTATGCAATTTGTCTTTGTTTGAGGTTGTAGTTGGATTCTGTACTGTTTTATTGGGTATTGATATTGTTATTGTTATTGTACAGGGAAGAGTGGGTGGCCAAGCTTGAAAACAGTGATGCTGATGAGACTATGGTCATTGACATTCCCATGCACTGATTTTCGTCACCCCGTGATGACGCCAATGCTTCTTCTCATGTGTGAGTACCTGATGCGTTGTCAGATTGAGTCTGCTCGTGATCTGGCTGTTGGTTGTTTTTTGTGCTCCATGCTTCTCTCTGTAAGTCCTTATTGGTTTTGGCAATAGAAAGGATAAATGACACATTTATTTGACAGCAGTAGCTATTAATTTAAAACTCTTCAAAACAAAATTTATTTTGATGTACAAGGAGTTGGACAATATATATCCTCTGTATTTAGACACTCTGTTGTCACTTATTTAATTTTGTGTATGTAGCTGACCAAGCAATCAAAGAAGTACTGTCCTGAAGCCATGATATTTTTGCAAACACTTCTTCTGTCCTGCATTGATCTCCAAAAAGGATCCAATGTGCCCTCCCAAGTAATATTCTTTACTTAATTTTAAGATTAGAAGACCTAACTTAAATTACATTCCATACTCAAATAGAAACCAGTTCTAATTCGTACTCTTTTATAAATTTTACTAGTATTCTTGCTTGTATTATTGTTTATCCTTTCACTAAAATGAGGCTTTTGTTCTTTTGAATAGCTGAGTCAAAATAATGAGCATAGAACAGTGAAACCATGGCTATGTATTGGCAATGAAGCATGTGAGGTCAGCCATATTGGTCTCCTCTCTGTTATTGACATGCCAGCTGACTCTCCCCTGTTTTCCTCGGACACTTTCAAGTAAGAATTTAACTACAATATTGCTAGCTTTATATATTTAAGTTGCTATGTAGGTTTAATATCACTGTTTGCTTCTTCTATGTTTTTTACATCCCTCTCCATAAATAGATACGAAAATAACCAGTATTTCGTCAACTATAGATCAGTATAGGAAAGAAACTAAGCATGTTTGGAACCTTAATTTCTAACAAATAAAGATTGGAAATTTCCATGGCTTTAATATCACAGGGCAAGTGTTCTTCATTCAGCTGGTGAAGCTTTGATGGGATATGCTCACGTATATGAAGACTTGAGTGCGTTTCCTGAGATATTTCAACCGGCTTCTTTTCTTCTGCATACAATTTTAGATGAGTGCAAAATTCCAAGTCATCTGATGGACAATTTGCAAGAGGTTGTGGATTTCATTAAGAAGAAAACAGCAGAGCACCATACACTGAGGCAACCACTTCAGATGCGAAAAAAGAAGCCAGAACCAATCCGATTATTAAATCCCAAATATGAAGAGAAGTATGCACACTCGTAACTCCCTAAGGGATTGTCCCACAATGAGTAGAATTGTGGGGAATTAAGAATTGTGTTGTCTCAAAGATTCCAACATAATATTTGATTCTTGTTTGGCAAGTGGAATAGGGAACAATTCCCTCCTGAAGACCTGACCAGTGGAGTGGACCTTTCCTACTTGGAAAAGGCCATTCCACAGTTCTACCTCGCTGATGAAATTTTCTGTTTCATTTGGTGGGAGTGAAGGAGGCTAAGTGCAAAAAATGAGGGTTTTGATGGCAAAAATTCTATCCCAATTCCATTATGCCACAAATCCACTATTCTGTTTAATTGCGGTTCCGTTTGGTATCTATTCCAACACAAATTAGTCTATTCCATCAACCAAACAACCCATACAAGTTTTTTATTACCTGCATTATGTACAATGCTAAATATTCAATTTTTTTATGTAATTTACAGCTTTGTGAAGGGGGTAGATTATGATCCAGACCGGGAGAGAGTCGGGGAAAAGAGGTTAAGAAAGAGAATAAAGGATGAGAAGAAGGGTGCTATCCGAGAACTGCGGAAGGACAATGAGTTCTTGCTGGGAGTTAAAGAAAGTAAAAGGAGAGAACAGCAAGAGGAGAGGGCAGAGAAGCGTGGTAAGGCCTTGGCTTTTCTACAAGAACAAGAGCATGCCTTCAAATCAGGGCAACTTGGCAAGGGGAGGAAAAGGAGATGATAGAATACATCAAGTTTTCTCACTTCTTTTTTCGGTTTTGTCCTTGTTCTTTTCTTCAAGCATTTTGACCCTGTGTTCCAGTTGGATGATTGGCTTGCTGGAAATGCCAGTATGTCATTTTGGCAGTGCAATTTTGACAGTAGGGCTTCGTGATTTCCAGTGTTTTGGTTTTACTTATGAATCTTGTTCAATTTTGAGTATTTATCTTGCTTCTCAATGTTTGTAAGCGATATAGTTTAATTTAGGTTGGATCGTTCCGACTCCTAAAGTGTATCATGTTATTTATTTTCTGCAAACATTCTTCGCAATTGTTCTCTTTTTCTCTCTTATAAGTTAGATATACAAACGAAAGCTAATGGACACAAGCTAGACATCTGCAAGTCTTGATATCTTCTGAGATGGGAGCGAGTTCTTTGATGGCTCTTCAACCTACATAAGACTATAAGAGATCATGAACCACGATAATTTTCCAGAAGGCAAATTGTGCATGTTCAAATTTGAATAAATCTAGTGTACAGTTGCAAAAACAAAACCATGTCAGATAATTTGTTTATACTTAGACAGGTACATCATCATTGGTTCTGGTATAATTGTCAATCAAGCATGTTACATACTGGGGAGTCGCTTTTCTTTCAAGCGAGAGATAAATTTGAAAGTCTTCTCAGCTTTGACTTGTTTAATATCACTCATAGAAAATCGGTCCGGATGGAATCTCCTTAAAGCCTGTTTATATGCGGCATTAACCTATAAAAACACCCAAAGGAAACAAATTATAAAATAGCATTGGCACAAAATCTAGGATAACAATGCCTCGAATATTGGGAATAAATAAGCCTATGAGACTATGGAGAAATACCTGATGTAGGAATGAGCATGAGCCCCCTCAACGACCACACCCAACTCACGCAAAATTGAAGCCATGGTAATGTATCTCCTTTCCAAATCTTCAAGCTCTTTCCTGACTTCAGCACGAAATTTCTCTTTAAGGCTTACCATCTCTTCAACCTTAAATACAATATACAAACTACAAAGCATATAAGTAGTAAGAATGTCAAGAAATTAACCATGAGTTATACGCCTACTAACTAATACCAGAAAAACACATTTCCAGAATCTTGCTGTTAATTTTGGTGATTACACTTTCTTTATTCATTTCAGTGTTTGATATATTCATCAAAGACAAGAAGGAAAATCAGAGGACGGAAGATTGCTGTAGAACCTCTTTCTGAGACTGATGAATCTCTTTCAAGCATCGCTTTTGTCTCTTCTCCATTTCAAGTTGCTGCAGCCTTTCAGCTTTTCTTCTCTTCCTCACTCTGTGCTTCTTCAGCCTATGCAAAGACTACAAAACATAACATAAACCATCATGACCCTTCTTGCAGTCTGTAACACAAATTGAGGGAATATATGCAATGCAATCACAACTATTTGCAATATTTGCTTAAAATAATTTCTGCAATATTTGCAGATAACACCCAAATATTGCTTGTAATTGCAATTGAGACCCAATTTCGTTGAGACAATTTTGCAAATAATACCCAATTTTAGGCAAAACATGGATAGATAGGTTTAGTTCCCCTAATTGCAGTCACAAAATTGCCCAATCTTATGACTCTTCATTTCTTCAAGCTCATAATAGAGACGAAATCTAACAAAGTGAATCCAAATATTGTGTCTTGATTTTATATACTAGTGCCTTTTAGAATACATATGTAGAGAGACCTGAATTTTCAAAATTTGCTTCCTCGATTCCCATTTAACCTCCTCAGCATGCCTATACTCAGTTGTTTCCTTGTGCTTTTCTCGATCAATCACCGTGCCAGAACCAGCAAAATCCACTAGCGGCGGAGCCAGAATTTTGTTAGTGTGTCAAAATATTTATGAATTAAAATTAATTATTAATTTAAATAAAAGTTTTTACTTTTTTACAGATATAATAATAATAATTCATAATATATTTTTTTTGCATCTAAATTATTGACTTAGTAGCTTATACAAAATCTAATAAAATATCACCTTTTATTATTTTATAAATTTTGAAAATCATCTAAAATAACAGAAAATATTAATATTATTAACTTGTAAATGTTCATCTTTAAAATAAGATTAAAAATTATACAATTTTACAAGTTACTGTATTAAATATTTTATGCGAAATTTAAATTATAAGTCTTCAGTACATGAGCCTAATACAAAATCATACATATTAATCTATCTTATTTTCATATACAAAAGAGTTACAATTATGTTTATTACAAAAATAATACAAAGTTCAAACATTTTATCTGTTCTTTTTGTTTAGAAAAAATGTATATATTTTTTTAATAAATTGCGCACATAATAAATTATCTTATAATTAATTTTGGTATAAAATATTTTCTTTCTCGACATAAATGTCCGAAAGAGCCATTCATTCATTGATCAAAAAATTTCTTCGTCCCTTACAAAAAAATAAAGCTTCTTCATTATTTTTCAGATTTTATCTATAAAAAAAGATGAAAATTAACATTTATATACAAAACATCAATTTAATTTATAAATCATCATAAAATAAAAAAATTGAATAGTGATACTAAAATATTATGTTCAGTTTAAATTAAAATTTGTGAAAGATAAAAAAATCCATTTTTTTTAATAAGTATTATCATATTTTATATTATAAGTGAACTTTTCAAAAAGAAAAAATAAATTATTTTTCATCTTTTATATTGAGAAATCAAGTAAATTACAAGACTTAAATTTTCTATAAGTTAGTCAGAAATAAAATTTTATATGACCAATAAAATAAACATTATAAAAGTGGATGTTAATTTTATCTCGTTACACAAGTAAATATTTTTTTCTTTCCTCATTGATAAAAAAATTAGTGATGTCAATAGTGGAGATCTTAAATAATTTTCAATGGGTTCAGATATATAATAAAATAATAAATATTATCATAAATATATTATATTCTTAAAGGTCATATGTGAAATTTATAAATTTGAATGGTGTCAGTTGACACTATTTTGAACTATATACCTCCGCCACTGAAATCCACATCTTGTGAACTATCACCATAGTACTTTTGTGATATGTCTTGGGTTAGGAGGCAGGTTGTACTTGTACAAAAAGATGGATGTGTATTAGTGTTTGTGGGTGTGTATGAGGGTGTTATGTACGAGAGCTAACATATAATCTTTGTACATATAAATGAGAATGAGATTCCCTCTCATGTCTTGCGATGTCTTATATAGGAGAATGTTACCATAGAGATTATGGCCATCATGGTTTGTTCCTGGACACGATCTCTTATGATCAGTTGTAATCATAACATGTAAGTGTACATCATGTCAAGTCGGTCTTTGACTATGTGTGGTTGCCATATACGTACTAGGTGTTGTATGAGATCGTGAGCAATTATAACCTCTATATCTGATTATGGTCGGTTGCGGAGATGGTTATACTCGAGATTAGTATAGGGATGATCTCGAACTTGGGATATCCAATTTGAGGTATACTTATTTGATATAAGTATTGGGTGATGGAGGCCTTATAGGGTCTAGTGAACTAGTGTTTTAAAGCTAAGTGTTCGGATATGTGATAAATGGATCTTCGGAAACACAACCATATTATTAGCCTCCGAAGCCGAAATGTATTAGTAATGACACTTTCAAGTTCTACTACGTGGATATACATGAACACAACCCTATCATTAACCCCAGTACAACGGGAAAGATTAAATTTATGGAACAAAGTTTTCACATAATTTTATTTATTAGATTTTTTTATGTATGATTAAAGATATATATTTTTCGCTAACATCCATATTTTCCTATAGTGTAGACATAAATGAACGTCATCAAAATTTAGTTTTTGTCATTAATTTGTTCAAAACACAAGTTTTTTTCTTAATATCATAGCAGTACGAGCCTAGCAATTTAATTAAGAGTGGGATCCATTGACAATGGATTATTTTGATAATTTTGACAATGAACCTCTAAATAAAAATAAAAAAAAATCTTAAAAATAGAAAAAAAAAAGTTTATAAATGTGTTCTTCTACCTTTAGATTGATGGTCATTTAAATTTCATTATTTCATTATCATTTGATAGTCCATCAAAGACCATCAAATTTTCATGTAATTTACAACGGTTCCAATTTAACGGTATTTGATGGACTATAAAATGATAATGAAATTGCATAAAATTTGAATGACCATCAATCTAAAGATAGAAGAACACATCTATAATTTTTTTTTTTTTAAGATTTTTTTATTTATTTAGAGATCCATTGTCAAAGTTGTCAAAATAACCCATTGTCAACTAATCCATTCTCTTTAATTAATTAGACTAATTAACTGAGCGCCAACAACATATAAATATGCAAAAATTATTCGTCGTATCTAATTTAATTGAAAATCAAGACTGGACAGAAAGCTTTATAGACCAATTGTTGCGCATTAATCCCGATGGGAATAGGCCCATTGTTATCCCATCATCCAAGAATGATAGTCCACATGACCATAAGAAATGGTTGTCTTTATTGAAAAATATCTAAATATGAGTTTAGACTGTCCCTAACACAGTTTGAGAGAGATCTTCTTAGAAGTTGAGACCTTACATCAGCCCAGCTAACCGGTGCAACATATAATCACAATTTTGAGAAATTATTTGTTGAACTTACAACGTAATTAGAGGGGAAAATGCTAGTTTATATATTTTGATCTTTTTTCACCTTGGTTGGCAATTTTGATCATTATACTCTTAGGGAAAAACCTAATGGGATAGAGATCTTTGATTCTAAAAATACAAACATCCAGAGGATCGATTCCTGAAATGTTGGATGGGTATATATTCTTGAACCAGGGCAAAACAACTATCTGAGAGATCTCTAGATCGACCGGTAACCAGTTCGGGGTGAGAAAAAACTATCATTATCATATGCACAAACTGATGATGATCGCGAGATCATATTCATTCTCAAAGCCATAATTAAAGATTTGGTCTCAAATATTTTTGATAAGTCATATATTCTCATCAAAAATTTATCATACTATATTTATCTGTAAACTCTCATTATTTTATAGAATCAGGAGTCATGAAGTGAGGATACAATGAGAAAAGCATTGACGGCTATCCTGCATACCCTTTCGAGGACAGGGAACTGAGGGAGAAGACAAAAAAACTCCCACAAGCTTATGAAAAAAGATAAAGTTCAATGGAGTCAGGACCCGCCGCAAAGAAACTCAAGATTGTTGATGGTTCTCCTTTAGAAAAGGCATCACCCAAGAGTGTTGTTTCAAGCACAACCTCGAAAGCCACAACCTCTAGTTCCACTCTAAGGGCAACCATCAAGAAAAATGGGGAGAAATTCATTGGTCTTGTCGCACAGAGACAATTACATTTGAGGATCTTCTTGAGGAGGTAGCTCGGGATGGGACCAAAGAAAATAAAGGTGAAAAAGAAAAGGAAAAAAAGAGAAGAATAATAAGGAGAAAAGAACAGAGAAGCCCACTTTCAAGTCTTCTGAAATTTCTACTAAAAGAAGAGATGGTGGAAGTCCCAGTTCCCTAAGCTAGAGGTACTTTTCTATCTTCTGCAACATCTTGAGGTCCGCCGCCACCAACGATAGGTTCTCCTATAACCTTTATCGAGGGTGAGGGGTCGGTGGCTCCACTGAGCGGACATGACCAATTAAAGGTTAAAAATTTTGGGATATGTTGGATGGAGGGTTTGCTGCCAAAAATCTCATATAGTTACGGAATGTTCCTGTCAGGGAGGTCCACCATCCTTAAAGCAAAGAAGAGTCCGATTGAACTTGATCACTACGCGCGAAAGGTCTTAAGAGCCAACTTGTTGCCCTACATGGTTGTTATGTAAAAGGACTGCCCCTCCTATCTTGACCATTGTGATCGAAACTTCTTCGAGACTGTAACATTCTTCGATCATCCTCGAGATGACTCAACGGTCAAGGAGAAGAGGCTTACTATGCCATTAGTGGAGGTAGAGGAGCATGTCCAAGCCATTCATCAAGTCACATACTATAGGCGATGGACTGATAATTTCCAATAGGAGATGAAGGGCATGAGGCAAGAGCATGACCACATGCAATAACTCCCGACCCACCCGATCCGCCCAACCCTCCCGACCCATATAAACCCATGGAAAATTCAAAAAAAATGCGAAAAAAATTAAAAATTTTGGTTAAAAATATAAATACTTAATAATTAATTTTGAATTTATTTGAATTTTATTGGGTTATTTTTGAATTAAAAAAAAAAATACGATCTATACTCGATAGGACATCATTGACCAAAACCCCCTAAAATGGACCTATCGTAACCTATCCCGTAATTAATTTGATAATTTTATAATAGAAATAGTTAAGAGTAATTATATTAATTCGCTTGAAATTAGGATGTTGAAAATCTTAAACAACCGTTTCTAATGCGTCTTGCTTGTATTTTGTACAAAATTAGCGTCATAGAATATCCATATCTTAGTTTTAATTGGACAACCGTATAATAGGAATAATTAGGAGTAATTATATTAATTTTCATGACATTATATGTAGTTATGCGACCAACAATTTTCAAAAACTCAAATAACTTGATTAAATAACTCAATGCATTTTATTTATGCCCGTTTCATATATGCTTTGATCTTCTCGGTAGGGTCATGTTCATATCGAAGTGTTAATTGAGATAATTTTCTAATAGGTAACTCGTGATACCTATAATTCTAATGAAATTTTGTTGTACCTTTCGAGAAAAAAATGTTAAAAATCTTAAACAAGTTGTTTAAACAGCAGCTTCTAATATATCCTACTTGTGTTTATGAAAAATTAGTATCGTAGGATATTCATATCGATGTGTTAATTAGACAATCTTTTAATAGATATAATTAGGAGTATTTATATTAATTTGCATTAAATTATATGTACTTATGCGGCCCAAAAAATTTCAAAAACACAAACAACTTATTTAAGCACCCTTTTTAATGCATCCTACTTATGTCTTGTCCAAAATTAGTGACGTAGAATGTTCACATCGAAGTGTTAATTGGCTAATATTTTAATAGACAAAATTAGGAGTAATTATATTGATTTTGACGAAATTATATGTAGTTATGAGGCCAAGAATGTTGAAAAACATTAACTTTTTAAATAGCAGTTTCTAATGCATCTTACTTATGTTTTGAGGAAAAATAGTGCCCTAAAATATTCATTTTGAAATATTAATTAAATAATCTCATAATAGGCATAATTAGGAGTAATTATAAATCTGCACCAAATTATGTGTACTTATGCGGCCAAAATTTTTCATAAAGCCAAGCAACTTATTTAAACAGCTTTTAACTCATTTTACTTTTGTTTTGTGCAATATTAGCGTTATGGAATATTCATATCGAAGTTTTAATCAGAAAATTTTAAAATAGGCGTAATTAGTAGTAATTATATTAATTTGCATGAAATTATATGTAGTTATGTGGCCATAAATTATGAAAAACTCAAACAACTTGTTTAAACAACAGTTTTTAATGCATCTTACTATGTTTTGCGCAAAATTAGCGTCATGGAATATTCATATCAAAGTTTTCATAGGACAATTTTATAATAAGCGTAATCAGGAGTAATTATTTTAATTTGCACGAAATTATGTGTAGTTGTGCGGCCAAAATTTTTTATAAAGCCAAACAACTTGTTTCAACAATAGTTTTTAACGCATCTTACTTATGTTTTGTAAAAAAATAGCGTTATAGAATATTTTTATCGAAGTTTTAATTGGACTATTTTATAATATGCATAATTAGGAGTAGTTATGTAAATTTCCACGAAATTATGTGCAGTTTTGGGGGCAAAAATTTTGAAAACTCAAACAACTTTTTTTAAATAGCAGTTTGTAATGCATTTTACTTATGTTTTGTGAAAAAATAGCATCGTAGAATATTCATATCAAAGTGTTAATTAGAAAGTCATATAAAAGACCTTATTAGGAGTAATTATATTAATTTATACGACATTATGTGCGGTTACGAGGCCAAAAAATTTAGAAAGATAAAAAAAACAACTTGTTTAAACAGCTGTTTTGTGCAGAATTAGTGTTGTAGAATATTCATATCGAAGTTTTAATTGGAAAATCTCACAATAGGAATATTTAGGAGTAATATTAATTTATAAGAAATTATGTGTAGTTATGCAGCCAAAAGTTTTGAAAAACTCAAATAACTTATTTAAACGTCAGTTTTTAATGCATCTTACTTATATTTTGTGCAAAATTAGTGTCGTAGAATATTCATATCGAAGTTTTAATTAGAAGATCATATAATAGCCATCTTTAGGAGTAATTATATTCATTTATAAGAAATTATGTATAATTATGCGCCAAAAATAAAAAAAAACTCAAACAACTTGTTTAAATAGCTATTTCTAAAGCCTCGTGCTTATGTTTTGTGCAGAATTAGTGTTGTAAAATATTCATATTGAAGATTTAATTAGATAATCTTTTAATAGACATAATTAGGAGTGACTATATTAATTTTCAGTAAATTATGTATAGTTATGGGACCAAAATTGTTGAAATATTCAAATAACTTTTATAAATAGTTGTTTCTAATGCATCTTACTTATGTTTTGGAAAAAATAGTGTCGTAGAATATTCATATCGAAGTGCTAATTGAAAAATCTTATAATAGGGAAAATTAAGAGTAATTATATTAATTTGTACGAAATTATTTATATTTATGGGGCCAAAAAATTTAAAAAAAGTCAAACAACTTAATTAAACAGCCATTTTTAATGCATCTTACTTATGTTTTGGGCCAAATTAGCATCATAAAATATTCATATCGAAGTTTTAATTAGATAATCTTATAATAGGCACACTTAGGATTAATTATATTAATTTTCATGAAATTATATGTTGTTATGCGGCTAAAAATTTGAAAAACTCAATCAACTAGTTTAAACTGCTAGTCTTTAATGCATCTTACTCATGTTTTTTGCAAACTTAGTGTCGTAGAATATTCATATCGAAGTATTAATTGGATAATCTTCTAATAGGCATAATTAGGAGTAATTATATGAATTTTCACAAAATTATATGTAGTTATGAGACGATAAATTTTGAAAATCTTAAACAACTTATTTAAATAGTAGTTTCAAATATATTTTATTTGTGTTTTATGAATAAATATTGTTATAGAATATTTATATTGGAGTGCTAATTGGACAATCTTATAATAGAAATAGTTAAGAGTAATTATATTAATTTGCATGAAATTATGTGTAGCTATGCAGCCAAAATTTTTAAAAAAAGTCAAACAACTTGTTTAAACAACTGTTTTTAATTCATCTTACTTATTTCTTATGCAAAATTCGTGTGGTAGAATGTTCATATCGAATTGTTAATTGGATAATGTTCTAATAGGCATAATAAAGAGTAATTATATTAGTTTTTATGAAATTATATGTCGTTATGAGGCGGTAAATTTTAAAAATCTTAAACAACTTTTTTAAACACCAATTTCTAATGTATCTTACTTATGTCTTATGAAAAATTAGTGTCCTATGGTATTAATATCGAAGTGTTAATTTGACAATCTTATAATAGAAATAGTTAGGAGTAATTATATTAATTCGCTTGAAATTAAGCGGTTGAAAATCTTAAACAATAGTTTCTAATGTGTCTTGATTGTATTTTGTACAAAATTAGCGTCATAGAATATCCATATCTTAGTTTTAATTGGACAACCATATAATAGGCATAATTAGGAGTAATTATATTAATTTTCACGACATTATATGTAGTTATGCGGCCAATAATTTTCAAAAACTCAAACAACTTGATTAAACAACCATTTTTAATGCATCTTATTTATGTTTTGTGCAAAATTTATGTCGTACAATGTTCATATCGAAGTGTTAATTAGATAATCTTCTAATAGGTATAATTAGGTGTAATTATATTAATATTAATGAAATTTTGTATAGTTATGAGTCAAAAAATGTTAAAAATCTTAAACAAGTTGTTTAAACAGCAGTTTCTAATATATCCTACTTATGTTTTATGAAAGATTAGTGTCGTAGGATATTCATATCGATGTGTTAATTAGACAATCTTTTAATAGTTATAATTAGGAGTATTTATATTAATTTGCATGAAATTATGTGTACTTATGCGCCAAAAATTTTAAAAACACAAACAACTTATTTAAGCTATTATTTTTAATGCATCCTACTTATGTCTTGTGCAAAATTAGTGACGTAGAATGTTCATATCGAAGTGTTAATTGACTAATATTTTAATAGGCAAAATTAGGAGTAATTATATTGATTTTGACGAAATTATATGTAGTTATGAGGCCAAGAATGTTGAAAAACTTTAACTTTTTAAATAGCAGTTTCTAATGCATCTTACTTATGTTTTGAGGAAAAATAGTGCCCTAAAATATTCATTTTGAAGTATTAATTGAACAATCTTATAATAGGCATAATTAGGTGTAATTATATTAATCTGCACCAAATTATGTGTACTTATGCGGCCAAAAATTTTCATAAAGCCAAGCAAATTATTTAAACATCAGTTTTTAACGCATTTTACTTTTGTTTTGTGCAATATTAGCGTTATGGAATATTTATATCGAAGTTTTAATCAGAAAAATTTAAAATAGGCATAATTAGGAGTAATTATATTAATTTGCATGAAATTATATGTAGTTATGTGGCCATAAATTATAAAAAACTCAAACAACTTGTTTAAAGAGCAGTTTTTAATGCATCATACTATGTTTTGCGTAAAATTAGCGTCATGAAATATTCATATCAAAGTTTTCATAGGACAATCTTATAATAGGCGTAATCAGGAGTAATTATTTTAATTTGCATGAAATTATTTGTAGTTGTGCGGCCAAAAATTATCATAAAGCCAAACAACTTGTTTCAACAACAATTTTTAACGCATCTTACTTATGTTTTATAAAAAAATAGCGTTATAGAATATTTATATCAAAGTTTTAATTGGACTATTTTATAATATGCATAATTAGGAGTAGTTATGTTAATTTCTATGAAATTATGTGCAGTTTTGGGGGCAAAAATGTTGAAAACTCAAACAATTTTTTTAAATAGCAGTTTGTAATGCAGCTTACTTATGTTTTGTGAAAAAATAGCATCGTAGAATATTCATATCAAAGTGTTAATTAAAAAATCATATAAAAGACCATATTAGGAGTAATTATATTAATTTATACGACATTATGTGCGGTTACGCGGCCAAAAAATTTGGAAAGATAAAAAATAACTTGTTTAAACAGCTGTTTATAATGCATCTTACTTATATTTTGTGCAGAATTAGTGTTGTAGAATATTCATATCGAAATTTTAATTAGAAAATCTCACAATAGGCATATTTATGAGTAATATTAATTTATAAGAAATTATGTGTAGTTATGCAGCCAAAAGTTTTGAAAAACTCAAATAACTTGTTTAAACGACTGTTTTTAATGCATCTTACTTATATTTTATGCAAAATTAGTGTCGTAGAATATTCATATCGAAGTTTTAATTAGAAGATCTTATAATAGGCATCTTTAGGAGTAATTATATTCATTTATAAGAAATCATGTATAATTATGCGACCAAAAATAAAAAAAAAATTCAAACAACTTGTTTAAACAGCTTGTTTCTAAAGCCTCGTGCTTATGTTTTGTGTAGAATTAGTGTTGTAAAATGTTCATATTGAAGACTTAATTAGATAATCTTTTAATAGACATAATTAGGAGTGACTATATTAATTTTCAGTAAATTATGTGTAGTTATGAGTCCAAAATTATTGCAATATTCAAATAACTTTTTTAAATAGTTGTTTCTAATGCATCTTACTTTTGTTTTGGGAAAAAAATAGTGTCGTAGAATATTCATATCGAAGTGATAATTAAAAAATCTTATAATAGGGAAAATTAAGAGTAATTATATTAATTTGTACGAAATTATGTATATTTATGTGGCAAAAAATAAAAAAAAACAACTTGATTAAACAGCCGTTTTTAATGCATCTTACTTATATTTTGGGCCAAATTAGCATCATGAAATATTCATATCGAAGTTTTAATTAGATAATCTTATAATAGACACACTTTGGATTAATTATATTAATTTTTCATGAAATTATATATAGTTATGCGACTAAAAATTTGAAAAACTCAATCAACTAGTTTAAACTGTTGTCTTTAATGCATCTTACTAATGTTTTGTGCAAACTTAGTGTCGTAGAATATTCATATCGAATATTAATTGGATAATCTTCTAATAGGCATAATTAGAAGTAATTATATGAATTTTCACAAAATTATATGTTTTTATGAGATGATAAATTTTGAAAATCTTAAACAACTTATTTTAATAGTAGTTTCAAATATATTTTATGTGTTTTATGAATAAATATTGTTATAGAATATTTATATTGGAGTGATAATTGGACAATCTTATAATAGAAATAGTTAGGAGTAATTATATTAATTTGCGTGAAATTATGTGTAGCTATGCACCAAATTTTTTTTAAAAAAAGTCAAACAACTTTGTTTAAACAGCTGTTTTTAATTCATCTTACTTATTTCTTATGCAAAATTCGTGTGGTAGAATGTTCATATCGAAGTGTTAATGGGATAATGTTCTAATAGGCATAATAAGGAGTAATTATATTAGTTTTTACGAAATTATGTGTCGTTATGAGGCAGTAAAATTTAAAAATATTAAACAATTTATTTAAACAATAATTTCTAATGTATCTTACTTATGTCTTATGAAAAATTAGTGTCCTATGGTATTAATATCAAAGTGTTAATTTGACAATCTTATAATAGAAATAGTTAGGAGTAATTATATTAATTCGCTTGATATTAGGCTGTTGAAAATCTTAAACAACAGTTTCTAATGCGTCTTGCTTGTATTTTGTACAAAATTAGCGTCATAGAATATTCATATCTTAGTTTAATTGGACAACCGTATAATAGGCATAATTAGGAGTAATTATATTAATTTTCATGACATTATATGTAGTTATGCAACCAATAATTTTCAAAAATCAAATAACTTGATTAAACAACTGTTTTTAATGCATCTTATTTATGTTTTGTGCAAAATTTATGTCGTACAATGTTCATATCGAAGTGTTAATTGGATAATCTTCTAATAGGTATAATTAGGTGTAATTATATTAATTTTAACGAAATTTTGTGTAGTTATGAGTCAAAAAATGTTAAAAATCTTAAACAAGTTGTTTAAACAGCAGCTTCTAATATATCCTACTTATGTTTTATGAAAAATTAGTGTCGTAGGATATTCATATCGATGTGTTAATTAGACAATCTTTTAATAGGTATAATTAGGAATATTTATATTAATTTGCATGAAATTATGTGTACTTATGCGGCCAAAAATTTTAAAAACACAAACAACTTATTTAAGCAACTATTTTTAATGCATCCTACTTATGTCTTGTGCAAAATTAGTGACGTAGAATGTTCATATCGAAGTGTTAATTAGCTAATATTTTAATAGGCAAAATTAGGAGTAATTATATTGATTTTGACGAAATTATATATTGTTATGAGGCCAAGAATGTTGAAAAACATTAACTATTTAAATAGCAGTTTCTAATGCATCTTACTTATGTTTTGAGGAAAAATAGTGCCATAAAATATTCATTTTAAAGTATTAATTGAACAATCTTATAATAGGCATAATTAGGAGTAATTATATTAATCTGCACCAAATTATGTGTACTTATGCGGCCAAAATTTTTCATAAAGCCAAGCAACTTATTTAAACAGCAGTTTTTAACGCATTTTACTTTTGTTTTGATATTCATATCGAAGTTTTAATCAGAAAATTTTAAAATAGGCGTAATTTGGAGTAATTGTATTAATTTGTATGAAATTATATGTAGTTATGTGGCTATAAATTATGAAAAACTCAAACAACCCGTTTAAACAGCAGTTTTTAATGCATCTTACTATGTTTTGCACAAAATTAGCGTCATAAAATATTAATATTGAAGTTTTCATAGGACAATCTTATAATAGGCGTAATCATGAGTAATTATTTTAATTTTCACAAAATTATGTGTAGTTGTGCGGCCAAAAATTTCATAAAGCCAAACAACTTGTTTAAACAACAGTTTTTAACGCATCTTACTTATGTTTTGTAAAAAATAGCGTTATTGAATATTTATATCGAAGTTTTAATTGGACTATTTTATAATATGCGTAATTAGGAGTAGTTGTGTTAATTTTCATGAAATTATGTGCAGTTTTGGAGGCAAAAATGTTGAAAACTCAAACAACTTTTTTTAAATAGCAGTTTGTAATGTAGCTTACTTATGTTTTGTGAAAAAATAGCAACGTAGAATATTCATATCAAAGTGTTAATTGAAAAATCATATAAAAGACCTTAATAGGAGTAATTATAATAATTTATACGACATTATGTGCGGTTACGCGGCAAAAAAATTTGGAAAGATAAAAAATAACTTATTTAAACAACTGTTTATAATGCATCTTACTTATGTTTTGTGCAGAATTAGTGTTGTAGAATATTCATATCGAAGTTTTAATTGGAAAATCTCACAATAGGCATATTTAGGAGTAATATTAATTTATAAGAAATTATGTGTAGTTATGCAGCCAAAAGTTTTGAAAAACTCATGAAATATTCATATCGAAGTTTTAATTAGATAATCTTATAATAGACACAATTAGGAGTAATTATATTAATTTTCATGAAATTATACATGACAAAAAATTTGAAAAACTCAATCAACTAGTTTAAATTGCTGTCTTTTAATGCATCTTACTCATGTCTTGTGCAAACTTAATGTCGTAGAATATTCATATCGAAATTTTAATTAGAACATCTTATAATAGACATGCTTAAGAGTAATTATATTCATTTATAAGAAATTATGTGTAATTGTGCAGCCAAAAATTTAAAAAAACTCAAATAATTTATTTAAACAGCTGTTTTTAAAGCCTCCTACTTATGTTTTGTGCGGAATTAGTGTTGTAGAATATTCATATTGAAGAGTTAATTAGATAATCTATTAATAAGCATAACTAGGATTGATTATATTAATTTTTACTAAAATTTGTGTAGTTATGGGCTCAAAAATATTGAAATACTCAAATAACTTTTTTAAGTAGCTGTTTCTAATGCATCTTAGTTATGCTTTGGGAAAAATACTGTCGTAGAATATTCATTTGTATGAAATTATGTGTCTAATGCGTCTTGCTTGTATTTTATATAAAATTAGCATCATAGAATATTCATATCTTAGTTTTAATTGGACAATCGTATAATAGGCATAATCTATACTATTATATAAAGCACCTAAGAATTGGAAGGTCCATTTTTTATCATGGTATTTTTTTATT
Source organism: Schoenoplectus tabernaemontani (assembly GCA_037127355.1). Taxonomy (NCBI): domain Eukaryota; kingdom Viridiplantae; phylum Streptophyta; class Magnoliopsida; order Poales; family Cyperaceae; genus Schoenoplectus; species Schoenoplectus tabernaemontani. The sequence continues at coordinate 19,338,316 of CM073745.1, forward strand.
ATACCCATTTTATCTCTCAATTAAACGGATAATATATATTTTTGATTGATCAAATGTATGTAATCGCGTCCATTTATCCCCTCTTTCGCTCCATTTCTTTCTCATCTATACTATTATTTCCATTTATGCACATGATTTATAAATTAGAATACTCAATATCTTTCTATTTATATTATGATATAAAAAAATAATTTAAGACTTAAGGTATGTGCTATGATTAGCAACTTTGTACATAATTGGTAAGAAATTAATGGTGATAATATATGCTAGAATAATTTTTCTTATCATAAACACCATGAATCATTAATTCATATTGTACAGAAAATTCCATTCAAGATTAAATCTGATTTTTATTATAGATTGTTCTCTAGAATTTGATGAATTTATAATTTAATATTAGATCAATGTGAATTTTTTTTATTTTATAATATTTTTATGTTTAAATAAAAAAGTCCGCTGCAATGCGTGGGTATATTGCTAGTTAGGAGTAATTATATTAATTTTCACGACATTATATGTAATTATGCCGCTAATAATTTTTAAAAACTCAAACAACTTGATTAAACAACTGTTTTTAATGCATCTTATTTATGTTTTGTGCAAAATTTGTGTCGTACAATGTTTATATTGAAGTGTTAATTGGATAATCTTCTAATAGGTTTAAACAATAATTTTAAATGCATCTTACTGTGCGACCCTTTTTTGCGCCTCCGCACCGCCGCTGGGCGATGGGATGCGGAAGAAGGACACGGAGATCCCTCCCAAGCGTGCATCTGTTTAATGCCGGCCGATTCTGCCGTTTAGAATGATTTGAATGCACATTTAGGGGGTTTTTATTGATTGTGAGTTCTTGTAGATTCCGGTGGGCGCAAGCCCCCACCGTTAATTACCCTGGGCTACTAACCTCGAGGCACCTCTGGATCTTTAAAATGGAGAAGCAAATAGTATAATTAAATGATGGTCAAGTGGTCGTCTGGGTTCACTAAAAGGTCGATCCCGTGGAAGACGAACCTACTACAGATCGGTTCAGTCTTTACCGCCTTGAGAGATAACCTTACTACAGATCAGATTAATCTCTTCAAAGGGGTTCGAGGTGAGTCTACTTACAGAACGACTCAACCTCAATTGATTCAGAAAATAAACCTGTTTCAGAATGATTCAGAAGTTAATCCCATGAAAGATGAACCTACTACGGATCGGTTCGCTTTTACCGCCTCGAGAGATAACCTTACTACGGATCGATTAATCTCTTCGTAGGGGTTTGAGGTGAGTCTACTACGTAACGACTCAACCTCAGTTGATCTAGAAGATAAACCTACTACAGAACGGTTCAATCTTAACTAGTCAATAACCAATCACACAAAATACAACTCGAAGCACTGAGCCGATTGATCTTGAGGTTGGTGAATCAGGAGAAGGGTGGATTTGGCCCACGTGTTTCTTCTCACCGATCTTCTAGATCATGAATTCGAAGCACTAAGCCGATTCATAAATCTAGGAACACAACTGCACACAAAGTCAAACCTGAAGCACTAAGCCAGCTTAACATCGAGGCATGTGTTAGTGAAGGAACCTACTACGTAACGGTTCTCATTCATCGTTTTGTGGATGAATCTACTACGAACGATTCAATCTCACAATCTCGGGAGATGAACCAGAAGACAAACTTATCGACGGATGAGTTCAGCCTTACTAGTTCAAATGGCCATGAATTACTTGTTCATGACACCGAATCATTAAGATGTCACTTCTCTCGGACATCGTAATGTTCTTATCTCTTGGAGTCGACATATCTCTTCATGTTGATGTCGCAGCCTTGGTTACATTTTTATTGATTTTTATTATTAAGATAATACCTTTCATTATTATCTCTATTATAAAGGTGAATTTATTTTTATTTTTAAACTCTATTTATTTCTGTAGAAAATTATTTATAAAAATAATAGAAAATGGGTTAGTTATTTGGGATTTTATAATAGCTAAAGTAATAGAATTTTATTTTTATTATTTCTAAACTCTATTTATTTTGTAGAAAATCACTTACAAAAATAATAGAAAATAACTTGGCTATGATTTTATTTGAATTTTTAGAATTTTTATAATAGCCAAAGTAATAGAATTTATATTGTTATATTTTTATTATGTTGAAATACTATTCATTTTGTAGAAATTATTTACAAAACAAAAAGATGAATTAGCTATATTATTTTTATTTTGATTTTTAGGATTTATAATAGCTAAAGAAATCATTATTATTATTCTATTCTATTTATGATAGTTTTATTATATTTCTATTATTTCTATTTATTATCTATAGAAAAATATGAGGTTCTTGTTATATTACCATCATTATTACTCTTATAATAGCTACAAAGAATGAAATTCATTATATTCTCTATTACAATTATTATTTTTTATTGTATTTTTATTTATCAAAAATATTTTTATTATATTTTTACTTAGAAATAACCAAAGGGGTACAATTTATTTTATTATATGACTTTATTATTATTATTCTTTATTCTAGAATACGATGTATTTATTATTTATCATTATGATTATTTATTTATGTATTTTTTTTATTTTTACAGAAAAGATTAACATAATATTTATTTGATATTATTATTTATTCTTTTTTTTATTAAAGAATAGAGCTAATCTCATTATTTATTATTGCATATTATTATTGTTATTATTATTTTATGAAAAATCACCAGAAAAATCATTAAAACATATCTAATTATTATTTATGATTTTATTTGAATTTTTTGGAATTTTTATAATATATAAAATGACAAGTCAAAGCTAAGTCAAATATATCAATGCATATAATATCTTTTGCTTTTAAATTGTTTTAATATGATATTATTTTTAAAACTGAAATATTATTATACAGAAAAATACCATGAAAAGTAAAGAAATTTTAGAAACAAATTTGAGTTAATTTGGAGTTTAGGAACATTTTCAAATGATTTATTTACTCTATACTTTTAATATTCTGTTATTATTTAACTATTGGGCCTAATCTGGGCCTTTGGATCCATACCGAGATTAGTGCATATCTTTCATATAACTTTATTCTTATTTGGGCCGTTCGATCTATTTTGAGATTAGTTCCTAGTAGATAAACGATTTAGATGCATTCATTATTATTTCTTTAATCAAGTTGACTCACGAGAGTCATTAGATTTCTTTGAGATTCACTCAATCACACTAAGATCTGTGTTCGTGCATCAAATCTCGCGTAGAAGCTTCTCTTCATCTCCTTTGTTGATCACTTCACTGAGATACGTGCCATCACACTTCCGGTGATCGGAGCTCTTGATCGATGATCGGCCACCGCCACTAGCATCGCCTTGCTCGGAGGAGTATGATCTTGATCTCTGATTTGAGATCCATCGGCCAGATTGCTACATAATCCAGTACCGTTTCGGTACAGTTCACAATTCGGTACCGATTGCTTTTGATCGCTTATTTTGATCAAATTGCCGATCGATTCTTGTGAAATCTTTTAAAGTTTCCATTTCTCTATTTGAGCCCGATTTTTCACTTAATCACCATTGCTATCACCTCTTCTTCAATTCATTCAATTGCAAGCTTATTTAGTTCCCTCTTAGTCCCAGTAATTGATCCACCTTGTCCTTTGCATTGTCTCTACACCCTACTGTTGAGTTTGAGCTCACTGCCTTTTACCCGATTGGTGATCTGGTAGAATACTATTGCAAAGCTTCAAAAGGTATTATCTTTGCATCCAGAGAGCGTCGCCTTAGTGAGAGAAAGCTGTTTGTTCAATCAATTTCACCTTTGCAAGCTTGCAAAGGTCAATCCCAATTTCGATCTTACTAACTGCCTCAGCTCAATTCCTATTATTCTCTTCATATTTCTTGAAATTCATACTTGATACATGTTTTAATCAATGATATGCATCTTTCTGTTGAAGTAATTCGAAGAATTTTGCTATTTCTAGCTTGTTCATTCATGGCGCCTCTCGGTCAGTCGCGCGGAAGAAAGAGAAGAAGAGGAAGAAAGGAAGAAGAAGGCGCCTCCGGAGGGGCCGGTCTCGGCGCATGTGAACCGCAGCAGAGTGGGGCCCACAGTCAGAGAGACAATGCGCAAGGGCCAGGTACACACTTCCGTTCTTTCCTTTTTATTTAAATTGCGGCTTTATTTGAATGGGCTTGGTTCACATAGTAGCTTATGCGCCTCTGATTCATAATCCTGACAATAGGGTCCCATTTGTAAGTCTCTTGTGTCTAGGCTTACAGGGATGATTATCAACTGGTTAATTCACAGCTTAGTATTAATCATGCTGAGTTGGCATATTATGACTGGCTGCTAGGTTAATCACTCTCCTTTAGCATTAATGACCTACTTAACAGCTGCTGAGGTGGCTTTGTAGTATTATGCCATGTGGCATTAACAGAGTGAGGTGGCCTTGTAGTATTGTGCCATGTGGCACAGAGAGAGGAGGTGGCTTTCCTGTGATTGTGCCATGTGGCACAGAGAGGGTGAGGTGGACTTCCCTGGTTGTGCCGTGTGGCATGTATTGGGGTGAGGTGGACCTGTCGTGGCCTGCCACGTGGCATGTTGGTGGGGCCCACATGTCAGGTCAGTGTGGTGGTGGGGCCCACCTGGCTGAGGTGGACCAATGGGGTGCTGACACGTGGCATGAGGTGGCCCAGTGAGATACTGACACGTGTCACACTCTCTGTCACACCCCAGAAATAATGAATCGGATTAGGGGTGCAAAAATCCCGCCACGTACGCACGACGAGACGTGCGTACGAAAGGCTAAGTGAATAAAATAATATAAATCTCGAATAACAAAATAATAATAATATAATATACATGACTATACGATCCGTAATGAACAAAGAGAAATACAACGCCAACATCGGCGGGCTAGCTCCATCTGAATGGGCGAAGAAAATCTCTCAAAGAAAAACCCCAAAAGAAAGAAATAAAACTCGAAACCCGATAGATCCTAATCCACTACCCCGCTCACATGCGGAAGCGCGAAGTATCTCTGTCACCACGCAGACCGCACCTAGCACTCTCATCCAAAAATCTCGATCCCGCTCCTGTAAAAACCTGGACCCCACAACCACCGTGGAAACGTGAGTGATAAATCACTCAGTGCGGTTTTAGGTCCAGCACCGAGATGTTACAAATCTCTAGGCTTAGACTTAAAACCATTACAAATTTATTTTTATAATAAATATTACAGTTACATAAAATTTGATGTTTAAATAATTAAATTGATTAAATTTTATTCTGAGTAGAGTATAAAAGAATCCAAAAGAGTTTAATAAAATGCATTACTTGAAATCATAAATATTTTAAATCAAGGATAAACCCAAAATGAATCATTCTGAGATATTATAATATAAAAGGTACGGATTCAAACTCCCATATCACACGAATGACTTTGCGGGATAAATTCTTTTCGAAAGAACCGACCTCAACCAAAGGTTTCCATAGAAGAGAGCCCGCTCTATAGAAGAGAGCGTCATTCACTATCAAAACCATCCCTAATTTATCCCGCTCACCCCTTACTATAATGAAACGAACAACGACTCGATTTCTATCAATATATAATTCAAATTGAAGGAGACTATCCGAAAATAATATAAAATGAAGTGAATCAATCACGAACGAATATAAAGTGACAAAATAGTCACCGCTAAATATAAAGTGTTAAAATAATCACTGTAACCACGGAATAGCTCCTCAATAATAAATTTAAAGTGTATTTAACTATGAAATCGAGTCGGTACTGACACTCTTCCCAAACCCAAATTTGAATATTCATTTTTAACTTAAATTTTTTCTTGAGTTTCATAACATCATGCAAATTATAGAAAACGGATAATATGCAAATTCAAATCTTAATTCAATTTAGTTTTGTCTCGCTTAATTTGATCAATATAACAATCTGATTAATTATAATCTAAAAATCACATTATTTGTACAATAAAAATTTCAAGGTACTTAATTAATACCAATATAAATTATTAAATACTAATTAATCTATCTAAGATAATCTATCCTAGATAATCTATCATGTAACTAATTATATTAAATTATTAAATACTACTTCCTCTATCTAGGATAATCTATCCTATAACTAATTATATTAAATTATTAAATACTAATTACTCTAACTAAGCTAATATATCCTAGATAATCTATCATGTAACTAACTATATTAAATTACTAAATATTACTTACATCTATCTAGGATAATATATCCTACAACTAATTAACTTAATTATTAATCTAATTAATAATCAAAATAAAATGCATATAAAATGAAATGCGGATGATATGATCAAGTTTCAATATCAAAAGAAAGGAAAAATATAATTTAAGTCATATCCTACGAAATCATAAATCTCAGTGCAATCCGCACCTGAATATTTTGGCAAGGCTGATAGCGTATGATTGCTCGGTCTCCGGTGGGGCCCACGGTCTCGTCAACCGTCTCATCCTGAGTGTACTTGATTGTCAGGTCGTCAAGATATTTTCGAGAACCTATAAAGTCAAAATAAATTAAATTGGCGAGTATCCTATTCGCGTTGGGTCTGGTTAGGTCGGGGTATACCGGGACTCGGAGATTTTAGGAGCATTATTATTTGGAATTTATAATCATATTATATTCATTTTGAGTAATGTGATTAATTTAATTTAATTTAGATTGATTTAGTTAACTTAACGTTATCGCTCAATTATTTTAATTAAGATAATTAATTTATTAAAAATAGAGAAATTAATTAATATTATATAATTAATATTCTTCTTATTAAAAATAGAGAAATTGATTAATATATATTTTATATTATAAATTATTATTATACTTTAATTATTATTTTATAACCCTTAATTATTCATTTCATATTCTTTAATTATATCTCAATTCATATTTTAATATTATTTTCATAAATTTGAAAATATGAAATATATTATATAAAACTAGAATTACATAATTTACGAGAGATAGAGAAATTGATTTATATATATTATATTATATATATTCTTTATTTCTAAATTCTTTTAGTTTAAAAATAAAGAAATTACTTTATTTATTTATTTATATATCTATTAATATTATTTCATTATTAAATAAATGAATTGAATAATGTATATTTAAGATTTTTATTATTATTCTTGTTATTTCATAACTCTTAATTATTTATTTTACATACTAATATTATTTTTATAATTTATAGGTTTGGTATATGAAAATAAAATAGATGTGACAGAAATTAACGAAACTCGATTAACTTAATTTAATCGAATTAAATATTATTATTTTATTAAGTGTGTTGGTGTTTTGAGATTATATTTATTTTCTATAATGTAACTTATTTAATTTATTTGAATTAACTAATGATTAAATTTCGTTATATGTTGGGATTGGTATTACAAATGGAAACACCATGGTTATGATTTCATCCAATTATAGATCATAACCACAAGTTCGTAATGAGTTTGCTCTTAGTAACTATTTAATTATTAAAATGAATGCACCCTTACAACGTTACAAATTCATATTTAAATTTTGGTCTCGCACATGTTGTGAGAGGTGCTACGACTAGATATACAAGTATGAATAGTAAAGAATCAAGGCGGAGGTCAACTTCCTATTAAGTTTGGAAAGTTGGACTAGCAATTGAATTTCATTGATCCCAGCGATTAGTGGACTAGAAGGGATTTAGTATCACATTTCTCTAGCTATACGAAAACAACAAGAACAACACAGTCTAGCCGGCCATAAGAACTGAAATCGGCACACAAGCAAGCACGGCACAGCCAGCTGCCCACTCAGTATTAAAAAGGACAATAAACTATCCATATTCAGAGACACAGGGCTAGCCCCAGCACAAGACCCACACGACCAAAAGAAAAAAAACGAAGAAAAGGTAGTACCAGGTTTCGACGCGAGGCAGCAAAAGGAAAGAGTCACGGTTCCCCCACTCCTTGTCTATCTTAAGCTCATCTTCAGCTTCATCAAGGAAGACAGGGCCAAGGTGGGTTAATTAAATAATAATTAATTCGTCTAGGTTAGTACTTGTGCAAATTCACCAAGAGGTTCAAATATGGTCAAAAGGGGTTAATTCATCCAGGTCACATAACGTATCAATAGGACAATTCATCAAGCATTCAGATAGGATCAAAAACAAGTTATTAGTCAGAGGTTCAGATCAAATTTCGACTCTACGTGAATGTTCAGTTGTTGTTCAAGTTGACTTCTAACCAAAACAAGGAGCTAAAATAGAAAAAACGCTAAAAATCAAGTTGAAGGCAGAAGGTGAGGGTGGTTGGGTCCATTTGTGTCCAAATTACATAGGCATACCCTGAATTTGAGCTGATTTTTGCTTATGCAGCTTGATTCGTCAGAGGACACAGATGCACAGCAGTAGAGGCTTCTGCTTCGATTTACGCATATCTATTTCTGGAGGAGAGTCACAAAAAGATGTTGTGCTGCCACATGACTGGCCGGTTGCAACTTCAAGCGAGCTGGCTTGTGGCCATCCCACCATACGCGTTTCCTTCGAACAAAGCTACGATAGGAGAATATGAAGAATGGAAGGCACTCATCAAAGCCTGATCATAGACTTGAGAGCTGAGAAATGGGTTTAGGCATGAGCTTAGCTCGAGTTAAGCGGGAGTAATGAAAAGGAAGGGAGATGGCAGATGATGCTGGTGCCAAGAAAGGGAAATTAGAGAGTTCGACCTCTCTGTGGGAACAGGGAGTGAGAGACTAAATGGAAAGGAAAAGAAAAATAAAGGGGTGGTAAATTGTTGGGGGGAAAAGGTGAGTCAAAGACACAGACAACTCAGGAGATAGGGAATAGACGGGAATAGACCTGCCTTAAATGAAAGAAAATTAATGGGGAGAGAGTTTCGATTTGGATGAAATGTGACAGGAACAAGATGACAATTGGTATGGCTAGCAAGTTTAATAAATCCTCTAATATATTATGCAATTTATCATTAGTTATACACTTAATAGCTTTAACCAAAACTAGCTTAAATAAATTTTCAATTTAACTAAATCAAAATCATTAACTCTACACTTTAAATTTAATTGTCTGTTAGGTTCGTATTATATTATGTCGGATTTTGGTTTTAGTTTATTAATTAAAAATTCTGTTTCAAATTACTTATCGATTCATTTATTTATTTCTATATTTATTTGTGTTAAGTCATTTATTAATCCGGGGTTAAGTCATATTAATTTTTCATTAAAAATTCAGTAAGTCAATAGTATTTATTTATTTATTTTTAATTATCTTCTTAATTATTTATATTATTATTATTATATTTTTTTCTTTCAATTTTGGGTTTAGTTTTTGAGTTGATATTGTGTCATTGTCGGTTTTGATGTTATTCAAATTTCTTTAGATTCTAATTTGTACGATTTATTATCTACTTCCATATTAACTTTATTTTCATTTGATTGTAAATTAAATTCTTTTAATTTTATTTAGAATTGGACCTCCGTCTAGATATTTACTTAAGTCATCAATAACCGGTAAATTTTAAAAATAAAAAAAAAATTATTAACTCTATTTGTAAATTTATTTATTCATAAACCTTCCCTTGATCATTGATTTGATTTATTTGTTAATTTGTGTTGTATAATTTTAATTATTATTTTAATTATAATTATTACTTAATTAAATTTTATGGTTTAACATTTCACCTCCCCTTAAAAGAAGTTTCGTCCTCGAAACGAAGGCCCCGTTAAATCATGAATAAATCGGTTATTTTTAATCAACCAATGTACCTCCCAAGTAATCTAGTTATTCATTCTTTTCATAACTAATAAATTTGATATTCTCTAGTTCACTTTTAATTTTTATTAACATAACCTTTGCTTAGGTAAATATATATATATATATATTTTTTGAATTTAAATTAAATGATTCTTAATAAGTTTTTTTTTTTATGTTACATTTACTTGAATTATTGGTGCATTATTATAATCCCATTTTAAGTATATTATCGCGTCTGAATATTGTGGTAGGCATTAGCTTCAATTTTTAATTATTTTGATTTAAATGCCAATTAATTATATATATAAATATATATATGTTTTATTTTATTTTATTTTATATATATATATATATTATTTGAATTTATTATGGTTTTTATATATATTTTATATTATTTTGATTGTATGAGAGATATCAATCACGCTCTATTTCATTTTTTTAAAGATTTTCAAAGTCATATTGGAGCAAAATTTTATATGAAGCATATAACGAAAAAATATAGCTCAACGGATCATACTAACACAAATAGATTAGCGTTCTGAATAAAATCATGCTGGACATGCGGAAGCAAAATTTGCTTAAAGAGAAATTTTCCTAAAATTTAAACTAGTTTGGACCCATGATAGTCATATGTATCACTAAAATTAAAAATAACGATCCATCGTACTTCAATCATCAAGGAAAGGCTCAAATATAAAGTCGAATATCATGTAGATACAAATCTTTTGAAATCCCATACAGTTGAAGGATAATTTATTTAGATGATTTCTAATCAGGATTAAATTAAATTCGACGTCATCGAACATTTAGTCAAATTCAAACGTGATAGCGAAATCTATTGGTTGATTACGTATTACCGGTTACCCATATCTACGAAGAGGATTTATTTCGGCGTCCTAGAATAGATTAAATTGATACCAAATTAATTAGAACAACGTTGACCAGATAATTTAGTGAGAGCACATATAATTTTCACTAGCGGAAGGAGCTAAACTTAATTTCACAAAATTTAAGTGAGTGAGTCATCATTAGCAGATGCCTAAGGATCTACTCAATTTAGGTTAAGATGGACTAACATATATAGTAAACATATACATGTTCAGGGTATGAGGATTTACTTAAATGTAAACTATATTTATTAATTATTATTACTGTACTCAAATTTCAATTTTTATTATGTTATTACTAGTTGCACTACTATTTTAAATCGTAATTATTATTATTATTATTATTATTATTATTATTATTATTATTATTATATATTTAACTATGTTATTATTGTATGTTATGTATTTATATTATACTATATTATTGTTTTACGATGTAAGGTTTTGGAGTTTTAATGTCTGTCAGGAAATCAGATCGAGGTGGAAGGACGAAAATCCGGGAGAAGTAAATGTAATTTATGTCTTTCAAATTTTACCTTGTTAAGTTACTTGTAAAAGCGTTTATTAAGTCTCTCACGTTCGAGTAGTGGGATCCCTAGAGACAGCGAAGTCACGATTCATACTATCGTGCAACGCTTGCCCATTTTCTTAGACTTACCCCTCACAAAACTATGTCATGTACATATTATTATTTTATTTATTTATTCATATTTCCGGGATTTATTAGATGTTACCCTAGCATGGTTTATATGAAATCGGATTATAAAATTCATGCTCTGATACCACCGAAGGATGTCACACCCCAGAAATAATGAATCGGATTAGGGGTGCAAAAATCCCGCCACGTACGCACGACGAGACGTGCGTACGAAAGGCTAAGTGAATAAAATAATATAAATCTCAGAATAACAAAATAATAATAATATAATATACATGACTATACAGTCCAGAATGAACAAAGAGAAATACAACGCCAACATCGGCGGGGCTAGCTCCATCGGAATGGGCAGCAAAATCTCTCAAAGAAAAACCCCAAAAGAAAGAAATAAAACTCGAAACCCGATAGATCCTAATCCACTACCCTGCTCACATGCGGAAGCGGCGAAGTATCTCTGTCACCACGCAGGACTGCACCTAGCACTCTCATCCAAAAATCTCGATCCCGCTCCTGTAAAAACCTGGACCCCACAACCACCGTGGAAACGTGAGTGATAAATCACTCAGTGCGGTTTTAGGTCCAGCACCGAGATGTTACAAATCTCTAGGCTTAGACTTAAAACCATTACAAATTTATTTTTATAATAAATATTACGCTTACATAAAATTTGATGTTTAAATAATTAAATTGATTAAATTTTATTCTGAGTAGAGTATAAAAGAATCCAAAAGAGTTTAATAAAATGCATTACTTGAAATCATAAATATTTTAAATCAAGGATAAACCCAAAATGAATCATTCTGAGATATTATAATATAAAAGGTACGGGTTCAAACTCCCATATCACACGAATGACTTTGCGGGATAAATTCTTTTCAGAAAGAACCGACCTCAACCAAAGGTTTCTCTATAGAAGAGAGCCCGCTCTATAGAAGAGAGCGTCATTCACTATCAAAACCATCCCTAATTTATCCCGCTCAGTCCCTTACTATAATGAAACGAACAACGACTCGATTTCTATCAATATATAATTCAAATTGAAGGAGACTATCCGAAAATAATATAAAATGAAGTGAATCAATCACGAACGAATATAAAGTGACAAAATAGTCACTGCTAAATATAAAGTGTTAAAATAATCACTGTAACCACGGAATAGCTCCTCAATAATAAATTTAAAGTGTATTTAACTATGAAATCGAGTCGGTCCTGACACTCTTCCCAAACCCAAATTTGGATATTCATTTTTAACTTAAATTTTTTCTTGAGTTTCATAACATCATGCAAATTATAGAAAACGGATAATATGCAAATTCAAATCTTAATTCAATTTAGTTTTGTCTCGCTTAATTTGATCAATATAACAATCTGATTAATTATAATCTAAAAATCACATTATTTGTACAATAAAAATTTCAAGGTACTTAATTAATACCAATATAAATTATTAAATACTAATTAATCTATCTAAGATAATCTATCCTAGATAATCTATCATGTAACTAATTATATTAAATTATTAAATACTACTTCCTCTATCTAGGATAATCTATCCTATAACTAATTATATTAAATTATTAAATACTAATTACTCTAACTAAGCTAATATATCCTAGATAATCTATCATGTAACTAACTATATTAAATTACTAAATATTACTTACATCTATCTAGGATAATATATCCTACAACTAATTAACTTAATTATTAATCTAATTAATAATCAAAATAAAATGCATATAAAATGAAATGCGGATGATATGATCAAGTTTCAATATCAAAAGAAAGGAAAAATATAATTTAAGTCATATCCTACGAAATCATAAATCTCAAAGGTCTGCAATCCGCACTTTGAATATTTTGGCAAGGCTGATAGCGTATGATTGCTCGGTCTCCGGTGGGGCCCACGGTCTCGTCAACCGTCTCATCCTGAGTGTACTTGATTGTCAGGTCGTCAAGATATTTTCGAGAACCTATAAAGTCAAAATAAATTAAATTGGCGAGTATCCTATTCGCGTTGGGTCCGTTAGGTCGTGGTATACCTGACTCGGAGACGGGAGCATTATTATTTGGAATTTATAATCATATTATATTCATTTTGAGTAATGTGATTAATTTAATTTAATTTAGATTGATTTAGTTAACTTAACGTTATCGCTCAATTATTTTAATTAAGATAATTAATTTATTAAAAATAGAGAAATTAATTAATATTATATAATTAATATTCTTCTTATTAAAAATAGAGAAATTGATTAATATATATTTTATATTATAAATTATTATTATACTTTAATTATTATTTTATAACCCTTAATTATTCATTTCATATTCTTTAATTATATCTCAATTCATATTTTAATATTATTTTCATAAATTTGAAAATATGAAATATATTATATAAAACTAGAATTACATAATTTACGAGAGATAGAGAAATTGATTTATATATATTATATTATATATATTCTTTATTTCTAAATTCTTTTAGTTTAAAAATAAAGAAATTACTTTATTTATTTATTTATATATCTATTAATATTATTTCATTATTAAATAAATGAATTGAATAATGTATATTTAAGATTTTTATTATTATTCTTGTTATTTCATAACTCTTAATTATTTATTTTACATACTAATATTATTTTTATAATTTATAGGTTTGGTATATGAAAATAAAATAGATGTGACAGAAATTAACGAAACTCGATTAACTTAATTTAATCGAATTAAATATTATTATTTTATTAAGTGTGTTGGTGTTTTGAGATTATATTTATTTTCTATAATGTAACTTATTTAATTTATTTGAATTAACTAATGATTAAATTTCGTTATATGTTGGGATTGGTATTACAAATGGAAACACCATGGTTATGATTTCATCCAATTATAGATCATAACCACAAGTTCGTAATGAGTTTGCTCTTAGTAACTATTTAATTATTAAAATGAATGCACCCTTCTGCGTTACAAATTCATATTTAAATTTTTGGTCTCGCACATGTTGTGAGAGGTGCTACTGACTAGATATACAAGTATGAATAGTAAAGAATCAAGGCAGGAGGTCAACTTCCTATTAAGTTTGGAAAGTTGGACTAGCAATTGAATTTCATTGATCCCAGCGATTAGTGGACTAGAAGGGATTTAGTATCACATTTCTCTAGCTATACGAAAACAACAAGAACAACACAAGTCTAGCTGCCATAAGAACTCGAAATCGGCACACAAGCAAGCACGGCACGACAACACCGCCCACTCGATTAAAAAGGACAATAAACTATCCATATTCAGAGACACAGGGCTAGCCCCAGCACAAGACCCACACGACCAAAAGAAAAAAAAACGAAGAAAAGGTAGTACCAGGTTTCGACGCGAGGCAGCAAAAGGAAAGAGTCACGGTTCCCCCACTCCTTGTCTATCTTAAGCTCATCTTCAGCTTCATCAAGGAAGACAGGGCCAAGGTGGGTTAATTAAATAATAATTAATTCGTCTAGGTTAGTACTGTGCAAATTCACCAAGGGTTCAAATATGGTCAAAAGGGGTTAATTCATCCAGGTCACATAACGTATCAATAGGACAATTCATCAAGCATTCAGATAGGATCAAAAACAAGTTATTAGTCAGAGGTTCAGATCAAATTTCGACTCTACGTGAATGTTCAGTTGTTGTTCAAGTTGACTTCTAACCAAAACAAGGAGCTAAAATAGAAAAAACGCTAAAAATCAAGTTGAAGGCAGAAGGTGAGGGTGGTTGGGTCCATTTGTGTCCAAATTACATAGGCATACCCTGAATTTGAGCTGATTTTTGCTTATGCAGCTTGATTCGTCAGAGGACACAGATGCACAGCAGTAGAGGCTTCTGCTTCGATTTACGCATATCTATTTCTGGAGGAGAGTCACAAAAAGATGTTGTGCTGCCACATGACTGGCCGGTTGCAACTTCAAGCGAGCTGCTGGGCCATCCCACCATACGCGTTTCCTTCGAACAAAGCTACGATAGGAGAATATGAAGAATGGAAGGCACTCATCAAAGCCTGATCATAGACTTGAGAGCTGAGAAATGGGTTTAGGCATGAGCTTAGCTCGAGTTAAGCGGGAGTAATGAAAAGGAAGGGAGATGGCAGATGATGCTTGTGCCAAGAAAGGGAAATTAGAGAGTTCGACCTCTCTGTGGGAACAGGGAGTGAGAGACTAAATGGAAAGGAAAAGAAAAATAAAGGGGTGGTAAATTGTTGGGGGGAAAAGGTGAGTCAAAGACACAGACAACTCAGGAGATAGGGAATAGACGGGAATAGACCTGCCTTAAATGAAAGAAAATTAATGGGGAGAGAGAGTTTCGATTTGGATGAAATGTGACAGGAACAAGATGACAATTGGTATGGCTAGCAAGTTTAATAAATCCTCTAATATATTATGCAATTTATCATTAGTTATACACTTAATAGCTTTAACCAAAACTAGCTTAAATAAATTTTCAATTTAACTAAATCAAAATCATTAACTCTACACTTTAAATTTAATTGTCTCGTTAGGTTCGTATTATATTATGTCGGATTTTGGTTTTAGTTTATTAATTAAAAATTCTGTTTCAAATTACTTATCGATTCATTTATTTATTTCTATATTTATTTGTGTTAAGTCATTTATTAATCCGGGGTTAAGTCATATTAATTTTTCATTAAAAATTCGGTAAGTCAATAGTATTTATTTATTTATTTTTAATTATCTTCTTAATTATTTATATTATTATTATTATATTTTTTTCTTTCAATTTTGGGTTTAGTTTTTGAGTTGATATTGTGTCATTGTCGGTTTTGATGTTATTCAAATTTCTTTAGATTCTAATTTGTACGATTTATTATCTACTTCCATATTAACTTTATTTTCATTTGATTGTAAATTAAATTCTTTTAATTTTATTTAGAATTGGACCTCCGTCTAGATATTTACTTAAGTCATCAATAACCGGTAAATTTTAAAAATAAAAAAAAAATTATTAACTCTATTTGTAAATTTATTTATTCATAAACCTTCCCTTGATCATTGATTTGATTTATTTGTTAATTTGTGTTGTATAATTTTAATTATTATTTTAATTATAATTATTACTTAATTAAATTTTATGGTTTAACACTCTCTCTCCCCTCTGATTCTGCGTGTATATGTTTGGGATCCCCAGTTTGCACCCAGATATGTCTCTGTCCCCAAGTTGCACCCAGATGAACCCTTGATTGAATCTCAGCCTTTGATCTTCCCTGAATTTATTTTGATAGCTCCACTTATCCAAAAATTATGAAATTTTCACCAAAAATCCCTAAATTCATGATGATCATCCCTGTAATTTTTAATTCCATTTTTACCCCTGTCTCTCTGAATTAAAAATTCTTTAATCTATAAAACCCTATTTCTTCCTCCGAATTAATCCTAGATTTCATTTGTAGCTCAGTGTCTCTGCCAATTATCTCTCTCTTGCAGAAACCACCCTAACTAAATACCAATTAGACTTATATTGATATTCATTAGGGTTTGATCTGACCAACAGTTGATTACTTGTCAACAGTTGATACAAATCTAGACTTGATCAGATGGTTGCTCCCAGTTTTGGCATCTGATCAGTCTTATGAAATTGACTTTCAATCCCTTATCATGAGGGTGACTTGGTCAAAGAACTGACTACTTATCGGTAATTGACACAAATCAAAGCATGGTTAGGTGGTTGCTCACAGCTTTGGCACCAGGTCAGCCTTGAAAGCAAAATCACATTTAAAATTTCTCATGATTAGTTGTATCAGAATACTAGCTTGGCATTGACATCATTCTTTGTTGCATAGGAATTATACTGCTTCAGTTCTTAGGGTTTGCTTTGATGATAGATTCTCGGGGTTTAATTCTGACTCCCTTGATACTTGGTCACTGAGGTGTGGGGCCCACCTGTCAGTGAAAATGATTAGATGGATGACCCCTCTAGAGATCTCTCTCTCCTGAATCTCCTGAGGGTCACCCATCTCGAATGAATAGGAGATGACAGGGTATTTATATCCTTGCTCTGCACTTAGGATTTCCTTGTGGGATTAATGTTTAACCCTTGTTCCGGATTGATTAGACTTATCAGATAGGCTAGGTTCATGCTGTCAAAGCTACTTATAAAGGGACTGCCAGGTGGGTCCCACTTGTCGGAAAAAATGTGATCAGATGGGCCGACCCATCGTGAGATTTTCTCTCTCTGAAATCTCCTGATGGTCAGCCACCTCGAATGAGTAGGAGGTGGTGGAGTATTTATATCCCTGTCTCTCACCCTGACATTTCCTTGTGGGATTAATCGATTTGTTCCGGGGTTAAGCAGCGATCTCTTCTGATCAGTGGGCCCTCTCTCTTCCCCTTTTTCTTTCCTCCTTCTTATGTTTTATTATTAATCATTGATTTTATTTTCATTTATTCGGCTACTCATCCTTGGAATTTTCAAGGGTAAACAAAGAGCCACCCACCAAGACGAGCCTTGAACGCTCGAAAGGCTTGTCTTGGTGCATTGTTCCTTATCATTTATCTCTTCATTTCTCATGACATTTTCTCTCCTTCGGGTGTTGTAGTTCCTTCTCATGACGCCATTCCGCGTCGCCCCTTGAGTCACTACCATTCTTTTTACGAGGATCCTAGTGATTGGACTCCTTTCGTCTCAGCCATCCGAGCGACTCCTGTCTACCCGCGAGACGGCGGTTTATTCTTTAGAGATGATCAGCCTCATGACATCATACCCCTTCAGCCCTTAGGCGTTGCCTCTACGGCTCCTTTGACACATCTCCCGGGCAAGGAGATTATTGACGGAGGCCTCCCGGTGGACTTCCGCTTCCTTTATTGCTCCTTTAGAGTGCCATGGTTACCAGCTGGAGTGGACCCGATATATACTTATGCGGGAGGGGGCTATGCTTGAGCGTACCGGGATATACGACTCGATCTTTCTGTTGATGTTTCGTTACCACATCGACACACCCTGGCTGTGGGCATTTTGCGAGAGGTGGAACTATTCCACCAATACTTTATTCATTGATGACCGGGAGTTGACTCCGACTCTTTTGGAGATACAGCAGTTAACAGGGTTGCCGATCTTTGGCTGGTTTTACGACGAGTTCATAGTCTCACCCGCCGACTTGAGAGATTCATCTCGATTCCCGTCATCTTTACAGAGGGTGTATGATATATACTACCACTTGAGAGGAGGTCACTCTGGAGTCCCCTTCAGACATTGGATTGTTTTTTTCACAGATCGAGTTCACACTCGTCCCGAGGGCTTGGCCTCCATTCGGGATCCTTTTGGTACAGGTCGGCTCGAGATTCATCATGATGGCCCTATCCCTTCTCAGGATACATTGTACTCTCACGACATAGATCGGGAGACTTATCTGACCGCATTCATTTCCTGGTGGATCTGTTACTTCTTACTACCCAGCTCCCCAGCATACACCATCCGACCTTCTGTGTTTGTTATGGCGAGCTTGATTGCACGTGGCAACAGGACTTCTTTAGCGGTGCCTGTATTGGCCAACATTTACAGGGGTCTCCGTGGTCTGGTATCATCTCGTAGTCCTTCGAGATGTAGGGAGCTGATTCCATGGCATCTGGTTAGCGGCTGGCTTCACATGCATTGGTCGGGTTCTTATGATCCTGGTATGGCTGCTTCATTGAGAGACCATTTACCTTTGTTGGGTGATTTAGCCGGAGTACAACCCACTTCTTTGACTCCCACAGATGCCAGATACAGATTTTATAGGAGTCGTGATCATCTGAGGTTCGCTCGAGATAGACTGACGACTCGCAGGGTAGCCAGGACCGTGGAGAGGTCAGTGATTGATAGTAGGGTTCCCTCTTCTGATCCTTCTAGCATTCGGGATAGGCTTACTGACTTGGAGTACCTTGTTAGTATCCGTCAGGGTTTCCTTCCTTTTAGATCGGGTGATCACATATTCATTGAGCCCTATTCACCTCATCGATGTGCACATCAGTTTGGGCTAGATCAGGATATCCCAGCGCCCCTTCTCCGTCCTGAGTTTTTGGCAGCTGATTTGGAGGGTGTCGGGTGGTGTTACACTCATCTTTTCCGACTAGGCACAGGTGTTCGTTGCCAGATGGTTTCCACTTCTCGAGTTCCCACTTTCTCGAGACGTTATCAGCAGTGGTACCATGATGCCATCCGCTCTTATCAGTCATACACTCCTCCTGTAGTTGCACGTATCACTTGTCCTCGCGACGGACATGTCTCTTCTAGCGGTGATATCTCATATGGCCGTTCCCTTTTCCCAGACATCACTGTAGAGCCTATTGATTTCCAGGGTTTAGACAGCCGGTTTTCTCGTGCTCCTGTTAGGACTACTCTTACAGGTACACTTCATCACTCTTTTAGGTTATTTCCCTTTGACAAGCCTCCTCTCATCTCAATCGATTCTCTTTTGATTCAGAGTTGGCTTATGAGTATGATCATACGGAGCCCGGATTCTCGGTCCCTCGCCCACGAGCTGTTGACGTTCATTCTCAGCCGCCTGTCGAGCCACCGGCTTCAGCCACCGTGGAGAGAGATCGAGATAGCACTTCTCGGCTGTCTTCCCTATCTTCTTTTCCTTCTCCCACTCCGGGTGATTTTCTTTACTGACTTGCCTATCTTTATTCAGGCACGCTCTATTTACAGCTCTGATTAGGATTTATTTTCCAGCTCGCGGGACATCTCCTTTAGAGGCAGCCCGAGATGACATCATAGCAGATTCACCGGCGCCGGCGAGCACTGTTCTCTCAGGATTTTGCACCGACCTTGCCGTCGCAGGTTCGTGTGCATCATTTAATACTTAGTTGCCAATATGCACCAGTATTTTCATCCTTACATGTAGATTTTACAGGCCTTGAGGCTGATGACATGGCATCTCCACATCGTTCGGAGTCTTTCTTTCATGACGGTCCTGCTTCACCGTCGATCTTACTGGTACCCACTGGAGATGGTGACTCATTTGATGTGGTTTTGGGGCCGGTACTCACTCTTGTGAGACCAGCGGGGACTTCTTTCGAGCAGGGGAGTCCATTGGCTGTCGAGCCCGTAGGCGACGAGCCATTATTGATCGGGGGAGGGCCATCCCATGTCTTTTCATCTCCCGACGGCCAGCCTCTTGTGGCTATAGATGGCGGAGTCTCATCAGAGCTTATAGATAGTCGGGTGGAGGATTCGATTGACCAGGCTGCAGTCGATTATGACTATGAGTTAGATGAGAGTTGGCTAGTAGAGCAGCTTTTTGACAGCCCAGAGACGGAGGTTCCGACTAGCGAGGGTCTCACTGAGCCTCATGCCTCTCCCGGTACCTCATACTTCCTTTGTCATTTGCTCATATTTTACTTTTCCATGTATTTATGCCTTTCATTTTATTTTGTAGCCGGGTCAGGTGCACCTGCAGGTCCTCCCGAGGTGGCCGATACTCCTATCCCTGATCCAGTCGCGCCGGTCTCAGGCGACGAGGCGATAGGTTAGATCTTCTCTTCTTTCTATTTCTTCTTTGATTATAACAATTTGTCTGACCCATTTACTTTGTTTGCAGATGTTACACTGAGGGATGTGAAGCTCGCCTTGGCCGAGCTGGCGGATGCACTCCGAGACACTTTCTTCGAGACTATCCGCTAGATTTTGAGATTCTGGATTCTCTCGCCCGATGACTTCTCCTTCGACCGGTATAGGGGGCCGATGCGGGATACCATCGCGCCGCCTCTACTCATCGCGCCTCATCTTGAGAGTACCTTCATTTCTAGGAGGTGTGAGGAGGCGCTCGGGCTTACCAGATGCGAGCTCTCTTGTGTATCGCACGAGTTGGAGATTCATGAGCTACGCAGGCATTTGGAGGTCGCTCGACTCCGCTATCTTCGCGGCTTTCTTCTTGTGCCACTCTCCGCTCCATGGGAGTCAGTGGTGGGCCCGCTCGACTGCTAGTGTAGGAGCTAGAGGACCATAGATTGTCAGTAGAGGGCTTCTCTCGACATCTGGCGGGACGTCTCCCGGAGCTGCAGATTCACTCGAGTGCCCGGGATAGAGCCTTCTCTCAGTTTTTGGATTTTGAGGCGGCCTCGAGGGAGGATAGGCACTCCCTCCATGCTTATTTGGAGACCATTAGCACTGTGTTATTAGAGTTGGAGTCCCGCTTTTTGAGCCCATAGATTGTACTCTTCATTTCTTCTTTTCTTCTTCTCTTTTGCTATACTTGTCATTGTATACTTTGACGCTTGTTATACTTGATCTCTTTGTTGTGGATGATGCTTGCTTTTATTGTTATCTCTTCGTCACTTCCTCTGCAGCGCGAGGGAGTATTTCATTGATTTCACATTTTACACTCTCAATCTTAATTGCAAAAGCGCCTAATACAACTGCTTTTATTTTCGTATAACATCTAAGTACAAAAATAGAAAAAAGGGAAAACTTTACAGCACCCTATTGCACTTATCCTATACACTGCTTCTCTTTATTTATTACAATACAGAACATAAGTAACCGTGGTATTTTACGGATACCGAACCTGTCTGTATTGACCTCTAGGCCGGCTACAGAATAAACCCGCTTATCCCTTTATTACTGATGGATAAACTTACCAGTATCAATTGGATTGTGGATGCAATTGATAACACCATTTTGTGGATGCTTCTTGTATATTTGATTGACATTTATTTGTGGAAGCTCACCCACTCTCCCCTCGTTTGTGCACCGTTGCGTGCTGAAGTGGAAACTTACATTCACTCATCTCCACTCAATTTATTTTGTGGGGATCCTACCCTCAAACATCCATCACACATCCCTGCGAGACAGGCTTTCATCGGGTAGGTCCGCTCTCCATGACCTGAGTCACTTCTTTAAGCGAATTACTTTATTTGACACTGAATGTCGGGCAAAAGCATAAACCCTTAATCTGACCCCTCCATGACCTATTTTGGAAAATAAATCACTTCTTTGGGCGTGTGGTACTTTTACGGATGAATGTACCCAACCTAGTTTTTTATATTTTAGCTACCCTCAAACATCCATCACGCATCCCTGCGAGACAGGCTTTCATCGGGTAGGTCCGCTCTCCATGACCTGAGTCACTTCTTTAAGCGAGCCGCTTTGTTTAACATAAAATGTCGGGTACAAGCATAAACCCTTGATCCGACCCCTCCATGATGCGCCGTGGGATTATGACACGTCATTTCTTCGGGCGTGTGGTGCTTTTACGGATGAATGCACCCAACCTGGCTTTGTATAACACTCGTGGTGTCGGGGACAAAGGTGGCAACCCCTTATTGAAAAGATTTTATTTTTTATTTTTAATTGATGAGTAAGGAAAATAGATTTTTATTGTTTTATTTAGATATCCCTTTATTTTATTAGAAGAGAGTAGATTTTTTGTTATTAGTGATACATGTTACTAATAATACGAGAGTTATTTATTTATATGCCCTCGGAAGCGACTACTTATTAGTCACCAATTTGCTCGACCTATCCTTTGGCTTGCGCCGCGGGCGACCAATATGAGCAACTTTCGTCATTGGGCGACAGATAGTTTGAGGGACAAACTGCAAACCCTGCCCATTTTTGTGTTTATTCTGTATCAAATGGACAAACCCAGTGGTATTTGTGTTGTGAGCCCAAACACCAAAGCTCTCGCCTTACATTCTCGCGTGGTTTTGGCATTGAATTCTCTTATTCTTTTTTTTTGTTGTAGGGCTAAATGTGTTTGTGTGGTTTTGGATTTTTGGATGCATTCTATTTACAAATGCACAAGTAAGGTTTTTGGGATTTTTATGCAAAAGTGGAGGTTAGACATGGGTTTGTGTTTCGTACACGTGTGTGTAAGCGAACACTTATTCCCTCCTTATTTATTTACAACGAATACTACTCGATCGGCCCCGCTCTGGGCTATGTGTAGTACTTCTTCAGATATCGCCCATTAATTGGTGGCATGGGCCTTTCACCTTCATGGTCTATGAGTTGGTATGCGCCGCCCCCGTATACCTTCTCAATTACATATGGCCCCTCCCAATTTGGAGAAAATTTTGGGCCGATGTGCCGGCCAATGATCGGCCTCTTAAGGACGAGAACAAGCTCCCCTTGTTGGAATGCCCTGACTCGCGCCATTTTGTCATAAGCCCTTGCCATTTTTGCTTGATATATCTCAAGATTCTGCTGGGCTATCAGTCTCTTCTCGTCCATGGCATCCAGTTCGTCCAATCTGAGTTGTTGGCATTCATCCATGGTCATATCATTTTGCATAGCCACCCGCAACGACGGTAATTCCACCTCAAGAGGGAGAACGGCTTCAACCCCGAAAGCCAGAGAATATGGGGTAGCTTGCGTAGGTGTTCGGTACGTGGTTCGGTAAGCCCATAATGCCTCCTGTAGACGATTATCCCAGTCTCGTTGGTTGCCGTCCACGGTCTTTTTCATGATATTGATTAGGGTTTTGTTAAAGGCTTCGGCTAGGCCGTTGGCTCTCGGGTTATAAATGGATGAGAATCTCCAATCAATATTAAATTGCTCCGCTAAGGCATAGACTTTAGAACTTTTGAAGGCCGTCCCGTTATCGGATATTATCCGTTGTGGTGTGCCGAATCGATAAAGGATGTGCGTCTTAAAGAACTTAACCACATCGGACGCTTTAACTTCTTTGAGTGGAACGGCTTCGGCCCATTTCGTAAAGTAATCCGTCGCCGCTAAGATGAACCGGTGACCTCTTGATGTAGGAGGGTCTATGGGTCCCACTATATCTATGCCCCACATATTAAATGGCCAGGATGCTATTGTAGGGTGCAACGGGTTCGGCGCTTGGTGTATGAAAGGGCCGTGTATCTGGCACATGCGGCACTTCTTTGCGTGAGCTTCACAATCAGCCACCATTGTGGGCCAATAATACCCCATTCGTTTGATTTTTAACTTCATCTTTGGCCCAGACTGATGCGCTCCACATAGCCCGGAATGAATTTCTTTCATAACCTTCTCGGCTTCAGGCCCTGATACACATCTCAACCACAATTGATCATAAGACCTACGGTATAGCGTATTGCCCACATACGCATACCGTAGTACCCGCTTTCTTAGTTGATCAGCTATTCTTTTATCTTTGGGAAGGGTACCATGCCGGAAATATTCGATGAACGGTTGTCTCCAATCATCGTCTTCTTCAGTTATCATTGTTTCTTGGCATTCTACCTTTTCTAGTTCCAATATCTTTCGTTATTAGCATCATCTCGTTGTCCGACACAATGATAACGGCTTCTATCATGCGACGATGATGTGGATTTCCGCTCTGTTGGTTCACCCAGCTCCTTGGCGAGTTTGGCCAACGCATCTGCTTCACCATTCACAGCCCTCGTGACCTTCTCAATGGACACGTACGGGATTTTCTTTATTAGTTCCATGGCCTTCTGGTGATATTGTATTAGTTCCGGCTTTAGGACCTTATATTCGCCAATTATTTGATTTATGATCAGCAGTGAGTCCCCAAAGATACGCACAGCTTTGATTTCTAGCTCCAATGATAGCTCTAGCCCGGCGATAAGTGCCTCATACTCTGCTTCATTATTTGTGCATGGTTCGGTTAAAGCCAGAGAATGTCGTATTATCCCACCTTCCGGGTCACGAAGACTAGTCCCGCGCCCCGCTCGTACACAATGGGGGACTCCCGGCCCGCGATCGGCTTGATTGACGAAGCGCCATCGAAGTACAACTCCCATATAGGATTTCCTTCTTCAACATGTAGAGTTTCCTCATCGGGAAAATCACATTTTAGTGGAGAGTTGTCTTGAATCGGGTGTGCAGCCAAAAAATCCGCCAGCGCCTGTCCCTTGATCGCCTTTTACGGTGTATAGGTGATGTCGAACTCGGTAAGAATGATAGCCCACTTGGCCAGCCTACCCGTCAACATTGGCCGAGTCATCATGTATTTGAGAGGATCTACCTTGGATATTAAAATGATTTTATGGGCTAGCATGTAGTGCCTCAATTTCTTCACCGCGAAGATTAGGGCTAAACAATGCTTTTCAATCGGCGAATACCCGTGTTCTGCTCCCACCATCATGCGGCTTAAGTAATATAGCGCATTTTGGTTACCATCCTGGTTTTCTTGTGCCAATAGGGCTCCCAAGGATCCATCTAGAGCGGTCGTATATAGAATGAGTTTCTTCCCGGCTATGGGTGCCGCCAATACTGGAGGGTTGAGTAGATAGGCCTTGATCTCTTCAAAGGCTCGCTGGCACTCGCCATCCCATTTAAACGGGATATTCTTCTTAGTCAACCGGGTGAAGGGTTGGATTTTACCCGATAGGTTGGCTATAAACCGCCTGATATACGCCAACTGTCCTTGTAAGGATCGCAATTGTTTTAAATTCTTTGGCGGGGATAGTTCAGTTATTGCTTTGATCTTGCCCGGGTCTATTTCGATTCCCCTGTGGCGCACCACAAACCCTAGAAATTTACCTGATGATACCATGAATGCGCATTTCAACGGGTTTAATTTGAGCGCATGTTCCCTTAGGCGGTTGAAAACGACCTCAAGATATTGGAGGTGTTCTTCATATGACATGGCTTTGATGACCAGATCATCCACATAACACTCAACTATCTTGTGGATCAGATCGTCGAATATCTTCGTCATCGCCCGTTGATAGGTGGCACCCGCATTTTTCAGCCCAAACGGCATGACTTTGTAACAATAGATGCCAATCGGCGTGCGGAATGCTGTGTGTCTTTCATCTTCTGGCGCCATTTTGATTTGATTATAACCCGCATAACCGTCCATGAAGGAGAAGACTTCATAGGAGGATGTATGATCAATTATGATTTCGGTTACTAGGAGCGGGAAATCATCTTTAGGGCACGCCTTGTTTAAGTCCCGAAAGTCTACACAGATGCGAATCTGCCCATTTTTCTTTTTAACCGGGACAATGCTAGCCACCCATTCTGGCGTCTCTTCTTCCCGTATGAAGCCTGCGTCGATGAGTTTCTTCGTTTCCTCCACGACCTTTTCTTCCAGTTCTATTCTCATCCGTCTCGGCGCTTGTTTAATCGGCTTGAAGGTTGGATCAATTTTTAGGTAATGAACCGCTACGTTGGGATCTAATCCAGGCATTTCTTTATAACTCCAAGCGAAACAGTCCATGTAGCTTTTAAGGAATGTCTTCAACCTGTCAGCCACCTCTTTTGGTAATGATGCGCTTATGAAAGTTGGTCGTGGGTCTTCTTCCGTTCCCAAATTGACCTCAGTTAACTCATCGACCGTATTAGGCTCTTTTTCGAGCTGTTTCAAAGCATTTTTCAGGACTGGGGTACTGTCCTCTTCTGTTTCATCGTCTAACACTTCAACAGAAGTCATGCAACAGCTTTCTTCCATACGACGCTCGTTGAGGGGCCCCTCAAAACATGATGCGTCATCGCAGTTATACCCTAACCCTCGGGTGTATTTTATTTTACCATCCAGGCCCAAAACCTTATTCTGGCCGCCATTCCAGAGTTCATCGAAGCGCTTGGCTTCTGCCTTGGATATATCTCTTAAACATTTTGCCCTTTTTGCTAGTTTATACAGCTCCTTTCCAAAGGGATGAGATGCACACACCGCTCGTTGTATTCTCCGACTCTTGTTCTATCACCCACTTCTTCCAAGTGTTGTGGTGTGGGGTTCTTCGTGGACCGAGTCGAGTCACTCGATAGAAAATTATAGCCTTGTGAATGATAGTTCTCCCTTTGATGCGCTCTAACTTTGCCGGCACAATAAAGGTCTTTAGGGTTTGAATGTGGTTCACTTCCCTTGGCATGAGGTCTTTAAAATGCCTTTCGGGAACCGCAGTGATCTCTAGCGCTGCCATCTCCTCTTCTATTTCAATATTCATGACTGAATTGGAGCGGTAGATTTCTTTGATTGGCTTTCGTCTCGTCACCTTGGGTTTGTTAGGCACGGGAGTGTGTGAGATCGTATAGGCAACCCCTTTGCCTTTGTTATTTGAGCTATGCGGAGTCGGGTCTTGTTGAAAGCTTTTCGGAAGTCGGATTGTTCCGTCTCTATGCCCTTCTTCTATAAGGTCCTTGAATACCCAAAGATTCTTCAATTGTGTGACCCAAGATGCGATGATAAGGGCAAAATTCACTTTCGCTAGCCCTCTCTATGTCCGCGGGTCTTTTACAGGCGGGAAGTGTCAATCCGCTTTTTAGGGCCTGCTCAAATATCCGAGCTGTTTTATTTTTCAGGAAAGAGTACGGTTTACTCTTCTTGGCCTTGAGGGTTTGCATGACGGCCGATTGCTTGACTTTCATTTCTTCCCCTTTTGATTCATCTACTATAACAATTACCCGTTTGCCGCCATCGGGTGCTTGTCTTTCGGGAGTCCCGGAACGGGGTTCGCTCGTCATTTCTTTGAGTAGCTCGAAATTATAGATTGCGGTTTGCAGGTTTTCAATCATTATCATGATCTCATTGTGTTGCGTCTTGATGTCCTGCATCACTTCCCATTGTTCAGACACCTCCCTTCTATTATTTTCAACCTGGTGCCTCATTTCATCAATCACATTCCAGACGCGAGCTTCAAAATTCTCCCGCCACGAGCGTTCTTCGCTTACGTGCCCTCGCCTAACCGGTTATCCCTTCCGCTACCGGATCCCATATTGATCATAAATGACTCCTCACTTTCATTATCTCTGCTTCGTGCCCTTTATATGGCTTCTTGAGGATGTGATAGATGATCTCTTCGTCGATTCTTCTTCCTGTGGTTGACGACCATGGCCGATTCTTCTCCCGAGGTGATATCGCCCGAGTCGTTGAAATCTTCAGAGTCTTCTCCTGAAGTTGCCTCTGTGATCTGAATTTGAGGGGTCTTGGTAGGTTTAAAGTTGAAAATGACCTCCTCCTCGAATCACTTGAATTGACTTCGCTCGCTTTGTTTGGGCCTTATATGTAGCCACCGTTTGAAACGCGGAAGGTTGCTTCCTCACCCGACTTTCTTCCGGTCTTTGAGTTCGAACACCTCGGGTTTAATATTAAATTTGACCTCTTCTTCTTCTCCGGATGAGGTATCAAATTTAGGGCCTTTATTGAAAGGTTTCGACTCGCTTTTGTTATTGTCGGCCTTGGCGCCACGGCGGATTTAGGCAGTAAAATATTGGGCGTCATTGAATTTAATCTCATGCACCCCGAATGGTTTGACATCTCCGTCAATTCTCTTTTGTTTACCATTCTCAATGTATTTCGTGCATCGGTGCAGAGTAGAGGGTATGACTCGATTACCGTGAAGCCACGGCGACCCAAAGAACGCCCGATAAGAAGTTTCGTCAATGACATAGAATTTGGTAGGCGCTTTAGGCTTCCGCATTGCAGTTCGTAGTTATAGCTCCTGTGGCCTTTTGGGAGTTTTGATTGAAGCCATGAATAATCACCTTTTCATCGATAAGTTCTTCACATCTAAGGTGATGGTCTTTAGGGTTTTAAGCGGCATGATATTGATCGAGGACCCCGCGTCGACCAAGATGATGCGATCAATCTTTTGCCCACCGCAATTTCCGGTGATGTATAACGGGCGGTTGTGGTCGACGGTGCCTATTAGGAGGTCATCGTCTGTGAAATTTATGCATGCGGCCCGCTTGGCGGTGAATAGGGCTTCCTGCATATTTTGCTCGATGAAGTATGACTTGTACTTCTCGGATCTTGCAAGGCTTGGATTAGTACCTCCCTTAGGTCTTGTGACATCATCAATGCGTCAAATATGCTTAATAATGCTGGGATCTTACGCAGATGTGCCAACACATTATATTCTTCACCCGTCGACCGGGTCTTTTCTGGGTTCTTGCTTAGGTTCTCAGCCTCTTTGCCTTTATTCTCGCCTTGTCCTTTCCCTTATCGGACTCTTTGGGAGCTTGTCTCTCGGCACGTAAGTCCCGGACCGAGCACGCCTTGCATTCTTCATTTTTGGTCCCGCAGGTGCTTGCTTCCCCTTCGTCATTTAGGGAAGAACATCTCTTCTAAAGTTGGCATATCTTCGTCGTGAGAAGAATATACCATGTTGCACGAAGCACCCCGCATCTCTTCGCTTTCTTCTTTATTCACTTCTTCATCTACATCTTCTTTCTTTTGACCTAGGGTTAGCCTTTCCCGCCTTCTTTGGAGAT
Source organism: Schoenoplectus tabernaemontani (assembly GCA_037127355.1). Lineage (NCBI taxonomy): Eukaryota > Viridiplantae > Streptophyta > Magnoliopsida > Poales > Cyperaceae > Schoenoplectus > Schoenoplectus tabernaemontani. The sequence goes on from CM073745.1 coordinate 19,367,787, forward strand.
GAAGTGTTGAAGGGTAATCGCCTCGGATCGCCCCGCTCGCATTCTTCAATTTTATTCTTTCTCGGACTTGTTGTTTCTATGCTTCTTTCTTTTCTTAAGAACCTGGTCTTGGCTCTCGTCCACCTTATAATATACCCTGGTTTTGGTGGGACCACCGGCGTGATGTCGTCTTTCCATCTCATGCCGGTTCTTTCTTAAGAGCTTTAAGCATTTTAATCGACTTCTTCGATAAGTGCGTAGTCCATTGTTCTTCTTGGTTTTCGCTTAATCGGCCCGGGATCTTCTCTTCTTCGTGAGAGATCATATTGGCCTGTCGTTCATGGGCCGATGGGCTTTGCAAGAACCCTTTAGGTAAAGTAATTTCACCATTTTTGTACGCCTTTTCGACCCAATCTTTGAAGACCCAAAGAATCTTCAATTGAGTGCCCTAGTACTCGTGGGTATGGGCGTAAGTTGGGTTCGTCCGATTTATCGGCATCTTCTCGGGCGTTCTTGGCCGGTAGGGGGCTAGACCGTTCTTTAGTGCCCTCTCGAAGATTTGGGCAACTTTATCTTTCCCGAAGGAGTACGGTTTAGTCTTCTTTTGTCTAAGGGTTTCAAACTCCGTGAACTCCCTCCCGGATTGGGCCTGGGTCCTTTATTATAATTGTTGCCATTTGTGCCGCCGTTGCCGCCGCTTTGAGTATCCGCGTTAGCGACCATCTTATCTTTTAACGAGGTGAATGCCACCTTGGTTTCGCTCGGGCTCCTCGTTGCGCCTATTGTTCATGAAGTTCGGCACGGTGTGCGGTGACATCCTTTCCATATTGGATACCGATCCGAGCAAGTCTTTGAACGTGTTGACCTTTGTCACACCAAGTAACATGCCCATCCACCCGTCAATGTTTTTCATGATTAGGTTGACGCCTCATCTTCGGTTAATGTGCGGTCGCATTTGATGCCGAGGTTCCGCCATCTATTGATAAAATCGTCATTGACTCCCCTTTCTTGGGTTTAGTGCTTGCCGATCGGCTATGTTTATCTTGTCGACACCATGACAAATCGTGCCCCGAACGAGTCCGCCATCTCGTCCCAGTCCCGATGCTCGTTGTTTTCCAAATGAATAATACCATTGGAAAGCGGTTCCCACCAAGCTTTGAGGGAATTGTCTTAACAACAAGCATCATTACCGCCCGTGTTGCCGCACGAGGCTACAAAGTGGGCCAGTGTTGTTCGGGTTTAGATCTTTATTGCCCTCCCCGAGAAGGTCCCGAAGCGGGGATCACATACCCTTTAGGATACTCTTCTAAATCGTATATGGCGGGGTATGGATGTCCACGCTTTTAACGGGAGGGATAGCGTATCCACCTCCAGCTATTTGCATTTGCTGGGCAATCATGGCTTGAATCTCTTTCCGGGATATTCCCGTTGGTTCAGCCTCCACTTCTATTGTTCTATGTGGATGGGGTTTAGAATTAACGGGTTGTTTTCCCTTATGATTGCTTTTGGTACTGTGGACCCCTTCTTGACGGGAGCTACCAGCTTTGAAATTGGCGTCTTGTGATTCTTGTAAGGATTTGACCGCCTTAATCAATTCTTCATTTTGTTTCAGCATGGTAGCGATTAGCTCCCGTTGCCTAATCAGCTCTTCGTCCCGTGCCTCGATGTGGCCTTTTAATATTTCAATTTCATCGACGGCACTTCGGACGTGTTTCAACGTCATCTTCATTATCGAAGAAGTCGTGGTTTTCATTGTGATCTTCTCCTTCCCCGTCGTTGCCTTCGGGGTTGACTCTTCTTGGGAGGTCTCCTTTTCTACCATTATTTTTGTTGGTATTGGTGACGTGAGCTTGATTAGGCGGGACCGGTCGTCCCGGGCCATATTCACCTCAAATCGTTGTCCGGATCGCATCGTAGCTTATACGATGGTGTTGACCGAGAAGTGCTCTTCATAGCGAGCGGTTCTTCTCTTCTTCTTCGTTTGGTCGTGGGCGTTTATTTTTAAGTTGTTGAGTGGTACTCTCGAGCCTAATCTACTGAATACACTCTTCCGACCTAGGCGGCCGAAATACGCTCTCGACGAGTGTTCGAGTTGCCGCCTTTGCTGGGTTGGGCTTTGAGACTCGGGTTTTCGTTGGTCGGGAACCCTTTGGGACCCACACCCGCCGGGTGCTAGGTGTTGCCTTTGATATAAACCTCCTCTGGTTGTGCGAGTTGGGATAATGGCTTGCGGGTGAGCCATATCTTGAGAGCGATTGGAGCGGGAGACGTATTGTCTCGACCTAGCGTTTCTAACGCTCTTCCTCTCGTTTGAGGGCCCCGTGAGCCTTGTAGATGGCTTCGCAGGGGCTTGAGACTTGTTCCGCGTGCCGAGGCTTTGAATCGGGCGAGGTGTGGGCTTAGGCACCTCCCATGCCCGGCGGAGTCGGCTCGTGGCCGAGTTCTTGGCCACTATACGAGAGCCGTGAACTTGTTGGAGATCGGGATAGGCCGGCCTAGCCACCACCGAGGTTTTGGTATGCATCCGTGGCCCTTTTCCCGGACGCTTGAGAGTTACGGGTAATTTGGGTCGCGCCGTTGAGGTCGTCTCTTCTTGACGGTCGCCTTCTCCTCTTTGGGGAGGTAGTAGGAGAGGCCATGACGTTGTTTGAAATACCCTTGGGAGTCGTGGGTAATTGTGTCCTCTTCCTCGTCCGGGATGGAGATCCGGACGGTTGCGGAGTGATCGTGGCCACCGGAGCCGGGCCATAGAAGGTTAGTTCTTGCGGGATGGTCCCGAAGAACATGAATAGCTTGCCCTCCGGGCTCGTGGCAGCGTGACGGTGTAAGGAGCGAGGTTGAAGTTCCCAAAATATGCCATTTCCCGCAAAAAACAAAAATACTTGAAAATCATTAGTCATTTTTAGCGCATAGAGACCACTTGTATCTTTTAACTATTCTATTTGCTTCTCTCTTTCAAAGATAAGAGGAGAATCTAGGTCCCACCGGCGTGCCGATCCCGTGCGACCCTTTTTCGCGCGCTCCGCACCGCCGCGGGCGATGGATGCGGAAGAAGGACACGGAGATCCCTCCCAAGCGTGCATCTTTTAATGCGCCGGATTCTCGCCGTTTAGAATGATTTGAATGCACATTTAGGGGGTTTTTAGTGATTGTGAGTTCTTATAGATTCCGGTGGGCGCAAGCCCCCACCGTTAATTACCCCGGGCTACTAACCTCGAGGCACCTCTCGGATCTTTAAAAGGGAGAAGCAAATAGTATAGTTAAATGATGGTCAAGTGGTCGTCTCGGGTTCACTAAAAGGTCGATCCCGTGGAAGACGAACCTACTACAGATCGGTTCGCCTTTACCGCCTCGAGAGATAACCTTACTACGATCGATTAATCTCTTCGAAGGGGTTCGAGGTGAGTCTACTTACGAACGACTCAACCTCGCTTGATCTAGAAAAAACCTACTTCGAATGATTCAAAAAGTTGATCCCATGAAAGACGAACCTACTACGGATCGGTTCGGTTCACTTTACCGCCTCGAGAGATAACCTTACTACGGATCGATTAATCTCTTCGTAGGGGTTTGAGGTGAGTCTACTACGTAACGACTCAACCTCGCTTGATCTAGAAGATAAACCTACTACGAACGGTTCAATCTTAACTAGTCAACAACCAATCACACAAAATACAACTCGAAGCACCGAGCCGATTGATCTTGAGGTTGGTGAATCGGAGAAGGGTGGATTTGGCCCACGTGTTTCTTCTCACCGATCTTCTAGATCATGAATTCGAAGCACTAAGCCGATTCATAAACCTAGGAACACAACTGCACACAAAGTCAAACCCGAAGCACTAAGCCGCCTTAACATCGAGGCATGTGTTAGTGAAGGAACCTACTACGTAACGGTTCTCATTCACTGCTTTGTGGATGAATCTACTACGAACGATTCAATCTCACAATCTCGGAGATGAACCGTAAGACAAACTTATCGACGGATGAGTTCAAATTTACTAGTTCAAATGGTCATGAATTACTTGTTCATGACACCGAATCATTAAGATGTCACTTCTCTCGGACATCGTAATGTTCTTATCTCTTGGAGTCGACATATCTCTTCATGTTGATGTCGCAGCCTTGGTTATTCTTCAACGAGCGTCAAGATGTTCTTGTCTCGACATATCTCCTCATGTTGATGTCGCAGCCTTGGTTATTCTTCAACGAGCGTCAAGATGTTCTTGTCCCGACTAATCGTTCTAAATGTTGCATTATGTGTGCAAAATCACTGTGTTGCTCTACACCCCTTGTGTGAGCATATTTGTTCACCTCTAAAATGTAAAAAGATTATTACATTTTTATTGATTTTTATTATTAAGATAATACCTTTCATTATTATCTCTATTATAAAGGTGAATTTATTTTTATTTTTAAACTCTATTTATTTCTGTAGAAAATTATTTACAAAAATAATAGGAAATGGGTTAGCTATTAACTAGAATTTTATTTATATTTTTGGGATTTTATAATAGCTAAAGTAATAGAATTTTATTTTTTATTATTTCTAAACTCTATTTATTTTGTAGAAAATCACTTACAAAAATAATAGAAAATAAATTGGCTATGATTTTATTTGAATTTTTAGAATTTTTATAATAGCCAAAGTAATAGAATTTATATTGTTATATTTTTATTATGTTGAAATACTATTTATTTTGTAGAAATTATTTACAAAACAAAAGATGAATTAGCTATATTATTTTTATTTTGATTTTTAGGATTTATAATAGCTAAAGAAATCATTATTATTATTCTATTCTATTTATGATAGTTTTATTATATTTTTATTATTTCTATTTATTATTTATAGAAAAATATGAGATTCTTGTTTTATTACCATTATTATTATTCTTATAATAGCTACAAAGAATGAAATTCATTATATTCTCTATTACAATTATTATTTTTTTATTGTATTTTTATTTTCAAAAATATTTTTATTATATTTTACTTAGAAATAACCAAAAGGGTACAATTTATTTTATTATATGACTTTATTATTATTATTCTTTATCATAGAATAAGATGTATTTATTATTTTTCATTATGATTATTTATTTATGTATTTTTTTTTTACAGAAAAGATTAACATAATATTTATTTGATATTATTATTTATTCTCTTTTTTTTTTATTAAAGAATAGAGCTAATCTCATTATTTATTATTGCATATTATTATTGTTATTATTATTTTATGAAAAATCACTTGAAAAATCATTAAAATATATTTAATTGTTATTTATGATTTTATTTGAATTTTTGGAATTTTTATAATATATAAAATGACAAGTCAAAGCTAAGTCAAATATATCAATACATATAATATCTTTTGCTTTTAAATTGTTTTAATATGATATTATTTTTAAAACTGAAATATTATTATACAGAAAAATACTATGAAAAGTAAAGAAATTTTAGAAACAAATTTGAGTTAATTTGGAGTTTAGGAACATTTTCAAATGATTTATTTACTCTATACTTTTAATATTCTGTTATTATTTAACTATTGGGCCTAATCTGGACCTTTGGATCCATACCGAGATTAGTGCATATCTTTCATATAACTTTATTCTTATTTGGGCCGTTCGATCTATTTTGAGATTAGTTCCTAGTAGATAAACGATTTAGATGCATTCATTATTATTTCTTTAACTTGTTGACTCACGAGTCATTAGATTTCTTTGAGATTCACTCAATCACACTAAGATCTGTGTTCGTGCATCAAATCTCGCGCAGAAGCTTCTCTTCATCTCCTTTGTTGATCACTTCACTGAGATACGTGTCATCACACTTCCGGTGATCGGAGCTCTTGATCGATGATCGGCCACCGCCACTAGCATCGCTTGCTCGGAGGAGTATGATCTTGATCTCGATTTGAGATCCATCGACGATTGCTACATAATCCAAGATCTGTTTCGATGCAGCTTCACAATCGGTCCGATTGCTTTTGATCGCTTATTTTGATCAAATTGCCGATCGATTCTTGTGAAATCTTTTAGATTACTCTTTGCTAATCGATGTCACACTGGATTATTTCTTCAATTTTGTTTTAATTCCAATCTTCTTCGAGTAATTGGTCTCGTTATATACTGGTACCACACGATTCAATTCAAACAATCAAATTCCTTTCAAATTGTGCTTGATTTTGGTAATGCTTCTCCTCTTAAACACGTGACACTGTCACATTACCATGTTCAAGTCATCAATTCAACTTCAACACAATGGTATCAGTTTGAATTTTATTGATTGCCAGATCGACAGAATTGAGAGGATGGAAATCCTTCTACCAATTTGCCTAATCCACTGATCAAATGAAGAATGGGAGGCCTACAAGAGACCTACTACCAATCTTGTGCCCTCAGACCCTTTGCTTAGAGAAGAGCAAAGTGAAAAAGCTGGAAAATCGATTTAAACTCAGAATTTGAATGTTTGAACTGACTTTTCTGATCTCATTCAGATGACTATAGTGATTTACATCATAAATTAGATTTGAAAAGAGCAAGACTGAAGATCACAGATCAAGAATTAATGAAGAAATTAAAAGAAATCAAATGCAAATGAAAATTCCAATAGAAGTAGCTAAATCGACTTACATAATTGCAACAACTGAAATTCACATCTTACATTTACCTGGTTCAATTGAGAATGCACAAAGATTGCTAAATTTCAATCGAATTGAGAGAGTTAAGCTTGCTCTACTATCAATTGATCTCAATTTCGGTTTTAGAGATAATTTCCACCCTTGAATTTCTTCTCTCCCTTTCTTTTGCTAGTGTATCTATCTCTTTCTTAATTGCTAGAATTTTCAGATCGCCTCCTCCCCTCTGGTCTCTAATTCTGAGGGTTTATATAAGTTAGGGGTGTGAATGTTGCTAAATGGTGATTGGTTGGGTGATTAGCACTTGGATCACGGTTTAAACTCAATCTCAATCCTTGGTTCAATCTAAATCAATGGCTAGGATGTACTTGTGCTTTCTAATCACTCAATTGAGTCATCCTTTGGCAGTTAAGTCGTTTTGAGTTAGTTACACACATTTCCTTATTTACTCCTTTGCCACTCTCTTATGTTGACTGGTCTTCACTCCCTTTTGGATCATTCTAGAACCTTCTCCAAACCTGGCAATCGCCAGAGAGTCCTCCGAGACACTATAAAAGCCTCTGCATAGTTTAAAGTTTCCATTTCTCTATTTGAGCCCGATTTTCCACTTAATCACCATTGCTATCACCTCTTCTTCAATTCATTCAATTGCAAGCTTATTTAGTTCCCTCTTAGTCCCAGTAATTGATCCACCTTGTCCTTTGCATTGTCTCTACACCCTACTGTTGAGTTTGAGCTCACCGCCTTTTACCCGATTGGTGATCTGGTAGAATACTATTGCAAAGCTTCAAAAGGTATTATCTTTGCATCCGAGAGAGCGTCGCCTTAGTGAGAGAAATCGTTTTTGTTCAATCAATTTCACCTTTGCAAGCTTGCAAAGGTCGGTCCCCAATTTCGATCTTACTAACTACCTCACTCAATTCCTATTATTCTCTTCATATTTCTTGAAATTCATACTTGATACATGTTTTAATCAATGATATGCATCTTTCTTCAAGTAATTCGAAGAATTTTGCTATTTCTAGCTTGTTCATTCATGGCGCCTCTCGGTCAGTCGCGCGGAAGAAAGAGAAGAAGAGGAAGAAAGGAAGAAGAAGGCGCCTCCGGAGGGGCCGATCTCGGTGCATGTGAACCGCAGCAGAGTGGGGCCCACGGTCGGAGGAGACAATGCGCGAGGGCCGGTGCACACACTTCCTTTCTTTCCTTTTTATTTAAATTGCGGCTTTATTTGAATGGGCTTGGTTCACATAGTAGCTTATGCGCCTCTGATTCATAATCCTGACAATAGGGTCCCATTTGTAAGTCTCTTGTGTCTAGGCTTACAGGGATGATTATCAACTGGTTAATTCACGCCTTAGTATTAATCATGCTGAGTTGGCATATTATGACTGGTTGCTAGGTTAATCACTCTCCTTTAGCATTAATGACCTACTTAACAGCTGCTGAGGTGGCTTTGTAGTATTATGCCATGTGGCATTAACAGAGTGAGGTGGCCTTGTAGTATTGTGCCATGTGGCACGAGAGAGGTGAGGTGGCTTTCTGTGGTTGTGCCATGTGGCACGAGAGAGGAGGTGGACTTCCCTGGTTGTGCCGTGTGGCATGTATTGGGGTGAGGTGGACTGTCGTGGCCCGCCACGTGGCATGTTGGTGGGGCCCACATGTCGGGTCGGTGTGGTGGTGGGGCCCACTGGGCCGAGGTGGACCAACGGGGATGTTGACACGTGGCACGAGGTGGCCCGGTGAGATACGACACGTGTCACACTCTCTCTCCCCTCTCGATTCTGTTGTATATGTTTGGGATCCCCGGTTGCACCCGCATATGTCTCTCGTCCCCAAGTTGCACCCGGATGAACCCTTGATTGAATCTCGGCCTTTGATCTTCCCTTTTTAATCTGTTTTATCTTCCCCGAATTTATTTTGATAGCTCCACTTATCCAAAAATTATGAAATTTTCACCAAAAATCCCTAAATTCATGATGATCATCCCTGTAATTTTTAATTCCATTTTTACCCCTGTCTCTCTGAATTAAAAATTCTTTAATCTATAAAACCCTATTTCTTCCTCCGAATTAATCCCAGATTTCATTTGTAGCTCAGTGTCTCTGCCAATTATCTCTCTCTTGCAGAAACCACCCTAACTAAATACCAATTAGACTTATATTGATATTCATTAGGGTTTGATCCGACCAACAGCTTGATTACTTGTCAACAATTGATACAAATCTAGACTTGATCGATGGTTGCTCCCCAGCTTTGGCATCCGATCGGTCTTATGAAATTGACTTTCAATCCCTTATCATGAGGGTGACTTGGTCAAAGAACTGACTACTTATCGCAATTGACACAAATCAAAGCATGGTTAGGTGGTTGCTCACGACTTTGGCACCAGTCGGCCTTGAAAGCAAAATCACATTTAAAATTTCTCATGATTAGTTGTATCGAATACTAGCTTGGCATTGACATCATTCCTTGTTGCATTAGGATTATACTCGTGCTTCAGCCTTAGGGTTTGCTTTGATGACGGTAAATTCTCGGGTTTAATTCGACTCCCTTGATACTTGGTCACTGAGGTGTGGGGCCCACCTGTCAGTGAAAATGATTAGATGGATGACCCCTCTAGAGATCTCTCTCTCCCGAATCTCCCGAGGTCACCCATCTCGAATGAATAGGAGATGACAGGGTATTTATATCCTTGCTCTGCACTTAGGATTTCCTTGTGGGATTAATGTTTAACCCTTGTTCCGGATTGATTAGACTTATCAGATAGGCTAGGTTCATGCTGTCAAAGCTACTTATAAAGGGACTGCCAGGTGGGTCCCACTTGTCAGAAAAAATGTGATCAGATGGCTGACCCATCAGGAGATTTTCTCTCTCTGAAATCTCCTGATGGTCAGCCACCTCGAATGAGTAGGAGGTGGTGGAGTATTTATATCCCTGTCTCTCACCCTGACATTTCCTTGTGGGATTAATCGATTTGTTCCGGGGTTAAGCAGCGATCTCTTCTGATCAGTGGGCCCTCTCTCTTCCCCTTTTTCTTTCCTCCTTCTTATGTTTTATTATTAATCATTGATTTTATTTTCATTTATTCGGCTACTCATCCTTGGAATTTTCAAGGGTAAACACTTACTTATATTTTATGCAAAATTAGTGTTGTAGAATATTCATATCGAAGTTTTAATTGGAAAATCTCACAATAGGCATATTTAGGAGTAATATTAATTTATAAGAAAGTATGTGTAGTTATGCAGCTAACAAATTTGAAAAACTCAAATAACTTATTTATACAGTTGTTTTTAATGCATCTTACATATATTTTATGCAAATTTAGTGTCGTAGAATATTCATATCAAAATTTTAATTAGAAGATCTTATAATAAGTATGCTTAGGAGTAATTATATTAATTTATAAGAAATTATGTGTAATTATGTGACCAAAAGTTTTAAAAAACTCAAACAATTTGTTTAAACAGTTGTTTTTAAAATTTTCTGCTTATGTTTGTGCAAAATTAATGTTGTAGAATGTTCATATTGAAAAGCTGAGCACAATCGGAATTCAACAAAATTGAGAAATGAATTGGAGAAATTAACACTCAGAATGGCAATAGGACACTTAAATAAGAGCTAATAAGGGTAGGGCTCACCTGTTAAGTGAGAAATGCACAGAGTTTGAGATACTAGCCAGTTCAAGTGATAGCGCGATTGGTTTAGTCAAAGAGTAACTGAATGTCAGAATGATAGTTAAAGATTGAAGTCACTTGAATGAACTCAGTGCATTATGAAACTAAGTGAAAGAAAGGAGATTGTTGCGGTGCACACACTTGGAGCAAGATAGATTAAAAAAAACTAAAGGAAAAGAAGCACAAATCAATCATAATCGTTCAAATGCATGAAAGTAACGGCCAAGATGAGCTCAGATTGGTAATCCATCTGAGTTACACTCCACCAATCACAGTTCAGAGAGCAGGAAGCTTGAAGTCTATATAAACCCCAAATCGATTTCAGAAAGGGGATTGCTTTTTTTTTTTAATTAGGAATTCTGAAGCTTCAATCTTTTGATCACTAGAAGAAGATACAGCAAAACAAAGAGAGCAAGAGGCTAGGAAGTAGTACAATTCAGGTTAGCAATGCACTCAATTGAGTCAAGGTGAAGATTTTCTACTCTTATGAATCAAGTTAGAAATAGTTTTCTTTGATATCAACATCACAAGCTGAGATGAGTAAAAAGGAAAAGATCAATGTTTTTAATTCATTAATCGATATTTCTTTCTTTGATTTTCTCGCCTTCTTAAGATTTTGTTCAGACATTTGAGCTACTAGCTATATACCCGCGTTGCAGTAGACTCTTTTATTTAAACATTAAAATATTATAAGATAAAAAAAATCACATTTATCTAATATTAAATTATAAATTCACCAAATTATAGAGAAAATCTATAATAAAAACTATATTTATTCTTGGATGAGATTTTTGCACAATATGAGTTAATGATTCATGATTTTTATGACAAAACAAGTAAATTATTCTAACATATATTATCACCATTAATTTCTTACCAAATATGTACAAGGTTGCTAAATAAAAAAATAATATTATGGAAATAATAGTATATAAGGAAGAAATGGAGAGCAAGAGGAGATCAATGGACGTGATCACATACGTTCGATCAACCAAAAATAAATATTATCCGTCTAATTGAGGGATAAAATGGATATAATAAAAAATTACTATGACAAAAAATGAACCCTTCAATTCTTAGATGCTTTATATAATAGTATAGATATTCTCCTTTTCTTGCTATTGTGTGAAGCTCTTTTTATTTTTGCTTCAGCATGCCCCTTTTAGTGAAGATGAACATAAACACAATAATAATCATAAGATTGACTATCCAGTGAGCCACTAGCCCAGACACGAGTCTGATGAGCCTTTAGCCCTGTATCAATCACAATAAAAAAAGAAAGAATTATAAAAATTCTTATAATTGCCAATTATCCCTTTATTTCTTAATAAATTCGAATTTCACTTCTTTGTTACAGAGATGATCTGAAAATTTATGGTTTTCTACAATAAAGATCCTCTTTTAATTCTTTTGTCCCTTTATTCCAATTTCTAACCACAGTATTCAGGCCAAAAAGGATAACATCATAATAATAGGTGGTGTGAATTTATATGATCAAGCTCAAGCCTCGGTGAGCCACTGGCCCCAGCTGAAGCTGGGTGTGCCTTTAGGCCCGAGACGCGTTAACCAGGATAAGAATGATAGTTATAATGGTTGGTGCATTGCCTTAATCAACTAATAAAAACATAGTCACACAAGAATAAGACAAAATTGTGAAGAAATTGACAAGTACTCAATCGATTAAGCACTTTCGGTACCAGGACCTAAATAGTACCGGTGTTCCTCATAAGTCACCGTATGGATCCCCGATTAGGCGTCATTACTAGACTCAGAGTACCAAGGCGATGTTATCGCCATTATCGGATCTACGATCAGAGTCTCCAATCGCCGACAATGCTCCTCTGCACGAATCTCAAACAGTGACAAAGGAGAAGAACTGAGAGAATCACAGTACATGGTTATTGAGGCAAACACATAAAGATTGATGCACGCGCATCGATCTTGAAGTGATTTAACGACATTTGTACAAAGAAAGATAAAGGAGAGGATGTAGGTGTATCTTAGACATTAATCTTGAACTCATCTAACGGATAAAAAAATATGAATTCATTACTGGCCTCAAACAAAGAAAGAAAGGAAAAGAAAAATAGAAAAGAAGAAGGTAATTATCATTTTAGCCCAATATTTTTGTAAGTTCATCCTCTAGTACGTCAATCTCAATTTGAACCGGCTCAGTGCTTCGAGTTTAATCTTATGTGTATGGTGATCCTACGTTTACGAATTCGCTGAGTGTTTGAAATTCATGATCTAAAAGATCAATAAGATGATCATATGAGCTATATCCATTGTCTTCTGATATATGGGTCTTGAACTATCATGTTCTAAGTTCATGACCTGACAAACTAGCATGATTGAACTGATCTATTTGTAAGTTCATCTTCTAGATAGTGAGATTGAACTGATCTATTTATAAATTTATCTACTAACACACTCGCCTCAATGTTGAACTGACTCAGCGCTTCATGTTTAACTTTGTGTGCGTAGAAAAAATCTAAGTTTACGAATCCGCTCAATGCTCGGAATTCGTGATCTAAAAGATAGTGAAAAAGCAATAACATGGCTGCATGGGATTGGTGATGCTTAAGTTTGATTCCCGTTTTGGGTTTTTAATTTTCAGAGTTCTAGGAGATATTACGGGATCTTCTGTAGCATAGCATGTGCGGCTGCGCATGTGGCAACATTTCTTCCAAGCTGAAATGCAGCGGCGGATGCAGAATTTTGGTCAGGGGTAATTATCGGATTGTAATAGTTTATCGAGTTCAAACCCATTAACTAATCGGGTACTAAATAAAAAATTAATAATTTAATATGTATTCTTATCTAATTAAAAATTATTAAAATAATAATATTTTATATATTAAAAATAACAATAAAATAAATCTAAGTAATAGATAATCAAGTTGATAAAAAATGTTTTCATTTACGTAACTTTATATTTTGATATCTTTATATAATTATTTCATTATGCATGATATTAAATATTTTTTTCTCAATAAAAATAATCAGACAATTCGGGAGAGGGGGGGGGGGATTACCGAAAAACACTATTTTTCAAAATCTAGAGGGGCACGTGCCCATTAAACCACATTGAATCCGCCCTTGCTGAAATGCATTAAAACAGATCCACTGAAACATATCCGAAACATATCAGAGTGAATTTTTAGTCATATTGGAAAAATATAGTATAAATTCCAGATATATTATTGACCGACTCCATAAGTCGTGTTAAGACACTTTAATGCACCAACCAGAATCATCTAATGTGAATTGCATATGAATTCGTATCAAATATGTATCCGATACTAAATGTGACGATATCTTGGCGAATCTGAGTAACATAAGTCCATACTTATCACAAATTTAACCATCTACCCCGACACCCCGATCTACATCGGAAACTTCTCTCCCGAAGTAACTTAAATTTTGGATTTTGGTTAGGGACGGTCACACGTTTAGATTCATGAATTTTTATTAAATCGAAGTCAATTTTGAGCTGCACACTACATCCAATTGATGACAACTCCCTGACAGTTAAGTGTTCATTCTTCGAATCTTAATTCTAAATAAGAAATGGACAAAATGCATTCACATTTTATAGTATAATTTTTAGCAGTTATTTATGAGTCATGATTTTATTTTATTATCAGTTTTGTTATGGATTAAAATTTTATATAGTTGTTGCAGGGGGAACCAAAATTAAAAAAAAATAGAGCGGCCGAAAGACGGTTGATAAAGATCATAGGGCTGAAGTATTAAGAAATTTATATTTTATTATTAAAATAATTCAATAACAACTCGATTTAATTAATTTTTAAAAAAGTTAGATGTCAGCCCTGCTGATCCACCTCTCTCTCCACTACCAAGTTGTTGTATTTAAATTGATCATCACAGTTAATTTCAATGCTATTATCTATTTGTCTATAATATAAATTTGTAGAAAATAAGAAAATTATATAGAATAAAACACTTGGTTAAATATTGATAATACAAGAAATGATTATTATTTGTTTTGTATACTTTATTTTATTTTATAGGAAATATATATATTTTACATATTCGCATCAGAAACTGTAGTCGTGTAAACTGAGTCCATTATCCCGAAATTGAGCCCAATCCTGTTATTTTTTATCTACTCCAGGCTGGAATCGAGCCCAATTTGCGAAAGAGAAAAAAATGTCAATTGGCATAATATAAAGGGCCCAAAAGCCATATGAAATACGACATCACGATAATTCATTGTTGTCTAATACGGAGAGAAGTAATAAATAAATAAATAAAATAAAATAAAAAGGAAAGGAATGCAGCTACTCTGTGGACCTGTAGTTGCGACACGTGAGAGAAAAAGAAATCCCGATTCCTTGAAAACAAAAGATTAAAAGGAAAAAAAAAACATTAATGGGACTGTCCGAAGCAAAAGTCGACATCTATATATCTTCTTCTTCCCTCAAAAATATCTCATTTGCTCACAAAATTCGTCAAAAACTAATATATTTGAACTTTGAAATCATCGAAAGAGAATTTCACAGGTTTATTTATATAATTATATTCGTTGCTTTTTTGGACTGATTTCGGTTCGGTGGAGCTAGCGTACACCCATATATAGCCGCTTGTTTGCTTATGTGGAATCAATTATTATATGGAGCAAAATAATGTGTTTAACATGAGAAATTGGCCCCATCACTACTTCATACTTGCAAACGAGGAGCATAGGCATAGCAAGCAACACGTGAAGCATACTGGCAATGGCATGCACTACTTTTATTTTTCCCTAAAAATACAATTTTTATTTTATTTGGAAAGATCTTTTTTTAATAAAATACTGCCAAGTTGCCCATTATCTTGTGTGATGATAAAGTTGGTAAAATTTGATCCTACCCAAAAAATCAATTTTGAATCTGATTCAATTTGATCCGAAATGATCTTAATTTAAATGATTCAAAATCCAAAATAATCTAAGCTTGAATAGATTCAAAACCGATCCAATCCGACCTTGCAAAAATTACACTTAATTATTATTATCTTTCAATAAAAATTGGCCAAAATTTTAATTATTATATAAAACTTTCTTTGATAACATGCACATACATCAGCGCTCACAATATTTCATTTTCGCGTAAAAAATGTACCGTGACATGCGAAGTTTCAGCTATAACTAATTAAAAAAAAAAAAAAAAAGAGAGGAAGAGAACAGAGACTCTGTTCATGTTGTCTTCATAAAAAATACTAAAAACACAGACAAGTTTGCTGCAATCCTAACTATTCTATTTCTGAATAATTTTTAAAAATATTTAACAATCTGGAGTCTCAATCAGCTGACACCAAAGTCCGAAATGTGATTATGTGAGCAACTAACGGCAGCGTGAAGAGGACCCGAAGACTACCACCTCCACCTACTTGCACTTTCATATTAATATTTTCCAACAATATACTCTCATAAAATTTAACAGTCAACTTATTTATATGCGTATATCCTTACTTACAGCAACAAAGTGCCATTTTTTTTTCACCAAGTTTTGCGGATGCAAGTTTTGTGAACCAACGAATAATATCCTACCAATACAATCTGTTGTTTTAACTGTCACTGCAGTAGCAAGTAAAAGTGAAAATTCCCAAGCTCGATCTCCCTCCAGTTTTGAGAAAATGGAGAGAACGGGGATGGTTCATTTCCATCAGAGCTGCTGTCTGTGATTCTGTGTATATACTTCAAATTTTATAGGACATAATAATGATTATTGTAATGATAATTTAGTACTAGTAATATTCTACTTAGAAGAATATATAATTACGTATTGAGATGCAATTCAGATATTTGATCTAAGTAAAAATATACAAAGATTTAAATATTGAATTTCTTTTTGTTTATCTCAATTTAAATAATTTAATGTTTTTTTTTTGGTTTAGTATATGTGACACTTCTGTGCTTACTTTCTAGATAGGTATCTAACGTTTTGATGGAACTCGTGCATTTACATAGCTAAAAAATGATAATTTTTTGAAGTACCAAAATAAGCAAACCGAACCGGTGTTCAAGTTGAATTATAAACGCGCGCACATATTTTTAATTAATCAATTATTTCAATAGTTTAGAAAAAAAAATTGTCTGTACACTTGAGTTTAATATGAACGTGTGAACACATACATTCACAATATACATACGTTGTTAGATTTAAAATAAAATATAATATTGCTAAAAAAATAATATAGGTAAAAGAAATATCTAAACATCTAATTTTGAAGCAATATGTTACACAAACGTTCAACCAACAATTTTTAGTGTATGTATTCATATTTCATATTTGATTTTCATTTTCATTGTTCATAGGACCAATGATATGCCTTGTGTAGTTGTGTATTTCATAAAATTCACTATTGATACTTGCACAAAACCCGCCGATTGTGCAGACCATTTTAATTTTATTATAAATAAATGATATATTTATTTAAATATAATTTATGTCTAAATCAATTATGAATATTTTATATTTTAAATAAATTAATTCATTATTTAATAAAAGATGATGTATAAAATATAATATTTTTTATGGTGGTTGTATAATGCATATTTTTTTTATAATAAAACTTAATAATATGTGATATTTAATTTATAACTTTTCTAGACCTTCTACAAATGCAGGTTAAAAAAATAGCAAATTGAATGAAGAGAACTACTAACGCTGGGAAATTCTATTTAGCATATTTTTCATAAGTCAAAAAATGAGTTGACTTAAATTTGAACTATTAATTTTTGAAAATATTGATCTTCATCGTTCGATTAGAAGCGTTTTGGTCATTAAGAAAATACTAAAAAACTGAATATTAATTGACACATTGCTCTTTATAATATAGTGTAAATATAAGTGTTGTATTTTGTAGATAGTTATATTTTCACTAAAAATTGATACAAATTGTATTCGCAATTCTAGTGAATAAAAATTGCATTGTCAATTCTAATGATAGTGTGAAGTGAAGCAATATTATTATCTAAAATGCATGATGTGGATTTTAGATATTAGATTGCTTTATTAATTTTCACAGATTGATCAAAATCACCTTAGAACATTCCAACCTTGTTACCCAGCATTACGATACCTTGCGAAAATATTATATGAACTAAAATAGTATACAAATACAAATAAAAATAAAAATGGACAATAATTATGCTAAAGTATTTTATGCTTCCATTTTGTTTGTAATGGAGAGGACAACGACTCAGTAGAATAATAACCGTCACGAGGTTCTCCAGAGGAAGTACAAATGATGATAATCGCAATCACGCCTCTATAATTAAATTCCACGAGGATAAATATAATAACATGCTTTCGAAGTCATTATAGCGTCTTTCTACATCAAAATGAACTTTCAATTATTCTGATGTCTCTTCTAATTCCACTCCAATTAGATTTTTCCTCCTCGTGGCTTAATTAGGTAGACTGTTGCCTAATGTCTACTATTTTATCTATTTTTTCGTCATAAAATAATTATGGGTAGGGGCGGATGCAGGATTTTGGTCAGGGGGTCAATAATCGGATTCAGTAGCTTATCGGATTTAAATTCATTAACTAATCGGGTACTAAATAAAAATATTAAAATAATATCTTTATATATTAAAAATAATAAAAAATAAAAGTTAAAATAATAAATAATCATAGCAATAAAGAAAATTTTCTTCTACAATACTTCATATTTTAAAAAATTTACATAATTTTTTCATTATCCGTGATATTAAATATTTTTTTTCAATGAAAAATAATCAGATAATCCAGGGAGGGTCAGAAATTTAATTCGGGGGATCAGATTAACAAAATATTAACCTAAAAGCACTATTTTTCAAAATCCAGGGGGGTCAGTTGGCGAATGCTAAGTTCGCCCCTGATTATGGGCAACTTGATGGAAACATTTGCATGGTATTAAGGTTATTTAATTATGAGTAAAAATATAAATCTGCTCAATTATGAGACATCATATACTGTTCCTTGTTAAAAGAGTTAAATATGTTTCCGAGAATTTAGAAAAATGTGCACTCACAATGATTGTACACTATAAATTGTACAAAAATGACTCATATGGAAGAAGCCTTAAGTGACCTTAACCTTTCAGTCTTCGGCTGGTCGCAGATACCGGCGCGTGAAAGAGAGATACCAACAGCAACCATCAAATAATTATTCGAATTAAAAGATTAAGTTATATATTTATTATTTTATAATATGAGAACTGTTTAATTATTAAAAAAGTGTTTTTTATGAATATTTTAAAAAAGTTTGATAACTTAAACTCTGAAAAGAAAAAAAAATGTTAATAAAATCAAACTATTGATTTCTCAAAACCATCTGATTGAGGACCAATGGATTTTCAATGTATCCAATTTGACATAACCTAATAACCAGTTTTTATTAATAATAATTATTATTAAATTAATATTATTAAAAATAAGAGTGAGAACTATAAAATTTTAAATATACGAATGGCAGCGCGCAGTGGCGCGTTTCATTATTTTTATGAAACACGCCACCGGTCCAAACCCCGCGAAGTGAGATGGAGAGGCGCTGCACGTTTTATATATATAACAAGCAAATGCGTCACTGGTAGTGGCACGTTTCGTAAAAATAATGAAACGCGCCACTGATAGTGGCGCGCTGTTATTCGTATATTTAAAATTTTATGTTTCTCACTCTTATTTTTAATAATATTAGTTTAATAAAACTTATTATTACTAAAAACTGCCTAATAACACGGTTGTATAACAACATTGCTAAAATAAACCATCCTTAAATCCTTTCAAGCATAAGCGTTATTAATCTTCATCCGGGCACCTATAAAATTTCCCATGACAAAGTCTCCGTTATTAAAGTTGGTGATTGGTAGTATTAGACTACTTTTTGTTGGTAGTCTATAATTAATTGGTGATTGGTATTTGATCGTGCATTTCCAGTTGCCTAATTGAAGGGGTCAAAGATGTCAACTGAGAAAAATAAATGAGAATCACCCCCACAAGAAATGCACCAATGGGTCTTTATCAGCAGATTCTCATAGCGCTAACAAAGCGTTGAAGGATGTTGAAACGAAAGTGAAGTATTTGACACTCGCCTGAACCGTGCCCACATGTTCTTCCAAGGTCTCGCGACCACCACTATTCTCAGCCCTGAATGCTCTTTCTGTGTGCATGTATTTGGATGGGTGAGTGATTGAGTGTTGTGTGTCAGTGTGAATTTAATTGGCCTTTTGTTCTCTTTTGCAGTTTTATGTTTTTTTTTATGGTGTCTCTTTACACATGGATTAAATTGACCTGTGTTATTATACCATTCAATTTGAGTCTGGAAATTTTAATTGAGATATTTGTGCAGGTTCTATATACCAAACAATCTGAGTGCTAATTTGTGTTCTTATGTTGTGTGTGTGGGTTTGCGCGCGCGCGATAGAGAGATAGAGAGATAAAGAGTAAACTAGGTCGATTCATTTGTCATCCTTCGGGTCATGGAATGCTCAGATAGTGTTCATGTACCAGTCCTAAGTAGGCAGCACAGTATCAGTCATTTCAAACCGATTTTGCTGACTAAGGGAGCATATTTTTAGAAAGATATTGAAGTAAACATTTAAAATAATAAACACGCTGGAAAATGATCCTATTCTACTTAATTCCCTTCTTTTAAGAGATTTCACTAAATTTAATGAAATGCATTTGCTATTTACTATATTTTGCAGTAGTATATTTACAACCATACTTTTATATCAGGTAATTCACAACTGCTAAATCAATATAGAAAGTACTCTTGTACTGAAACAAGAGTCACTATGCTGCCATAGAATGCAATGGCATCCACTGGTGGCTGACATGTAGGCCATACACAGTAAACCCTTTTCGGGTGCCCATATGTCAGTAACCTAATGGTACCCTGTGACATCTAAAGGCAGCCGGTGTGAACTTGAGTTACTATAGCTGACTATATCTATGCAACATAAGCAAACTTTACAAGACTAACTGACTAAGCAAGGTAGTATGCACAATTCAAGGCCTGACGAGGCTGAAGTTGCACAGAGTTCTAGCCCGAAACAAGGTGCTGAAAAGAAATCGGGTGGGGAGAGGACTCTTGTGGTGATTTAGGCTGCTCAATCTGGCCTTTCACTTGTAAAGTTGTCAGGCCTATGGCTTCTCTTACAGTGTCTATTATCTTCGGGTCAACTGTGTTGCCATTTGAGTCACATACATAGAAAGTATTTACAGCCTTGTCTCCTCTTGTGGTCACTTCTGCTCTTGTAACAGTCAGACCATGTTCACGGAATTTTCGAGTCACATCAGACAGTAGGCCCACTCTATCACTCGTACATAATTCCAGCTTCAGACCCTACATCGAGAACAATTAAGCACAAGGGAATTGAAATTAAAAAAAAATTATCTTCTTGTTACATTAATGTGTTAATTTACCTCAGAAACCCTCCTTTCTATGGCTGCTTCAAGACATTGGATGATCCGTTCCTTTTCAGCATCAGAGTTAACCGGTGAACCATCAATGTGTCTTATATAAAACTCCTTCATATAGAGAAAAATATATTTGTTCAGTTTACTTAAAACCAACCTGACCATATTTAATAACAATTGCAATTATAAGTACCTGGAAGGCCTCTGATAGCTCTGCATCAACACTTGCATGAAAAACAACATATTTCATGTCAGTAAGTGTGCAAACAGTGTCAAAGAGAAGCTTTGGCCGATCCTTGCACCTTATTGTGACAACTGAGTAATCCTTATCATTCCAATTTCGAAGTGTGACATTTGGCCTTGCATGTTTGCCGCTCACCATGTCATCAGATTTGATGTAATCCCTGTCATCAAACATCATCTGATGAAGCCTCCTCTGAGGATGGGTTGTGCACGTGGAGACTGACATCCTGGGCCCACGTGACAGATCATGGCTGCTTCCTTTCAGCAGGTTTGACAACCTTTCTTTGATTTTGGAAACTCGATTAGGATCAGTTATGGCTAAGGAAGTTTGTTCATCCATTACATGGATAACAGCAGCAGCACGTGTGTTGTGTGTCCATATCTCGGCATTTACAACATTACAATTGAGGTCAGTTAAAACAGCGCTCACATCTGACAGTAGGCCCGGCCTGTCAGTACCGGTCAATTCAATAGAGGTGTAATTTGTTAAATGGGCAATGCCGATTGATTGCCTCCTAGATGGAATGTAGCTCGAATCGGCTCCTAGAGTCTGTTTATGCGCAATGTTAAAGTGATTATCTATAGAGAAATCAGTTTGTGCAAAACTGTAGACTGTAGATGTTACATACCTTTCTAATATGATCGGTGATTGAATTGAGTGTAGCTTCATCCATTATTTTCTTCCCCTCTTGGTCCGTCACATTAAAGACTGTTGCAAATGCAAACAAATTCTTCAATTGTGGCAAACTAAATTAATGGTATTAATACAATTGGAAACTCAATTACCATCCATGAACCAGCCTCCATCAGAGGTTATGTAAGCTTTGTTTATGACAAGATTTAAGTCTGTTAGAACTTGAACCACTTCCAAGAGAATTCCATTCTTGTTTGCACTATCAACCTTTGAGATTGAAAAATTAGAATTAGTAATACATCCTATGAAAAAATAAAAATAAAAATAGAAATAAAATGTATGAGTGATACCTTGACAACAGTTGCACTGGGACAAGATTCATTGTCTATGATAACCCTAAAAACAATAAAATTGGAAACAAATCAATGGAAGAAAAAATACCTAGGAATTTCAGCTGGAATTTACAATAATTGAAAGGAAATAAAATTTTCAGATATGGTAGGTACCTAGGTGGATTCATCTTTTGTATGAATATCTCGTACTCATCATCACTATCCCACGTGGGACCAAAATCTACATCTAAAGAAGAGCAAATAATTCATCAAAAAAGGGGCTGCATTGAAAGAAGGTTTTTACTTTATGTAAAGAGAGCTGCTGAGAGCATTTGTTGAGAAGGCTGGAACAAATTGACGGAAGACGAATCGATTCCTTCGAAAAGCAAACACAAAAGCGAAATAAAAGATGAATAATAATAAGGAAAGATTCAGACAAGATGAGAGATTTCCTAGAAAGACAAACAGATACAATAGTGTAGAGCCAAAAGATTGGAACCGAGCTCCGGAAATCCCATAAAATCAAATTATTCCATTGGAGAAAATTTCAAGTTTTACCACCGAAGAAAAACAAATTAACTCAACTGCAGAAAGTTATTCGGAGAAGTAAAAAATTCGCTTCACAACGAGGGCGAAAAATTCATAATCTAAGGATTTGTACCGACTGCCTGTGATGAAATTGGTATCTATTGTAACTGGTAGAGAGCTTGTGGTACTTTCTGATCGGTTTCACCGTTTTCTATTTGAGCTTTGCTCAAATTTCAACCAGAACTCTCGAAATACCGGTCTCGAGGAAGAAACAGAGCAGCAGCCTTTCTAGTTTCTACTATGAGTAGCTAAAAGAGGAGAGTATTTACCCATTGGAAATGAGATAAATTCGATTCGGGCTAGAAAACCTTTTCACGATTCTCGTCGCATCTCTCTCTTGCTCGCTCTCGAGTCTTGGGCTAACAAGTTACAGAAGGGAAGTGGCCTATCCTCTCTTTCTCTCTCCTGGTACCTCCTTAAAACCAGTAGAAGTTCATTTAATAATATTTTTTTAATTTAATTTAAATATTTTAAATGTTTTTGACGGTCGTAGTAAAATATTATATTTTTTGTGTCAAAAAAAATATAATAACGAATTCGGATTATTCTGTAATTGTTTATTTTTAGGAGTCGTCTAAAAAAAAGGCGTGTTTCTGGCCTTTGATGAATCTTGGAATCTGCCTCCCTCCGTGAAATTCATAAGAGGAAAAAGAATCTGCCACCATAAATACATAAATTTAAATTTAGGGTAATGTTATATTTATCATTTAACATTCTATATTTTATATTTATTCATTAATTATTTAATATATTATATTTATTATTTAATTTTTGAATCATTTTATATTTACTTATATACTCTTTAACATATTTAATATATTTTTAAACTCTTTAAATTATTTCATATTTACCCATAACATCTCAAATGTACCCTTAAATTTTCATATTTATCAATTAATAAAATATTTTTATATATAACTAATAATTATTCATGATATCTTATTTTTTTTAGTTTTTTATATTCATTCATTCATAAAATTTATTTAAATCAGATTGGGTAGACGTTATTTAATTATTTTTTTGACCCATCTCAATGTGATCCGTTTGATTTGATTCTGGATCAGATTAAAAAATAATTAAATAATATCAATCCAATCTGATTTAAATAAATTTAATTTGAATAAATATAAAACTTATTCAATCATGACCAAAAATTCATATTATTCCAATTAAATTTCTTACTGAGTTTCGTTTTGCTTTCTAAATACGGGTAATGCATAAGTTGCCCCTAAACCATGACCAAAAAGATTCTTTATCATCATTTTATTTTGTAAAAATCCAATTAAATCTTACAATATATCTCGTAATTATTTGATTTTTCTGCAGCATAAAAATTATCAATGCAAATTTTGGCTTTAAAAAAGAAGAAAATAAACAACAATCATGATACTTTTACTCTATTTAATTTTCATCTTCTCTTTAGCGTAGTAATAAAATTCATGAATTATTCATATTTTTACATCTCAACGAATAAGATGATAATTCATGTATAAAACATTTTATGTGTGAATAATTCACAAAAATATATTATATAAGATTTAAAATGATATTATATATTTTTATATGATTTTTTAAAATTTTAGCATTTTAATATGTCTTCTATTTATATTATATAAAATAAACTATTGCTAAATTATACCTGAATTACACTGAATCACAAATTTTTGACTTTGCTAAATGTTTCCCAAATCATTCATTTGTTACTGATTGCGCTTATTAGTTGTCAATTTTTTTATGGGTATTTTTTTTAACAATTTTGACAATAATGTTTTAATAAATTCATAAAAATCTTAAAAATAGAAATACTTTTTTTTGAATATATTTTTAAGTTTATAGATTATTTGGGTTCCAAGCTTCATATAATTTGAATGTCATTTAATATTCTATAAAAATCATCAAAATATATGATAGTTATAATGATTTAAATTTAATGAACTTTGAGGCTACTTAAATATAACATGACAAGAAGGACAAAAAGTATTTAAAAGAGGATGGATAAACTAAAAAGATTAATATTTAAGGAACTACAACAAATTAGGAAGTTTGTTGTAGGTTATATACCTTCGTCAAGTGGATTACACTCTTTATACGGGGCTTAGAATTCGCATCCTTTTCAGGAGTTCCTTCATCCTGAAAAAAAAAGTAATAAGATGAAACTACTTCTGACTTGATTTGTGGATATCTTTAAATAATGTATTTGGTCCACTTGAACCAACAAAAAGAATTGTGAGTGCAAGTTGAACTATATAAATTGCCTGAAGCACAAAAAATGTGCTATCATTTAATAAAGAACAATTACGTCTTCTATTATAAAATGAAAGTGGAAATTGACCCCAGTTGCTTTAGGAAACAGAATTTTCAATACTTCTTGCTTTGTACCAAAAAGATAACAACGATATGACGATATCTGCTCGCCATAGCATATAATAATAGATGCCAATAGATTTTATTTTTAAAAAAAAATCACTTCTAATTAAATTGGTTAGAACAATGTTTTTCCTGTACAACATAAATTTTAATTATATAAAATTGATCAGATATTTAAAACAGAGAATGCGAATTCTTTTATCATTAACTCGAAAAGATTGCAAGTGAATTCGTTTCGGAGTTTTCAATAATCGGCCCATTGTTCCCATCAGCTCAAATTAAACAAACATGCCAACTGCCAAAAAGAACAGTTTTTGAATGAAATGCATCATCACTACGGCCCAAATATTTTGAAATACATTTGCACATAGGCTGAGAAAATAAAGAACAGCGCTTATCTGCCATTCAAAAATTTAACTTTGAAACTATCTTTCCCAATTTATCAGCCTTTATCCCCGTAGATCTGCCCAATGACAAGCGGGCCCCACGTGAGGCCACACTCCGCCGCTTCCTCGATCTTCAAGGCCAATCGCTCCGGCTCCCCTATTGATGTTGTCGAGCTTGTGGTATCTCTTTAATTTTCTCTCTTTCCATTCTTTTGTTTACTGTTATATCCAACACAGTTCCAGTAAAAGCTCTTTTTGGAAAAGAAAAAAAGATATGTGAGGGGCCAATTTGATGTAGGTGAGGCACCACCAAGAGATGCGGCATCGTATCAGGTTTAACCACAGTTGTCAATCCCTTATCTCTTGCTCGCTTTGTTATGGAGAAAACACCTCGCCTTTTGGTGGAGCTGAGGCTTTTTCTAGGGAACAGGTTCCTTTTGCCAATGTTATGTCATTTTAATTTTATAAAATTTAATTTGACAGTAAATTTGCTTTATCCTTTATCCATCACTAGCTATTAAGAATAGGAATACGGTCATGATAGATTTGATTCTACTTTTCCTTTTTCCCTCTTGTATACAAATAATCATGTTAGGTATGACACAATTAAATTACCTTTACTGGTCATTACTGTCTATATTTTACATGCAGGGGATTGAAACTCGTGATCAGAGTTATTTCATTACAAGCAAAGGAAGCCAACAGGGTTCAGGTATCCTAATTAGACCAAATAATACAGACTGTGCATTGTATTAATAGATGATACCAAGCTAGATGGAGGTTGATACAGTCCACTTATTAGCTGTAACAAGTTCAAGATGAGAAAGGAAGACAAGTGGGACTGTGGGAGGGATGGGTTTGACAGGAAAAAAAAAATATATCATTGCAATATGGTCAGATACTCAACTTGTAAAGTTTTTATTACAGTTTGACAGTATATTCTGCAGCTCTGCTCGAATGGGACCCAACCTGATTCAAGAATTGGTATCTCAGACGCGATCCCCCAGATTCTCTCTTTTTCTTTTATTTGAGCTAGGCCCAAATGGGTAAATATCTGCTTTATTGGGCCTCCTTTATTTTGAATTGAAAAGCTACGCGCAAATGGGTAAATCTTTCTAAGCTTTAGATGTGCCTGCCCAATTGATGGAGTACATGAACATCCAATCTTGTGGTAAACCATAAATCCAATTCCAGCTCTATTCCAGAAAATGTGGTTGGATCTTGTCTTTTCTTTTGTCTCGCATGGTCCAACCACATTGCATTGATACTGATATCTTACAATTAGGGAAAAACAAATTTCAAGCCTTAGAATATGATTGAAATACAGGACACATTTTGGATACTGGAGTGTACAAAATAAAGATGTCCAATGACTGCTCATTAAAATTAATTAATATGTCTGTCTCTCAGACAGATTACACCCAGCCTCAGCCTGTCAAAGAGCAGCTTCCCATAAGCTCTGAAGGTGACAGTCAAATCAGGACTGTTGGATGTGTTGCTATGGATGGAAATGGCAATTTGGCGGCTGCAACCTCCACTGGTGGTTTAGTTGACAAAATGATTGGTCGAAAAGGGGACACTCCCATCATAGGTGCAGGCACCTATGCCAATACAATCTGTGCCGTTTCGGCTACTGGAAAAGGTAAATCTATAATCATGAATACAATTGCACGTGATGCTGCATAACTCATTGTACCGAGGCCTCTTTGTGAAATGCACCCAAGGGCACTGTAGGTCTAGTTGCGGTTATTGACAAGGGAGATATTGCTATTTCTTTTAATACCACCGGCATGTTTAGGGCTTGCGCAAAGGAAGATGGCCATTCTGAGATTGCCATCTGGTAAAACTTTTACCTGGTTCTACTAGTTTGCTTTGCTTTTGAGACCCATGATTTGATTTCAGAGATTTTTTTAGTTCTCCGTTTAGTGGGCTTTTATGGGCCTGGGAAATTGTTGGTGCGCAACCTACTCGAATTTAATGGGTGCAAATTTGTAGAATAATTTAAATAATATCAGCATTTCTTTCTTTTTTTCTGAGATAGTGTTCTTTCACCTGCTTATTCATTCCTGTGGTCGTCTTGGTAGTGGAAAGCCATGATGAGAAGCTCATCATGGAACCCCAACTTGGACCATTATATTCTTCCTTCTTTTTTTCTTTTTTTTTTCTCTCTCTTTATCTTGATTGCACTAGGGAAACAATATGACACATATTGCTAACTCAGCGTTCTTGTATTTTAGCACATGCTGTAATTATAATTACTGATTTATTTCTATCAAATAACCACAAGTATATAACGTGTTCTGCGCAGACATTCTCACAGGCAGCATTCTTACATAATTCACAAATTGTATGGAGTGGTCGTTTTATAACATGGATGGTCTGGTAAAACTTGGTATAAAGAATTCTAGTCTCTATCCTGGATTCCTGGTAATAAATCATCCTAGCTCTTGCTGATACTGGGGCATATTGTGCCAGTTAGTGCCTAACTGAGTTTCACCTGCCTAGAGTGGGTTTGAATCTGCTTCATCAAATCTTTATCCCGCTTCTCAAGTAGGCAACTATAACAAAGAATCAACTGGGTTGTGAAGTTGCTGGTACATAAAGGTTGTTCGCTGAAGCAATCTGCACATAGTCCATATCTTTTCTTTCTAAGTGGCATGTTGTAGCACCTATTAGGACACAGGAAATTTCCTTCAAAATCAAAGATGTTTAACACTGCTTTGGATATATTCCCTTTATTTCATTTTAACTTCCTTGTCAATTGAAAAGGACATGAATGTGAACATAATTAAAGAGAAGCATCTAAGAGAGGACAGAATTAAGATATTGAAAACTACCTTTGGTTCAGTGGGATGGGGATTGGGGAGTCGCACTAAAAAGATAAAGTCAAATGATTGAGATTTCCCCTTTTGTCTAGGCAATTTCATCTCTCTTCTGACTTTGCAATCCTTTTTTTTTTCTTTTGTATATTAGAACTAGTTATTCAGCTTAATTAACGAATGCTTATTTCATCAAGAAAACTGAACTGTAAGGTTCTTGGATTCCCTTACTGAACTTTAATTTCATTGGTAAATGTTTCAGATTTTTTTAATTAATTATTTGGATAATCATCTTTTTAATAATAAGAGTGATTAAATCAAGAATTTAAAAATAAAATGATAGTGCGTCACTATTAGTGGTGCTTTGCAAACGCGCCACTGACAGTGACGTTTTTATTTTTTTT
Organism: Schoenoplectus tabernaemontani; assembly: GCA_037127355.1. Classification (NCBI taxonomy): domain Eukaryota; kingdom Viridiplantae; phylum Streptophyta; class Magnoliopsida; order Poales; family Cyperaceae; genus Schoenoplectus; species Schoenoplectus tabernaemontani. The sequence goes on from CM073745.1 coordinate 19,396,270, forward strand.
TTAATTTCAGTTATTAAAAAATAAACAGAACCGCGCCAGTGGGAGTGACGTGTTCTCCCACTGGTGCCTCCCATCTTTAATTAAGTTTAAAGAGTTGGATTGAATGAGATATATAAAATAAAAATAAAAGACGTCACTCTCAATGATGTTTTTGCTCAAACACGCCGGTCTGAGTGACGCATTTGCAAGCGCCACCTGACAGTGATGCGCTTACCATTCATATTTTTAAAATTTTAATTTAATCACTCTTATTATTAAAAATATGATTATTCAAGTAATTAATTAAAAAAAATCTATAAATGTTTGCACCAGTCTTTCTCAGATTTGAACTCCAGAAAGACCCCGGAGAAAGTTCTTTTCCTATACAAATTGAATTATTTTGATATTAGTGTAAATAGGCAGAAAGGGTTGAGACTTGAAAGGGATGGTGGTAGTCTTGGTTGCTGGGAGGGAATAAATGGGGACCACTGGAGCAGAGAGAGGGAGAGAAAATGAGACATAACTTTAGCCACTAGTGTGAGAGGAGATATGGAATCAGCCAATAGGAGCGCGCTTTTCTTCGCTGTAATCCTCGTAAAAGATCTGGTGGGAGCTTTTGGGACTGCCTCTCCTTCTCCGGATTTTGATCTCCAATCCTTATCCATGTTGCTTTTTAGACTTTTAGTCTTCTGTTGCATGTTTGGTTGTTATCTTCTTCTTTTTTAAATACATTTTTTTTTCCGCATGTTAAGAATTTATTTTCATGCGGTATAAATTTATTTTTCACGTTTAAATATATTTATCTAGTTTACATCTGAAATAATTTGTAATTAAATTTGTTAAAAATGGTGTAGTAAATTTTATTTTCAAAAATATTGACTCGGATCAGGTCTCCATCCGGATCTATCAGAAAACTGAAATTAGAAAAGGGGAAAAAAGTTGATAAAAAAAACGGATCATTTTAGTTCATCGAAAAAATTGTACAATCATGCTAGATCATGTGATTTTTTTATTTTTTTTTTTTAAAAAAAATGTTATCTTGCACAGCAGAAAGTTGCATGAATCATAGGTTTTATACGAAATTATTTTTGGATAGGATGTCTAAAATGGAAATTTGATTCGGGCAGGCATCACTTGACAATGATTTTTTTTATAATCATAATAATGAGACTCCAAGTAAATTCGAAACAAATATTAATAAAAATTTTAAAAATAGAAAAATACTTATAGACATATTATTGAAGTTGTAGATTGATTATTTCAAATTATATGAAATTTAAGTATTATTTGATAGTCTATCAAAAACATATTAAATTGCATAAATTTTTAATAATTTTTGATAAACTATAAAAGAATGATTATATTATATAAAATTTAAAACACTATATCAATCTATTAGTTCATAACATATCTCTATTTTTTTCTATTTTTAAGATTTTTTAAATTTTATTCGATCATTTTCATTATCAGTATTGTTAAAATAATCATTGTCAAGTAATCCGTCCTAATTTATTTTTACATTTGAGAGAAAAGAATCTTAGAAAGAATAGCAAAATAGTGCCGTTCGGTTCAAACATAGCAACCAACTGATAATATATGTAAACAAAATATGGTTTTGAATTATATTCATAGTACGTTTGAATCAAGAATGTCAAATCTCGTCAAATTACTTTTGAATTATTCATTCTTCACGATGGGAACAACCGTACAAACTAAACCTAACTTCTAGTAACCCGCTGCACATGTTGCAACAGTGAAAGAGCAACAGATGGACACCGGTGTCCTCTATATTTGCTATTCGTTGACATTCAAGAGTGGGGAGCAAACTGTCTGCAACCAACATAACAAATTTAGAGGTAGAGAGCATCCGTCTCTCGAATCCACGTTCAAAGTTTTTTTGTGCGGTGCTTTTTTTATTAACCGTCCGATCATTTATTAATGATTTTTATTTAACAATGATAAATTTTTCGTGCATTAAAATTTATGTTTATATATTTTCATGACCGTTGTGATTAAAATGAACCGTTTTAATTTCTCTGAAGAGCTCACCGTAAAGAAAAAAACTCTCTAGAGAAATCACGCTCCATCTCTCTATGTGACTGACTGACGTGTGCATGCATGATGTAGCTATTGTGATCAATTTCTTTATTTTTTTATTTATTTTTCTACTACATAGTGCACTGAGAGTGTGAGCCAATTAGATGCCTTCATTTGAAGTTGTAACATGACATGATCAAGGTTGACAAAAAAGCTCATTGATCATTCGTGACTCGGTCGGAATTAACTCGCTATTGATTCGCTCGTTAGTGAATCGAGCTGTTAACCTACTTGAAAGCACTTTGGGTCGCAACTCGACATATCTTCCAAACAATCCATGTAGTTGTCCTTGGATGTGGAAAGTTAGAAATAAAGGTAAGTCAAACGAGGAACATAGATTTTCACCTTATCACATCTGTCTCGCGTGTTTGCATGAAATTTTTCAGGGGTTGACTCTTGATGCTCCACAGGACGAGGTGAGAGGACTAAATTGTAGAAAAATGAGTAAAATTTTAACACATGTAAATTAATTTATAATATTTATCATTTTTTTATTTTTCTGACACTGTCGTGCATTCTGCATGGATAGATTCGATACACTATTGTTCCTGAATGGCAGGGCGAATGGTGTACCAACAATGTACCTTCAATTTCTAGAGAATTTGCATGGCCATCGAGGTACAATTGGGGTCAAGCGTTGCTTCATGCCTATATTGGGAGATGTCCCGAGCATTGATTGTAAGATGTTATCGTGGAGTTGGTTCATACCGGAATGACTCGATATGACTATGGTTAGACCTTCGTTGTAACCTCAAGAACCAACTAAGAGACCCTCTTATGGCATCATATGAACTGCATCGCATGTCTACCTGAGCAACCTACATGCTAGCGACGTTCGACACTACACAAATTAGTTCAAGATTATAGTATTTGGTAGTAGGGACACCTAAAGACTAGTTAGGTCAAGAATGTCAAGAACCACAAAGAAATGCAAAATAAATCATATTGGGGCTTAATATTTAAGTTTATGGAAAAAAAATAATTCAATTCTATTTTCTTTAGAAGTCTAGTTAGTACTAAATTCTAACTATAGAATTATAATAAATAAATAATAAAATAAGATAAGAAGAGAGAATACATAATTTAATAGAATTCGGTTATGAAGAGTCTACGTCTTCGAAACTCGTAACCACTAACTATCGAATTGTATCGAGTCACTAAAAACAATATTGTACAACTATGAACCTCGGTCCCTTATACTAAGTAATCAAACAACTATCGACCAACTCAAACAAGTAAAATGGTTGAGAAACAAGACAAGAAATAACTGGGGTGTCTCATTAATCTCACTATAATTAAGGTTTTATAAAGTATTCTTAAGATTAATATAGTAGATGTTGAAGGTCTTTATTTCTCAGCAGTGACGACTAGGTTAGGTATAGATCTGGAAGAGAGAATTCACGAATTGGCAGTAAGGAGAAAGGAGGAAAGAACTCTTTATATAATCGTCCAACAAATCTGACAAGAAATTACCTTATCTGTTGTAACGATTAACTGATTCTAACACTAATCGAGATTAACCATTGCAACAGATGTGAGATCCATTGTAACGATGTGTATTGACTATAAGGCTTAAATTATTGCTTTTTTTACTTAATCCGTTATAATGGATGTGAGATCACATCCGTTATAATGATTATGAGAGGATACACACTGAATTTTTTTGATAACTTTTGTACACAAAATGATTTATTCCGTTATAATGATTATGATAATTATTGTAACGGTATAGCCTACACACAATAAAATTTGCCTCAAAAAGATCCATTACAACGGTTATGGGTCTATTACAATGAATGTGAATTGATCGTGATAGTCGTTGTAACGGTTAGAGTCTGATACCTTTATTTTATTTGTTTTAATTTCAAAAATAATTTGGTTACCTTTGTACATTACAAATCTAATCTAATTCTTCTTGAAATCTCTATGCAGTTCGGTCCAAATAAATCATTCTTCTATTATGATTTATAACATGTATTTATCAATCTCAAGAAAATTATTAAATTTATATATAATTATTTTATAAATCAATAAATATTAAATTAAAAATTATTTACAACAACAAATCCAATTCTCATAAGAATATAACAATCAAATATAAAGAGAATAGAGGAGAAAAGATTAAGTAAGAAGACATAAGAGGTAACAAAATTCGATAAAAGTCCTATGTCTTTGGGACCCTCAACCTATAAATCATCGAGCCTTATTTCTATAGGTTTGGGTTCAGGGATAATGATTGGCCTACCTTGTTCTGTGATCCTATGCCAATCAAAATTGGGTAACTTAATCTGACAAACTCAAGACCCAGTTAACATATATGATAAGTTAGCCAATTTTGATTGGCATATGATCACATAACAAGGTAGGCCAATCATTATCCCTGAACCCAAACCTATAGAAATAAGGCTCGATTATTTATAGGTTGAGGGTCCCAAAGACATAGGACTTTTTATCGAATTTTGTTACCTCTTATGTCTTCTTACTTAATCTTTTCTCCTCTATTCTCTTTATATTTGATTGTTATATTCTTATGAGAATTGGATTTGTTGTTGTAAATATTTTTTGAATATTGCTATATGACAAAGAATCATATAATTGAGCTAGGGGCAAGGGAATGTCACTCAATTTGACAATCTTGTGAATAATGGAGCTATATGGCAGAAAATGCATTTGTTGGAGGATGATGTAAGGTATTCACTTTAATATCATCCAATGATATAAGGTGTCTGAGATAGAAAATATATGGCTAATTCAAAATATGAGGAATATTCAAATAAGCTCTTATTTTTTTTTGCTTAGTAACCCAAACAACTTTAGACTTGTTGCTCCTCTTTATAAATTGACGTTCAATCGATATATGCTCTAACTTACAACAGTAATTGTAAAATACATTTGATGTATTTTTTTCCACTATTTTGAACAAAATAAGATTGGTAGTGAATTTTTAATTCTTGAGCTCGTGTCCTCGGATCAATTGAGACATTGTTCATATTTTTAAAATTTGTGTGATCTTTATGGATGTTGGGGAATATTTTTTTGTGATTTGTTATTTTCAGCCCAAGTTTGTGGCACATGTTTACCTTTAAGTTCATAAAACTAACCATCTGGACTTCTAAAATAAATTTTATTTGACCATTGATGATTAAATATGTCTTATTACCTTGATGGTTATTATTATTTTTATTTCTTCTATTTGAGTACTTATATTGAAAGACATGATTTTATTTTTCTTTGTTACCCTTTACACCTTTCATGTTATCACTTTCATTAGCAGATTTTTTAGATTGTCCCTTATCTGTTTTTGAGCATCCGCTGCACTTAGGTACAGATTGAGATGAGGACTCTACATATCCAAGACCCGTTTTATCATGAGTCTTTTGACCCACAAATATTTTATCGAGATTCATCTTAGTGTTATACCTTAAGTTACTAGATATTCTCAAAATTTGATTTTCTTCTAAAGTTTACACTTTTACTTTTAATAACCCTATCTCACATAAGTATGACTCATAATTGATTTTACTTTTAAGTTCATTTATTTTCATCTCACCTTCTTTTAACTTGGAGTCGAGCTCAAAATTTTTGCATTTAAATCCTCGATAATTCTCTCTTTGGTGAGTAAGACTTTATTTCTTTCATCAAACAATGACTCTAACCTATTATTTTTATCAATTATGAATTCATTTTTCAAATATAAGCTTGAATTATTCACAGCAACACAATCATCATCATCATACTCATCACTATCACAAAAAAATTTAGATATACTTCATTTTTACCTCTTGAAGAGGTTAATGTGCTAGCTTGCTGTTTAGACTCTAATTTATTATTTTTTGAATAGTGCTATGTTTATTACAAGCTTGATTATGCTCTTATTTGAGATATTATTGATTGCTATGATCTTGTCAATGTCGATTAGAGAGGGACCATCTTCAACTTATGTCATTATAGTTAAGTTTAGCTCTTGCTCGTCACCTGACTCTACGCCTGAGCCGTCGATGTCATTGTTGTTTGACTCAACGCTCCATATCGCTTGTATAGTCATGGTCTTCTTCTTGTTCTTGTATTCATCATTCTTGTGCCTTAATTTTTGATCTTGCCTCCCTCACCTTTTTTATTTTTTAGATAAGAAAATAGCTTGAAGTAGAATTGAATGGTATTCATTTTTTATGGCATGCAAAATATATCACATTTTATTTTCTTCCTCCAGTTCTTTATTGTACTTTCACTCGAAACTCAATATTCCCTGAAATATTTTAGAAAGAAGAAGTGCATCCTTCGAAGTTTCATGATCAAATTTTTGTATGAATGAGTCGGATGTTGTGAACCGAGAGTTGGATGTACTTGAGTTGTTATGTGACTTGATGTTTATGCGGAGATGCTATTGCTTTAGACTAATGCATGAGCTTATCGACTTGCTTTAGAGTTTTCTCAAAGCTCGTCAAGTGAGCATATATCTCATCGAGAGTGAATGTAGCTTGAACTCCCCATATCACCTCCAAAACACTCACATACTCTTCCCACTTAGATTTTCTGAGCATAACACGCAAATTTTTTTCCGTTAGAAAGAGTTTCTCCCAATTTACTAATTTTATTATGTATATGTACAAGTCTATTATATATATTTTTAAAAGTTTCACTATCCTCTGACCTAAAATTTTTAAATATGATTTCAAGTCCGATAATTTTGATTTTTTTTTTTAATTCATGAATTACCTTCATATCTAGTGCGAGATAAACCTACAAACAGATCGGTTCAATCTTAACTAGTCAACAACCAATCACACAAAATACAACTCGAAGCGGCGAGCGGTTGATCTTGAGGTTGGTGAATCGGGAGAAGGGTGGATATGGCCCACGTGTTTCTTCTCACCGATCTTCTAGATCATGAATTCGAAGCACTAAGCCGATTCATAAACCTAGGAAACACAATTGCACACAATGTTAAACCTGAAGTCTTTGGGCCGGTTCAACATTGAGGCATGTGTTAGTGAAGGAACCTACCTACGAACGGTTCACATTCATGTTTTGTGGATGAATCTACCTACGACCGATTCAATCTCACAGTCTCGGGAAATGAACCAGGAGACGAACTTATCGGCGGATGAGTTCAGTCTTGCTAGCTCAAATGGTCATGAATTACTTGTTCATGACACCGAGTCATTAAGATGTCACTTCGCTCGGACATCGTAATGTTCTTCTTCTTCAAAGTCGACATATTTCTCCATGCTGATGTCGTAGCTTTGGTCATTCTTCAGCGAGCGTCAAGATGTTCTTGTCTTGACTAATCATTCTACATGTTGCATTACTTGTGCAAAATTACTATGTTGCCCTACACCTCTTGTGTGAGCGTATTCAATCATGAGTTACTTGCTCATGGTAGTGAGTCATTAAGATGTCACCTCTCTAGGACATCATAATGTTCTTCTTCTTCAGAGTTGACATACATCTCCATGTTAATATTGCAGCTCTGGTTATTCTTCATCAAGCGTCAAGATGTTCTTGTCTCGACATATTCACTCATGTTGCTATCAAAGCCTTAATCATTCTACGTCAAGATGTTCTTGTCTCAACGTATCTTATTATTCTTCATCAAGTGTCGAGATGTTCTTGTTTCGACGTATCTTCTCATGTTGCTATCAAAGCCTTAATCTTCTCACGTCAAGATGTTCTGTCTCAACGCATCTTCTTCATATTGCTATTAAAGCCTTAATCATCCTACGTCAAGATGTTCGTCTTGACTAATCATTCTAAATATCATATCATGTGTGCAAATGTTCTTACATGGCTCTACACTCCTTATGTGAGCATGTTTATTCATTTCTAAAATACACAAAGTCTGTTATATAATATCTTCCATTATCATTCTTTATTATAAAGATGCATTTATTTATTATTATTATTATTATTATTATTATTATTACTATTATTTTTATTTTTAAACTCTATTTATCTATGTAGAAAATTATTTACAAAAATAATAGGAAAAGGGTTTAACTATTTATATTTTTGGGATTTTTATAATGGCTAAAATAGTAGAATTTTTATTTTTTATTATTTCTAAACTCTATTTATCTTGTAGAAAATCACTTACAAAAATAATAGAAAATAAGATGGCTATGTTTTTTATTTATATTTTCAAAATGTTTATAATAGTCAAAGTAATAGAATTTTGTTATTATATTCTATTATATTGTAATACTATTCATTATGTACGAATTATTTACAAAATCAAAAGATGGTTAGCCATATTATTTTTATTATTATTATTTTTTATTTATATATATTTTTATATTATTTTTTTTTATTATTTTTTTTTTTAATAGCCAAAAAGAAATCATTATTAATATTCTATTCTATTTATTATACTATTCATTATATCTATTTTTATTATTTCTATTTATTATCTATAGAAAAATATAAAATGTTTATTATTAGTTGAAAATAGCCATAAGAGATGAAATTCATTATATTTTTATTACAACTATTATTTTTATTACATTTTATTCATCAAAAGTATTTTTCTATTGTATATATTTGTATAGAAATAAAAGAAATACAATTCATATTATAAAACTATATTATCATTCTTTATTATAAAAGAAAATGTATTTTACTATTTATTATCATGGTAATATATTTTTATATATTTTGTGCTATTTATTATTTTTTTATTCTTTTTACAGAAAATATCAATATAATATCTATATTTTTTATTTATCAAAGAATATAGCTAATCTCATTATTTATTATGGCATATTACTATCATCATTATTATTTCATGAAAAATCACTTGAAAAATCACTAAAATATATCTAGTTATTATTTATGATTTTTATTTGTATTTTTTGGAATTTTTATAATATTTAAAATGACAAGTCAAAGCTAGGTCAACTATATCAATATATGTAATGTCTTTTGCTTTTAAATTGTTTTATCATGATTATATTTCTAAAACTGGAATATTATTGTATAGAAAAATAGTATGAAAAATAAGAAAATTTTAGAAACAAATTTGAGTCAATTTGGAGTTCAGAAGCATTTTCAAATCATTTATTTATTCTATATTATCACTATTCTGTTATTATTTAATTAATGGGCTTAATATGGGCCGCCAGATCTGTATCAAGATCAGCGCCTATCTTTCATTTAACTCTGTTCTTATTTGGGCCGCCGGATATGCCTCAAGATTGATTCGTATTAGATGGACGGCCCAGATCCATATCCAACATCTCTGTTTAATGCGACGCTTTACTTCACACGTCCGATCCCTTCAAGATTCACACACGCGCGTCAATATCCGTGTCTTTAGCGATTCTCGACTCCCGATCAACATGAGTTCCAAGATTCGTGCCATTGGCGGCCATGCGCGCGATTGCGCGCCGTCTCCCTCCGATCGGAGAGCGCCTCGAGGTCGTCTTGCCGTGAGGAGTTATTCTACGAATGCGTTTGATTAATGATCTATGCGGTGGATTGTGCTATGCACCAATGTCGATGAATCGATTTAGTACCAACCGGTACATCGAGTTTCATATTCCGCAAATTCCACACAATTAGTTGTTTCTTTCAACAATTAACCACTCAATTAGTATCGTGTACCTATGTAAATGCCTTCTAGCATGATTAGAGCGATTCAAATTGGTCTGTGATTCCACTATTCGGTATGGTTGTTGAAATGCAATAGAAGCTGTTGGTACCGATCGCAATTTTCTTCAAATTCTTGTTATTCATTGATCAACATTGGCATTATCATGCTTAATATTCTTTATAACACTTATCTAAACCATGACACACATGCTTATGCTTATGATCTTCCCTAATTCTCAATCTAAAACTCAATTTCAGAAACGGAACGCGATAACAGTATTAAAACTTCAAATCAGTCGAGTTCTCAAGATTATATCTGAGATCAATCGACTTCAAAGGACTCTACAGACCCTAATGCATATAGTACTAACAAGGATCAAGATAATTCTCACTCAAGAATCAAGAATTGATCAATGAACTCAACTGTTACCGAGTTCTCAAGTTGAACTGAGATCAATCGATTTAACAGCCTCATTCATCAACCTTTAAGCAAAATTCATTGAAAGAAATGAAAGATTTATACTATATAAACTTGCAATGCATGAAATAAAGAAGAAAATTATGAAGAAATAGTTGAAATTCGAAGGAATTCAAAGACAGATCTGATAAAATACGATATCCGATGGCAATTACATCTCTAAAGCTCCAATCTTCAAGAATTAAACCTACTAACCCTTAATTGGCAGATAATGGAGTATATAGCTTACCTCTAGACAAGTAATTGAAGCAAAGGAATTGAGTTCTCAAGTTAAAGCGAGATCAATCAATTCTATCAAATCTCTCTCGGTTCTTGCCTCTTCCTTACTCTTTCTCTCTCTCTAGACTCTATATGTAATCTCTAAAGTGTTTTTCTCTCTTGTCTCTTGTCTTACGTATGCGTGTGTGTCTTACGTCTCCATGGTTTAGGGGTTTATATAGCAATTAAAGGGTGTACCAAAGGGATTAGAGCTATACACCATTCATACACCGTGAATTGGACTCTCTTGGCTCATGAACATGGTCTTTTGATTACTTTATCCATTACATTGCGATGTGGGCCCCTATTCAAAGAATCCAAAGCTTAAGCCTTTCACTTGTTGACCATGTTTGACTCCACTTCTTATCTGTTGCTAGAACCTTCTAGAGCATCTAAACATACTATATATACTCACTCTAATGCATCTAGAGCATTCATTCATCCTCTGCCATTGTTATCTTCTTCCAAAGCTCAAAGCTTTATTACCCGATTCCATCTCTTGGCCAAAAGCATAGCTCCTTCATCCAATTATCAATCTCCATCACCTAAACAGCATCGTGTAAGCATAGGGAAGCTGCCAGCATTGATAATTCGAGCTGAGAGTGCAAGGTTTCAAATCTTCCTATTTGCCCGACTTCACCACTTCTTCTCAATTGCTTCAATTCATCCCCTAATTGCTGCTTCTTTCTTCATCTACAGCGTCGCCTAAGTGAATAGAAGAGGCCTACATCATCAATTTTCAATTTTGAAGCAAAGACAGAAGTGTTTCATCAATCACCCGAGGTATTCATCTCTCTCAATAACCCTATTCACTCATCACTTTTCGATTTTGATCAATTACACATACTCTCCCATGTATAGGCTAGCTCTAGGTGAAAGGAATTGGAGTTGCGAGCTTTGGAGAGCTTGATCAGCGTTAATGGCGCCTTCTGCCTCGTCGAGAAGAAGAAAGAAGAGAGGGAGGGGAGAAGGAGAAGAGAGAGAAGGGGGTGCGCTCGGCGCACGTGAGTCCATCGCAAGACGGGGCCCGCCATCGAGAGCATGACACGCATGGGCGGGTACATATCTCCTTTTCTCCTTGGTTTAAATTTACGTACTGTTTTTGCGCATGGGCTTGGCTCATAGTTATCTGTATAGGTACACTCATAAACCTTACACATGGGCCCCTATGTAAGCAATTGAGTCTAGGCCCATATATTTAATTGTGACTTGGTTAGTGGCTTTGTTTAGGTTTAATTGATCTGACTTGGCACAATCTGATAGGTCCATTTGTCTAATTACCCCATTAATCATCTGCCATAGTATTTAATCCATGCTGAGGTGGCTCTGTAGTGTAGTGCCATGTGTCACTGTGGGACCTATCTTTGCCTAGTTGGACCATAGCATGTAGCCATGTGTCGATAGGTGTGGTGTAGTCTGTGAGGTGTGTCGTTACTATCTTTGCCATGTGGCACATGGGGAGTGAGGTGTATTGCTACAAGGCTGCCATGTGGCATGTGAAGGGTGAGGTGGACTGTCGAGCTTGCCACGTGGCATCTTGGTGGGGCCCACATGTCGGTCGGTATGGTGGTGGGGCCGCGTGGTGAGGTGGACCCGATGGGGTGCTTGACACGTGGCATGAGGTGGCCCGGTGAGATGCGACACGTGTCACACTCTCTCTCCCCTCGATTCTGCGTGTATATGTTTGGGATCCCCGGTTGCACCCGGATGTGTCTCTGTCCCCAAGTTGCACCCGGATGAACCCTTGATTGAATCTCGACCTTTGATTAATCCATTTATTACGCCTTTATTTTCCCTGAATTTATTTTAATAGCTCCACTTATCCAAAAATTATGAAAATTTCACCAAAAATCCCTAAATTCATGATGATCATCCCTGTAATTTTTAATTCCATTTTTACCCCTCCTTCTCTGAATTAAAAATTCTTTATCCATAAAACCCTATTATTATTCACGAATTAATCCCTGATCTCATTTGTAGCTCAATGTCTCTGCCAATTATCTTCCTCTTGCAGAAACCACCCTAACTAAATACCAATTAGACTTATATTGATATTCATTAGGGCTTGATTTGATCAAATGCTGACTACTTATCGGATTAATACAAATCTAGACTTGATCAATGGTTGCTCCCGACTTTGCTTTGATCAGTCTTATGAAATTGACTTTCAATCCCTTAACATGAGGGTGACTTGGTCAAAGAACTGACTACTTATCGATAATTGACACAAATCAAAGCATGGTTAGGTGGTTGCTCGCGACTTTGGCACCGAGTCGGCCTTGAAAGCAAAATCACATTTGAAATTTCTCATGACTAGTTGCATCAAAATGCTAGCTTGGCATTGACATCATTTCATGTAGCATAGGGATTATCTTTGCTTGACTCCTTTCTAGGGTTAGCTCCAAAGGCGATTTCTAGGGTTCAACTCGGGTCCTATAGCGGTCATTGAGGTGTGGGGTCCACTTTGTCGGTGAAAAATGGTCACATGGGTGACTCATCGGATAGGCTATGTTGTTAGATTCATCTACAAGGGACTGCCAGTGGGTCCCACTTGTCGGAGAAAATGTAATCAAATGGTGACCCATCGGGAGATTTTCTCTCTCCCAAATCTCCCGAGGGTCGACCACCTCGAATGAGTAGGAGGTGGTGGGGTATTTATACTCTTCACTTCATGCCCGACATTCCATTGTGGGACTAATGAATTCATTAGGGGTTAGCGGCGACCTCTTGATCGGTGGGCCATCTTTTCATTGCTTTCTCTCCTTCCCTCTTCTTATGATTTGTCATTAATCATCAATTTATTTTCATTTATTCATTTACTCATCCTTGAAATTTTTCAAGGGTAAACAAAAAGCCACCCACCAAGACGAGTCTTGAATGCTCGAAAGGCTTGTCTTGGTGCATTATTCCTTATTATTCATCACTTCATTTCTCATGACGTCTTCTCTTCTTCGGGTATTGTAGTTTCATCTCATGACGCCATTCCGCGTCGCCCCTTGAGTCATTATCATTCTTTTTATGAGGATCCTAGCGATTGGACTCCTCTCGTCTCGGCTCCATCCGAGCGACTCTGTCTACCGCGAGGCGGCGGTTTATTCTTCGGGGATGATCGGCCTCATGACATCATGCCCCTTCGGCCTCTGGCGTTGCCTCTACGGCTCCTTTGACACATCTCCTAGGCAAGGAGATTATCGACGGGGGGCTCACGGATGGACCACTGCTCCTTCATCACTCCCTTGGAGTGCCATGGATATCGGCTAGAGTGGACCGGTATGTGCTCATGCGGGAGGGACTACTGCTCGGGCGGCGGGATATATGACTCGGTTTTCTTGTCGATGTTTCATTATCATATCGACACACCACGGCTACGGGCCTTTTGTGAGAGGTGGAACTATTCCACCAACACTCTGTTTATTGACGATCGGGAGGCGACTCAGGCCCTCACAGAGATACGACGGTTGGCCAGGGGCTGCCGATCTTCGGCCATTTCTATGACGAGTTCATGGTCTCACCGTGACTCGGGAGATTTCACTCGATTCCCTTCTTTGCATAGGATTTATGAGATTTATCATCATTTACGGAGGGGCATCCGGAGTTCCGTTCGAACATTGGATCGCCTATTTCACCGATCGGGTCCATACTCGCCCTACGGGTTTGGCTTCCACCGAGAGATCCATTTGGTACGGGTCGGCTCGAGATTCATCATGACGGCCTATCCCTTCTCGGGATACCACTGTGTTCACACGACGTGGATCGGGAGACTTATTTGGCTTGCCTTCATTTCTTGGTGGATCTGTTATTTCTTATTGCCTAGCTCCCACGCATACACCATTCGGCCTTCGGTGTTCATTATGGCGAGCACGATCGCGCGTGGCGATAGGATTTCTTTGGCGTGTGCACATCTTGCCAACATTTATAGGTGCCTCCGCGGTCGACTTCATCTCGTAGTCCTTCACGGTGCCGGAGGCGATCCGTGGCATCGATTAGCGGATGGCTCCATTTGCATTGGTCGCTCATATGATCCGGCATGGCGGTCACGCTACGAGATCGTCTATCCTTATTGAGTGACTTAGGCGGGGTGCGGCCGACTTCGTTGACTCGGAGGCTGCTCGTATAGATTCTTCGGGAGTCGAGACCATCTGCGCTTTTCTCGAGATAGATCGGTGGCCGTGGGGCGACTAGGATTCTTGACGGGATGGTGATTGACGGCGGGGTTCCCTCTTCGACTCTTCTAGCATTCGAGCCGGGCTATCGATTTGGAGTACGATCGGTATTCGTCGGGGCTTTCTTCCTCTCGGTTGGGCGATCATATGTTCATCGAGCCCTATTCGCCACATCGATGCGCACATCGGTTTGGCTTGGATCGGGATATTCCGGCGCCTCTTCTCAGCCCTACATCATTGGCGGGTGATTTGGAGGGTATCGGATGGTGCTACACTCACCTCTTCCGGCGGGCACGGGCACTCGCTATCGAGATGGTATCCACCTCTAGGACTTCCACCTTCACGAGCGTTATCGGCGGTGGTATTATGAGACCATTCGCTCTTACCGATCGTATACTCCTCCGGTGGTCGTCCGGAGTACATGTCCGCGAGATGGCCGGCCTCTATTAGATGGCACCGTTTCGCGTGATCGCGACCCTTTCCGGCCCTTGCCGCGAGCTGTCGACTTTCGGGGTTTAGGCAGTAGATTTTCTCGTGTTCTGTTAGGACCATTCTTACGGTACACTTCATTATCTCTTTAGGTTATTTTCTTTTGATAAGCCCTATCTCATTTCGACCAATTCTCTTTTGATTCGAGTTGGCTTACGAGTATGATCACGCGGAGCCGGGTTCTCGGTCCCTCGTCCACGAGTAGTCGGCGTTCATTCTCGGCCATATGTTGAGCCACGGCTCCGGTAGCCATGGGGAGAGATCGAGACGGCACCTCTCGGCCCGCCTTCCCGTCTTCTTTTCCTTCTCCCGCTCCGGGTGATTTTCTTTCTTGACTCGCTTTATCCTTATTCGGGCGCACTTTATTTACATCTCGATTAGGGTTTATTTTTCAGCTCGTGGGACATCTCTGTGGAGCGCAGAGATGACATCATAGTAGATTTATCGGCGCTGCGGCTACTTCTATTCCGGGGTTTTGCAGACCTTGCCGTCGCGAGGTTCGTGTGCTTCATTTAATACCTAGTTGCCGGCATGCACTAGTATTTTCATTCTTACATGTATATTTTACTGGACCACGAGGCGATGACATGGCATCTCCACACCGCTCGGAGCCTTTCTTTCATGACGGCCCCGCTTCTCCGTCGATCTTCTTTGGTACCAGCTGGAGACGGTGACTCATTTGATGTGGTTACGGGACCGGTGCTCACTCTTGTACGATCGAGAGGAGGCTTCTTTAGAGCGAGGGGAGTCCATTGGGCATCGAGCCGCGGCGACGAGCCATTGCGATCGAGGAGGGCCATCTCATGCTTCTTCATCTCCCGACGGGCGACCTCTCATGGCCACGAGATGGCGAGTCTCGGCGAGCGGGTTGCGGTCGATTACGACTCGAGTTGGATGAGAGTTGGGCTGGTGGAGCGGTATTCCACGGCCCGAGAGACGGGGTTTCGGCTAGCGAGGGTCTCGCCGAGCCTCATGCTTCTCCCGGTACCTTATATTTCCTTTATCATTTGCCGTATTTTATTTTTCATGTATTTATGCTTTCCATTTTATTTTGTAGCGGATCAGTACACTGCGGGTCCTCTGACGAGCGACCAGACATCCCCCTTGGGTCGATCCACTTTGTCTCGGGCGACGAGGCGATAGGTTAGATCTTCCCTTCCTTCTATTTCTTCTTTGGTTATAACAATTTGTCTAACCCATTTATTTTACTTACGGATGTTTCATCGAGGGATGTGCGGCTCGCCTTGGCGCGCGGGCGGCGGATGCGCTCAGAGATACCTTCTTCGGGGGCTATCCACTAGATTTCGACATCTGGACTCTGCGCCGGTGGATTCTCTTTCGATTGGTATAGGGCGATGCGGGATACCATCGCGCCGGCTCTACTCATTGCACCTTGTCTCGAGAGCACTTTCATTTCCGGGAGGTGTGAGGAGGCTGCTCGGGGCTTACCGGGATGCGAGCTCTCTCGTATATCGGCACGAGTTAGAGATTCATGAGCTACGCGAGCATTTGGAGGCTGCTCGACTCCGCTATCTTCGGCGGCTCTCTTCTTGTGCCACTCTCCGCTCCATGGGAGTCGGTGGTGGGCCGCTCGGCTTGCTCGTGCGGGAGCTAGAGGACCACGATTATCGATGAGGGCTTCTCTCGACATTTGGCGGGACGTCTCCGGAGTTGCGATTCATTCGAGCGCCGGGATAGTGCCTTCGCTCGGTTCTTGGACTTCGAGGCGGCTTCGGAGGAGGATAGGCACTCCCTCCATACTCATTTAGAGACTATTAGTCTTGTGCTATTAGAGTTGAGTCCGCTTTTTGGGCCCATAGTAATTGCACTTTTCATTTCTTTTTTCTCCTTTTCTTTTACCATACTTGATATAGGATGCTTTGACACTTATCATTTGGATCTCTTGTTGTGGATGATGCTTGCCTCTATTATTATTCTTTCATCGCTTCCTCTGCGGCGCGAAATATTTTATTGATTTCATGCTATGCACCTCCAATCTTATTTGCAAAAGCGCCTATTACAAGCTTGCTTCATTCTTTCGCGGCGTCTAAACATAATAATAAAGAAAAATCTTACAACATCCTATTACATTCATTCTATACATGTTTCTCTTTATTTATGGCAATACAAAACTCAAGTAACTTAGTGGTATTTTACGGATACTGAACACATGTCTGTATTGACCTCTAGGCGGGTACGAGAATAAACCCGTTTATCCCTTTATTACGATGGATAAACTTACCGGTATCAATTGGATTATGGATGCAATGATAACACCATTTTGTGGATGCTCCTTGTATATTTAGTTGACATTTAGTTGTGGAAGCTCACCCACTCTCCCCTCGTTTGTGCAGTTGCGTGCGAAGTGGAAACTCACCTTCACTCATCTCCACTCAATTTGTTACGTGGGGGTACTACCCTCAAACATCCATCACGCATCCTTGCGAGACGAGGCTTTCATCGGGTAGGTTCGCTCTCCATGACTGAGTCACTTCTCTAAGCGAATTACTTTATTTGACAACGAATGTCGGGCAAAAGCATAAACCCTTAGTCGACCCCTCCATGATCTATTTTGGGATTAGAAACGGACCACCTCCTTGGGCGTGTGGTACTTTTGCGGATGAATGTACCCAACCTAGTTTTTTATATTTTAGCTACCCTCGAAACATCCATCACGCATCCTGCGAGACGAGGCTTTCATCGGGTAGGTCCGCTCTCCATGACTGAGTCACTTCTTTAAGCGAGCGCTTTGTTTAACATGAAATGTCGGGTACAAGCGTAAACCCTTGGTCGACCCCTCCATGGTATGTCGTGGGATTATGACACACCATTTCTTCGGGCGTGTGGTGCTTTTACGGATGAATGCACCCAACTTTGGCTTTGTATAACACTCATGGTGTTGGGGACAAAGATGGCAACCCCTTATTGAAAAGATTTTATTATTTTTATTATCATTTCATTTTTTCCATTTTCATTTTTTTTTTTATGAGTAGAAAAATAGGTTTTTATTGTTTTACTTATATATCCTTTTTATTTTATTAGAAGAAGGCAGATTTTTGGTTATTAGTGATACATGTTACTAATAATACGAGAGTTATTTATTTACATGCCCTCGGAAGCGACTATTTACTAGCCACCAATTTGCTCGACCTATCCCTTGGCTTGCGCCACGGGCGACCAATATGAGCAACTTTCGTCATCGGGCAACGAGATGGTTTGAGGGACAAGCGCAAACCACTGCCATTTTGTGTTTATTACGTATCAAATGGACAAACCCGGTGGTATTTGTATTATGAGCCCAAACACCAGGCTCTCGCCTTACATTCTCGCGTGGTTTTGGCTTTGAATTCTCTTATTCTATATATTTTTTTATTTTTATAGGGCTATACGTGTTTGTGTGGTTTTGGATTTTTGGATGCATTACGTTTACAAATGCAAAAGTAGGGTTTTTGGATTTTTATGCAAAGGTGGAGGTTAGACATGGGTTTGTGTTTCGTGTACGTGTGTGTAAGCGAACACTTATTCCCTCCTTATTTATTTACAATAGATACTACTCGGTTGGCCCCGCTCGGGCTAGGTGTAGTACTTCTTCGAGATATCGCCCATTAATCGGTGGCATGGGCCTTTCACCTTCATGGTCTATGAGTTGGTATGCGCGCCCCCGTATACCTTCTCAATTACGTATGGCCCTTCCCGATTCGGAGAGAATTTCGGGCCGATGTGCTTGCCAATAATCGGCCTCTTAAGGACAAGAACAAGCTCTCCTTGTTGAAATGCCACGACTCGCGCCATTTTGTCATATGCCCTTGCCATTTTTGCACGATATATTTCGAGGTTCTGTGGGCTATCGGTCTCTTTTCGTCCATGGCATCCAACTCGTCCGATCTAAGTTGTTGGCATTCGTCCATGGTCATATCATTTTGCATAGCCACATGCATGACGGTAGTTCCACCTCAGAGGAGAACGGTTTCAACCCTAAAAGCCGAGAGAATACGGGGTAGCTTGCGTAGGTGTTCGGTATGTGGTCCGATAAGCCCATAATGCCTCTGTAGACGATTATCCCGGTCTCGTTGGTTGCCGTCCACGGTCTTCTTCATAATATTGATCGAGTTTTGTTAAAGGCTTCGGCCGGGCCATTGGCTCTCGGATTATAAATGGACGAGAATCTCAATCAATGTTGAATTGCTCACCGCCAGGCATAGACTTTGGAACTCTTGAAGGCGAGTCCGTTATCGGATATTATCCGTTGTGGGTACCGAATCGGTAGAGGATGTGCGTCTTGAAGAACTTAACCACATCGGATGCTTTAACTTCTTTAAGTGGGACGGCTTCGGCCCATTTTGTAAAGTAATGTCTGTCGCGCGGGATGAACCGGTGACCTCTCGACGTTGGAGGGTCTATGGGCCCCACTATATCTGTGCCCCACATATTAAATGGCCGGGATGCTACGTGGGGTGCAACGGGTTTGGCGCTTGATGTATAAAAGGGCCATGTATACGGCACATGCGGCACTTCTTTGCGTGCTCTTCACAATCGGCCACCATCGTGGGCGATAATACCCCATTCGCTTGATCTTTAATTTCATTTTTGGCCCCGGCCCATGTGCTCCACATAGCCGGAATGAACTTCTTTCATGACTGCCGAACTTCGAGCCACGATACACATCTTAGCCACAACTGATCATAAGACCTACGGTATAGCGTATTGCCCACATATGCATACCGTAGTACCCGCTTTCTTATTTGATCGGCGATTCTTTTATCTTTGGGGAGGGTGCCATGTCGGAAATATTCAATGAGCAGTTGTCTCCAATCATCGTCTTCTTCGGTTATCATTGTTTCTTGGCATTCTATCTTTTCTAGCCCGACATTTTCATTATTCGCCTCATACATTGTTTGACACAATGATAATGGCCTCCTATTGCGGACGGTGATGTGGATTTCCGGCTCTGTTGGTTCACCCGGACTCCTTGGCGAGTTTGGCCAACGCATACCTTATCACTATTCACGGCCCTCGTGACCTTCTCGATGGACACGTACGGGATTTTCTTCATTAGTTCCATGGCCTTACGGTGATATTGTATTAGTTAAACTTCAAAACCTTATATTCGCCAATTATTTGATTTATTATCGGTGTGAATCCCCAAAGATGCGCACGGCCTTGATTTCCAGCTCCGGTGATAGCTCTAGTCCCAGCGATAAGTGCCTCATACTACGCTTCATTATTTGTGCATGGTTCGGTTAAAGCCGAGAGAATGTCGTATTATCCCGCCTTTCGGGGTTACGAAGACTAGTCTGCGCCGGCTCGCACGATTGGGACTCCGGGCCGCGATCGGCTTGATCGACGAGGCGCCATCAAAGTACATCTCCCATATAGGACTTCCTTCTTCAACATGTAGAGTTTCCTCGTCGGGAAAGTCACATTTTAATGGGGAGTCATCTTGGATCGGGTGTGCGACCAGGAAATCTGCTAGCGCTGCCCGCTTTATCGCCTTTTGCGGTGTATAGGTGATGTCGAACTCGGTAAGAATGATAGCCCACTTGGCGGCCTCCCCCAGTCGACATTGGCCGAGTCATCGGATATTTGAGAGGTCCACCTTGGATATTAATATGATTTTGTGGGCTAGCATGTAATGCCTCGATTTCTTCGCGCGAAGATTAGGGCTAAACAATGCTTCTCGATCGGTGAATACCGTGTTCGCCCCTACCATAATGCGACTTAAGTAATATAGCGCATTTTGATTACCATCCCGATTTTCTTGGGCCAATAGGGCTCCCGAGGATCCATCTAGGGCGGTCGTGTATAGGATAAGTTCCTTCCGGGTATGGGCGCCGCCAACATTTGGAGGGTTGAGTAGATATGCCTTGATTTCTTCAAAGGCTCGTGCACTCGCCATCCCACTTAAACGGGATATTCTTCTTAGTTAGCGGGTGAAGGGTTGGATTTTCCCAGATAGGTTGGCTATGAACCGCTTTGATGTACGCCAATTGTCCTTGCAAAGATCGTAATTGTTTTAAATTCTTTGGCGGGGATAGTTCGTTATTGCTTTGATCTTGCCCGGGTTATCTCAATTCCCCTATGGCGTACTACAAATCCCAGAAATTTACCGGATGATACCATGAATGCGCATTTCAACGGGTTTAATTTGAGCGCATGTTCTCTCAGGCGGTTGAAAACGACCTCAAGATATTGGAAGTGTTCTTCATATGACATGGCCTTGATGACTAGGTCGTCCACATAGCACTCGACTATCTTGTGGATCAGATCGTCGAATATTTTCGTCATCGCTTGTTGGTAGGTGGCACTTTGCATTTTTCAATGAAACGGCATGACTTTGTAACAATATATGCCAATCGGCGTGCGGAAGGCCGTGTGTCTCTCATCTTCTGGCGCCATTTTAATTTGATTATAGCCCGCATAACCGTCCATGAAGGAGAAGACTTCATAGGAGGATGTATGATCAATTATGATTTCGGTCACTGGGAGCGGGAAATCATCTTTAGGGCACGCCTTGTTTAGGTCCCGAAAGTCCACACAAATGCGGATCTGCCCATTTTTCTTCTTAACCGGGACAATGCTAGCCACCCATTACGGTGTCTCTTCTTCCGTATGAAGCCTGCGTCGATGAGTTTCTTCGTTTCCTCCACGACCTTTTCTTCGAGTTCTATTCTCATCCGCCTCGGCGCTTGTTTAATCGGCTTGAAGGTTGGATCAATTTTTAAGTAATGGACCGCCACGTTGGGATCTAATCCAGGCATTTCTTTATAACTCCAAGCGAAGCAGTCTATGTAGTTTTTAAGGAACGTCCTTAACCTGTCAGCCACCTCTTCCGGCAACGACGCGCTTATGAAAGTTGGTCGTGGGTCTTCTTCTGTCCCCAAATTAATTTCAGCTAACTCATCGACCGTATTAGGCTCCTTTTCTAGCTATTTCAAAGCGTTTTTCAGGACCGGGGTATTGTCCTCTTCTGTTTCATTATCTGGCATTTCGACAGAAGTCATGCAACAGCTTTCTTCCATACGGCGCTCGTTGAGAGACCCCTCGAAGCATCTTTGCGTTATCGCGGTTATACCCTAACCCCGGGTGTATTTTATTTTACCATCCAGGCCCAGGGACCTTATTCTGGCCGCCATTCCGAGTTCATCGAAGCGCTTGGCCTTGGCCTTGGATATATCTCTTAGACATTTCGCCTTTTTGCCGGTTATACGACTCCTTTCCAAAGGGATGAGATGCAACGTCATTGCTCGTTGCATTCTCGATTCTTGTTCTATCACCCACTTCTTCCAAGTGTTGTGATCGGGGTTCTTCGAGAGGTTGAATCGCTCGATAGAAAATGATAGCCTTGTGGATGATAGTTTTCCCTTTAATGCGCTCTACCTTTGCAAGCACAACAAAGGTCTTTAGGGTTTGGATGTGGTTCACTTCCCTCGGCATGAGGTCTTTAAAATGCCTTTCGGGAACCGCAGTGATCTCTAGCGCTGCCATCTCTTCTTCTATTTCAATATTCATGACTGAGTTGGAGCGATAGATCTCTTTGATCGGCTTACGTCTTGCAACCTTAGGTTTGCTAGGTACAGGAGTATGCGAGATCGTATAAGCCACCCCTTTGCCCTTGTTGTTCAAGTTATGCGGAGCCGGGTCTTGTTGAAAGCTCTTCGGGAGTTGGATTGTCCCGTTTCTATGCCCTTCTTCTATGAGGTCCTTGAATACCCGACATTCTTCGATTGTATGGCCCAATATGCGATGATAAGGGCGAGAATTCTCCTTCACCCAGCTCTTTCTATGTCGGCGGGTCTTTTGCAAACGGGAAGTGTCAATCCACTTTTTAAGGCTTGCTCAAATATCCGAAGCTTTTTATTTTTCAGGAAAGAGTATGGTTTACTCTTCTTGACCTTGAGGGTTTGCATGACGGTCAATTGCTTAGCTTTCATTTCTTCCCCCTTTGATTCATCTACTATTACAATTACCCGTTTGCCGCTATCGGGTGCTTGTCTTTCGGGGGTCCCGGCGCGGGGTTCGCTCGCCATTTCTTTGAGTAGCTCGGAATTATAAATCGCGGTTTGCAGGTTTTCAATCATTATCATGATTTCATTGTGTTGCGTCTTGATGTCTGCATCACCTCCCATTGTTCGGACACCTCTCTTCTATTATTTTCAACTTGGTGCCTTATTTCGTCGATCGCATTCCGGACGCGACCTTCAAAATTTTCCGCCATGAGCGTTCTTCATTTATAGACCTCGGCCCTAACTTGGGTTATCCCTTCCGCCACCGGATCCCGTGTTGATCATATATGACTCCTCACTTTCATTATCTGTTTCGGGCCCTTTGTATGGCTTTTTGAGGATGTGATAGATGATCTCTTCGTCAGATTCTTCTTCCCAGGGTTGACGATCATGGCCAGATTCTTCTCCCGAGGTGATGTCGCCGAGTCGTCGGACTCTTGAGCCTTCACACGAAGTTGCCTCGTGATCTGAATTTGAGGGTATCGGCGGGCTTAAAATTGAAAATGACCTCCTCTTGAGAATCACTTGCATTGATTTCGCTCGGTTTTATTTGGGCTTTATATGTAGCCACTGTTTGAGGCGGAAGGTTGCTTCCTCACCCGACTTTCTTAGGGTCTTTGGGCTCGAGCACCTCGGGGTTTAATATTAAATTTGACCTCTTCTTCTTCTCCGGACGAGGTATCAAATTTAGGGCCTTTATTGAAAGATTTCGACTGTTTTTATCATAGGCGACTCGGCGCCACGCGATTTAGGCGAGAAAATATTGGGCGTCATTGAATTTAATCTCATGCACCCCGAATGGTTTGACATCTCCGTCAATTCTCTTTTGCTTACCATTCTCAATATATTTCGAGGCATTGGTGCGAGTAGAGGGTATGACACGATTCTTGTGAAGCCACGGGCGACCCAATGACGCCCGATAAGAAGTTTCGGCGTCAATAACATAGAATTTAGTAGGCGCTTTTAGGCTTCCGCATTGCAGGTTCAGAGTTATAGCTCCCAGGGCCTTTTGGGAGTTTTGATTGAAGCCATGAATAATCACCTTTTCGTCAGATAGGTTCCTCACGTCTAAGGTGATGGTCTTCAGGGTTTTAAGCGGCATGATATTGATCGAGGATCCCGCGTCGACCAGGATACGACCAACCTTTTGCCCTCCATAATTTCCGGTGATGTATAGCGGGCGGTTGTGGTCGACGGTGCCTATTAGGAGGTCATCGTCTGTGAAATTTATGCAGGCGGCCCGTTTGGCGGTGAATAAGGCTTCCTGCATATTTTGCTCGATGAAATATGACTTATACTTCTCGGGATCTTGCGGGGCCTGAATTAGTACCTCCTTAGGTCTTGTGACATCATCAATGCGTCGAATATGCTTAATAATGCTTTGGGATTTTACGCAGATGTGCCAACACATTATATTCTTCGCCCGTCGACCGGGTCTTTTCTGGGTTCTTGCTTGGGTTCTCAGCCTCTTTACTTTTATTCTGGGCCTTATCCTTTCCTTTATCGGAATCCTTGGGAGCTTGCCTCTCAGGTATGTAAGTCCGGACGGAGCACGGCTTTACATTCTTCGTTCTTGGTCCCGAGGTACTTGCTTCTCCTTCGTCATTTAGGAAGAACATTTCCTCTAATGTTGGCATATCTTCGTCGTGAGAAGAATATACCATGTTGCACGAAGCACCCCAGATCTCTTCGCTTTCTTCTTTATTTATTTCTTCATCCACATTTTCTTTCTTTTGACCTAGGGTTAGCTTCTCCCAGTCTTCTTTGGAGATGAAATGTTGGAGGGTGATCGCCTCGGGACTGCCCTGCTCATACTCTTCAATTTTATTCTTTCTGGACTTGTTATTTCTATGCTTCTTTTTCTTCTTAAGAACCTGGTCTTGGCTTTGGTCCACCTTATAATACACCCTAGGTTTTGGTGGGATCACTGGCGTGATATCGTCTTTCCATTTCATGCCAGGTTCTTTCTTGAGAGCTTTAAGCATTTTAATCGATTTCTTTGATAAGTGCGTAGTCCATTGCTCTTCTTGATCTTCGCTTAGCTGGCCCGGGACTTCCTCTTCCTCATGAGAGATCGTGTTGGCCTGCTCATGGGCTGATGGGCTTTGCAAGAACCCTTTTGGTAAAGTAATTTCACCATTTTTGTATGCCTTTTCGACCCAATCTTTGAAGACCCAGCAATCTTCAATTGAGTGCCCTATTATTCTGTGGTATGGGCAGAAGTTGGGTTCGTCCGATTTATCGGCATCTTCCTGGACGTTCTTGGTCGGCGAGGTTAGACCGTTCTTCGATGCCCCTCGAAGATTTGGGCAACTTTATCTTTCCTGAAGGAGTACGGTTTAGATTTCTTTTGTTTAAGGGATTCAAAACTCCGTGAACTCCCTCCTGGATTGGGCCTAGGTCCCTTATTGTAATTGTTGCCATTTGTGCCACTGCTTGCCGCCACTTTGGGTGTCGTGTTGGCGACCATTTTATCTTTTAGCGAGGTGAATGCCACTTTGGTTTCAGCTCGGGCTCCTCGTTGCGGCCTATTGTTCATGAAGTTCGGCACGGTGTGCGGTGACATTCTTTCCATATTGGATACCGATCTGAGCAAGTCTTTGAATGTGTTGACCTTTGTCACACCAAGAAGCATGCCCATCCACCCGTCAATGTTTTTCATGATTAGGTTGACGGCCTCATCTTCGGTTAATGTGCGGTCGCATTTGATGCTGAGGTTCCGCCATCTATTGATAAAATCAGTCATTGACTCCCCTTTCTTGGGTTTAGTACTTGCCAGATCGGCTATGTTTATTTTATCAGACACCATAACAAATCGTGCCCTGAACGAGTCTGCCATCTCGTCCCAGGTCCTGATGCTGTTGTTTTCTAATGAATAGTACCATTGGAAGGCGGTTCCCACCAAACTTTGAGGGAATTGTCTCAACAACAGTGCATCATTGCCGCCCGTGTTACCGCACGAGGCCACAAAGTGGGCCAGGTGTTGTTCGGGGTTCAGGTCTTTATTGCCTTCCCCGGAGAAGGTCCTGAAGCGGGGGATCACATACCCTTTAGGATATTCTTCCAAGTCGTATATGGCGGGGTATGGATGTCCACGCTTTTTGACGGGAGGATAGCGTATCCACCTCCGGCTATTTGCATTCTTTGTGCAATCATGGCTTGAATCTCTTTCCGGGATATTCCGTTGGTTCACCTCCACTTCTATTATTCTATGTGGATGGGATTTAGAATCGACGGGTTGTTTTCCCTTATGATTGCTTTTGGTACTGTGGACCCCTTCTTGACGGGAGCTACCAGCTTTGAAATTGGCGTCTTGTGATTCTTGCAATGATTTGACCGCCTTAATCAGTTCTTCATTTTGTTTTAGCATGGTAGCAATTAGCTCCCGTTGCCTAATCAGCTCTTCGTCCCGTGCCTCGATGTGGCCTTTTAGTATTTCAATTTCATCGATAGGCACTTCGGGACGCGTTTCGCCGTCATCTTCATTGTCAAAGAGATCAGGGTTTTCGTTGTGATCTTCCCCTTCCCTGCTATTACCTTCGGGGTTGACTCTCTTGGGTGGTCTCCCTTTTCTACCATTATTTTTGTTGGTATTGGTGACGTGAGCTTGATTAGGCGGGGGTGGTCATCCTGGGTCATATTCACCTCGCATCAGTGTCCGGATCAGTATCGTAGCTTATGCTGATGGTGTTGACCGAGAAGTGCTCTTCATAGCGAGCGGTTCTTCTCTTCTTCTTCGTTTGGTCAGGGGCAGTTATCTTCAAACTATTGAGTGGTATTCTCGAGCCTAATCGGCTGAATACACTCTTTTGACCCAAGCGGTTAAATACGCTCTCGGACGGAGCGTTAGACTTGCCGGCCTTGCTAGGGCTGGGCTTGAGATTGGGGCTTTGTTGGCTGAGAACCCTTTGGGACCCACACCTGCTGGGTGCTAGGTGTTGCCTTTGATGTAAACCTCCTTGGGTTCGGAGTGGAGACAATGGCTTGCGGCCGAGCCATGTCTTGAGATTGACCGGAGCGGGAGACATGTTGTCTCGACCTAGCGTTCTTGACGCTCTTCCTCTGTTTGAGGGCCCTGTGAGCCTTGTAGATGGCTTCTGCAGGGGTTTGAGACTTGTCCTGGCGGCGCTGAGGCCTTTGAGTTAGGCGAGGTGTGGGCTTAGGCACCTCCCATGCACCGGCGGAGGCGGCTTTGTGGCGGGTTCTTGGCCACTATTCGGAGAGCTGTGAATTTGTTAGAGACTGAGATAGCTGGCCTAGCCACCAGCTGGTTCTGCTATGCATCCAGGGCCCTCTTCCTGGACGCTTGAGAGTTGTGGGTAGTTTGGGCTGCGGCCGTTGGGGAAATCGTCCTCTTGGACGGTCGCCTTCTCCTCTTTGGGGAGGTAGTAGGAGAGGCCATGACGTTGTTGGAGATGCCCTTGGGAGTCAGGGTAATCGAGTCCTCCTCCTCGTCCGGGATGGAGATCCGGACGGTTGCGGGAGTGATCGTGGCCACTGGAGCTGGGCCGTAGATGGTGAGTTCTTGCGGGATGGTCCCAAAGAACATGAACAATTTGCCCTCTGGGCTCTGTGCAGGAGTGACAGTGTAGGGAGCGAGGTTGAAGTTTCCGAAGAATGCCATTTCCTGCAAAAACAAAAATACTTGAAAATCATTAGTCATTTTTAGCGCATAGAAGACCACTTGTATCTCTTAACTTTTCCATTTGCCTCTCTCTTTCAGAGATAAGAGGAGAATCTAGGTCCCACCGGGCGTGCCAGATCCTGTGCGACCCTTTTTCACGCGCCGCCGCACCGCCGCCGGGCGATGGGTTTTGCGGAAGAAGGACACGGAGATCCCCCCTAGATATGCATCAAAAATCTTATGTTCCCTGAGTTTATTTTGATAGTCCCACTGGGCGTGCCAGATCCTGTGCGACCCTTTTTCGCGCGCTCCGCACCGCCGCCGGGCGATAGGTTGCGGAAGAAGGACACGGAGATCCCTCCCGAGCGTGCATCTGCTGGGTGTCGGCCGATTCTGCCGTTTAGAGATATTTGGATGCACATTCAGGGGGTTTTTAGTGATTGTGAGTTCTTGTAGATTCCGGTGGGCGCAAGCCCCCACCGTTAATTACCCTGGGCTACGAACCTCGAGGCACCTCTGGATCTTTGAAAGAGAGAAGCAAATAGTATAGTTAAAAGATGGTCAAGTGGTCGTCTAGGTTTATAAAAAGGGGTCTACGGAAGACGAACCTACAAACAGATCGGTTCAATCTATGGAAGACAAACCTACAAACGGATCGGTTTTGTCCTATGGAAGACGAACCTACAAACGGATCGGTTCGATCTATGCCACCTCGAGATATAACCTTACCTACGGACCGGGTTAATCTCTTTAGAGGGCTTGAGGTGAGTCTACATACGAACGACTCGACCTCCGTTGATCTAGCGATAAACCTACAAACGAGATCGGTTCAATCTTAACTAGTCAACAACCAATCACACAAAATACAACTCGAAGCGCCGAGCCGGTTGATCTTGAGGTTGGTGAATCGGAGAAGGGTGGATATGGCCCACGTGTTTCTTCTCACCGATCTTCTAGATCATGAATTCGAAGCACTAAGCCGATTCATAAACCTAGGAAACACACTTGCACACAATGTTAAACCCGAAGTCTTTGGGCCAGTTCAACATTGAGGCATGTGTTAGTGAAGGAACCTACCTACGAACGGTTCACATTCACTGTTTTGTGGATGAATCTACCTACGACCGATTCAATCTCACGGTCTCGGAAATGAACCGGAGACGAACTTATCGGCGGATGAGTTCGGTCTTGCTAGCTCAAATGGTCATGAATTACTTGTTCATGACACCGAGTCATTAAGATGTCACTTCGCTCGGACATCGTAATGTTCTTCTTCTTCAAAGTCGACATATTTCTCCATGCTGATGTCGTAGCTTTGGTCATTCTTCAGCGAGCGTCAAGATGTTCTTGTCTTGACTAATCATTCTACATGTTGCATTACTTGTGCAAAATTACTATGTTGCCCTACACACTCTTGTGTGAGCGTATTCAATCATGAGTTACTTGCTCATGGTAGTGAGTCATTAAGATGTCACCTCTCTAGGACATCATAATGTTCTTCTTCTTCAGAGTTGACATACATCTCCATGTTAATATTGCAGCTCTGGTTATTCTTCATCAAGCGTCAAGATGTTCTTGTCTCGATATATTCACTCATGTTGCTATCAAAGCCTTAATCATTCTACGTCAAGATGTTCTTGTCTCAACGTATCTTATTATTCTTCATCAAGTGTCGAGATGTTCTTGTTTCGACGTATCTTCTCATGTTGCTATCAAAGCCTTAATCTTCTCACGTCAAGATGTTCCTGTCTCAACGCATCTTCTTCATATTGCTATTAAAGCCTTAATCATCCTACGTCAAGATGTTCTCGTCTTGACTAATCATTCTAAATATCATATCATGTGTGCAAATGTTCTTACATGGCTCTACACTCCTTATGTGAGCATGTTTATTCATTTCTAAAATACACAAAGTCTGTTATATAATATCTTCCATTATCATTCTTTATTATAAAGATGCATTTATTTATTATTATTATTATTATTATTATTATTATTATTATTATTACTATTATTTTTATTTTTAAACTCTATTTATCTATGTAGAAAATTATTTACAAAAATAATAGGAAAAGGGTTTAACTATTTATATTTTTGGGATTTTTATAATGGCTAAAATAGTAGAATTTTTATTTTTTATTATTTCTAAACTCTATTTATTTTGTAGAAAATCACTTACAAAAATAATAGAAAATAAGATGGCTATGTTTTTTATTTATATTTTCAAAATGTTTATAATAGTCAAAGTAATAGAATTTTGTTATTATATTCTATTATATTGTAATACTATTCATTATGTACGAATTATTTACAAAATCAAAAGATGGTTAGCTATATTATTTTTATTATTATTATTTTTTATTTATATATATTTTTATATTATTTTTTTTTATTATTATTTTTTTTAATAGCCAAAAAGAAATCATTATTAATATTCTATTCTATTTATTATACTATTCATTATATCTATTTTTATTATTTCTATTTATTATCTATAGAAAAGTATAAAATGTTTATTATTAGTTGAAAATAGCCATAAGAGATGAAATTCATTATATTTTTATTACAACTATTATTTTTATTACATTTTATTCATCAAAAGTATTTTTCTATTGTATATATTTGTATAGAAATAAAAGAAATACAATTCATATTATAAAACTATATTATCATTCTTTATTATAAAAGAAAATGTATTTTACTATTTATTATCATGGTAATATATTTTTATATATTTTGTGTATTTATTATTTTTTTATTCTTTTTACAGAAAATATCAATATAATATCTATATTTTTTATTTATCAAAGAATATAGCTAATCTCATTATTTATTATGGCATATTACTATCATCATTATTATTTCATGAAAAATCACTTGAAAAATCACTAAAATATATCTAGTTATTATTTATGATTTTTATTTGTATTTTTTGGAATTTTTATAATATTTAAAATGACAAGTCAAAGCTAGGTCAACTATATCAATATATGTAATGTCTTTTGCTTTTAAATTGTTTTATCATGATTATATTTCTAAAACTGGAATATTATTGTATAGAAAAATAGTATGAAAAATAAGAAAATTTTAGAAACAAATTTGAGTCAATTTGGAGTTCAGAAGCATTTTCAAATCATTTATTTATTCTATATTATCACTATTCTCATTATTATTTAATTAATGGGCTTAATATGGGCCGCCAGATCTGTATCAAGATCAGCGCCTATCTTTCATTTAACTCTGTTCTTATTTGGGCCGCCGGATATGCCTCAAGATTGATTCGTATTAGATGGACGGCCCAGATCCATATCCACATCTCTGTTTAATGCGACGCTTTACTTCACACGTCCGATCCCTTCAAGATTCACACACGCGCGTCAATATCCGTCTTTAGCGATTCTCGACTCCCGGTCAACATGAGTTCCAAGATTCGTGCCATTGGCGTAGCCATTCGGCGATCGCGCCATCTCCTCCGATCGGAGATCGCCTCGAGGTCGTCTTCGTGAGGAGTTATTCTACGGCGTTTGATTAATGATCTATGCGGTGGATTGTGCTATGCACCAATGTCAGACGAACTGATTTAGTACCAACCGGTACCGAGTTTCATATTCCGCAAATTCCACACAATTAGTTGTTTCTTTCAACAATTAACCACTCAATTAGTATCGTGTACCTATGTAAATGCCTTCTAGCATGATTAGAGCGATTCAAATTGGTCTGTGATTCCACTATTCGGTATGGTTGTTGAAATGCAATAGAAGCTGTTGGTACCGATCGCAATTTTCTTCAAATTCTTGTTATTCATTGATCAGCATTGGCATTATCATGCTTAATATTCTTTATAACACTTATCTAAACCATGACACACATGCTTATGCTTATGATCTTCCCTAATTCTCAATCTAAAACTCAATTTCAAACTAACGCGATAACGGTATTAAAACTTCAAATCGATCGAGTTCTCAAGATTATATCTGAGATCAATCGACTTCAAAGGACTCTACAGACCCTAATGCATATAGTACTAACAAGGATCAAGATAATTCTCACTCAAGAATCAAGAATTGATCAATGAACTCAACTGTTACCGAGTTCTCAAGTTGAACTGAGATCAATCGATTTAACAGCTTCATTCATCAACCTTTAAGCAAAATTCATTGAAAGAAATGAAAGATTTATACTATATAAACTTGCAATGCATGAAATAAAGAAGAAAATCATGAAGAAATAGTTGAAATTCGAAGGAATTCAAAGACAAGATCAAGAAAATACTTGATATCCAAAGTGGCAATTACATCTCTAAAGCTCCAATCTTCAAGAATTAAACCTACTAACCCTTAATTGGCAGATAATGGAGTATATAGCTTACCTCTAGACAAGTAATTGAAGCAAAGGAATTGAGTTCTCAAGTTAAAACTGAGATCAATCAATTCTATCAAATCTCTCTCGGTTCTTGCCTCTTCCTTACTCTTTCTCTCTCTCTAGACTCTATATGTAATCTCTAAAGTGTTTTTTCTCTGTCTCTTGTCTTCTGTATGCGTGTGTGTCTTCTGTCTCCATGGTTTAGGGGTTTATATAGCAATTAAAGGGTGTACCAAAGGGATTAGAGCTATACACCATTCATACACCAGCAATTGGACTCTCTTGGCTCATGAACATGGTCTTTTGATTCTGTTATCCATTCTGTTGCGATGTGGGCCCCTATTCAAAGAATCCAAAGCTTAAGCCTTTCACTGTTGACCATGTTTGACTCCACTTCTTATCTGTTGCTAGAACCTTCTAGAGCATCTAAACATACTATATATACTCACTCTAATGCATCTAGAGCATTCATTCATCCTCTGCCATTGTTATCTTCTTCCAAAGCTCAAAGCTTTATTACCCGATTCCATCTCTTGGCCAAAAGCATAGCTCCTTCATCCAATTATCAATCTCCATCACCTAAACAAAGATCGTGTAAGCATAGGGAAGCTGCCAGCATTGATAATTCGAGCTGAGAGTGCAAGGTTTCAAATCTTCCCCATTTGCCCGACTTCACCACTTCTTCTCAATTGCTTCAATTCATCCCCTAATTGCTGCTTCTTTCTTCATCTACAAATACGCCTAAGTGAATAGAAGAGGCCTACATCATCAATTTTCAATTTTGAAGCAAAGACAAGTGTTTCATCAATCACCCGAGGTATTCATCTCTCTCAATAACCCTATTCACTCATCACTTTTCGATTTTGATCAATTACACATACTCTCCCATGTATAGGCTAGCTCTAGGTGAAAGGAATTGGAGTTGCGAGCTTTGGAGAGCTTGATCAGCGTTAATGGCGCCTTCTGCCTCGTCGAGAAGAAGAAAGAAGAGAGGAGGGAGAAGGAGAAGAGAGAGAGAGAGAGTGGGTGCGCTCGGCGCACGTAGTCCATCGCAAGACAGGCCCACCATCGGAGGCATGACACGCATGGGCCGGTACATATCTCCTTTTCTCCTTGGTTTAAATTTACGTCTGTTTTTGCGCATGGGCTTGGCTCATAGTTATCTGTATATAGTTGTACACACTCATAAACCTTACACATGGGCCCCCTATGTAAGCAATTGAGTCTAGGCCCATATATTTAATTGTGACTTGGTTAGTGGCTTTGTTTAGGTTTAATTGATCGACTTGGCACAATCTGAAGGTCCATTTGTCTAATTACCCCATTAATCATCTCGCCATAGTATTTAATCCATGCCGAGGTGGCTCAGTAGTGTAGTGCCATGTGTCACCCGTGGGACCTATCTTTAGTTGGACCAATAGCATGTAGCCATGTGTCAATAGGTGTGGTGTAGTCTGCTGAGGTGTGTCATTACTTGTTTACCCCTGAAAGGTTGAAGGAAGAAATACAGGAAAAAAAGCTAAGATCAAACCCTAGGAGCTGAAATAATATAATCCCTATGCCACATGAAATGATGACAATGCCAAGCTAGCATTTTGATGCAACTAGTCATGAGAAATTCCAAATGTGATTTTTGCTTTCAAGGTGACTGGTGCCAAAGTTTGTGAGCAACCACCTAACCATGCTTTAATTTGTGTCAATTCTTGATAAGTAGTCACTCTATGACCAAATTACCCTCATGTTAAGGGATTGAAAGTCAATTTCACAAGACGATCAGTGCCAAAGTTGGGAGCAACCACTTTGATCAAGTCTAGATTTGTATTAATTCTTGATAAGTAGTCGACATTTGATCAAATCAAACCCTAATGAATATCAATATAAGTCTAATTGGTATTTAGTTAGGGTGGTTTCTGCAGGAGAGAGAATTGGCGAGACAACGAGCTACAAGTTGATAAATAGGGATTTTATAAGAATAAAACGGGGTTTTATTGATCATGGAATTTTTAGCATAAGCGGAGACGGGGGTAAAAATGGAATATGAAAATACAGAGATGATCATCATGATTTTAGAGAATTTTGGTGAAAATTTCATGATTTTTGGATGAAGGGATCTATTAAAATCAATTGGAGAAAGAAAATCGATCAATCCAAGGGTCGGGATTTGATCAAGGGCTTTTATGGGTGCAACTTGGAGTGAAAACCTAGTTTGGGTGCAAATAGGGACACCAAGCACGGAGGAGATTAATTTTGACGCTGAAAGAATCCAACGAGAAAAAGGGAAATACGGAGATGAATTCGGTTTACACAATTTGTTTCTCATTAAACCCGACATGTGGGGCTGTTCATGTGCGCCAAGTTTACCCGAAAGTGGTCACTCCCCATTCTTTGTTCTCCCTCTTACATGCGGGCCCATCTGTCGGAGACGTTCCCTTCCTTTACTGCGGCCTATGTACGCCGGGCCTATGCACGACGAGAAAATGAAATTCAATCTTCCTCTCTCGATCTCCTTCTTCCTCCCGACTTCTCTCGACAACCAACATGGAAATGGCGATCAAGGAGGTGCGCTCGAGAGAGCCTATTCACTATGCATCAATCGAAAGCTTATTGGAAGGAGAGTGTGGGTTAGCAACTCGTTTATTAAAAAATGCTCTGTGGTGCACTCGCATTGGAGATGGAAGCAACTCGGCCAAAATCCGATTGAGGCAATCTAAAGCTCAATTGCTCCAATTAACACCTCAGGGAGTGTCAGGAGACCTAGGCGATAGTGATCAGTGTTTAGGAATGGTGGCTTTGGCCTTTGACTATTGGAACCACCACTTCATCAATTGGGCTCACAACTGAGGTGATCAAGATGCATCTTAGGGTTCTCAATTAATTGAAAAGGGATTTTAAATGAATTATTGAGGCCAATTAGATAATAAACTCGCTTGTAATTGGAAGAATTGGTCGATAGATAGGTGGAATTAATTCAATGCCTCAAATCGGGTTTAAAATGGGAATACAGGTTTGGGATGCTTAGTTGGGTCCTTTTACTATCCAAACCCACTAAGGAGAGTACTGAGATGGTGTGGGGGTATCCAGAAGGTTCTAGAAAAGTCTGGAAGGAAGAGATTGCATGGATGGCAATTGTGTGATTATCAAAGGGGTATAACTAATTCTGTTACAACCACTGCCAAGTCATCAATCCAGGCTTCAATCCACTCCCCCAACAAACACAGTTGAAATCAATCTGAACCACTCAATTACTGCATCAAGGGCTAGGATCTTGCCACTTCACCAATCCGTGGTATTTGGAAAACACAAATTGTGTTACAAAGAAGCACAATTCGGCAATTGCATTGGATTGAGCCCTATATAAACCCCTAGGCAGAAGCAAAAAGAGGGGAGGAGATAGGCAGCATCTACTGGCAATCAAAAACAAAAAAAATCAAGAAGAGCTTAGACTGAGAAGTTTAATAGAAATTACCAGTAAAAGGAGGAAAGGGATCTTTGCTGCAACCACGAATTTGACACTATCAAAGACAGATTGAATCTTGTGAATTGAGAGTGCATAAGCTGCATTACAAGAGAGGTTTGCAGAATCAAGGATATTATTCAATTTCTTTTACTGCTTGAACTCTAATTTCTTCTCCTTGTCTTTTTTCTTTCTTTTCAATTGAAGGCTTGATGCACATATCTTGTGAGCCACTGGCCCAGGGATACCTGGTGAGCCTTTAGGCCGAGATAAATGTGATATCAACCAAGGAGTATTGTTGAAAGTTATGAATTTGAGTTGATCTTTGAATTTTATTTCAGTTTTCTTTACTAATCATACTTATCCCTTTGAGCTATATTGTTTGAACATTGATTAGGGGTTAATAAGAGTTTCTCAGCATGTCTTGTGAGCCACTGGCCCAGATATAACTGGTGAGCCTTTAGGCCGAGGCAAATGCGAGTAAAAAGAACAGATTATTGAACATCTGTTGAGATCCATCATCAATTACAACCTAATTTCAAGAATTCAGATAAAGGGCGGTGAATTGGCAATATCAACAAGCATATATCACATTACAAGTTAAGAATCTAGTGTTAATATGGATTTATTTCATCAATTCATCGACATATGAGCATCTGGTAGCAAACCGGTACCAAGGTGAGCATCGGTACAGGTGGTGCAGTACTTCTACCGCATCGATCTTCAATCTAGCACTACCAAAGGAATTAGGGTATCAAGGCGATGCTAACCCCGTCGTCTGATCTGCTATTGGCTTCTCCGATCGCCGGAATACCCTCTGTGCGTGAATCTCAAAGCGCGATGAATCGAAGAGATCATCTGGCGCGACTATTAAAGTGCTCACAAATCTTGAAGTTCATCGGTGCGTGTGATCTGTCCAGAGTTTAAAGGGAGAGAAGATCTGGGCCTTAGATTCATTAGACGTGCATCTTAACTAAATCTAACGGCCCAAATACATCTAAACATTTAAATAAAATTATGCACTAATCTTGGTATAATCTGATGGCCCACATTAAATAATAGAAATAATAGAATCTGAATCGGCCCATCCGTGTATTGAGCCCAGTTCACAGGAAATTAACAGAATTTAAAACTTGGTCCAGTTTAATAAGCCCAATAGTTAATTAATAACAGAAAACTAAAAATAAATAGTAAATAAATGATTTGAAAATGTTCCTAAACTCCAAATTGACTCAAATTTGTTTCTAAAGTCTCCTTATTTTTCATATTATTTTTCTATATGATAATATTCCAGTTTTAAAAATATAATCATGATAAAACAATTTAAAAGCAAAATACATTACATATATTGATATAGTTGACCTAGCTTTGACTTGTCATTTTAAATACTATAAAAATTCCAAAAATACAAATAAAAAATCATAAATAATAACTAGATATATTTTAGTGATTTTTCAAGTGATTTTCTATGAAATAATAATGATGATAGTAATATGCCATAATAAATAATGAGATTAGCTATATTCTTTGATAAATAAAAAAAAAATATAAAAAATATAATAATAATAGATATTATATTGATATTTTCTGTAAAAAGAATAATAAAAATAAATAGCACAAAATATACAAAAATATACTACTATGATAATAAATAGTGATAATATAGATTTATAATATGAATTGTATTTCTTTTGTTATTTCTATACAAATATATACAATAAAAATACTTTTGATGAATAAAATGTAATAAAAATAATAGTTGTAATAAAAACATAATGAATTTCATCTCTTATGGCTATTTTCAACTAATAATAAAATCTTATACTTTTCTATGGATAATAAATAGAAATAATAAAAATAGATATAATGAATAGTATAATAAATAGAATAGAATATTAATAATGATTTCTCTTTAGCTATTATTGATTTTGAAAAATAATAAAAAAATATAAATAAAAAAATAATAATAATAATAATACAAAAATAGTATAGCTAACCATCTTTTGATTTTGTAAATAATTCTTACATAATGAATAGTATTTCAATATAATAGAATATAATAATAAAATTCTATTACTTTGGCTATTATAAACATTTTAAAAATATAAATAAAAAATCATAGCCATTTTATTTTCTATTATTTTTGTAAGTAATTTTCTACAGAATAAATAGAGTTTAGAAATAATAAAAATAAAATTGTACTACTTTAGCTATTATAAAAATCCCAAAAATATAAATGAAACTCTAATTAATAGCTACCCCTTTTCCTATTATTTTTGTAAATAATTTTCTACATAGATAAATAGAGTTTAAGAAATAAAAATAATAATAATAAAAATAATAATAGTAATAAGAATATAATAATAATAATAATAATAATAATAATAATAATAAATAAATGCATCTTCATAATAAAAATAATAATGGAAGATATTATATAATAGACTTTGTGCATTTTAGAAATGAATAAACATGCTCACATAAGGAGTGTAGAGCCACGTAAGAATATTTGCACACATGATATAACATTTAGAATGATTAGTCAAGACGAGAACATCTTGACGTAGGATGATTAAGGCTTCAATAGCAATATGAAGAAGATACGTTGAGACAAGAACATCTTGACGTGAGATGATTAAGGCTTTAATAGCAATACAAGAAGATATGTCGAGACAAGAACATCTTGACACTTGATGAAAAATAATAAGATACGTCGAGACAGGAACATCTTGACGTGAGATGAATAAGGCTTTGATAGTAACATGAAGGAATATGTCGAGACAAGAACATCTTGACACTTGATGAAGAATAACCGAGCTACGATACTAACATGGAGATATATGTCGACTCTGAAGAAGAAGAACATTACGATGTCCTAGATAGGTGACATCTTAATGACTCGCTGCCATGAGCAAGTAACTCATGATTGAATACGCTCACACAAGGGGTGTAGGGCAACGTAGTAATTTTGCACAAGTAATGCAATATGTAGAATGATTAGTCGAGACAAGAACATCTTGACGCTTGCTGAAGAATGGCCAAAGTTACGACATCAGCATGGAGAGATATGTCGACTTTGAAGAAGAAGAACATTAAGATGTCCGAGCGAAGCGACATCTTAATGACTCGGTGTCATGAACAAGTAATTCATGACCATTTGAGATGGCAAGACTGAACTCATCTGTCGATAAGTTCGTCTCCTGGTTCATTTTCCGAGACCGTGAGATTGAATCGGTGCGTAGGTAGATTCATCCACAAAACGATGAATGTGAACCGTTACGTAGGTAGGTTCCTTCACTAACACATGCCTCGATGTTGAACGGCTCGGCGCTTCGGGTTTGACATTGTGTGCAATGTGTTTCCTAGGTTTATGAATCGGCTTAGTGCTTCGAATTCATGATCTAGAAGATCGGTGAGAAGAAACACGTGGGCCATATCCACCCTTCTCCCGATTCACCAACCTCAAGATCAACCGGCTCGGCGCTTCGAGTTGTATTTTGTGTGATTGGTTGTTGACTAGTTAAGATTGAACCGATCTGTTTGTAGGTTTATCTTCTAGATCAACGGAGGTCGAGTCGATCGTATGTAGACTCACCTCAAGCCCCTCTAAAGAGATTAACACAGTGCATAGGTAAGGTTACATCTCGAGGTGGCATAGACCGAACCGATCTGTTTGAAGGTTCGTCCTCCATAGGACAAAACCGTCTGTTTGTAGGTTTGTGTTCCATAGATTGAACCGTCTGTTTGTAGGTTCATCTTCCGTAGACCCCTCTTCATGAAATTAGACGACCACTTGACCATCTTTTAACTATACTATTTGCTTCTCTCTTTCAAAGATCCGAGAGGTGCCTCGAGGTTCGTAGCCCGGGGTAATTAACGGTGGGGGCTTGCGCCCACCGGAATCTACAAGAACTCACAATCACTAAAAACCCCCGAATGTGCATCCAAATAATCTCTAAACGGCGAGAATCGGCGACACCCGGCGGATGCACGTTCGGGAGGGATCTCCGTGTCCTTCTTCCGCAACCCATCGCCCAGCGGCGGTGCGGAGCGCGCGAAAAAGGGTCGCACAGGATCTGGCACGCCGGTGGGACTATCAAAATAAAGTCAGGGAATATAAGATTTGGATGCATATTCGGGAGGGATCTCCGTGTCCTTCTTCCGCAACCCATCGCCCGGCGGCGGTGCGGAGCGCGCGAAAAAGGGTCGCACAGGATCTGGCACGCCCGGTGGGACCTAGATTCTCCTCTTATCTCTGAAAGAGAGAGGCAAATAGAATAATTAAGAGATACAAGTGGTCTTCTATGTGCTAAAATGACTAATGATTTTCAAGTATTTTTGTTTTTGGGAAATGGCATATTTCGGAAACTTCAACCTCGCTCCCTACACCGTCACTCCCGCAAAAGAGCCCGGAGGGCAAATTGTTCATGTTCTTCGGGACCATCCCGCAAGAACTCACCATCTACGGCCCGGCTCCGGTGGCCACGATCACTCCCGCAACCGTCCGGATCTCCATCCGGACGAGGAGGAGGACTCGATACCACGACTCCCAAGGGCATCTTCAACAACGTAATGGCCTCTCCTACTACCTCCCCAAAGAGAGAAGGCGACCGTCCAAGAAGACAGCCCCAACGGCCGCAGCCCAAACTACCCGCGACTCTCAAACATCCAGGAAGAGGGCCCTGGATGCATACCAAAACCAGCTGGTGGCTAGGCCAGCCATCCCGGTCTCCAACAAATTTACAGCTCTCCGCATAGTGGCCAAGAACTCGGCCACAGGTCAGCTCCGCCAGGCATGGGAGGTGCCTAAGCCCACACCTCGCCCAACTCAAAGGCCTCAGCGCCGCCAGGACAAGTCTCAAACCCCCGCGAAGCCATCTACAAGGCTCGCGGGGCCCTCGCGAGAGAAGAGCGTGAGAAACGCTAGGTCGAGACAATACGTCTCCCGCTCCGGTCAATCTCAAGACATGGCTCGGCGCAAGCCATCGTCTCAACTCCGCACCCGAGGAGGTTTACATCAAAGGCAACACCTAGCACCCAGCAGGTGTGGGTCCCGAAGGGTTCCCAGCCAATAAAGCCCCAATCTCAAGCCCAGCCCAGCAAGGCCGGCAAGTTTAACGCTCCGCCCGAGAGCGTGTTCAACCGCCTAGGTCAAAAGAGTGTATTCAGCCGATTAGGCTCGAGAATACCACTCAACAACTTAAAAATAACTGCCCCTGACCAAGCAAAGAAGAAGAGAAGAACCGCTCGCTATGAAGAGCACTTCTCGATCAACACTATATCGGCGTAAGCTACGATGCGATCCGGACAACGATCTTTGAGGTGAATATGACTCAAGATGACCGGTCCCCGCCTAATCAA
Organism: Schoenoplectus tabernaemontani; assembly: GCA_037127355.1. NCBI lineage: Eukaryota > Viridiplantae > Streptophyta > Magnoliopsida > Poales > Cyperaceae > Schoenoplectus > Schoenoplectus tabernaemontani. The sequence goes on from CM073745.1 coordinate 19,437,125, forward strand.
GCTCACGTCACCAATACTAACAAAAATAATGGTAGAAAAGGAGACCACCCAAGAGAGTCAACCCCGAGGGCAATAGCGAGGAAGGGGAAGACCACAACGAAAACCCCGATCTCTTTGACAATGAAGATGACGTTGAAACACGTCCCGAAATGCCCATCGATGAAATAGAAATATTAAAAGGCCACATCGAGGCACGGGATGAAGAGTTGATTAGGCAACGGGAGCTAATCGCTACCATGCTGAAGCAGAACGAAGAATTGATTAAGGCGGTCAAATCCTTACAAGAATCACAAGACGCCAATTTCAAAGCTGGTAGCTCCCGTCAAGAAGGGGTCCACAGTACCAAGAGCAATCATAAAGAAAAACAACCCGTCAATTCTAAACCCCATCCACATAGAACAATAAATGTGGAGGCTGAACCAACGGGAATATCCCGGAAAGAGATTCAAGCCATGATTGCCCAACAAATGCAAATAGCTTGAGGTGGATACGCTATCCCTCCCGTTAAAAACTGTGGACATCCATACCCCGCCATATACGATTTAGAAGAATATCCTAAAGGGTATGTGATCCCCCGCTTCAGGACCTTCTCAGGGGAAGGCAATAAAGACCTGAACCCCGAACAACACCTGGCCCATTTTGTAGCCTCGTGCGGCAACACGGGTGGCAATGACGCGCTGTTGTTAAGACAATTCCCTCAGAGCTTGGTGGGAACCGCTTTCCAATGGTATTATTCATTAGAGAACAACGAAAGATCGGGACTGGGACGAGATGGCGATTCGTTCGGGCGCGATTTGTCATGGTGTCGACAAAATAAACATAGCCGATCCGGCAAGCACTAAACCCAAGAAAGGGGAGTCAATGACGATTTTATCAATAGATGGCGGAACCTCGGCATCAAATGCGACCGCACATTAATCGAAGATGAGGCGTCAACCTAATCATGAAAAACATTGACGGGTGGATGGGCATGCTTCTTGGTGTGACAAAGGTCAACACATTCAAAGACTTGCTCGGATCGGTATCCAATATGGAAAGGATGTCACCGCACACCGTGCCGAGCTTCATGAATAATAGGCGCAACGAGGAGCCCGAGCTGAGACTAAAGTAGCATTCACCTCGTTAAAGGATAAGATGGTTGCTAACGCAGACACCCAAAGCGGTAGCAGTGGCACAAATGGCAACAATTACAACAAGGGATCCAGGCCCAATCCAGAGGGAGTTCACGGAGTTTTGAATCCCTTAAACAAAAGAAATCTAAACCGTACTCCTTCAGGAAAAGATAAAGTTGCTCAAGATCTTCGGGGGGCACTAAAGAATGGTCTAACCCTACCTAGGCGAAGAACGCCGGAAGATGCCGATAAATCGGACGAACCCGACTTCGCCCATATCACGAGTACTAGGGCATTCAATTGAAGATTCTTTGGGTCTTCAAAGATTGGGTCGAGAAGGCGTACAAAAATGGTGAAATTACTTTACCTAAAGGGTTCTTGCAAAGCCCATCAGCCCATGAACAGGCCAATACGATCTCTCATGAGGAAGAGAAAATCCCGGGCCAGTTAAGCGAAGATCAAGAGGAGCAATGGACTACGCACTTATCGAAGAAATCGATTAAAATGCTTAGAGCCCTTAAGAAAGAACCTGGCATGAGATGGAGAGACGATATCACGCCGGTGGTCCCACCAAAGCCCGGGGTATATTATAAGGTAGACCGAGCCAAGACCGGGTTCTTAAGAAGAGAAAGAAGCATAGAAGCAACAAGTCCGAGAAGAATAAAATTGAAGAATGCGAGCGGGGGCGATCCGAGGCGATTACCCTCCAACATTTCATCTCCAAAGAGGACTGGAGAAGCTAACCCTAGGTCAAAAGAAAGAAAATGTGGATGAAGAAATAAATAAAGAAGAAAGCGAAGAGATGCGGGGTGCTTCGTGCAACATGGTATATTCTTCTCACAATGAAGATATGCCAACTTTAGAGGAGATGTTCTTCCCAAATGACGAAGGAGAAGCAAGCACCTCTGGGACCAAGAATGAAGAGTGCAAAGCCGTGCTCCGGTCCGGGACTTATATACCCGAGAGACAAGCTCCCAAGGATTCCGATAAAGGAAAGGACAAGGCCACGAATAAAGGTAAAGAGGCCGAGAACCTAAGCAAGAACCCGAGAAAAGACCGGTCGACGGCGAAGAATACAATGTGTTGGCACATCTGCGTAAGATCCCAGCGCTATTAAGCATATTTGATGCGTTGATGATGTCGCAAGACCTAAGGGAGGTGCTAATCCAGGCCTTGCAAGATCCCGAGAAGTACAAGTCATACTTCATAGAGCAAAATATGCAAGAAGCCCTATTCACCGCCAAGCGGGCCGCTTGCATAAATTTCACAGACGATGACCTCCTAATAGGCACCGTTGACCATAACCGCCCGCTATACATCACCGGAAACTGTGGGAGGCAAAAGATTGGCCGCATCTTGGTCGACGCAGGGTCTTCGATCAATATCATGCCGCTCAAAACTCTGAAGACCATCACCTTAGACGTAAAGAATCTATCTCGATGAAAAGGTGATTATTCATGGCTTCAATCAAAACTCCCAAAAGGCCACAGGAGCTATAACTCGAACCCGCAATGTGGAAGCCTAAGAGCGCCTACTAAATTCTATGTCATTGACGCCTGAAACCTCTTATCGGGCGTTACTGGGTCGCCCGTGGCTTCATAGTAATCAGGTCATACCCTCTACTCTGCATCAATGTCTGAAATATATCGAGAATGGTAAGCAAAAGAGAATTGACGGAGATGTCAAGCCATTCGGGGTGCATGAGATTAAATTCAATGACGCCCGCATGCTTTCTCGCCTAAATCATTTGTGGCGCCAAGCCGGCTTTATAACAAAAGCGGGTCGAAACCCTTCAACAAAGGCCCTAAATTTGATACCTCGTCCGAGAAGAAGAAGAGGTCAAATTCAATATTAAACCCCGAGGTGCTCGAGCCCAAAGACCCGGAAGAAAGTCGGGTGAGGAAGCAACCTTCCGCTTCAAACAGGTGGCTACATATAAAGCCCAAATAAAACCGAGTGAAATCAATGCAAGTGATTCTGAGGAGGAAGTCATTTTCAACTTTAAACCTACTAATACCCCTCAAATTCGGATCACGAGAGGCAACTTCAGGGGAAGACTCTGAAGAGTCTGATGACTCGGCGATATTACCTCGGGAGAAGAATCCGGCCATGACCGTCAACCCTGGGAAGAAGAATCTGACGAAGAGATCATCTATCACATCCTCAAAAAGCCATACAAAGGGCCTGAAACAGATAATGAAAGCGAGGAGTCATATATGATCAACACGGGACCCGGTAGCGGAAGGGATAACCTGGTTAGGCCGAGGCCTATAAATGAAGAACGCTCATGGCGGGAAAATTTCGAAGGTCGTGTCTGGAATGCGATCGACGAAATAAGACACCAAGTTGAAAATAATAGGAGGGAGGTGTCTGAACAATGGGAAGTGATGCAGGATATTAAAGTGCAACACAATGAAATCATGATAATGATTGAAAACCTGCAAACCGCGATCTATAACTCCGAGCTACTCAAAGAAGTGACGAGCGAACCCCGTTCCGGGACTCCCGAAAGGCAAGCACCCGATAGCGGCAAGCGGGTAATTGTCATAGTAGATGAATCAAAGGGAGAAGAAATGAAAGCTAAGCAATCGACCGTCATGCAAACCCTCAAGGTCAAGAAGAGTAAACCATACTCTTTTCTGAGAAATAAAACAGCTCGAATATTTGAGCAGGCCCTAAAGAGCGGATTAACACTTCCCGTTTGCAAACGACCCGCAGACATAGAGAGAGCCGGCGAAGGCGAATTCTGCCCTTATCATCGCATACTGGGCCATACAATTGAAGAATGTTGGGTATTCAAGGACCTTATAGAAGAAGGGCACGAAAATGGGACAATCCAACTCCCGAAAAGTTTTCAACAAGACCCAGCTCCGCATAACTTGAATAACAAGGGCAAAGGGGTTGCCTATACGATCTCGCATACTCCCGTACCTAGCAAACCTAAGGTTGCGAGACGAAAGCCGATCAAAGAAATCTACCGCTCCAACTCAGTCATGAATATTGAAATAGAAGAAGAGATGGCAGCGCTAGAGATTACTGTGGTTCCTGAAAGGCATTTTAAAGACCTTATACCGAGGGAAGTGAACCACATCCAAACCCTAAAGACCTTTGTTGTGCCGGCAAAGGTAGAGCGCATCAAAGGGAGAACTATCATCCACAAGGCTATAATTTTCTATCAGAGCGATTCAACCCAGTCTCTGAAGAACCCTGACCACGACACTTGGAAGAAGTGGGTGATAGAGCAAGAATTAGAGAATGCAACGAGCGATGACGCTGCATCTCATCCCTTTGGAAAGGAGCTGTATAAAATGGCAAAAAGGGCGAAATGTCTGAGAGACGTATCCAAGGCCGAGGCCAAGCGCTTCGATGAACTCTGGAATGGCGGCGAATAAGGTTTTGGGCCTGGATGGCAAAGTAAAATACACCGGGGTTAGGATATAAGCTGCGATGACGCGAAAGATGTCTTGAGGGGTCTCTCAACGAGTACCGTATGGAAGAGAGCTGCGCATGACTTCGTTGAAATGCCGGATAATGAAACGAAGAGGACAATACCCCGGTCCCGAAAAATGCTTTGAAACGACTAGAAAAGGAGCCTAATACGGTCGATGAGTTAGCTGAAATTAATTTGGGGACGGAAGAAGACCCACGACCAACTTTCATAAGCGCGTCGTTACTACGGAAGAGGTGGGCGACGGGTTGAAGACATTCCTTAAAAGCTACATGGATCGCTTCGCTTGGAGTTATAAAGAAATGCCTGGATTAGATCCCAACGTAGCGGTTCATTACTTAAAAATTGATCCAACCTTCAAGCCGATTAAACAAGCGCAAGAGGCGGATGAGAATAGAACTCGAAGAAAAGGTCGTGGAGGAAACGAAGAAACTCATCGACGCGAGGCTTCATACGAGAAGAAGAAGAGACGCCGAATGGGTGGCTAGCATTGTCCGGTTAAGAAGAAAAATGGGCAGATCCGCATTTGCGTAGACTTTCGGGACTTGAACAAGGCGTGCCCTAAAGATGATTTCCCGCTCCCAGTAACTGAAATTATAATTGACCATACATCCTCCTATGAAGTCTTCTCCTTCATGGACGGTTATGCGGGCTATAATCAAATCAAAATGGCGCCAGAAGATGAGAGGCATACGGCCTTCCGCACGCCGATTGGCATATATTGTTACAAAGTCATGCCGTTTGGGCTGAAAAATGCAGGTGCCACCTACCAACGGCGATGACGAAAATATTCGACGATCTAATCCACAAGATAGTTGAGTGCAATGTGGATGATCTGGTCATCAAAGCCATGTCATATGAAGAACACCTCCAATATCTTGAGGTCGTTTTCAACCGCCTGAGAGAACATGCGCTCAAATTAAACCCGTTGAAATGCGCATTCATGGTATCATCCGGTAAATTTCTAGGGTTTGTGGTACGCCATAGGGGAATTGAGATAGACCGGGCAAAATCAAAGCAATAATCGAACTATCCCCGCCGAAAAATTTAAAACAATTGCGATCTTTGCAAGGGCAATTGGCGTACATTAGGCGGTTCATAGCCAACCTATCGGGTAAAATCCAACCCTTCACCCGCTAACTAAGAAGAATATACCGTTTAAGTGGGATGGCGAGTGCCGGCGAGCCTTTGAAGAAATCAAGGCATATCTACTCAACCCTCCAGGTATTGGCGGCGCCCGTACCCGGAAGGAACTTATCCTATACACGACCGCCTAGATGGATCCTTGGGAGCCCTATTGGCCCAAGAAAATCGGGATGGTAATCAAAATGCGCTATATTACTTAAGTCGCATGATGGTAGGGGCGGAACACGGGTATTCACCGATTGAGAAGCATTGTTTAGCCCTAATCTTCGCGGTGAAGAAGTTGAGGCATTACATGCTAGCCCACAAAATCATATTAATATCCAAGGTGGACCCTCTCAAATATCTAATGACTCGGCCAATGCTAACGGGGAGGCTGGCCAAGTGGGCTATCATCCTCACCGAGTTCGACATCACCTATACACCGCAAAAGGCGATCAAGGGCGGCGCTAGCGATTTCTGTCGCACACCCGATCCAAGATGACTCCCCATTAAAATGTGACTTCCCTGATGAGGAAACTCTACATATTGAAGAAGGAAGTCCTATATGGGAGATGTACTTTGATGGTGCTTCTTCAATCAAGCCGATCGCGGGCCCGGGAGTTCCAACTGTGCGGCGGCGCGGGATTAGTCTTCGTAACCCGGAAGGCGGGATAATACGACATTCTCTAGCTTTAACCGAACCATGTACAAATAATGAAGCGAGTATGAGGCACTTATCGCCGGACTAGAGCTATCACTTGGAGCTGAAAATCAAGGTGCGCATCTTTGGGGACTCACAGCTTGATAATAAATCAAATAATTGGCGAATACAAGGTCTTGAAGCGGAACTAATACAATATCACCAAAAGGCCATGGAATTAATGAAGAAAATCCCGTACGTGTCCATTGAGAAGGTCACGAGGGCCGTGAATGGTGAAGCGGATGCGTTGGCCAAACTCGCCAAGGAGGCTGGGTGAACCAACAGAGCGGAAATCCACATCATCGTCCGCATAGGAGGCCATTATCATTGTGTCAAACAACGAGATAAGGCGAATGATGAAAATGTTGGGCTAGGAAAGATAGAATGCCAAGAAGCAATGATAACCGAAGAAGATGATGATTGGAGACAGCCGTTCATCGAATATTTCCGGCATGGTACCCTCCCCAAAGACAAAAGGATAGCTGATCAACTAAGAAAACGGGTACTACGGTATGCATATGTGGGCAATACGCTATACCGTAGGTCTTATGATCAGTTGTGTCTAAGATGTGTATCAGGGCCTGAAGCCGGGCAGGTCATGAAAGAAGTTCATTCCGGGCTATGTGGAGCACATCAGTCTGGGCCAAAAATGAAATTAAAGATCAAGCGAATGGGGTATTATTGGCCCACGATGGTGGCTGATTGTGAAGAGCACGCAAAGAAGTGCCGCATGTGCCGGATACATGGCCCTTTTATACATCAAGCGCCAAACCCGTTACACCCCACGGTAGCATCCTGGCCATTTAATATGTGGGGCACGGATATAGTGGGGCCCATAGACCCTCCGACGTCGAGAGGTCACCGGTTCATCCCGCGGCGACAGATTACTTTACAAAATGGGCCGAAGCCGTCCCACTTAAAGAAGTTAAAGCATCCGATGTGGTTAAGTTCTTCAAGACGCACATCCTCTACCGATTCGGTACCCCACAACGGATAATATCCGATAACGGACGACGCCTTCAAGAGTTCCAAAGTCTATGCCCAGCGGAGCAATTCAACATTGATTGGAGATTCTCGTCCATTTATAATCCGAGAGCCAATGGCACAGCCGAAGCCTTTAACAAAACTCGATCAATATTATGAAGAAGACGTGGACGGCAACCAACGAGACCGGGATAATCGTCTACGGGAGGCATTATGGGCTTATCGGACCACATACCGAACGCCTACGCAAGCTACCCCGTATTCTCTCGGCTTTTGGGGTTGAAGCCGTTCTCCTCTTGAGGTGGAACTACCGTCATTGCGGGTGGCTATGCAAAATGATATGACCATGGACGAATGCCAACAACTTAGACCGGACGAGTTGGATGCCATGGACGAGAAGAGATCGATAGCCCGGCGGGAACCTTGAAATATATCGAGCAAAAATGGCAAGGGCATATGATAAGATGGCGCGAGTCGGGCATTTCAACAAGGAGAACTTGTTCTTGTCCTCAAGAGGCCGATCATTGGCCGGCACATCGGCCCGAAATTCTCTCCGAATTGGGAAGGACCATATGTAATTGAGAAGGTATACGGGGGCGGCGCATACCAACTCATAGACCATGAAGGTGAAAGACCCATGCCACCGATTAATGGGCGATATCTGAAGAAGTACTACACCTAGCCCAGAGCGGGACCAACCGAGTAGTATCTATTGTAAATAAATAAGGAGGGAATAAGTGTTCGCTTACACACACACGTGCACGAAACACAAACCCATGTCTAACCTCCACTTTTGCATAAAATCCCAAAAACCCTACTTATGCATCTGTAAATAGAATGCATCCAAAAATCCAAAACCACACAAACACATATAGCCCTATAAAAATAAAAAAAATATATATAGAACAAGAGAATTCAACGCCAAAACCACGCGAGAATGTAAGGCGAGAGCTTTGGTGTGTGGGCTCATAATACAAATACCACTGGGTTTGTCCATTTGATACGAGAATAAACACAAAAATGGGCGGGGTTTGCGGTTGTCCCTCAAACTATCTGTTGCCCAATGACGAAAGTTGCTCATATTGGTCGCCCACGGCGCAAGCCAAGGGATAGGTCGAGCAAATTGGTGGCTAGTAAATAGTCGCTTCCGAGGGCATATAAATAAATAACTCTCGTACTATTAGTAGCATGTATCACTAATAACAAAATTTGCCCTCTTCTAATAAAAATGAAAGGATATATATGTAAAACAATAAAAACCTATTTTCCCTACTCATGAATAAAAAAAATGATAATAAAAAAATAATAAAATCTTTTCAATAAGGGGTTGCCACCTTTGTCCCCGACACCACGAGTGTCATACAAAGCCAGGTTGGGTGCATTCATCCGTAAAAGCACCACACGCCCGAAGAAATGGTGTGTCATAATCCCACGACATATCATGGAGGGGTCGGATCAGGGTTTACGCTTGTACCCGACATTTCATGTTAAACAAAGCGGCTCGCTTAAAGAAGTGACTCGGGTCATGGAGAGCGGACCTACCCGATGAAAGCTTGTCTCGCGGGGATGCGTGATGGATGTTTGAGGGTAGCTAAAATATAAAAAACCGGGTTGGGTACATTCATCCGCAAAAGTACCACACGCCTAAGGAGGTGATCTGTTTCTAATCCCAAAATAGGTCATGGAGGGGTCAGACTAAGGGTTTATGCTTTTGCCTAACATTCAGTGTCAAATAAAGTAATTCGCTTGAAGAAGTGATTCAGGTCATGGAGAGCGGACCTACCCAATGAAAGCCTATCTCGCAGGGATGCGTGATGGATGTTTGAGGGTAGTACCCCCCACAAAACAAGTTGAGTGGAGATGAGTGAATGTGAGTTTCCACTTCCGCACGCAACGGTGCACAAATGAGGGGAGAGTGGGTGAGCTTCCACAAATAAATGTCAACTAAATATGCAAGGAGCATCCACAAAATGGTGTTATCAATTGCATCCATAATCCAATTGATCTTGGTAAGTTTATCCATCGGTAATAAAGGGATAAACGGGTTTATTCTGCATGCCGGCCTAGAGGTCAATACGGACAGTTTCGGTATCCGTAAAATACCACGGTTACTTCAGTTCTGTATTGTAATAAATAAAGAGAAGATATGTATAGAATAAGTGCAATAGGGTGCTGTAAAGCTTTCCCTTTTTCTATTTTTGTACTTAGATGCTTTGTGAAAATAAAAGCAGCTGTGTTAGGCACTTTTGCAACTAAGATTGAGAGTGTAAAATGTAAAGAGCTTATGAAAATCTCCCATACTGCGAAAGAAGAGATGAGAAAATAGCAAAGCAGGCGATCAGCATCCCCAACAGTGAAAGAAAGAGAAAGAAGGCGAATAAGGTAGCCGAGAGATGCTATCTTTACCTATCCCCATAGTGGCTGAAGCAGGTAGCCCAGCAGGAGGCTGAATACATGCACCATTATCCCACGAGCAAGAGGCTGAGAGGACAGGCCCCACCATGTTGCGCTCATGAGAAGAATCGATTAAAAGAAAATCTATCGAAGTCTAGCACTGAACCCGACTTGGGAGGAGAGAGGTGTGTCGGATATGTGCACCAAAGCGAGGCCCTTCAAATTGCCAAATTCTTCGGGACCGCTTTGGTGGGTGGCTCTTTGTTTACCCCCGAAAGGTTGAAGGAAGAAATACAGGAAAAAAAGCTAAGATCAAACCCTAGGAGCTGAAATAATATAATCCCTATGCCACATGAAATGATGACAATGCCAAGCTAGCATTTTGATGCAACTAGTCATGAGAAATTCCAAATGTGATTTTTGCTTTCAAGGCTGACCTGGTGCCAAAGCTGTGAGCAACCACCTAACCATGCTTTAATTTGTGTCAATTCTTGATAAGTAGTCGGCTCTATGACCAAATTACCCTCATGTTAAGGGATTGAAAGTCAATTTCACAAGACGATCAGTGCCAAAGTGGGAGCAACCACGATCAAGTCTAGATTTGTATTAATTGTGCGATAAGTAGTCGGCATTTGATCAAATCAAACCCTAATGAATATCAATATAAGTCTAATTGGTATTTAGTTAGGGTGGTTTCTAACGAGAGAGAGAGAATTGGCGAGAGACACGAGCTACAAATGATAAATAGGGATTTTATAAGAATAAAACGGGGTTTTATTGATCATGGAATTTTTAGCATAAGCGAGACGGGGGTAAAAATGGAATATGAAAATACAGAGATGATCATCATGATTTTAGAGAATTTTGGTGAAAATTTCATGATTTTTGGATGAAGGGATCTATTAAAATCAATTGGAGAAAGAAAATCAGATCAATCCAAGGGTCAGGATTTGATCAAGGGCTTTTATGGGTGCAACTTGGAGCTGAAAACCTAGCTGGGTGCAAATAGGGGACACCAAGCACAGAGGAGATTAATTTTGACGCTGAAAGAATCCAACAGAAAAAGGGAAATACGGAGATGAATTCGGTTTACACAATTTGTTTCTCATTAAACCCGACATGTGGGGCCTGTTCATGTGCGCCAAGTTTACCCGAAAGTGGCTGCTCCCCATTCTTTGTTCTCCCTCTTACATGCGGGCCCAATCTGTCGAGACGTTCCCTTCCTTTACTCGGCCTATGTACGCCGGCCTATGCGAACGAGAAAATGAAATTCAATCTTCCTCTCTCGATCTCCTTCTTCCTCCCGACTTCTCTCGACAACCAACATGGAAATGGCGATCAAGGAGGTCTGCTCAGAGAGCCTATTCACTATGCATCAATCGAAAGCTTATTGGAAGGAGAGTGTGGGTTAGCAACTCGTTTATTAAAAAATGCTCTGTGGTGCACTCGCATTGGAGATGGAAGCAACTCGGCCAAAATCCGATTGAGGCAATCTAAAGCTCAATTGCTCCAATTAACACCTCAGGGAGTGTCAGGAGACCTAGGCGATAGTGATCAGTGTTTAGGAATGGTGGCTTTGGCCTTTGACTATTGGAACCACCACTTCATCAATTGGGCTCACAACTGAGGTGATCAAGATGCATCTTAGGGTTCTCAATTAATTGAAAAGGGATTTTAAATGAATTATTGAGGCCAATTAGATAATAAACTCGCTTGTAATTGGAAGAATTGGTCGATAGATAGGTGGAATTAATTCAATGCCTCAAATCGGGTTTAAAATGGGAATACAGGTTTGGGATGCTTAGTTGGGTCCTTTTACTATCCAAACCCACTAAGGAGAGTACTGAGATGGTGTGGGGGTATCCGAAGGTTCTAGAAAAGTCGGAAGGAAGAGATTGCATGGATGGCAATTGTGTGATTATCAAAGGGGTATAACTAATTCTGTTACAACCACTGCCAAGTCATCAATCCAGGCTTCAATCCACTCCCCCAACAAACACAGTTGAAATCAATCTGAACCACTCAATTACTGCATCAAGGGCTAGGATCTTGCCACTTCACCAATCCGTGGTATTTGGAAAACACAAATTGTGTTACAAAGAAGCACAATTCGGCAATTGCATTGGATTGAGCCCTATATAAACCCCTAGGCAGAAGCAAAAAAGAGGGGAGGAGATAGGCAGCATCTACTGGCAATCAAAAATAGAAAAAATCAAGAAGAGCTTAGACTGAGAAGTTTAATAGAAATTACCAGTAAAAGGAGGAAAGGGATCTTTGCTGCAACCACGAATTTGACACTATCAAAGACAGATTGAATCTTGTGAATTGAGAGTGCATAAGCTGCATTACAAGAGAGGTTTGCAGAATCAAGGATATTATTCAATTTCTTTTACTGCTTGAACTCTAATTTCTTCTCCTTGTCTTTTTCTTTCTTCTCAATTGAAGGCTTGATGCACATATCTTGTGAGCCACTGGCCCAGGGATACCTGGTGAGCCTTTAGGCCGAGATAAATGTGATATCAACCAAGGAGTATTGTTGAAAGTTATGAATTTGAGTTGATCTTTGAATTTTATTTCAGTTTTCTTTACTAATCATACTTATCCCTTTGAGCTATATTGTTTGAACATTGATTAGGGGTTAATAAGAGTTTCTCAGCATGTCTTGTGAGCCACTGGCCCAGATATAACTGGTGAGCCTTTAGGCCGAGGCAAATGCGAGTAAAAAGAACAGATTATTGAACATCTGTTGAGATCCATCATCAATTACAACCTAATTTCAAGAATTCAGATAAAGGGCGGTGAATTGGCAATATCAACAAGCATATATCACATTACAAGTTAAGAATCTAGTGTTAATATGGATTTATTTCATCAATTCATCGACATATGAGCATCTCGGTAGCAAACCTAAGTACCAAGGTGAGCATCGGTACAGGTGGTGCGACTTCTACCGCATCGATCTTCAATCTAGCACTACCAAAGGAATTAGGGTATCAAGGCGATGCTAACCCGTCGTCTGATCTGCTATTGGCTTCTCCGATCGCCGGAATACCCTCTGTGCGTGAATCTCAAAGCGCGATGAATCGAAGAGATCATCTGGCGCGACTATTAAAGTGCTCACAAATATTGAAGTTCATCGGTGCGTGTGATCTGTCCAGAGTTTAAAGGGAGAGAAGATCTGGGCCTTAGATTCATTAGACGTGCATCTTAACTAAATCTAACTACCCAAATACATCTAAACATTTAAATAAAATTATGCACTAATCTTGGTATAATCTGATGGCCCACATTAAATAATAGAAATAATAGAATCTGAATCGGCCCATCCGTGTATTGAGCCCAGTTCACAGGAAATTAACAGAATTTAAAACTTGGTCCAGTTTAATAAGCCCAATAGTTAATTAATAACAGAAAACTAAAAATAAATAGTAAATAAATGATTTGAAAATGTTCCTAAACTCCAAATTGACTCAAATTTATTTCTAAAGTCTCCTTATTTTTCATATTATTTTTCTATATGATAATATTCCAGTTTTAAAAATATAATCATGATAAAACAATTTAAAAGCAAAATACATTACATATATTGATATAGTTGACCTAGCTTTGACTTGTCATTTTAAATACTATAAAAATTCCAAAAATATAAATAAAAAATCATAAATAATAACTAGATATATTTTAGTGATTTTTCAAGTGATTTTCTATGAAATAATAATGATGATAGTAATATGCCATAATAAATAATGAGATTAGCTATATTCTTTGATAAATAAAAAAAAAATATAAAAAATATAATAATAATAGATATTATATTGATATTTTCTGTAAAAAGAATAATAAAAATAAATAGCACAAAATATACAAAAATATACTACTATGATAATAAATAGTGATAATATAGATTTATAATATGAATTGTATTTCTTTTGTTATTTCTATACAAATATATACAATAAAAATACTTTTGATGAATAAAATGTAATAAAAATAATAGTTGTAATAAAAACATAATGAATTTCATCTCTTATGGCTATTTTCAACTAATAATAAAATCTTATACTTTTCTATGGATAATAAATAGAAATAATAAAAATAGATATAATGAATAGTATAATAAATAGAATAGAATATTAATAATGATTTCTCTTTAGCTATTATTGATTTTGAAAAATAATAAAAAAATATAAATAAAAAAAAAATAATAATAATAATACAAAAATAGTATAGCTAACCATCTTTTGATTTTGTAAATAATTCTTACATAATGAATAGTATTTCAATATAATAGAATATAATAATAAAATTCTATTACTTTGGCTATTATAAACATTTTAAAAATATAAATAAAAAATCATAGCCATTTTATTTTCTATTATTTTTGTAAGTAATTTTCTACAGAATAAATAGAGTTTAGAAATAATAAAAATAAAATTGTACTACTTTAGCTATTATAAAAATCCCAAAAATATAAATGAAACTCTAATTAATAGCTACCCCTTTTCCTATTATTTTTGTAAATAATTTTCTACATAGATAAATAGAGTTTAAGAAATAAAAATAATAATAATAAAAATAATAATAGTAATAAGAATATAATAATAATAATAATAATAATAATAATAATAATAAATAAATGCATCTTCATAATAAAAATAATAATGGAAGATATTATATAATAGACTTTGTGCATTTTAGAAATGAATAAACATGCTCACATAAGGAGTGTAGAGCCACGTAAGAATATTTGCACACATGATATAACATTTAGAATGATTAGTCAAGACGAGAACATCTTGACGTAGGATGATTAAGGCTTCATAGCAATATGAAGAAGATACGTTGAGACAAGAACATCTTGACGTGAGATGATTAAGGCTTTAATAGCAATACAAGAAGATATGTCGAGACAAGAACATCTTGACACTTGATGAAAAATAATAAGATACGTCGAGACAGGAACATCTTGACGTGAGATGAATAAGGCTTTGATAGTAACATGAAGGAATATGTCGAGACAAGAACATCTTGACACTTGATGAAGAATAACCAGAGCTACGATACTAACATGGAGATATATGTCGACTCTGAAGAAGAAGAACATTACGATGTCCTAGATAGGTGACATCTTAATGACTCGCTGCCATGAGCAAGTAACTCATGATTGAATACGCTCACACAAGGGGTGTAGGGCAACGTAGTAATTTTGCACAAGTAATGCAATATGTAGAATGATTAGTCGAGACAAGAACATCTTGACGCTTGCTGAAGAATGGCCAAAGTTACGACATCAGCATGGAGAGATATGTCGACTTTGAAGAAGAAGAACATTAAGATGTCCGAGCGAAGCGACATCTTAATGACTCGGTGTCATGAACAAGTAATTCATGACCATTTGAGATGGCAAGACTGAACTCATCTGTCGATAAGTTCGTCTCCTGGTTCATTTTCCGAGACTGTGAGATTGAATCGGTGCCGTAGGTAGATTCATCCACAAAACGAGTGAATGTGAACCGTTACGTAGGTAGGTTCCTTCACTAACACATGCCTCAATGTTGAACGGCTCGGCGCTTCGGGTTTGACATTGTGTGCAATTGTGTTTCCTAGGTTTATGAATCGGCTTAGTGCTTCGAATTCATGATCTAGAAGATCGGTGAGAAGAAACACGTGGGCCATATCCACCCTTCTCCCGATTCACCAACCTCAAGATCAACCGGCTCGGCGCTTCGAGTTGTATTTTGTGTGATTGGTTGTTGACTAGTTAAGATTGAACCGATCTGTTTGTAGGTTTATCTTCTAGATCAACGGAGGTCGAGTCGATCCGTATGTAGACTCACCTCAAGCCCCTCTAAAGAGATTAACACAGTCGTAGGTAAGGTTACATCTCGAGGTGGCATGGGCGAACCGATCTGTTTGAAGGTTCGTCCTCCATAGACAAAACCGTCTGTTTGTAGGTTTGTGTTCCATAGATTGAACCGATCTGTTTGTAGGTTCATCTTCCGTAGACCCTCTTCATGAAATTAGACGACCACTTGACCATCTTTTAACTATACTATTTGCTTCTCTCTTTCAAAGATCCGAGAGGTGCCTCGAGGTTCGTAGCCCGGGGTAATTAACGGTGGGGGCTTGCGCCCACCGGAATCTACAAGAACTCACAATCACTAAAAACCCCCGAATGTGCATCCAAATAATCTCTAAACGGCGAGAATCGGCGACACCCGGCGGATGCACGTTCGGGAGGGATCTCCGTGTCCTTCTTCCGCAACCCATCGCCCAGCGGCGGTGCGGAGCGCGCGAAAAAGGGTCGCACAGGATCTGGCACGCCCGGTGGGACTATCAAAATAAAGTCAGGGAATATAAGATTTGGATGCATATTCGGGAGGGATCTCCGTGTCCTTCTTCCGCAACCCATCGCCCAGCGGCGGTGCGGAGCGCGCGAAAAAGGGTCGCACATTACTATGCTGCCATGTGGCACATGGGGAGTGAGGTGTATTGCTACAAGGCTGCCATGTGGCATGTGAAGGGTGAGGTGGACTGTCGAGCTTGCCACGTGGCATCTTTGCCGTGGGGCCCACATGTCAGGTCAGTATGGTGGTGGGGCCCACATGGCTGAGGTGGACCAATGGGGTGCTGACACGTGGCATGAGGTGGCCCAGTGAGATACTGACACGTGTCACACTCTCTCTCCCCTCTGATTCTGCGTGTATATGTTTGGGATCCCCAGTTTGCACCCAGATGTGTCTCTGTCCCCAAGTTGCACCCAGATGAACCCTTGATTGAATCTCAGCCTTTGATTAATCCATTTATTCTGCCTTTATTTTCCCTGAATTTATTTTAATAGCTCCACTTATCCAAAAATTATGAAAATTTCACCAAAAATCCCTAAATTCATGATGATCATCCCTGTAATTTTTAATTCCATTTTTACCCCTCCTTCTCTGAATTAAAAATTCTTTATCCATAAAACCCTATTATTCCTTCTGAATTAATCCCTGATCTCATTTGTAGCTCAATGTCTCTGCCAATTATCTTCCTCTTGCAGAAACCACCCTAACTAAATACCAATTAGACTTATATTGATATTCATTAGGGCTTGATTTGATCAAATGCGACTACTTATCGACAATTAATACAAATCTAGACTTGATCAGGTGGTTGCTCCCGACTTTGGCTTTTGATCGGTCTTATGAAATTGACTTTCAATCCCTTAACATGAGGGTGACTTGGTCAAAGAACTGACTACTTATCGATAATTGACACAAATCAAAGCATGGTTAGGTGGTTGCTCGCAGCTTTGGCACCGGAGTCGGCCTTGAAAGCAAAATCACATTTGAAATTTCTCATGACTAGTTGCATCAAAATGCTAGCTTGGCATTGACATCATTTCATGTAGCATAGGGATTATCTTGCTTCGACTCCTTTCTAGGGTTAGCTCCAAAGGCGATTTCTAGGGTTCAACTCTCGGTCCCTATAGCGGAGTGTCACCGAGGTGTGGGGTCCACTGTCGGTGAAAAATGGTCACATGGGTGACTCATCAGATAGGCTATGTTGTTAGATTCATCTACAAGGGACTGCCAGGTGGGTCCCACTTGTCAGAGAAAATGTAATCAAATGGCTGACCCATCAGGAGATTTTCTCTCTCCCAAATCTCCCGAGGGTCAGCCACCTCGAATGAGTAGGAGGTGGTAGGGTATTTATACTCTTCACTTCATGCCCAGCATTCCATTGTGGGACTAATGAATTCATTCCGGGGTTAAGAAGCGACCTCTTCTGATCAGTGGGCCATCTTTTCATTGCTTTCTCTCCTTCCCTCTTCTTATGATTTGTCATTAATCATCAATTTATTTTCATTTATTCCTTTACTCATCCTTGAAATTTTTCAAGGGTAAACATCTAGTAATAGGGCATTTCATATTTTATTTTCAGTGTTCATATTACCGAGCAATTGGGCTACACCCTCACTTACCGAGTTTAAAATAGCATATACGACATTGTATTTTTTTACTAATAAGGACTCGGTTGTCAAAATATTAGTGCCAGGGTTATATTTTGGTATGTACTCTTTTTCTACAACATCCCAAACTTTTAATATATTTAAATAGTTTATCATTATCTTTTTTTCAATGGCTAAAGTTTTTGATAGTGTGACCAAACATCGGGGATTCTTTAACGAATCTTGGTGTTGTCATTTGATGAATTTAATATAACTAGCTCTGATAGCACTTTATTTTCTTTAGAAGTCTAGTATTAAATTCTAATTATAATAAATAAATAATAAAATAAGATAAAGAAGAAAAAACACATGATTTAATGGAGTTTGGCTATAAAGAGCATACGTCTCCGAAATCTACAACCACCAACTACTGAATTGCGTCGAGTCATTAAAAATAAGTTCATATAACTATGAACATCCGGTCCCTTACATTAAGTAATTGAACAGTCATCGGCCAACTCAAATAAGGATGAGAAACAAGTCTCATAAGAAATAACTCAAGTGTCTCACTAATCTCACTCTAATGATGATTTTATAAAGTATTTTGAGATTAATATAATAGACATTGAAGGTTTTTGTTTCTCAACAGTGATGACTAGGTTAGGTATTAATCTGGAAGAGGTAATTCACAAATTGGAAGCAAGGAGAAAGGATAAAATATCTCCTTATATAGTCATCCTACAGATCTGACAAGAAATCACCTTATTTGTTGCAACAATTGTTCATCCGTTGCAACGGTAGTTGATTTTAACCCTAATCGAGATTAACCATTATAACAAATATTAGATCTATTGTAACAATTTTGTACTGACTACAAGGCTTAATTTTTCTCTTTCTTTTGATTTAATCTGTTATAACGGATATGAGATTCATTACAAAGGTTGTGAGAGGATACACACCGAAAATGTTTGGATATATTTTGTACATAAAATGATTTATTTCATTAAAATAGTTATGATAACTGATATTTTAAGATAACCTAAGATGATATTTATCAAAAGAATAAATTTGGTCAAATCTAAACAAAGACCAGGTTAGTAGCACAATAAGTATATACTAAGTAAATAAGAAAAGTTATAGAACAAAAGTGCACAAAAAATAATCATTACAACGGTTGTGAAAAAATAATCTTTTTAAATATTTTTTTATTCTTTAGACTTGATCTCTTGTTCATTATTTTGTATTTTAGTCCTTTGGACTTGGTCTCTTTTGCAGTAATTTATTTTGTATTTTAGTCTTTCTTGTCCTTTGGACTTGGTCTCTTTTGTAGTAATTTATTTTGTATTTTAGTATTTCTTGTCCTTTGGACTTGGTTTCTTATGCATTAGTCTATTTTATATTTTAGTCCTACATAATTCTCAAATAAAAAATAATAAAATTCAATTGTTGTTTTGTAAATCGACAAAACCAAGTAATTTGTTTAGTTCAAGAAGAAGTCGTCCCACTTTGCTATCGTTTGGACACCTTATGCAATTACTATGATTCTCTCACTCTGTGTGTATGAGGACAGAGGTTACTGGCTTAATCGAGTATACTTGATTCACTTTTGAATCACTGAGTACCACTATCAAAATACAATAATAAGCTAGTTCAACTTATATCAGTCAGTATCATCATTTCTCTAGATTTTCATATTACAATAATTTTGAGGTTCTAGAAGCACACTACCAATAATCTTGAGGCTAATTAGAGTTTGCATTGGCATAGTTACATTGATGAGGCTCCTATTTCAATTCCAGAGACTAGATTGTTCGACCCCTCTAAATATTATATTTATATGGGATAATTTTATAGGATGGGGATGTCAATGATTTTCTACATTGAGTCAGCCTATTGCACCTCCGGAGGGGATACTGCTACCCTCGTGCACATACTGCACGATCAAAAGATGCACAACTAGTAATTATTTATAAATTTATTTTTAATTAATCTATTTAGATTTTTAGCAATTGTAACATATTTTACAAGTATTTCACATGGTCAATCTGACCGTTCAGGCAATTAAGTGGCTGCGGACGTCGAGGAAGAAATGATTTGGCAAGCACGCCCTGATCTCTGGAGGAATTATATGGTATCTAGGTCATGGTGATGTGTTCAAGGTCATGCTAGAGCGAGTTGGTCTTCCAATGGACCCCTACCAGATCAATGTCATTGAGGACTATCCCAACAATATTCCGCAACATAGCAAACAACAACCATTGCAACCCCAGTGGGATACATAACTGAATGAAAATATTAAATCCCTCTCAAGTCTTCTAGTCGGCAACCTCACCAACATTAACATCGGTACCCCATCATCCTATCAAGTACATTCGATGTCGATGCTAGAATGAGTTGGTCTTTGTTGAGAAATAATATCATAACCTCAGAATATTCATCATCGTTTAGATTAGGCAACAGAGGATAGCAATCACAATTACAGCTGTAAAACCATAATTAGTATCTATCCTGTAATTAGGCAACAGATTATGTAATCCTTCATTAAGAAAATAGCCAACGGCTAGTAGAGAGGATTATGCTACATATATGCATGTATAGAGAAATTCAAATTTCAGAATTCAATATACAATAGTTCTAATTATTCAGTTCTCTATTTTCTTCATGGTATCAGAGCAGGCATAAACCTGTTCTTCATTTCCGTGACATTCAATCTTTACCAGCATACCCGAAATTCAACATGTCTCAATAATCTGACAACACAAAACTCACAATCATCATACTTGTTTACCCCTGAAAGGTTGAAGAAAGAAATACAGGAGAAAAAGCCAAGATCAAACCCTAGAGAGAAGCTGAAATAGTATAATCCCTATGCCACATGAAATGATGTCAATGCCAAGCTAGTATTCTGATACAACTAGTCATGAGAAATTCCAAATGTGATTTTGCTTTCAAGGCTGACCTGGTGCCAAAGCTGTGAGCAACCACCTAACCATGCTTTGATTTGTATCAATTACTGATAAGTAGTCAGTTCTTTGACCAAGTCACCCTCATGTTAAGGGATTGAAAGTCAATTTCACAAGACTGATCAGGTGCCAAAGCTGGGAGCAACCATCGATCAAGTCTAGATTTGTATCAACTGTTGACATGTAATCAATCGTTGATCGATCAAACCCTAATGAATATCAATATAAGTCTAATTGGTATTTAGTTAGGGTGGTTTCTGCAAGAGAGAGGTAATTGGCAGAGACACTGAGCTATAACTGAGAAATTGGGATTAATTGAGAAGAAAATAGGGTTTTCTGAGCAAAGAAATTTTTAATACAAGCAAACAGGGGTAAAAATGGAATTAAAAAATACAGAGGTGATCACCATGAATTTAGGGATTTTTGGTGAAATTTTCATGGATTTTGGAGGAGGGGAGATATTTTTAAAAATTCATGAAACAATTCAGATTGAATAAAATTCCCTGATTGGTTGAAAGATGCTCATGGGTGCAACTTGGGGAGCCAAGAGTTTCTGTGTACAGATTGGGGATGTTAAGCAAAGGATGCGCCGACTTTGGCGCTAAAAGAGTTTAAAGAGAAAAGGAAATAATCGAATGGACTCGGTGCGCCACCTCTCTGTCTCATTAAATATGATAAGTGGGGCCGAACCATGTGCGCCAAGCCCACCCAATATGCACTACCACTCGCTCTCTTCATTTCTTCCACTTCGCCGCTTGGGTCCCACCGAGAGGCAGGGCACAGCCTTTCCACTCCTCTCCTTTGTCAAAGGGTCCCACATGGCGAGAGACTCCTTTCTCTAATCGAGTTCTTCTCCTCCGATGAACCGGTCGAAAGCGAATTGAAAATGGAATAAAGTCTAATCAAGCAGGAAAAATTGCAAGTTGTATATCAATAGAAAGCCCTTGATAAGGAGAATGCGATGAAATAATTCTCATCCAATTTGGTGTATCATGCCTCGCTCGCATTCAAGGAGAAGAGAATTGGGTGAGAAATGAAATTAATCGGTTGGGATAAAGCTGAAGCAAATTAACAGTTCAGGGGGTGTCGTGTGGGCCCCACGATCCTATCGAAACGGTTGCTGGCACGAATTAGTTCCCTTTCGTGCGATTTTCATCGTGGAGACAGTGTACAGAACTGAAAACAACGGAATTAGATTAATTCATTTGGTGTTTGAAGAAAGAGGAGCAAGAAAGAGTGAATTATAGCATTGTTGCCACGTCATCAATCCGAAACACAGTTTATAACAGCAACAAACACACTCCAAATGGATATTAGCCCTTTGATTTCACTGAAATGCAATCGTGTGCAGCCACGTCAGTGATCCGTGGGACTAGAAAAGCACAAATTGTGCGAGAGGAAGCACAATTAGCACCTAATGAACCTCAGTTGAATCCTATATAACCTTGACAGCAAGAGGAAGTAAGGGGGGCCGGTTCATAATCCTCTTCACTACTCCTCTCCACCTTTTCTGGTATTATCAAAGAAATACTAAAATCTGTCCATCCATTATACCCTTAGGCTGATAGATCTCGATTGAGAATCTGAGAACTCAGCAAGATTAACCGAAGATCCTAGTCAATTGATCCTAATCCTACGGCAAGGAAGATTGAAGAGCAATAACACAAAATCTTGGAGAAAGAAGAAGGCAGCTTGACCAATTGATAGTAGTTTCATTAGAAACTCTCAATTAGGTCAAGTTAGAGCATTACAAGCACTGTCCCCTGCCAATATCATAAGCTAGGTATTGCAAATTCTTGTTAAGATGTAGCTCTTGAAGAAATTACCTTGTAAGTGAAGAGACAAGATTCATTACTCTTTTACATTCTTTATTTTGTTCATTTGCTGCCTCTTGCTTATAATTCTATCTTTCTCTTGCTATTCTTTATCTTTTTTTTTTGCAATAAAACATGAAATTGATGCCATGATTAATATCCAGTGAGCCACTGGCCCAAACACAAGGTGTTTGGTGTGCCTTTAGGCCTGGATCAATCATCAATATAAGGAATTTCATATTGTCAATTGCTATTTCAATTATCTCGGTTGAATCTCGCTTCTGTTTCTTTCCTTTTATATTTTTCTGTTAAATAATAATTGAGAGCCAAGGAGAGTCGACAATTAAGCACATCTCGTGAGCCACTGGCCCAGATAATTCTGGTGAGCCTTTAGGCCGAGAAGGATGCTGAGCAAAAGAAGAAGAGATGAGTGCATTGTTGTGCATCTGCTGGAAACCATCACAAAACTGTAATTAGCATCTATGGAATATCAGCAAATCAATGAATTTATTAGGCAGATGATTAAGCGTATTAGATTGAGAATTTAGCACCAAACGCGGATCCAATTTGATAATTCATTGGCCTATATGCAATTGGTACTGGATTGGTACCGAAGTGAAAAACGGTACAGGTGGTGTAGGGTCCCCACCGTACGGATCTCCAATCAAGTGACACCACGGGAATGAGGGTGCCAAGGCGACGCTAGTACCATTGTCTGATCTTCCGTCGGCATCTCCGATCACCGGCGACACTCTTCTGCGCGGATCTCAAAGCATCGTGAAAGAAAGAGTCAGAGCAATCACTTGGCGCGACTGTTGAAATGAAAGCACAGATCTTGGCACTTTGTACTAATCTTGAAGCAATCCAGTGGATTGTATAAAGAGTTGGGTTAGAAATTGCATCAAAGCGGCTCATCTCCTTTGCACAGATCGCGATGCTTATCTAATGGTCCCGATTAAAACATGAAAGAAGGAGCAGTCCAAGATATAGTATGACTAGCCCATCAGCAAGAAAGGAAAAGATAATTGGGCCCAACAAAAAAATAAAAAAAGGAAATAATAGAAAGGAGTCACCCGATTACGCATTAGGCCCAGTCAAAATATTGAAAGAAAATGAATTCGGCCCATTCCAATTAAAACCCATTAAGTTAATAACGAATATTAAAATTAAATAGTAAATAAATCATTTGAAAATGCTACTAAACTCCAAATTGACTCAAATTTGTTTCTAAAATTTTCTTATTTTTCATACTATTTTTCTATATGATAATATTCCAGTTTTAAAAATATAATCATGATAAAACAATTTAAAAGCAAAAGACATTACATATATTGATATGTTTGACCTAGCTTTTGACTTGTCATTTTAAATACTATAAAATTCCAAAAATACAAATAAAATCATAAATAATAACTAGATATATTTTAGTGATTTTTCAAGTGATTTTCCATGAAATAATGATGATGATAGTAATATGCCATAATAAATAATGAGATTAGCTATATTCTTTGATAAATAAAGAAATATGAATAATAATAGATATTATGTTGATATTTTCTGTAAAAAGAATAATAAAAATAAATAGCACAAAATATACAAAAATATATACTACCATGGTAATAGATAGTAAATATATTTTCTTTATAATAAAGGATCTAATATAGTTTTATAATAAAATGAATTGTATTTCTTTTGTTATTTCTATACAAATATACAATAAAAATATTTTTGATGAATAAAATGCAATAAAAATAATAGTTGTAATAAAAATATAATGAATTTCATCTCTTATGGCTATTTTCAACTAATAATAATAATAATAAAAAAATCTTATACTTTTATATAGATAATAAATAGAAATAATAAATAATAATAATGAATAGTATAATGAATAAGATAGAATATTGATAATGATTTCTTTTTAGCTATTATAGATCTTAAAAATAAAAAAAAATAATAATAATAATAATAATAATAATATAGCTAACCATCTTTTGATTTTGTAAATAATTCTACATAATGAATAATGTTTTCAAATGATAATAGAATATAATAACAAAATTCTATTACTTTAGCTATTATAAACATTTTGAAAATATAAATAAAAATCATTGCCATTTTATTTTCTAGTATTTTGTAAGTGATTTCTACAAAATAAATAGAGTTTAGAAATAATAAAAAAAATAAAATTCTACTATTTTAGCTATTATAAAAAAATCCCAAAAATATAAATAAATTCTAGTTAATAGCTAACCCCTTTTCTATTGTTTTTTTGTAAATAATTTTTCTACATAGATAAATAGAGTTTAAAAATAAAAAAAATATAATATAATAATAATAATAATAATAATAATAATAATAATAATAATAATAATAAATAAATGCATCTTCATAATAGGAATGATAATGGAAGATATTATATAATAGACTTTGTGCATTTTAGAAATGAATAAATATGCTCACATAAGGAGTGTAGAGCCACATAAGAATATTTGCACACATGATATAACATTTAGAATGATGAGTCAAGACGAGAACACCTTGACGGAGGGTAAATAAGGTTGCAATGACAATATGAAAAGATGCGTTGAGACAGAACATCTCGACGTAGGATGATTAAGGCTTCGATAGCAATATGAAGAAGATACGTTGAGACAAAAACATCTTGACGTGAGATGATTAAGGCTTTAATAGCAATACGAGAAGATATGTCGAGACAAGAACATCTTGACACTTGATGAAGAATAATAAGATACGTCGAGACAGGAACATCTTGACGTGAGATGAATAAGGCTTTGATAACAACATGAGTGAATATGTCGAGACAAGAACATCTTGACACTTGATGAAGAATAATAAGATACGTCAAGACAGAACATCCCGACGTAGAATGATTAAGGCTTCGATAGCGACATGAAGAGATATGTCGAGACATCTTGACGCTTAATGAAGAATAACGACTGCGACATCAACATGGAGATACATGTCGACTACGAGGAAGAAAAACATTACGATGTCCTAGATAGGTGACATCTTAATGACTCACTGCCATGAGCAAGTAACTCATGATTGAATACGCTCACACAAGGGGTGTAGGGCAACATAGTAATTTTGCACAAGTAATGCAACACGTAGAATGATTAGTCGAGACAAGAACATCTTGACGCTCGCTGAAGAATGACCAAAGCTACGACATCAGCATGGAGAGATATGTCGACTTTGAAGAAGAAGAACATTACGATGTCCGAGCGAAGCGACATCTTAATGACTCGGTGTCATGAACAAGTAATTCATGACCATTTGAGCTAGCAAGACTGAACTCATCCGTCGATGAGTTTGTCTCCTGGTTCATTTCCCGAGACTGTGAGATTGAATCGTTCGTAGGTAGATTCATCCACAAAACATGAATGTGAACCGTTACGTAGGTAGGTTCCTTCACTAACACATGCCTCAATGTTGAACGGCTCGCGCTTCGGGTTTGACATCGTGTGCAATTGTGTTTCCTAGGTTTATGAATCGGCTTAGTGCTTCGAATTCATGATCTAGAAGATCGGTGAGAAGAAACACGTGGGCCATATCCACCCTTCTCCTGATTCACCAACCTCAAAATCAACCGGCTCAGTGCTTCGAGTTGTATTTTGTGTGATTGGTTGTTGACTAGTTAAGATTGAACCGATCTGTTTGTAGGTTTATCTTCTAGATCAACGGAGGTCGAGTCGTTCTGTATGTAGACTCACCTCAAGCCCCTATGAAGAGATTAACCTGGTCTGTAGGTAAGGTTACATCTCGAGGTGGCATAGACTGAACCGATCTGTTTGTAGGTTCGTCTTCCATAAGACAAACCGATCTGTTTGTAGGTTTGTCTTCCATAGATTGAACCGATCTGTTTGTAGGTTCGTCTTCCGTAGATCCCTTTTTATAAACCTAGACGACCACTTGACCATCTTTTAACTATACTATTTGCTTCTCTCTTTCAAAGATCCAGAGGTGCCTCGAGGTTAGTAGCCCAGGGTAATTAACGGTGGGGGCTTGCGCCCACCGGAATCTACAAGAACTCACAATCACTAAAAACCCCCGAATATGCATCCAAATATCTCTAAACGGCGAGAATCGGCCGACACCCATCGAGATGCACGCTCGGGAGGGATCTCCGTGTCCTTCTTCCGCAACCCATCGCCCGGCGGCGGCGTGCGCGGCGCGCGAAAAGGGTCGCACAGATCGCACGTCCGGTGGGACCTAGATTCTCCTCTTATCTCTCGAAAGAGAGAGGCAAATAGAATAGTTAAGAGATACAAGTGGTCTTCTATGCGCTAAAAATGACTAATGATTTTCGAGTATTTTTGTTTTTGCAGGAAATGGCATTCTTTGGAAACTTCAACCTCGCTCCCTACACCGTCACTCACTCGCACGAGCCCGGAGGGCAAGCTTTTTATGTTCTTCGGGACCATCCCGCAAGAACTCACCATCTACGGCCCGGCTCCGGTGGCCACGATCACTCCCGCAACCGTCCGGATCTCCATCCCGACGAGGAGGAGGACTCGATCACCCTGACTCCCAAGGGGATCTCAAACAATGTCATGGCCTCTCCTACTACCTCCCCAAAGAGGAGAAGGCGACCGTCCAAGAGGACAGCCCCAAAGGTCGCAGCCCAAACTGCCCGCGACTCTCAAGCGTCCAGGAAGAGGGCCCTGGACACATACCAAAATCAGCTGGTGGCTAGGCCAGCCATCCCGCTCTCTAACAAATTCACAACCCTCCGAATAGTGGCCAAGAACTCGGCCACAGGCCAGCTCCGCCAGGCATGGGAGGTGCCTAAGCCCACACCTCGCCCAACTCAAAGGCCTCAGCGCCGCCAGGACAAGTCTCAAACCCCTGCAGAAGCCATCTACAAGGCTCACAGGGCCCTCAAACAGAGGAAGAGCGTCAAGAACGCTAGGTCGAGATAATATGTCTCCCGCTCCGGTCAATCTCAAGACATGGCTCGGCGCAAGCCATTGTCTCCACTCCACACCCAAGGAGGTTTACATCAAAGGTAACACCTAGCACCCAGCAGGTGTGGGTCCCGAAGGGTTCCCAGCCAATAAAGCCCCAATCTCAAGCCCAGCCCAGCAAGGCAGGCAACTCTTGCACTCCGTCCGAGAGTGTATTTAGCCGCCTAGGTCAGAAGAGTGTATTCAGTCGATTAGGCTCGAGAATACCACTCAACAGTCTGAAAATAACCGCACCTGACCAAATGAAGAAGAAGAGAAGAACCGCTCGCTATGAAGAGCACTTCTCAGTCAACACCATCAGCATAAGCTACGATACTGATCCGGACACTGATGCTGAGGTGAATATGACCCAGGATGACCAGTCCCCGCCTAATCAAGCTCACGTCACCAATACCAACAAAAATAATGGTAGAAAAGGGAGACCTCCCAAGAGAGTCAACCCCGAGGGCAATAGCAGGGAAGGGGAAGACCACAACGAAAAAACCCCGATTTCTTCGACAATGAAGATGACGTCGAAACACGTCCCGAAATGCCCATCGATGAAATAGAAATATTAAAAGGCCACATCGAGGCACGGACGAAGAGGCGATTAGGCAACGGGAGCTAATCGCTACCATGTTAAAGCAAAATGAAGAATTGATTAAGGCGGTCAAATCCTTGCAAGAATCACAAGACGCCAATTTCAAAGCTGGTAGCTCCCGTCAAGAAGGGGTCCACAGTACCAAAAGCAATCATAAGGAAAACAACCCGTCGATTCTAAACCCCATCCACATAGAACGATAGATGTGGAGGTCGAACCAACGGGAATATCCCGGAAAGAGATTCAAGCCATGATTGCCCAGCAAATGCAGATAGCTGGAGGTGGATACGCTATCCCTCCCGTTAAAAACTGTGGATATCCATACCCCACCATATACGATTTAGAAGAATATCCTAAAGGGTATGTGATTCCCCGCTTCAGGACCTTCTCCGGGAAGGCAATAAAGACCTAAACCCGAACAACACCGCCCACTTTGTAGCCTCGTGCGGCAACACGGCGGCAATGATGCGTCCGTTGTTAAGACAATTCCCTCGAGCTTGGTGGGGAACCGCTTTCCAATGGTATTATTCATTAGAAAACAACAAAGATCGGGACTGGGACGAGATGGCGATATCGTTCGGGCGCGATTTGTCATGGTGTCTGACAAGATAAACATAGCCGATCTGGCAAGTACTAAACCCAAGAAAGGGGAGTCAATGACAGATTTTATTAATAGATGGCGGAACCTCGCATCAAATGCGACCGCACATTAATCGAAGATGAGGCCGTCAACCTAATCATGAAAAACATTGACGGGTGGATGGGCATGCTTCTTGGTGTGACAAAGGTCAACACATTCAAAGACTTGCTCGATCGGTATCCAATATGGAAAGAATGTCACCGCACACCGTGCCGAACTTCATGAATAATAGGCCGCAACGAGGAGCCCGAGCCGAGACTAAAGGTGGCATTCACCTCGTTAAAGGATAAGATGGTCGCTAACGCAGATACTCAAAGCGAACAATGCAAGGCACAAATGGCAACAATTACAATAAGGGGCCCAGCCCAATCAAGCGGAGTTCACGGAGTTTTGAGTCCCTCAAACAAAAGAAATCTAAACCGTACTCCTTCAGAGAGATAAAGTTGCTCAAATCTTCGTAGGGGCACCGAAGAACGGTCTTAACCCCGCCGCCAAGAACGCCCGGAAGATGCCGATAAATCGATGAACCCAACTTCGCCCATACCACGAGTACTAGGGCACTCAATTGAAGATTGCCGGGTCTTCAAAGATCGGGTCGAGAAGGCATACAAAAATGGTGAAATTACTTTACCCAAAGGGTTCTTACAAAGCCCATCGGCCCATGAACAAAGCCAACACGATCTCTCATGAGGAAGAGAAAGTCTCGGCCAATTAAGCGAAGACCAAGAAGAGCAATGGACTACACACTTATCGAAGAAATCGATTAAAATGCTTAAAGCTCTTAAGAAAGAACCCGCATGAAATGGAAAGACGACATCACACCAAAGGTCCCACCAAAGCCCAGGGTATATTATAAGGTAGACCAGAGCCAAGACCAGGTTCTTAAGAAGAGGAAGAAGCATAGAAGCAACAAGTCCAAAAAGAACAAAATTGAAGAATACGAACAGGGCAGTCCCGAGACGATCACCCTCCAACACTTCATCTCCGAAGAAGACTGGGAGAAGCTAACCCTAGATCAAAAGAAAGAAAATATAGATGAAGAAATAAATAAAGAAGAAAGCGAAGAAATCTGGGATGCTTCGTGCAACATGGTATATTCTTCTCACGATGAAGATATGCCAACATTAGAGGAGATGTTCTTCCTAAATGACGAAGGGAAGCAAGCAACCTCTGGGACCAAAAATGAAGAATGTAAAGCCGTGCTCCGGCCCGGACATACATACCCGAGAGACAAGCTCCCAAAGAGTCCGATAAGGAAAGGACAAGGCCCCGAATAAAGGTAAAGAGGTCGAGAACCTAAGCAAGAATCCGTAAAAGACCCTGGCCGACGGCGAAGAATACAACGTGTTGGCACATCCGCGTAAGATTCCAGCCGCTATTAGCATATTTGACGCGTTGATGATGTCACAAGACCTAAGGGAGGTACTAATCCAGGCCTTACAAGATCCCGAGAAGTACAAGTCATACTTCATAGAGCAAAATATGCAAGAAGCCCTATTCACCGCCAAGCGGCCGCCCGTATAAATTTCACGACGATGACCTCCTAATAGGCACCGTCGACCACAACCGCCCGTTGTACATTACACGAAACCGTGGAGGGCAAAAGGTTGGTCGCATCCCGGTTGACGCAGGGTCTTCAATCAATATCATGCCGCTTAAAACTCGAAGACCATCACCTTAGACGTGAAGAACCTATCCGACGAAAAGGTGATCATTCATGGCTTCAATCAAAACTCCCAAAAGGCCCCGGGAGCTATAACTCGAACCCGCAATGCGGAAGTCTAAAAGCGCCTACTAAATTCTATGTCATTGACGCCGAAACCTCTTACCGGCGTTGTTGGTCGCCCGTGGCTTCATAGTAATCGGTCATACCTTCTACTCGCACCAATGCCCGAAATATATCGAGAATGGTAAGCAAAAGAGAATTGATGGAGATGTCAAGCCATTCGGGGTGCATGAGATTAAATTCAATGACGCCGCACTTTTTCGCCTAAATCCGCCGTGGCACCGAGTCGCCAACAACAAAAACAGTCGAAACCTTTTAACAAAGGCCCTAAATTTGATACCTCATCCGGAGAAGAAGAAGAGGTCAAATTTAATATTAAACCCCGAGGTGCTCGAGCCCAAAGACCCTAAGAAAGTCGGGTGAGGAAGCAACCTTCCGCTTCAAACAAAGGCTACGTATAAGGCCCAAATAAAGCCGAGCGAAATCAAGTCAAGTGATTCGAGGAGGAGGTCATTTTCAACTTTAAACCTACCAACACCCCTCAAATTCAGATCACAGAACAACTTCAGAGAAGACTCCGAAGATTCGATGACTCGGCGACATCACCTCTGGAGAAGAATCGCCACGATCGTCAACCCCGGGAAGAAGAATCGACGAAGAGATCATCTATCACATCCTCAAAAAGCCATACAAAGGGCCCGAAACAGATAATGAAAGTGAGGAGTCATATATGATCAACACGGGACCCGTAGCGGAAGGGATAACCCTGCTAGGCCGAGGCCTATAAATGAAGAACGCTCATGGCGGGAAAATTTCGAAGGTCGCGTCCGGAATGCGATTGACGAAATAAGGCACCAAGTTGAAAATAATAGGAGGGAGGTGTCTCGAACAATGGGAAGTGATGCAGATATTAAAGTGCAACACAATGAAATCATGATAATGATTGAAAACCCGCAAACCGCGATCTATAACTCCGAGCTACTCAAAGAAGTGACGAGCGAACCCCGTTCCGGACCCCGAAAGGCAAGCACCCGATAGCGGCAAGCGGCAATTGTAATAGTAGATGAATCAAAGGGGGAAGAAACGAAAGCTAAGCAATCGACCGTCATGCAAACCCTCAAGGTCAAGAAGAGTAAACCATACTCTTTCTTAAAAAATAAAACGGCTCGGATATTTGAGCAAGCCTTAAAAAGCGGATTGACACTTCCCGTTTGCAAACGACCCGCAGACATAGAGAGAGCCGGCGAAGGCGAATTCTGCCCTTATCATCGCATACTGGGCCATACAATTGAAGAATGTTGGGTATTCAAAGACCTCATAGAAGAAGGGCACATAAACGGGACGATCCAACTCCCGAAAAGCTTTCAACAAGACCCAGCTCCGCACAACTCGAATAACAAAGGCAAAGGGGTTGCTTATACGATCTCGCACACTCCTGTACCTAGCAAACCTAAGGTTGCAAGACGTAAGCCGATCAAAGAAATCTATCGCTCCAACTCGGTCATGAACATTGAAATAGAAGAGGAGATGGCAACAATAGAGATTACCGTGGTTCCCGAAAGGCATTTTAAAGACCTCATGCCAAGGGAAGTGAACCACATCCAAACCTTAAAGACCTTTGTTGTGCTAGGCAAAGGTGAGCGCATCAAAGGGAAAACTATCATCCACAAGGCTATCATTTTCTATCGTAGCGATTCAACCCGCCTCTCGAAGAACCCCGATCACAACACTTGGAAGAAGTGGGTGATAGAACAAGAATCGGAGAATGCAACGGCGATGACGCCGCATCTCATCCCTTTGGAAAGGAGCCGTATAAAAGCCGGCAAAAAGGGCGAAATGTCCGAGAGACGTATCCAAGGCCGAGGCCAAGCGCTTCGATGAACTTCCTCGGAATGGCGGCGAATAAGGTTTTGGGCCTGGATGGCAAAGTAAAATACACCCGGGGGGTTAGGGTATAATCGCGATGACGCAAAGATGTCTTCGAGGGGTCTCTCAACGAGTACCGTATGGAAGAGAGTCGTTGCATGACTTCGTTGAAATGCCGGATAATGAAACAGAAGAGGACAATACCCCTGGCCCTGAAAAATGCTTTGAAACAAATAGAAAAGGAACCTAACACGGTCGATGAGTTAGCTGAAATTAATTTGGGGACGGAAGAAGACCCACGACCAACTTTCATAAGCGCGTCGTTACCAAAGAGGTGGTCGACAGGGTTGAAGACATTCCTTAAAAGCTACATGGATCGCTTTCGCTTGGAGTTATAAAGAAATGCCTGGATTAGATCCCAACGTAGCGGTCATTACTTAAAAATTGATCCAACCTTCAAGCCGATTAAACAAGCGCCGAGGCGAATGAGAATAGAGCTCGAAGAGAAGGTCGTGGAGGAAACAAAGAAACTCATCGACGCCGGCTTCATACGGGAAGAAGAAACGCCAGAATGGGTGGCTAGCATTGTCCCGGTTAAAAAGAAAAATGGGCAAATCCGCATTTGTGTGGATTTTCGGGACTTAAACAAGGCGTGCCCTAAAGATGATTTCCCGCTCCCAGTAACCGAAATCATAATTGATCATACATCCTCCTATGAAGTCTTCTCCTTCATGGACGGTTACGCGGGTTATAATCAAATCAAAATGGCGCCAGAAGATGAAAGGCACACGGCATTCCGCACGCCGAT
Organism: Schoenoplectus tabernaemontani; assembly: GCA_037127355.1. NCBI lineage: Eukaryota > Viridiplantae > Streptophyta > Magnoliopsida > Poales > Cyperaceae > Schoenoplectus > Schoenoplectus tabernaemontani. The sequence goes on from CM073745.1 coordinate 19,470,209, forward strand.
TGGCATATATTGTTACAAAGTCATGCCGTTTGGGCTCAAAAATGCAGGTGCCACCTACCAACGGGCGATGACGAAAATATTCGACGATCTGATCCACAAAATAGTAGAATGTTATGTGGACGACCTAGTCATCAAGGCCATGACATATGAAGAACACCTCCAATACCTTGAGGTCGTTTTCAACCGCCTGAGAGAACATGCGCTCAAATTAAACCCGTTGAAATGCGCATTCATGGTATCATCCGGTAAATTTCTGGGGTTTGTAGTACGCCATGGGGAATTGAGATAGACCGGCAAGATCAAAGCAATAACCGAACTATCCCCGCCAAAGAATTTAAAACAATTGCGATCCCCGCAAGGACAATTGGCGTACATCGAGCGATTTATAGCCAACCTATCGGGTAAAATCCAACCCTTCACCCGGTGACTAAGAAGAATATCCCGTTTAGATGGGATGGCGAGTGCCGACGAGCCTTCGAAGAAATCAAGGCATATCTACTCAACCCTCCAAAGGTGTTGGCGCGCCCATACCCGGAAGGAACTTATCCTATACACGACCGCCCTAGATGGATCCTTGGGAGCCCTATTGGCCCAAGAAAACCAGGATGGTAATCAAAATGCGCTATATTACTTAAGTCGCATGATGGTAGGGGCAGAACACGGGTATTCACCGATTGAGAAGCATTGTTTAGCCCTAATCTTCGCGGTGAAGAAATTGAGGCATTACATGCTAGCCCACAAAATCATATTAATATCCAAGGTGGACCCTCTCAAATATCTGATGACTCGGCCAATGTTGACGGGGAGGCTGGCCAAGTGGGCTATCATTCTTACCGAGTTCGACATCACCTATACACCGCAAAAGGCGATCAAGGGGCAGGCGCTAGCGGATTTCCTAGCCGCACATCCGATCCAAGATGACTCTCCATTAAAATGTGATTTTCCCGACGAAGAAACTCTACATGTTGAAGAAGGAAATCCTATATGGGAGATGTACTTTGATGGTGCCTCGTCAATCAAGCCGATCGCGGCCCGGAGTCCCAATCGTGCGAGGCGGCGCAGACTAGTCTTCGTAACCCCGAAGGCGGGATAATACGACATTCTCTCGCTTTAATCGAACCATGCACAAATAATGAAGCGAGAATATGGCGCTTATCGCCGGACTAGAGCTATCATCGGAGCTGGGAATCAAGGTCATGCGTATCTTTGGGATTCACAACCGATTATAAATCAAATAATTGGCGAATACAAGGTCCTAAAGCGGAACTAATACAATATCACCAAAAGGCCATGGAATTAATGAAGAAAATCCCGTACGTGTCCATCGAGAAAGTCACGCAGGGCCGTGAATGGTGAAGCGGATGCGTTGGCCAAACTCGCCAAGGAGTCAGGTGAACCAACAATGAGCGAAATCCACATCATCGTCCGCAATAGAGGCCATTATCATTGTGTCAAACAACAGATGATGCGAATAATGAAAATGGGGCCGAAAAGATAGAATGCCAAGAAACAATGATAACCGAAGAAGATGATGATTGGAGGCAAATAGTTCATTGAATATTTCCGGCATGGCACCCTCCCCAAAGATAAAAGGATAGCCGATCAACTAAGAAAGCGGGTACTACGGTATGCATATGTGGGCAATACGCTATACCGTAGGTCTTATGATCGATTATGGCTAAGATGTGTATCGGGGCCTCGAAGCCGAAGCAGTTATGAAAGAAGTTCATTCCGGACTATGCGGGAGCACATCGGTCCGGGGAAAATGAAGTTAAAATCAAGCGAATGGGGTATTATTGGCCCACGATGGTGGGCGATTGTGAAGAGCATGCAAAGAAGTGCCGCATGTGCCGATACATGGCCCTTTTATACATCAAGCGCCAAACCCGTTGCACCCCACGAGCATCCTGGCCATTTAATATGTGGGGCACGACATAGTGGGGCCCATAGACCCTCCGACGTCGAGAGGTCACCGGTTCATCTTGGCGGCGACATTACTTTACAAAATGGGCGAAGCCGTTCCACTTAAAGAAGGTTAAAGCATCCGATGTGGTTAAATTCTTTAAGACGCACATCCTCTACCGATTCGGCACACCGCAACGAATAATATCTGATAATGGAACGGCCTTCAAGAGCTCCAAAGTCTATGCCTTGGCGGAGCAGTTTAACATTGATTGGAGATTCTCGTCCATTTATAACCCGAGAGCCAACGGCCCGTCGAAGCCTTTAATAAAACTCTAATAAATATCATGAAAAGACGAGTGGACGCAACCAACGAGATCGGGATAATCGTCTACAAGAGGCATTATGGGCTTATCGGACCACATACCGAACACCTACGCAAGCTACCCCATATTCTCTGGCTTTTGGGGTTGAAGCCGTCCTCCCTCTTGAGGTGGAATTACCGTCATTGCGGGTGGCTATACAAAATGATATAACCATGGATGAATGCCAACAACTTAGATTGGATGAGTTGGATGCCATGGACGAGAAAAGACTGATAGCCCAACAGAACCTCGAAATATATCAGGCAAAAATGGCAAGGGCATATGATAAAATGGCGCGAGTCAGGGCATTTCAACAAGGGGAGCTTGTTCTTGTCCTTAAGAGGCCGATCATTGGCGGCACATCGGCCCAAAATTTCTCCGAATTGGGAAGGGCCATACGTAATTGAGAAGGTATACGGGGCGGCGCATACCAACTCATAGACCATGAAGGTGAAAGGCCCATGCCACCGATTAATGGGCGATATCTGAAGAAGTACTACACATAGCCGGAACGAGGCCAACCGAGTAGTATCTATTGTAAATAAATAAGGAGGGAATAAGTGTTCGCTTACACACACGTGCACGAAACACAAACCCATGTCTAACCTCCACTTTTGCATAAAAATCCCAAAAAACCCTACTTTTGCATCTGTAAATAGAATGCATCCAAAAATCCAAAACCACACAAACACATGTAGCCCTATAAAAATAAAAAAATATAGAATAAGAGAATTCAACGCCAAAACCACGCGAGAATGTAAGGCGAGAGCTTTGGTGTTTGGGCTCACAATACAAATACCACTGGGTTTGTCCATTTGATACAGAATAAACACAAAAATGGGCAGGGTTTGCAGTTTGTCCCTCAAACTATCTGTTGCCCAATGACGAAAGTTGCTCATATTGGTCGCCCGCGGCGCAAGCCAAGGGATAGGTCGAGCAAATTGGTGGCTAGTAAATAGCCGCTTCCGAGGGCATATGAATAAATAACTCTCGTATTATTAGTAACATGTATCACTAATAACCAAAAAATCTGCCTTCTTCTAATAAAATAAAGGATATATAAGTAAAACAATAAAAACCTATTTTCCTACTCATAAAAAAAATGATAATAAAAAAAAATAATAAAATCTTTTCAATAAGGGGTTGCCACCTTTGTCCCCGACACCATGAGTGTTATACAAAGCCAGGTTGGGTGCATTCATCCGTAAAAGCACCACACGCCCGAAGAAATGGTGTGTCATAATCCCACGACATATCATGGAGGGGTCAGACTAAGGGTTTACGCTTGTACCCGACATTTCATGTTAAACAAAGCGGCTCGCTTAAAGAAGTGACTCAGTCATGGAGAGCGGACCTACCCGATGAAAGCTTCTGTCTCGCGGGATGCGTGATGGATGTTTGAGGGTAGCCAAAATATAAAAAACCAGGTTGGGTACATTCATCCGCAAAAGTACCACACGCCCAAGGAGGTGATCTGTTTCTAATCCCAAAATAGGTCATGGAGGGGTCAGACTAAGGGTTTATGCTTTTGCCCGACATTCAAAATCAAATAAAGTAATTCGCTTAAAGAAGTGACTCAGGTCATGGAGAGCGAACCTACCCGATGAAAGCCTGTCTCGCAGGGATGCGTGATGGATGTTTGAGGGTAGTACCCCCACAAAACAAATTGAGTGGAGATGAGTGAATGTGAGTTTCCACTTCCGCACGCAATGGTGCATAAATGAGGGGAGAGTGGGTGAGCTTCCACAAAATAAATGTCAATTAAATATACAAGGAGCATCCACAAAATGGTGTTATCAATTGCATCCATAATCCAATTGATACTGGTAAGTTTATCCATCAGTAATAAAGGGATAAACGGGTTTATTCTGTACCCGGCCTAGAGGTCAATACGACAGTTCGGTATCCGTAAAATACCACGGTTACTTCAGTTCTGTATTGTAATAAATAAAGAGAAGATATGTATAGAATAAGTGCAATAGGGTGCTGTAAAGTTTTCCCTTTTTCTATTTTTGTACTTAGATGCTATGTGAAAATAAAAGCAGCTGTATTAGGCACTTTTGCAACTAAGATTGAGAGTGTAAAATGTAAAGAGCTTATGAAAATCTCCCATACTTTGCGAAAGAAGAGATGAGAAAATAGCAAAGCAAATCGATCGATCCCCAACAAAGTGAAAGAAAAGAGAAAGAAGGCGAATAAGGTGCCAGAGATGCTATCTTTACCTATCCCCATAGTGGGAGCCGGTAGCTTCAGTGAGGCCGAGTACATGCACCATTATCCCACGAGCGAGAGGTCGAGAGGACAGACCCCACCATGTTGCGCTCATGAGAAGAATCGATTAAAGGAAAATCTATCGAAGTCTAGCCTCGAACCCGAGGAGGAGAGAGGTGTGTCGGATATGTGCACCAAAGCGTGCCCTTCAATTTGCCAAATTCTTCAGACCCGCTTTGGTGGGTGGCTCTTTGTTTACCCCCGAAAGGTTGAAGAAAGAAATACAGAGAAAAAGCCAAGATCAAACCCTAGAGAGAAGCAAATAGTATAATCCCTATGCCACATGAAATGATGTCAATGCCAAGCTAGTATTCGATACAACTAGTCATGAGAAATTCCAAATGTGATTTTGCTTTCAAGGCGACCAGTGGTGCCAAAGTCATGAGCAACCACCTAACCATGCTTTGATTTGTGTCAATTACTTGATAAGTAGTCAGTTCTTTGACCAAGTCACCCTCATGTTAAGGGATTGAAAGTCAATTTCACAAGACCGATCAAAGTGCCAAAGTTTGGGAGCAACCATCTGATCAAGTCTAGATTTGTATCAACTGTTGACATGTAATCAATTTGATCAAATCAAACCCTAATGAATATCAATATAAGTCTAATTGGTATTTAGTTAGGGTGGTTTCTGCAAGAGAGAGGTAATTGGCAGAGACACTGAGCTATAACTGAGAAATTGGGATTAATTGAGAAGAAAATAGGGTTTTCTGAGCAAAGAAATTTTTAATACAAGCAAACAGGGGTAAAAATGGAATTAAAAAATACAGAGGTGATCACCATGAATTTAGAGATTTTTGGTGAAATTTTCATGGATTTTGGAGGAGGGGAGATATTTTTAAAAATTCATGAAACAATTCAGATTGAATAAAATTCCCTGATTGGTTGAAAGATGCTCATGGGTGCAACTTGGGGAGCCAAGAGTTTCTGTGTACAGATTGGGGATGTTAAGCAAAGGATGCGCACTTTGTATGCGCTAAAAGAGTTTAAAGAAAAAGGAAATAATCGAATGGACTCGGTGCGCCACCTCTCTGTCTCATTAAATATGATAAGTGGGGCCGAACCATGTGCGCCATGCCCACCCAATATGCACTACCACCTTTCTCTCTCATTTCTTCCACCGCCGCCGACGGGTCCCACCGAGACAGAGGCACAGTTTTTCCACTCTCTCACTTCAAAGGGTCCCACATAGAGAGACTCCTTTCTCTAATCGAGTTCTTCTCCTCCGATGAACCAAACGATTGAAAATGGAATAAAGTCTAATCAAGCAGAAAAATTTACAAGTTGTATATCAATAGAAAGCCCTTGATAAGGAGAATGCGATGAAATAATTCTCATCCAATTTGGTGTATCATGCCTCGCTCGCATTCAAGGAGAAGAGAATTGGGTGAGAAATGAAATTAATCGGTTGGGATAAAGCTGAAGCAAATTAACAGTTCAGGGGGTGTCGTGTGGGCCCCACGATCCTATCGAAACGGTTGCTGGCACGAATTAGTTCCCTTTCGTGCGATTTTCATCGTGGAGACAAGCAGTATAGAACCGAAAACAACGGAATTAGATTAATTCATTTGGTGTTTGAAGAAAGGGAGCAAGAAAGAGTGAATTATAGCATTGTTGCCACGTCATCAATCCGAAACACGCTTTATAACAAACACAAATTGAATTAACACACTCCAAATGGATATTAGCCCTTTGATTTCACCGAAATGCAATCGTGTGCAGCCACGTCAGTAATCCGTGGGACTCGAAAAGCACAAATTGTGCGAGAGGAAGCACAATTAGCACCTAATGAACCTCATTTGAATCCTATATAACCTTGATGAAAGAGGAAGTAAAGGGGGCCGATTCATAATCCTCTTCACTACTCCTCTCCACCTTTTCTGGTATTATCAAAGAAATACTAAAATCAGTCCATCCATTATACCCTTAGGCTGATAGATCTCGATTGAGAATCTGAGAACCCAGCAAGATTAACCGAAGATCCTAGTCAATTGATCCTAATCCTACGGCAAGGAAGATTGAAGAGCAATAACACAAAATCTTGGAGAAAGAAGAAGGCAACTTGACCAATTGATAGTAGTTTCATTAGAAACTCTCAATTAGGTCAAGTTAGAGCATTACAAGCACTGTCCCCTGCCAATATCATAAGCTAGGTATTGCAAATTCTTGTTAAGATGTAGCTCTTGAAGAAATTACCTTGTAAGTGAAGAGACAAGATTCATTACTCTTTTACATTCTTTATTTTGTTCATTTGCTGCCTCTTGCTTATAATTCTATCTTTCTCTTGCTATTCTTTATCTTTTTTGCAATAAAACATGAAATTGATGCCATGATTGATATCCAGTGAGCCACTGGCCCAAACACAAGGTGTTTGGTGTGCCTTTAGGCCTGGATCAATCATCAATATAAGGAATTTCATATTGTCAATTGCTATTTCAATTATCTCGGTTGAATCTCGCTTCTGTTTCTTTCCTTTTATATTTTTCTGTTAAATAATAATTGAGAGCCAAGGAGAGTCGACAATTAAGCACATCTCGTGAGCCACTGGCCCAGATAATTCTGGTGAGCCTTTAGGCCGAGAAGGATGCTGAGCAAAAGAAGAAGAGATGAGTGCATTGTTGTGCATCTGCTGGAAACCATCACAAAACTGTAATTAGCATCTATGGAATATCAACAAATCAATGAATTTATTAGGCGATGATTAAGCGTATTAGATTGAGAATTCAGCACCAAACGCAGATCCAATTTGATAATTCATCGATATATGCAATTGGTACTGGATTGGTACCGAAGTGAAAAACGGTACAGGTGGTGTAGGGTCCCCACCGTACGGATCTCCAATCAAGTGACACCACGGGAATGAGGGTGCCAAGGCGACGCTAGTACCATTGTCTGATCTTCCGTCGGCATCTCCGATCACCGGCGACACTCTTCTGCGCGGATCTCAAAGCATCGTGAAAGAAAGAGTCGGCAATCACTTGCGCGCGATTGTTGAAATGAAAGCACGAGATCTTGGCACTTTGTACTAATTTGAAGCAATCCAAAGGATTGTATAAAGAGTTGGGTTAGAAATTGCATCAAAGCGGCTCATCTCCTTTGCACAGATCGCGATGCTTATCTAATGGTCCCGATTAAAACATGAAAGAAGGAGCAGTCCAAGATATAGTATGACTAGCCCATCAGCAAGAAAGGAAAAGATAATTGGGCCCAACAAAAAAATAAAAAAGGGAAATAATAGAAAGGAGTCAGCCCAGTTACGCATTAGGCCCAGTCAAAATATTGAAAGAAAATGAATTCGGCCCATTCCAATTAAAACCCATTAAGTTAATAACAGAATATTAAAATTAAATAGTAAATAAATCATTTGAAAATGCTACTAAACTCCAAATTGACTCAAATTTGTTTCTAAAATTTTCTTATTTTTCATACTATTTTTCTATATGATAATATTCCAGTTTTAAAAATATAATCATGATAAAACAATTTAAAAGCAAAAGACATTACCTATATTGATATGTTTGACCTAGCTTTTGACTTGTCATTTTTAAATACTATAGAAATTCCAAAAATACAAATAAAATCATAAATAATAACTAGATATATTTTAGTGATTTTTCAAGTGATTTTCCATGAAATAATGATGATGATAGTAATATGCCATAATAAATAATGAGATTAGCTATATTCTTTGATAAATAAAGAAATATGAATAATAATAGATATTATGTTGATATTTTCTGTAAAAAGAATAATAAAAATAAATAGCACAAAATATACAAAAATATATACTACCATGGTAATAGATAGTAAATATATTTTCTTCTATAATAAAGGATCTTAATATAGTTTTATAATAAAATGAATTGTATTTCTTTTGTTATTTCTATACAAATATACAATAAAAATATTTTTGATGAATAAAATGCAATAAAAATAATAGTTGTAATAAAAATATAATGAATTTCATCTCTTATGGCTATTTTCAACTAATAATAATAATAATAAAAAAATCTTATACTTTTATATAGATAATAAATAGAAATAATAAATAATAATAATGAATAGTATAATGAATAAGATAGAATATTGATAATGATTTCTTTTTAGCTATTATAGATCTTAAAAATAAAAAAAAAATAATAATAATAATAATAATAATAATATAGCTAACCATCTTTTGATTTTGTAAATAATTCCTACATAATGAACAGTGTTTTCAACATAATAGAATATAATAACAAAATTCTATTACTTTAGCTATTATAAACATTTTGAAGATATAAATAAAAATCATTGCCATTTTATTTTCTAGTATTTTGTAAGTGATTTCTACAAAATAAATAGAGTTTAGAAATAGTAAAAATAAAATTCTACTATTTTAGCTATTATAAAAAAAATCCCAAAAATATAAATAAGATTCTAGTTACTAGCTAACCCCTTTTCTATTGTATTATTTTGTAAGTAATTTTTCTACATAATAAATAGAGTTTAAGAAATAAAAAAAATATAATATAATAATAATAATAACAATAATAATAATAATAATAATAACAATAATAAATAAATGCATCTTCATAATAGGAATGATAATGGAAGATATTATATAATAGATTTTGTGCATTTTAGAAGATGAATAAATATGCTCACATAAGAAGTGTAGAGCCACATAAGAATATTTGCACACATGATATAACATTTAGAATGATGAGTCAAGACGAGAACACCTTGACGGAGGGTAAATAAGGTTGCAATGACAATATGAAAAGATGCGTTGAGACAGAACATCTCGACGTAGGATGATTAAGGCTTCGATAGCAATATGAAGAAGATACGTTGAGACAAAAACATCTTGACGTGAGATGATTAAGGCTTTAATAGCAATACGAGAAGATATGTCGAGACAAGAACATCTTGACACTTGATGAAGAATAATAAGATACGTCGAGACAGGAACATCTTGACGTGAGATGAATAAGGCTTTGATAGCAACATGAGTGAATATGTCGAGACAAGAACATCTTGACACTTGATGAAGAATAATAAGATACGTCAAGACAGGAACATCCTGACGTAGAATGATTAAGGCTTCGATAGCAACGATGAAGAGATATGTCGAGACAGAACATCTTGACGCTTAATGAAGAATAACCGGAGGCTGCGACATCAACATGGAGATACATGTCGACTCTGAGGAAGAAAAACATTACGATGTCCTAGATAGGTGACATCTTAATGACTCGCTGCCATGAGCAAGTAACTCATGATTGAATACGCTCACACAAGGGGTGTAGGGCAACATAGTAATTTTGCACAAGTAATGCAACACGTAGAATGATTAGTCGAGACAAGAACATCTTGACGCTCGCTGAAGAATGACCAAAGCTACGACATCAGCATGGAGAGATATGTCGACTTTGAAGAAGAAGAACATTAAGATGTCCGAGCGAAGCGACATCTTAATGACTCGGTGTCATGAACAAGTAATTCATGACCATTTGAGCTAGCAAGACTGAACTCATCCGTCGATGAGTTTGTCTCCTGGTTCATTTTCCGAGACTGTGAGATTGAATCGTTCTGTAGGTAGATTCATCCACAAAACAGTGAATGTGAACCGTTCTGTAGGTAGGTTCCTTCACTAACACATGCCTCAATGTTGAACTGGCCCAGCGCTTCAGGTTTAACATCGTGTGCAATTGTGTTTCCTAGGTTTATGAATCGGCTTAGTGCTTCGAATTCATGATCTAGAAGATCGGTGAGAAGAAACACGTGGGCCATATCCACCCTTCTCCTGATTCACCAACCTCAAAATCAACCGGCTCAGTGCTTCGAGTTGTATTTTGTGTGATTGGTTGTTGACTAGTTAAGATTGAACCGATCTGTTTGTAGGTTTATCTTCTAGATCAACGGAGGTCGAGTCGTTACGTATGTAGACTCACCTCAAGCCCCTAAAAGAGATTAACTCCGGTCCGTAGGTAAGGTTACATCTCGAGGTGGCATAGGCCGAACCGTCTGTTTGTAGGTTCGTCTTCCATAAGACAGAACCGATCTGTTTGTAGGTTTGTCTTCCATAGATTGAACCGATCTGTTTGTAGGTTCGTCTTCCGTAGATCCCTTTTTATAAACCTAGACGACCACTTGACCATCTTTTAACTATACTATTTGCTTCTCTCTTTCAAAGATCCAGAGGTGCCTCGAGGTTAGTAGCCCAGGGTAATTAACGGTGGGGGCTTGCGCCCACCGGAATCTACAAGAACTCACAATCACTAAAAACCCCCTGAATATGCATCCAAATATCTCTAAACGGCAGAATCGGCCGACACCCATCCAGATGCACGCTCGGGAGGGATCTCCGTGTCCTTCTTCCGCGAACCCATCGCCCAGCGGCGGTGCGGCGGCGCGCGAAAAAGGGTCGCACAATACTTACTGGCAACAATTATATCCTCTGGTCCAGATGTGTGAACATCAGTCTAGGTGGCAAAGACAAGCTTAATTTTGTCACTGGAACCAAAACAAGACCCGTACCAGCAAAGGTCAATGAGTCAACAATCGAAAAAAGAGCAAAAATCGAAGAATGGGAAATCACAGATCAAATGATCATGTCATGACTACTAAGCACCATGGAGCCAAAAATCTCAAACACACTCATGTACTCTGCCACCTCAAAAGAAATTTGGGACAAAGCGAAAAAAAGGTATGACCAACAAAGCAATTTCGCACACATCTTCAACCTTAAACAAGATCTTGCCAGAATCAAACAAAACATACAAAGCAACAATGAACTAGTAACCGAAATCATGACCAAATGGGAAGAGCTAAATGTGTACCTTCCACAAACAACAATTTGACTAAAACCCAAAAGAGGTCAGAGCATGACCTGATCTTTACGTACCTGGGGGCTCTTGATAGTACTTATGAGGCGATTCGATCGTAAATATTGGCCTCAACCGAGATGCCAGAGTTTGACAGCGTGGTCGCTCGGATTCAACAAGAGGAGTCTCGACGGGCTTTGATGAACCCCCAGGTAACGACGACCACCGACAACCGCGCCTTCCGGACCTCCTTTTCCAACCTTAATCTGATAGCCAGGGCAAAGGGGACCACAACCGCCGACTGGTGCGACCACTGCAAGCGAGCAGGGCATAATGCAGATGGGTGTTGGATCCTCCATTCGCATCTCCGGCCGTCGCGCACCAAGGCGGAGAGAGGAGGTGCTCGGAAAGGGGGAGGCGAATCGTGTTTTTTCGGTGGGGTGAGCCAACAGATGGGAACAGGTCTATTCAACCAAAACCAGCGAACCGACACCTCTAAAACCACTGCATTTAATATCGAAGGCGATGAGTGTGTGGCAAGATCCTCTACGACATCAACCACGTAGCTCAATAAGCTTTTAACTCAGTTGAATATTCTGCTACAACAGCAGACAACAAGTTTTGTCCAATTAACCCTTTCTTCCTCGTTTAATTCAAATGCCAGTAGTTTAAATCCTACAGACTTGGGACACAATACCACAAATTGGGTCATTGATTCCGGTGCTACCGACCATATGACATGAGACTAAAATAAATTACAAAATATTATACCAACGATAGAACCCCAACACGTGTACTTGTTGCAAACGAAAATAAAATTCAGATTGAAGGTCTAAGCACCACAAAATTCTCACAAAAGACATACAAAATATTTTATATTTATCGGCCTTTAACTCAAACCTTCTATCAATTAGCAAAATAACATGAGATTTGAACTGCATAGTAATTTTCTCATCACACAAAGTGATATTTCAGGACCAAGAATCGGGAAGAAGATTGATGAAGGTTTTTTCAAAAATGGGCTTTACTATCTTAAAGAACCCATAAATAAATGTCATGTATCTTTAAGTCCAATAAATCATGACAAATTATTGCACTGCAGATTTAGTCATCCTTCTGATCAAGTTTTAAATAAATTATTTTTTTATAATTTAGACTCTAGTAATTATGATGTGTGTAAGCTTACAAAGCAAACCATATTACCTTTTTCTTTATCTACTAGTATATCAGAAGCTAAATTTGAGTTAGTCCATTCAGATGTGTGGGGTCCAGCCCCAGTCGATTCTTATAACCATTTTAAATATTTTATTACCTTTATTGATGATTTCTCTCGCACTACATGAGCTTACCTTTTAAAAGGAAAAAAATGAAGTTTTATCATGTTTTAAAGATTTTTTAAATTTTGTTGAAAATCAATATAGTGCTAAAATTAAGGTTTTTAGATCAGATAATGAAACAGAATATGTAAACAAAAAATTTTCCGAACTGCTTAAGTCAAAAGGAATCTTGTATCAAACCACATGTATTAACACACCCGAACAAAATGGTGTCTCGGAAAGAAAAAATTGTCATCTTCTGGAATGCCACTGGATCACTCCTTTTTCAAAATAATGTTCCAAAAATATATTGGTCAGATGCAGTGTTAATAGCAACCTACCTCATAAATAGGTTACCAAGTGCAAGGTTAAGAAATATGAGTCCTCTCGAAATTCTTAAAGGTAGAAAAATCGATCTTGATCATATCCGAGTTTTTGGCTGCACTTGTTTTGTACATATTAAACGAAATGATAAGTTCGATAAAAATTCAGTTAAAGCTATATTTTTAGGATATTCCTCTGAAAAGAATGGATATAAATGCTATGATCCAAAGAATTTTAAGGTTTATTTTTCACGAGATGTGATATTTTTCGAAAACACACCCTATTATCAAACAGATTCCCCTAAGCCAACCAACTGTGTTACAACCCTACAATTTTATATTTCCTGAAGAAATTAGTCAAGAACAGGTGGAGGAAGACCACACCCATGAATCAAGCACAATCCCTTCAGGGGGAGACGATGAAGAATCTCGGAAGAGGCTCAAGAAGAGATTGCACCTGACACAGACGAAGGACCAATTCATGAAGAACCTGCCTTAAGAAGATCGGTCAGATAAACCCGGCAACCAAATCAGACTAAGGGATTATGTCTCTCATTAGGTAATGTACCCAATCTAAGATTATATTTCTTACAAAAGGGTTTCACCAACATACCGGGCCTATTTAGGAAATATAGCATACTAAACAGAACCCATCATTTGGGAAGATGCAAACCAACACCCAGTTTGGCAGAAGGCCATGAACGAAGAACTTCAAGCCTTAGAAAAAAAACATACTTGGGACATTGTTTGCCTTCCAAAAGGAAAAAAACCTGTAGGATGCAAATGGGTATATAAGATTAAGTACAATAATTGTCACACCCCAGAAATAATAAATCGGATTAGGGGTGATTAATCCCGCCACGTACGCACGACGAGACATGCGTACAGATGGCTAAATGAATAAGATAAGATAAATCTCAGAATAAACAAATAATAATAATAATACAAAATAATATACAGTCTAGAATACACAGTAGGATACGACGTCCGACACCGGCGGTGCTAACTCCATCGGAATGGGTAACAAAAATATCTTAAATAAACCCCAAAGAAAGAAATAAAAACACGATACCCGATAAGTCCTAATCATCTACCCGTCTCACTATGCTGATGCGGCGAAGCACCTTTGATATCACGCAGGACTGCACCTAGCACTCTCATCAAAAATTAATCTCGTACCTGTAAACCTGGATCCCACAACCACCGTGAAAAACGTGAGTAATTTAAAAATTACTTAGTACGGATTTAGATTTAGCCTTGATATTTTATCTTCTTTCCTAGACTGGACCCAAATACCAATACTGATGTTTTAATGTAATCAAATGACTATATATGAATATAATAATAATTTTATGCATATTTTAAGAAAAACACCTACATGTTATGACATGAAATGGTAAAGAAACCCGAAATAAAAATCCAGTGGAAATAATAATATAATATAAAATATATAGTACGAAAATCAAACACTCGAAATAAATATCCAGATTGTAAATCACCATATCTATCCCAAGCGGGCGCCACCAGCGTCCCAACTTACGAACTTGGACCTTGCCTAAGCGGGCGCCACCAGCGACCCAACTTACGAACTTAGGACTTTATGTTTATGCGGCGCCTGATTAACATGATTAACTACTTAACTTAATTAATAATTAGTGATAGTAATAATATTTCCTGATAATTATAATCTACAACTTGATTATTTAATTCTACCTTATCCTATCTCGAGACTATTTTCCGAGTCTTGCTCCTATTATGTCAACATGCGATATGACATGTTATGACATTCGAATGCGGGTAGACCTCAAAAATGCTGGTCAAGTACCGAATATATATGACATTTCAAATTTGGGACTCTAAACAATATTTGGTTAGAAATTACCGTAGTTCAGATTTATTTTAAAAATATTTTTATTTTCAATTTGGGTTCCTAATTCTGAAGAAAGGAAATCAAATCCTAAGAAACCGTACCTAAGAGTGCTGGTGAGGATCGCGGAATCGCTCTACTCGGAGGTAGAACACCGGCCTCGGGGTCGACGTTCGCGTATGTTGGGTCAGGAGTGACCTCGTACTCCGCGAGTGGATCCGAGTCGACTATATCACCTATTGAATTTAAATTAAATGTTTATTAGTTTTAACTTGATTTATTTCATAATTAACAATTAAATTAGATTGATAATTTAATTAAACGTTCGTTCAAGTTTTATTATCCTTTCATTAAAAATTTCGGCAACATTTCTACTGCATTCATAGGGTGTCGGAAAATCTAACTAACGTATTTTTGTTCGTTATGCAGCGTTTGTAATATTAATCACTTTTTATATGTTTATTATTATTTTGCTCGGGTTCGTTGATTTAATCATTTAATTACGTTAATGTTTAGTCCTAAATACCCTTTTAATTAATTCAAGTTTTACTTGTTCATTATCTTTATCGTGTTTCTCGATAAGTACAAGATTACGTTATTTGACAATTCAAAATTTGTAAATGATAGATATCAAAAACTAATTCATACACGCACATCGAGATAAATACAAAATCATAATTCATTTTATTAGTTTCACTTCGATTACACGTACAATTTTCAATCACAACGGGATAAGAAATAAAATGAACATCCTACAACATAGAATAAAATAAAATAAAATCACTAATTATGATTAAAATAAAATAGAGAAATTAATTAATATATATTATATAGTATATATAATGTTATATTCTAATATTCTTTTATTTATTTAAAATAGAGAAATTGATTAATATATATTCTAATATATATTAATTATATCCTAATTATTATTTTTATTATATATTTAAATTATATATTTTACTTTATTATATATATATATGTATTATTATTATATTTTTATAAGTTAGAGAGAAAATAGTTTTTAAAAATAAAATAAATAAAAATAAAATAAACGAAAAATAAAATAAAATTAAAGAAAAAGTTATTATTCTATTAATGCGTTGGTGTTTTAATGAACGGGATCATATGCTGACTACCGTGCCAATTGTGCTTGTGCACTGGCAACTCGTAACAGGGGCAGTCAGGGGAATATAATCATTTCACGTGTTTAAGTTTACGTTGTTAATCCATGGATACCGCCAACCTTTCGGGGTGGCTTCCAATTAATTAGTCATATTTTAATTAATCACATTTCATTATCTTGGAACTTTTAACTATTGGGCCTTATTTAATTATCACTAATCCAAACTAAAATTTTAAATGAATTGAGAGTCCAATTATTGACCCAACAGATGTTTTCTTTTTATATTCATTTAAATGCGGCCTTTTAAGTTATGGGCCCAATCCTCTAACTAAAAGCCCATCCTCTTATATCCATTTCATTTATTATCTTAAGCCCAAAATCACCCCTAAGTGCTTTAGTACCATCCAGAACCATCCACTAAAGTTCAAGTCAACAGAGAATATTCGACAGAGCAAGACACAAGGCAAACAACATCCAAACAACAAAACAGGAATAAGCACAGACAAATCAACATAGTTAGTAATTATAGGCAACAAGTAAGGAAAGAACATAACATAGTCACTAGCACCAATCAAGGTAGTATCAGATGAGAGAGCCAAGTGTATGGATCAGTTCAGAGGCAACTAGAGGTTTAGTGTAGTTCCAGTCTAGAGGGTTAAGTTCCAGCATACTAGAAAAACAACACATCAATTCACTAGGTCATTTCCAAAGGCAACACAGACCTTTCTAACAGATAACAACACAAACTAGTAAACAACAATAGAACAAGCAAAAAGGGGCACAAATAAGACTAATATCGGCAACACAAGAGACCACTCAAAGAAGCAAAAGATATACCCAAAGAATTATCCCAAGATTTCCGGCGACCAGAGAAATTTTCCCACGGTCCTTATACCAAGGTATTAGAAAGGCACAAACAAACAAAAGAGCGTATAGTCGGTACTAAATAACAACAACAACAACAACAACAACCCATAAAATTAACAGCATAAAGAGGCAACAATGCAGCATATCATAAGCATACTAGAATCAGGTCGTTAACCAAAGAATCAGAACCGGTCAACATACCTGTAAAGAAATAAAAGACACACAATAGTTCAAACAGTTACCAACATAAGCAAAAGGACCAAGACAACACCTGCATCACTGGTACCAGAGACCATACCCATACCCACACCAAGCTAAATTGACAAGCAAGCAGTAAAAAACCAGTAAGTTAAGCAAACATCCCACAAAACCCCGAAATTAATCAAAAACCACAACATACACAATCATTAACAAGCAACACACAAGTTACAGAAATTAATTCAGGCTAGGGTTTTACCAGGGAAGTTAAGAGGTCAGCAGAGGGCAAATATGGCACAAGGTAGCAAGGTAGTCAAGGCAAACCGGCCATGTAAGGATCATCACTGTGATGGAGTCTCGGCCACCACCTCCTCCCCCGATCGTGTCTTTCTATTCTTAACGAATTTAGATTTCTGACTTTGATTGGAAACAACAAGAATTTCTTAGCACATGAGAGCAACAGGGAGGAAGGAGGCGCACACACGGGCTTTTATAAAGCGGTAAGAGTGGAAAGTCGGGGTCAGAGTGGGATATGGTGCGAGGGGGTTAGGGCAAAAAGTCCAAGGGAAGGTGACCGGCTCTGCGAGTGTCGACGTCACCGATAGGACAGTGAGGCGGGGGTGTCGCAAGGGAGAAAGAGAGAGATTTCGGTGAGGGGAGTGAGTACTAGAGAGAGAGGATGCGAGAACGAGGGAGAGAGTAAGCAGAGCGGTTGGGGAAATGAGGTGACGGTCTCATCACAGAGAGAGAGAGGGGGTTCGGTGGGGTAATAAATGAGAGAGAGAGAGTGGGGAGTGAGAGGGAGAGAGAAGGTGATAGACGGGTGATAAATGAGGGTTTAATGAAGAGAGAGAGAGTGGGTGTAGGCTCGGGTAAGAAAGGAACCGTGTGGGTTCTTGTGTGGTGAATGGAATTAAGATTGTGTTCTGACCCGCCGGGTACCCTAAATGGTCATACGAGGCTACATCATCTATAGACTCATTCTAAGATTTATTTTTATTTTTCATTATTATTTTGTTTTGGATCCATTTTGTCCTATGTTGAGTGACAATTGGTGTAATAAGTCCTAGTTAGCCTTGAAACAGGTTGAGTGACTCATTACATAACTTTTAGCAGTTTATTTCAATTATTTTTGTAGTTCTATATTTATTTATTTTAGGTTATATATTTAATTATAAATTAGCCTCATAATTAAATTAACTAGCTAGTTTTAGGGGATTTTAAATCATGATTTTTTACTTAATTAGTATTATTATTTTTATTTGTATCTATTGCTTTTGAGTTAATATTATGTCATATTTAGTTTTTTGTATTATTTCACTTTATTTAAAATTCTAGTTTGATTGTTTTATTATTTATTTCAAACTTAAATTTATTTTTATTTAGTTATTAGTCTAATTATTTTAGTTTATTTAAAAATGAGTTTTCATTTACTAATTTACGTAAGTCATCGTTTAATTATATATATCTTTATTATTATTATTATTATTATTATTATTATTATTATTATTATTATTATTATTATTATTATTATTTATTGTTAGCTTTATTTATTTATTTGTTTATGTATATATTTCTTTAATTATCAGTTTACGTTATTTATTAATTGGTGTTACGTCATTTTAATTCTTTATCTTAATTATCATTTTTTCTTAATTAAATTTCACGGTTTGACAATAGTAATGGTACGGTTGAAAGATATAAGGTTAGATTAGTGACCAAAGGATTTACTCAGACTTACGGTGTTGACTTTCAAAAAACCTTCGCACCGGTAGCAAAAATGAGCACGGTTAGAATTTTACTGTCAGTAGCCACCAACTTAGGATGAAATTTATTTCAAATAGATGTAAAGAATGCATTCCTTCAAGGAGTTCTAGACGAAGAAGTCTACATGACTCTCCCTCCAGGTTACAACACCACATTGGACTCATCTCATGTATGTAAGTTTAAGAAATCAATTTACGGGTTAAAATAATTTTCAAAAGCATGATATGCCAAACTGAGCTCTTCTTTGTTAAAAAATAATTTTGTTAAGAGCACAATCGATTCATCTATGTTTATCAAACATAAACATGATTGTACCACTATTATTCTTGTGTATGTGGATGACATTATTATTACTGATAATAATAACGAGGAAATTAACATTGTTAAACAATATTTGAAAAACGAATTTGATATAAAGGACCTTGGAAAACTCTCATATTTTTTGGAATAGAAATAACCTATTCAAACAAAGGTTTATTCTATCGCAAAGAAAGTATACACTTGACCTGTTAAAAGAAATTGGAAAGTTAGGAGCTAAGCCAGCCAACACCTCAATGGAAACAAACACTAAACTTAGGTTAGAAGATGACGAGTTACTATCGGACATATGACAATATCAAAGGCTAGTTGGGAAATTAATATACCTTACCATTACTAGACTAGACATTTCATTTGTTGTTAGTATGGTAAGCCAAATTATGCATGCCCCACGTACCAGTCACTTTAGTGTAATTGACAGAATACTTAGATATCTCAAATGTACTCCGGGTCAAGGAATATGGCTATGACATGAAATCAACCACCGACTTTTGTACCTTTGTAGGTGGCAACTTGGTAACTTGAAAAAGCAAGAAGCATAATGTTATAACTCGCTCCAGTGCAAAAGCAAAATATAGAGCCATTGCATCAACAGCAAGCGAGCTCATCTGGATCAAGCACCTACTTAGAGATATGAAAATAGAGCATGCAAAATTGATGCAAATGTACTATGATAATCAAGCTGCACGATATTACAACCAACCCGGTCTTTCATGAGAGAACAAAACATATAGAAGTTGACTGCCACTTTGTCAGAGAAAAAGTGTAGTCCGAGAAATAGCAACACTATTTGTTAGAAGCAAAGAGCAACTGACGCATATTTTCACAAAGACACTTGACAAGACTAGCCATTTAAACCTACTTAGCAAGTTGGGTTCAATCAACTTATTTGAACCCCACTTGAGGAGGAGTGTTGAGAAATGATATCATAACCTCAAAATATTCATCGTCGGTTAGATTAGACAACAAAGGATATCAATCACAATTATAGCTGTAAAGCCATAATTAGTAGATATCCTGTATTTAGGCAACATATTATGTAATCCCATCATTAAGGAAAATAGCCAACGGCTAGTAGAGAGGATTAGACTATATATATGCATGTATAGAGAAATTCAAATTTCAGAATTCAATATACAATAGTTCCAATTATTCAGCTCTCTATTTTCTTCAGTCTTCCAATGGACCCTACCAGATCAATGTCGATGAGAACTATCTCGACAATATTCCGCAACGTAGCGAATCACAACCATCGCAACCCCAGTGAGATACATATCTGAATGAAGGTATTGAATCCCTCTCCAGTCTTCTAGTCAACAACCTACCAACATTAATATCGGGACTCCATCATCCTATCGAGTGCATTCGACTAGATCGTGCACATCATCACCTATAGGTCTTTTAAGGACTCCCGACCCATCGACTTTGCCCCCTCATTGGACCGTCAGATCACCTTAGTCGTCGCAGGTGTTTTTTTTTTATCATTTATATTATAATTTTAATCTGTACTCGCAGGTGTTTTTTTTTATCATTTATATTATAATTTTAATCTGTACTGTAACAATGACTCTGAATTTTAATTTGTAGTGTAAATCTTTATTGGACCATGCTACAGCATGGAAAAAACTACATAATCATGTTATTCTATGTGAATTTTTTTAATATTTTTCTATTTATAAAAAGAATGGTAGTTATGACTTTCTGAAAACAAAAGGAAAAGAAATTAATCTAGTTGTAATGATCTTCATTGCTCTTTGTTTGCACTAAGTTCTCTCTTTTCTTTCTGAAGAAGTCGAAGTCAGTTTGGACATATGTAATTTTTATTTTTACTAAATTATATTGTCATAAATTTATAATTTATTGAATAGAAAATCGGTTAACATTTGATGGAACTCGGTGGAAATTTTCAGGTCATTGTATTGCAGCTTCATTCTTGGTTGGTTAATTAGGTCAATAAGTGAAAGGTATAAATGAAGAACAAGGAGTCCGATAATAGACCATGCTGGAGAGTAGAACTATTAACCTAAGATATCCAACATAATATCAGAGAGAAACATTTTTCTAAGCAAATTAGTTACAACCTCTCGTCATCCCAAAAAAAGGATTAATCTACAATAGCATCTTCATCTTAACCAACTCCACCAACGATTAATCTTTCAATGCCCCTAATTAATTAACGAAGATAACAAAGACTAATTCGACTCTTCCCCAACCAAATCATACATGATACATGCATGCGGTAGTATCATATCATACCCTTCCTTGTCTCCCTGAAGGAGAAGAGCTTCCACCGCTACCTGCGCCGTTTCCAACGCCACTGCCGCCACGAAACAAGCTACTCCCCATCTGATGCTGTTGATGTTGATACAATGATCCTGATGTAGGGGACCCACCATACAATTGTTGACCCATAACCATCATGCCACTGCCTCCACCTCCAGCACCACCTGTACCAGTGCCATACAAGCCGGCACCATAACCACCCGCGACATTACCCGCTCCGCCAAGCACATCAGTTGGTTGTGATGATGATGATGATGCAGACCCACCTCCACCAACGCCTTGCCTATCACCCTCAAGCTCACGAAATTTGTGAAGGTAAAGTTTGAGGGGATCAATATAGTCATCAAAACCTAGTGTTGACATAGCCCATAAAAGGTCATCACCATTGATGGTCTTCCGCTTCTCGCGCAAACACTTGTCAGAGGCTTCGCCGGTTATGAAGCTGATGAACTCCGACACGCACTCCTGCACTGTCTCCTTCGCCTCCTTGGATATTTTAGCATTGGCAGGAAGAGCTTTCTTCATTATCCTGCTCACGTTAGCTATCGGCAGAAACCTGTCCTGCTCCCTGCCACTGCTGCCGTTGTTTCCTCCACCTCCTGACTCGTTATCAGAATCCGCCATGCCTCAAATATTCTAATTAAACCGGCAAACTGAACAACCTCTGAGCTACTTACAATAGTAGAAAATACTTTCCACTGGAGATGCGAGGAAAAATAAGAAGAACTTGATTCACACGGCTTTTGTACTATGACATGTTGAGTCAGTGATTGATTGCATCGGACGATGAAAGAAGACAGCTTTTACAGAAGAGGTAGAAACCCTAAGAGTTGCGAGTGCACCAATTAGAGGTAGGAAACACTGGGGTCGTCTCCCTTCCTCCCTCTCTCTGCATCTCTGTTTTCTCTCGCTGGAGACGAGTGGGGGAGGGAAGGATAGAAAAGGGAAGAGGCGAGGAAATGGGGGAGGGGGTTGGGATCCGTCGGATCTGGTGTAATAATTATCGGATGGAGGGTGTCACGTGGAGGCTACATAGCCGTTAGTTAATTGATAAGAAGAGGCGACGTGGAAATGCTGCATGCCTTGGATAGGCTCCGCACAGGCTGATCTACACCGTGGATAGAGACCTTGGGACCAGACGTGCAGGTGGTCGGTGGGCAGTGGGCAAAGGTTAAAAGAGAACAGTTGGATGTAACAAGTGGGCCTCTGGGCTGGGCTAGTTGACTAAACAATTTGTGTTCTCATTTATCATCTCATTATCTCATCTGTGTATTCACGACCTTTTATTAGAAAATTAGAATCAGATAGTTTTGCTTGAGAATCAATTTGTAACAAAGACATGAAGAGCTGGTTGTTTCTCCATGCATCAAATTGGAGCCAAGAGCACCACAGACGAGCGTCATTCATGGACATCCGTACCAATCATACTCCTATTTGCATCAAATTGGAGCCAAGAGCACCACAGACGAAGCGACAAGGTATTACAATGATACCACGTCATTCAAACTCTACCACCAAAGTAACCATCAACATGCACAAAGGTCTAATTCAGTACTTAAATCTGTTGTCAGCCGACTCTGAACTTGACAGATACAAAGGCTATCAAACCTAACTGCTCCCTCCCGTTAAAAGCAACATGATACAAAAGTGAAGCTAGAGATGACAACAACTGCTATAAAACTTTAAATACTACAATAATGATAATTAACAACAGCTTACGAAATACTGACAGAAATGACTAGAGGTAAATTGGACTCCAGCCGTGAGAACCTCCAATTAGAGGAATCAAGCCTTGACACGCTTTGTAGATGAGCCTCTACCTTTTGGTGTGGCTGCCTTCTTGATAGGTTCATCATTCTCTTCTTCATCTTCATTTTCTTCAGCTTCCTCTGCCAGCTTTGTCAGCTCTTCTTGGATCAGCATCTTCACAGTCACTTTCTTCCCTGCCATGTCCATTTTGTAATGTGCACCTGCTCATAATATTCGTTCATCCTCATCAGAAATAGCTGTCATACAATGACAATCTGGGAATTGATAATGAGACGTGCATATTACCTAGCTTCTTGACGATATCACTGAATGTAGCCTGAAAAGGACAAAGCAATTTACTGATAACTCATACCCATTTCACTTTGATATTGTTCAACTAGTAAAGAATCAGAGGAAAAAACATACCACATTAAAATCAACTTCCTTGAGAATTTCAATGATGGTGGCGCGCAGCTCCTCCTTGCTGGGGCCCAACAGTTGTTCAGCCTCTGCTGCTTCAGCTGCTGCTTTGCCCTTGCCTTTTCCAGTCAGAGCAGCCTTTTTGCCTGGACAAGAAATCAACAAGCAGTTCAAAATATTTGTTGCGAATTGCAAACAAAGGGTAAATTATCCGTACGCCCTTTGAAGCAGAACCAACATAACAAAAGAACATTTTTCAACTTGCTATCTGGAGTAAAACAGCAAAAAATCTTTTGTTAAAAAGACAATACCAGAATATTTTTTGTCCTTCGGAGTGGAGGCATCAAGACTTTTTCTCTTACGAGAAAAAACCTTAGCAGTGCTTCCGACCACTCCCCTCTCCTCATCCTTATCCTTAGCAGCACATGAAGCCAAGTTCTTCGAGGACGAAGAATGGGTCTTGGCCTTGGCCTTTGCCTTTGAAGGAGGCGTCTTCACCTTCTTACCAACATCTTTTTTCTTCCCACTTCCAGATGATCTCTTCCTTCCTGACCCATATTCATCATCATCATCATCTCCTTCACCATATTCTTCCTCTACCTCGATTTCTTCCTCTTTGTATGGCTTCTTTGATTGTTTTTTATCCGCTATAGGCTTATCTTCCTCTTCTTTGTGCTCCTCTTCCTCTTCTTCCTCACTCTCTGTGTCCGTTCCTCTTTTTCTTTTTGAGCTAGATGTGTGATCTTGCTTCTATCATTACCAACAATAAGGAGAATAGTAATTTATTGTTAACAACACAAAAGCCTCCAGAAAGATTATAGTTGAATTAGATAATTTAAAGAAAAGGGCCCAAAGAGGCATGGGTTCACTAGCATAAAGACCCATCTTGGGCCTAGAAATATATAACCAGCATATCCAGCCAGTACTGCAAGTATAAATTTTTTAACCACGATATGGCAAGTCAATAACACTTATTATAAAATTTTAATCGCAAGTATACCTTGCGAGACTTCTTTGAAGGAGTAAAGTCCAAGTCCTCTTTTGACAGACTTCCTCCTCTTGATGTCCTCTTCCTCTTGTTGGATTTTGTTGGCTGCAGTGAAACATTCCAGGGATAACCAGCTAGTAAATAAACACATTAAAGCATATTCCTCTGATGATAATGTAGTAAAAGGTGAGACAAATAAATTTGAGGACACACCGTTTCTTTATCTGAAAGTGAGGCACCTGTCGACGCATGTGGTTCGGCAATGAAGTCCAGAAGCCTCTCTATAAGATCCTCCTGTTGATTGCAGTCCAAATTTGCAATTATTAAAAAAATAAAAATGAGGAAGGAAAGAATTACTGGTAATCAAGAAATAATGCATTTACCAATTAATGTGAGATGAATTGAAGTCTTTTCATGTTGGCAAGAAATTAAGATTTGACCATATACAAGTAAGTTTATCACATAAAATGCAATTAACAGCAAGCCAAGCAAACAATGAATAGAGTGCAAAAAAAGGAGGTAATTACTCAATCTATCATTAAATGTTGCAGAGAAGTCACTCTAAGTTGGTAGATCTGAGGAGTGCAGCATCAAGAGTCATATGGTAATCCTAATAAGGTAATGCATGGAAGGGGTAATGCGAGATTTTTATACCTTCTTGTTCATGCTTTTGGAAGTAGAAACATTAAACAGATCACACAGTTCTAGAAGTGTGTCTTTAGTACATTTGTCCAGTCTCTCCTTTGCCTTTGCTCTCTGTTTATCCTATTTAAAAGGTAAACAATCACATAAATTTGTTACCAAATCACATGAAAATAGACAGATTTCCTATGAAATGGAGAGAAATATACATACATCACTTTCATGCCAAACAAATCCAGAGTATTGGAGTATGTGGCCTTTGAACTCTACTGCCTGAAATAATTGAAAACAGTTAAAAGTGTATTTTAGCAATGATTTCTCCAATATCATCACATAACTCAATATGCACCATATCAATGAGGTTCATAACAGTACTGATCGGTTCCTTATATCACACAGGTACAGTTCTGTCTTGCACCAAACAAATTCAAAATAAATCAACTCCCTTTCAATAAAGTTCTTCCTTCATATAAAGTCTACCCCAATTTTTTTATCATTCATAATTAATAGTTTAAATATCACAAAAATTTTAAAATCAACACTTTTTATTTGTAAATTTGGTATTTGGAAGACATACTCCCTTTATTACAACATCCATTTGCAGATCAATTATTCTCTATATAACCTTCCGATAGAACATCAGCTATTTCTTTATATTCTTGCTAGTACATTCAAAAAGTCCTGATCCGGAGCAATTACTCAGATGCACGCACAAGATTGGAATTCGAGAAAATTTCTCTTTCATAACAAGTTCTAGCATATTTCTGTTATAAAGTCAAAGCACCTCAGGTAAAACCATTCAGCACTCCAAAAAGTTCACTTAAACTAAAGATGCCCCTTGTACTCTACCATTCAAAATAGTGGTAATTTGACAATTGGATCATCACACCTGGGTTTTACTGTTAATCCTATTACATAATGTTATTATGCTTTAATATGGTGACAGAATTGTGGAAAGGGAATAACGGGTTCTATTGACTGGGAGAAAGGACAAAGTTGCAAAAACTGAAGAGGAAAATTGCGAAGACTGTTGCCCAAGAAAAACAAGTAGCATTCATATTCTGGATGATTCAACATAAATATAGAAGGGAACTAATAAACGGTTCAGTAAAATCCTTATGGCAAGGTAATCCAAGTGCCCACAATTTTGGTCATCCTCTCACTGAAAAAAGTACTTCCAAATGGGGCCACTAACCATTTTAGAATTTGACAAAACATAAATACACAACCAAACAACATAATTCATATGTAAGAATATACTAGGATTAATTATTAACATTGCACTGAAAAGATCTTTCTTTATTTTTTCATTCTTTTTGTCCCTATGGTTTGGACTATAGTTTTGCTATACTACAGCCTTAATGTACTGGTGATTTCGGAAAAAAGTAATAAAAGCTGTTGCCCTGCTTAGGCTACTTTTTTTTTTTTAAAAAAAATGACAAAGAAAAAAGTGCAAAGATAAGTCATAGAGGTCCTGAAGTTACCTTCCCTTTCCTTCCAAAAAGAGAGAAGTGAATTGTTTTTATATCCTCAGGGTTCTTCCTTGCTAATCTATGTGCCACTGGAATCAAATTTGGAAAAAAAAAAATTCTCTTCAAATTGCAATAAGAAATCAAACCCAATATGGAGAATTCATGTCAGGCACAGATGAAGAAAAGTGATTCTTTCAAAAAATAACAACGAAATCGTAATCTCATCACAGTGCATGAAAATAGAATGTCGGCCTAAACAGCATTCATTACCCGACTGCAATACATACATATGGTGGAAAAAAATCAGTTTTAGCTTAAAAAACTTCAAGAGCTAGTTATAACAACAAGAGAAGTTATTGGTTCAAGAAAACTAAACATCTTTTCTACTCAAACTACAGCAATGCTGCACCCTATGTGCCTCCACTTGCATGTATTTTTTTCTACTTGACGAGATTATAGTGTCAAGTAATTGACACTCTAAGAGTCTCCTTTTTCGTATTCTAAAAAATTAATTACCAATTCACTAGAATATGCATTTGATTGATATATTGCATCCAAAAGTTTGCCAATTCAGTAAACAATAGTAGGTGCATACCATGTGAAATATCTTTCAATGGAGTTCCGCGGCCCTGCAACAGCAGTAACAAAAAGAAAATAATTAATAAAAAAACAACTCCGATCAAAAAGGAGCCAGGAAAAGAAAATAAAATCGATAGATAATAAAGTGAAAACCTTCTCAACAACAAAGCTTCGGTTGGGTTCCTTTTCAATAACCTCGACAAGCCTTTCAACGGTCTTTCTCTCACGCACAGGGCGGTCCAATGCATATGCACTTGGAGGGGGGCTAGACAACTCCTTTGGCTCTTCTTTCTTCGCCTTACCTTTCCCTTTCTCACTACTTGCACCACCTCCCCTCGGCCCCCTCTTCCCTTTTGTCATTGGAGTCGGTGTCTCCACCTCCTGCTTCTCATCTTTAACTTCATTGTTCTCTTTCGCAGTATCATCTGATTTTACATCCTTCTCTTTCACGATCTCTTCTGCTTTTGGTTCTGCTTCCTTCTCTTTATCTTTTCTTTCTGCTTTTGCTTCCTTCTCTTTATCTTCCCCTTCAGTTTCTGCTACCTTCTCTTTATCTTTCCCCTCTGCTTCTGCTTCCTTCTTTATATCTTCCTCTCCTTCTGCTTCTGATTCCTTCTCCTTTGTTTTCTTAGTCATAACATCAGCCTCTTTTGCTTGTTCCTTCTCATTCTCAGTGACTGGTACTTCCTTTTCTTTTCCTTCATCCTTCAGTTCTGTCACTTCACCACTTGCATCATCACCCTTTTCCTTTGATGTTTCTGCTTCAGCACCCTTTCTATCCACTGATTTCACATCATCATCATCAGCCGGCTTAGCATCCTTAGTATTTTCCTTACCAGTGTCTATCTTTCCCTTGTTACCATCAACTTCCATGTTAGCCACTTCTCCACCTTTCTTTTCTCCAACCTCATTTTCCTTGTTATCAACTTCCATGTCAGCCACTTCTCCATCTTTCTTTTCTTCAACCTTGTTTTCCTTGTTATCATCGACTTGCATGTCAGCTGTTTCTCCACCTTTCTTTTCTCCCTTGCTTTCATTCTCCCCATTTCCAGTTTCTGTTTTTCTGGTTTCTTCTGCCTCTTTCTTTTCACTGGAGTCAGTCTCAATCTTGTCAGAGTCCTTCTCTTCTACCTTACTCACTTCTTCATTTCCTTGCTTAACTTTGTCTTCAGATTTTTCAGTAGTTTTGTTTCCATTTCCTTCCTCTTGGGGCTTCTCCTCCCCAGCTCCCTTTGCCCCTTCACCATCATTTTTCTCCTCATTTCCTTCAGATTCCTTTCCTTGGATGGGTTTGGGATCTGGAGGAGAGGCCGGTTGTGCCAACCCATTTGCCACTGGGTTTTCTTCTGTTGCAGGGGTTGGGTCCGGTTCAGTCATACCAGCTTATTTCAAATTATGCCTGTAAACAAAAAAAAAAAAAAAAAGTAGGTATGAAACCCTAATATTGCTCTGGATAGTTTTCTAACTGACGCCAATTATAAGATGACTCCTAAAATCAACATATTTTGAAGGAAATACCTCAAAAGATTACAACTTCATACAGGTTGAAGCAAATTATAATGAGTTCGTCAGAAACATCATAATTTTAAAATCTAAAACTTGGGAGTTAGGATATACAAAAGGCAAGACAAATTGGCTGTATTTTGCTCAAAACTACACAAAGGAACTAAGACGAGCAGCCTTCTCTTGAAGAGAGTACAAAATTAGAGAAACCCTAGACAGCTTAAGTTACCTCATTTTTTTTTTAAAAAAAGGAAGAAGCTCAGTGTAGAAACAACCAATTACGATAAAAAAATCGAAAAAAAAATCTGTAGTGACTGATATTTAAATCTTACCAGGAAAACTTTGGCAGTGGGTGATAGAATCGGTGAAAATTTTCTTCTAATAAACCCCTCTTCTCCCTTCGAGCGAGGACTTGAAGAGAGGGGTTACAATAAAAAGGTTCAAAGAATAAAACGAGGATATTTTCTCGCCTCAGACACTCCAAAGGTATTTTTTTTTATTATTACACTTTTCACCGCAGTTATTTATATGACGGATCCGAAATCGAATTCCAATCCAGTTTTGTTGCGGAATGGGACCACGTTGTTACTTGGTAGGGCCAGCATCCTACCTGGGTCCGCTGTTTTATCCAGCCGTTTTTCAAGCAATTCGCCACGTTATGTCCCACGTGGCACATCTGCTTACGCTGCAAGTGGGTCTGCAGTCGGGTACGGCAGCCCGGTTTATGCGCGAGAGATCATTTTTCATTTTCTATTTCATTTTTTTTTTCAAATTTGAGGCTATTCGATTTCAAAATTTCAGGAACGGAATTTCCCGTTGCTTGCAAAATTATTTTTCAGAAGATTGGTCCTAATAATAAGTGGCGACCCTTCAAATATTCATACTTTTAACTATCTAACGGAACTTGTTTATATTTATTTTGATTGGACGATCAAAAGAAGAAAAAAAAGCTGGAATCACGAAATTAAGGCAAAACAAGAAATCTAAATATAAAAGGAAGTTTCCAATTAAATTTTATAAATCTGTTGCTATTTTAATTTTTGAGTTTGAGGAGGAGTTTAGAAACTCAATTTTAAAATCTACGTCAGATTAGCAATTTAATCATTTTAGCATTGAAGGAGAAAATTGCTAACTTATTGATCTTTTGGAAATTGTCAATCTGATGGTTTAATTAAAAAAGTGCCATTAAATAAATTTAGAAGCTAATTAACTAATGTGTCGTAAACAATTGTTTAGAAATTAGATCTGCATTGGAGATGCTCTCATACTTATATATATATTTTTTCATTAAAAGTAATTTCTTCTAAAGAATCTATCATATTATTTTCTATTAGACGTTTTCCATTGTTTTAGCTAAATATTTATTTCGGATTTTACTGATGTGATATTTTATGCAACAGTAATAAAATAATAATAATAATAATGACAATAAAAGTAATATAATGATAGAGGTGACAATTAGGAGGGTTGGGGCTGATTTGGACGGATCAGGTAGGATCAATTAATTTTATGAAAAAAAATTAGATCGGATCGGATCGAATATTTAAAGTTATTTTTTAGATTTTACATTGATTTCGATTGAATTGTATGTCATTTAATTTAATTAAATTTCATATTAGATCGAATCAGATTATATTTGAATCGAGTTAGATCAGTTTGACTTTTAAAAAAAAATCGAATCAAATTGATATGAATCCGAATAATTGAGACGAATTTCCTGACCCGACTACCTCTGTATAACGGTAACACAACAACTCGATCGTAGTTGTAATCATGGCGATACTAACAATAATACTTAACTGATAATCAACATCAATAGGTCATTAATTATAATTTAAAGAAATGATTAATAATATTATATTTTTGATGATGAACATGATAATTATAATTTTGATACGAAGTATACTTTCGTGCAGCACGATTTGGTAAAGAATACTTATGCCACCGATTGCGATGACATAAGCGATGCCCTTTCTGAACTTCGATTGTATTCCCACTTTATCATTCTTCTGTTATTATATGTTCGAAAATATAAGAAATAGAGGGCCTATTAGTAATTGCCAAACTTATATTCCAACAAAAAAGTTATCTAAAAATATTGAGAAAATCATTTGATCGCAGAGTTCATCCCTCAAATTCAGAGGTCGGAATAGGATTGAAGAATAGAAAAGGGTGGAAGATAATTAATAAGGTTATTTGAGAACTAAAGGCAGAGTATCAAAAATTATATATTTTATTATTAAAATTATTTAATAACTATTTGATTTAACTATATTTTAAAAAGTTGGAGGTCATCTGCTGGTCCACCTCTCCCTCCATCCCTGCTCAAATTTGTCCTCAACATTTTTCCTCCAAACTTTTTTATTTCAACAATATTTCTTTTAATATTTTTTTTGTATTCCATGATGATCATAAATAATTAAATACACGTCCAACAACTAAATATGAATATCTCCTCGGTGGTGAACACCGGGAATATTTCACATGCGTTTGTTATGACCTATGACAAAGTGTTGCAGCATTGAGGTCAGGTATAAACATATGTATGATCAAATATGATTATCTACTAATCAAATATAAACACCTCTTTAACATCGATATTCAAATATAAATATTCAAAATAATATTTCTTAGGCAAGAACAAACCCATTCAAAGTATGAACAACCCTCATTAGATGCATGAACATCCCTATCTGAGATGAATAGCTCTTAACAATTATTTTTAAGCTTTTAAAAAAATCATTTGAACTGTTTAAAGTCTGTTTTAATTTCATCAAAATCTTTAATATTAAATAAAAAAATCGTTTAAACCGATGAAAGTCGCTAAATAATCCCATTTAAATCATTTTAACTCAAAATTATTGTCTTACCATTAAAAATCATGAATTTGTTATTTTAAAAACTTGATTATTTTTCATATTTTTCACACTACTTTAGTATCAATAACTTTAACGTACATATATGTAATTCACGAGTAAGAAAGCCAAAGTGTATTCACAACTTTAATGTGCGTATGCTGTCATCATTCATATGAATATTTTCTGTTTGTTTAGGATGTTCGTACCTATTCTAAGTCTGTATTTATACGGAAACCCACCATTTTAATAATGGATGATGTAAGATCGATTTTTCCCAATTCAAGAACCATTTATACTTTTTGTTTTCAAAAAAGTGGTTTTATATCATCAATTTATATTTCATTTAATTTTCAGCATCTTATATCCTGCTGCACAAAATAAGACAAAAAAAAAATATATCCAGAACAAAAAGAAGAGAGTCAAATTATGAATACTCCTAGACTCATCATTTTCCTCTATTAACACTATACTTAAATGACTTTGAGTGAGCTGCATTGATAATAAATTTGTATTAAGGGGGTAATTGAATGAATAATATCTAAATTTCCTTTATAATTAAATTGACTCCAATACTTAATTAGTGAGATTATAGTCGCTCTAAGTGATCTTAAACTTTTAATATTACCCCTTCAAAAATGAATCTATTTTTTTTTCATTTCAAATAACCCAAAATATAACTCCTTTTAACAGTTCACATAGATTACTATCTTTATAACGAATATAATTATCAATTCTCTATAGTTCCCACTATTGTATTACAATGATAATCAAAACTAAAATTATTGTAAAATGATATCCAATTCCTGAGCATGATGCTACAGTACAGTGTGAAAAGATGTTCAGTTGATCCATAAGCATGATGAACTTTTGTAATTCTAATCTATTGAATATCTTTTCATACACTGTACTGTGACATCATGCTTATGAATCAAGTTGAGAACTACACTAAAAGAAAGCATACGAGAACGAGAGAGTACCATGACAGCAACAGCAACCACGGCTGAATTCAGAAACATTCGCCAAAAAAGAAAAAGACAAAATCCTAGCCCCATGAAAATGAAATTGCACCATTCCAGTTGACTGCCACAGTGTCGTGTACTAATAAACACCGTTTCATAGAGGAGGTGGGGGTGGGGTATCAACCGACGATTCAATAAGAACAGTAATTTTCCCCCACCAAAAAAGTGAAGCTATTACAATTAGCATGTACTGGAGTCATTGGATTGGGATTGAGAAAGGATGTAATGTACAACATCAGCACAGCAAGTAAGCTTGTCTGCCTCATTATCAGTAATTTCAATAGAGAACTGCTGCTCTATGGCCATCAGGCCCATCACTAGTTCCACTCTGTCCAAAGTATCTAAGCTCAGATCCTTTGCAAAATCAGCTTTCTCTGTCACCTAAATGATAAATAATTTCAGTTAAATTCATGCTTGGAAAAATCAGACATTTCGAATGTATGGGGATTGTAATGCCAACATTTACGCGTCAGTGGTACCTGACTACCTGTTGAGTGACATGATTCCAGCATGGTTAAGTACTGACATGGTAGGATTATCTTTATTTATTTTATATTTGCTTAGAAAACATGATTGGACTTCAGTTAAACAAAAGATTTTATCAAACCTCCGGCTCAGGCTCAAGGAAATAAAAGACAAAATGGCACTATACTGATTAGGCCTATTACACAGCAATTTATTGATAAAAATAGCTAGTGCTTAGTGTACTAAAATGCTTCCTAGCACAAAAGCAAGTGATTCCCTACAAAAAAAATATATATGACATTTTGCATAGAAAAAACCCACCATTTTAATATTTTAACATATCCACCAAAAGCATCTTACAATTGTCACATTTTCCCTAAACACCAAATATTTTTTGCATTATGCAAATGGCCCCAACAATTGATGCTCAGGTTAAAGTTGAGAAATACTAGTAAAATTATACCTGATTTTATTATTAAATTATTTCTCAACATTTAAGCTTATCTTCAGTATCTCTAAACTAAATGAAGAAAGAAGTTCTTAGCACAGTTAAGGGCAACAATATCACTAGTTGATGGAACTACTTGTATAATTGCACTGAGATAACTATATAGTTGCCAAACTGCAATGTCTTGGATGTGAAAATGTCCATTGTTGCTTGCAGATAAGGCACAAAATAACATAATTTGTGTTGCTCTCGGTTAGTAAGTTGCTCTGAGTTAAAATGTTTTACCTTATCAGCATCAATCTTATCATATTTCTTCACCAACTTGATTACACAATTAGTAAGTTGCTGAGAGTCGGCGCTTTTTGTTGACATGGGTATTTTGTGGTAATACTGTAAAGTGATGCTTCGCTGCTGCTTAGTGCAAGTGCACCTGTTCGCCGGCAACAGCTCCATTGCACATGGTGCAAGACCATTCCTCTTATATGTTGCATCTTGCAGGTAAACCTAGTAATAATACAAGATCGATAACTGTTAGGAAGGCAACTGTAACATACTTGGAACTGGCAAAACTGAATTCAGCCTCAAAAACTCGCACAAACTAGGGCTAAATTGAACAACCTAATTCTTCAAGAAAGTTCACACCGCAAATTTGACCAGATGAGGGAAGCTGAGTGATCTATAGTCCAATCAGAACTGAAAATACACAACCAAGAAATTTAAGAACCACTAACCTGAATTGACATGAAACCTGAACACAACTAACCTAGCAAAGGAAATCAGAATTGCAACACAAGGAGACAGGCTTTTCAAAAATATTTTTCAGACTGTTCTCATAAATATATAAACTCGTATTTCACAAGTACCAGTCTGTGGGTTGCTGACAGCATCGGTGGCTGGGTGCATCAGAAAAAAACAGCTCTATTTTCACCTTTATCTTGTCTTGTTATGGATACCGTTTGTTTTAGTACTAATCAGATTTATGAATTGAGACTGCTTCCATACATTGTGAAAATTAAGTTGAATTATTCCATCATGACGTAGACATGGTTGATAAAAAATTATGAATTCAATCGTCTGTATTTTTCTCTGGTCGTATAGAACAGTGATGAAAGAAGAACAATGGTCTGCTCTAAAAGAAACATATTTCAACTCACGGATATTAGTTTGTTTATAGCCAACAGAAAAGATGCACTGAACTTATCAATGACAGGAATGATGGGAGTTCTACTAAATTACAAGCGAATAAATAAAGTGCCCAAAAAGTAAAAAGCTAAGAGCCGAACCTTGACAAATGACAACCGATCAATAAAAAGAAATCTGAAGATTGAAGAACGGCGCCGGAGACTGGTAGGGGGCTTCCCAATCTCTTGGGATCAAAATTGATTCTAAGATTTATTCTAGCCGTCAAAACAACATTGAAATTGAAACAAAGTATAAAAATAAAAATGAGTTTCATCAAAATTGATGATTAGATGTTGATCGGACGGTTAAAATAAATCTTGGAACCAATTTTGATCGCTTGGGAACTCCTCCGATTCCGGTCTATAATCAGTTTGCGATATCCTTTTCAGAAAGAATAAATTGAGGATTCTGTTCGTGGAGCTTTCGAAACCCATGCATGAATCTCGAATTGGGTTGTTATTTTTTTTAGGGTAATTGGGTTGTTATTTCGTTACTATTTTGAGGCTCAACTTCTAACCAGACCTGCGACGCAGGGTCTGTCAATGAAAGTTATTAGGCCGTTTAATCGATCTGTGTTAACTTGTCAAACAAGAATACAGACGAGCTTTCGTAGCTAATATATATATAGATATAATATATAAAAATATACTACTTTATTTTATATTTTAATAATAATAAAATTAAATTAAAATTAGTATATATTTTAATGATAAATGAGATGAAGAAATTGTATAATTTTTTTACATCTAAAATATTATTCATTATTGTATCTTGTTAGTATATTTATTTGATGTTATTTATTTGTTCAAATCATATAATATTATGCGTTGAATTATTACTAATTTTATTCATTATCTACCGTCATCTGTTCAAATTATACGGGTAAAATCATTCTTTAATGGATAAAGGTAGAGTGTGTCGTTAACGGGTATGAATATAAAATTATTCTTCCGTATCTATCCTAATCATCATCATCATTAGTCTATTACACTCGCCCGATCTTTGCATTCTATCACAAAATTAAATTATTAATTTCATCTAAATGTTAAAATATTAGTTGCTTAGAAATTTTTTAAAATAGATAGATTTTAATTTAATTTATGAAAGATTCTAACGTCATATATGAGATCCATTTTGTCAAACCGTGAAAAGTTAATAATCAAATAATAATAACAATTAAGGATGTTAGCTAATGCAGTTTAACACAAAACGTACATATGAATCAATAAAATAAAAAATAATAATAATAATATGTTAAGACAATTATTAATGCATAAATAATGAACTAAATGACAAATTACAAATATAACAAAACAAATTTAAATTAAGACGTCAGGAATTAGTGAAAATTTACGTAATTAAATTTATAAGTTCCATTGGGACTAAATTCGGTTAAACTATTAATTGATCAACTAACAAACTAATTATGAAATAAATTAAATGATTTTTAACCCAGCTTGCCACACCAAAGATTACACAATTTGGCCACAATTAATCACACAAACTTCCTTTCTCTCTCCCCAATAAATGCACATCTCTCTCTCTCTCTCCCTCTTCTCTCTGTTGTTGTCCCTTATTCCTTCGCATTCAAAACTCTCTTTGCTCTCTCTCTTTTCTCTCTTTGATGAGGGACTTGCCCGACCCCCTTCACCTCTTTTTCTCTTTGTTGTTAAGCTCTCACCGCCCTTGTAGCTCTCGCGACTTTGCACCCTCTGCAACCCCTACCGACTCTCTAGTGAAGGCCGTCTTGACTTTGCCCTACCTTCCCCTGTCACTTTGTGTGATTGTTGTCCTGCCCTCCTCCTCTATAAGAGCACCCCTCTGGCCCCTCTCTCCTTCATTTTTGTACTTGCTCTTATGTGCTGAGATTAGCTAATTAATAAGAATTTTTTTTGTTGGCTCGATTTTCGATTAAGATATTAGCAGCAAAGAGGGGAGAGGTTGGAGAAGTGGCAAGGTGGTGGTGGTCGTGCTTGCCAGTGTTAGGCTTTACCCATTGTGTTCCTTGCTTGCTTATCTGGTTTCTCTCTCTCTCTTACTGGAAAAACTTAGCTCGGATTTATTTCTTGTGATTTTCATGTTGCTTGTTGATTGAGTTTTTGTTGTTATTCCGGACTTGTCTTTTTTGAGTGGTTGCCTTTATTGCTTGGCCTGCTTATTGTTGTTACCGGTAAAACCTTAGGTTGTGGGATATGGGTTCTCTATTTCTGGCTTACTAGCATGAGAGCACCTTAGTACACTGGTACCAACTAGTATCAGTGAGGTGAGGTTGCCCCCTCATCATTTCTTGCTGGGTTGTCTATTTTTGGGTTATTGATGCCTTGTTATTGGTTGTACCAACACTGGTACTTTCACTTGTAGGATTCTGTGAAACTGTCTTGCTTGATTTCTTATTGGTTCTGTTAAGCTGTCTTACTTGGGTTCATAATGCTTGCTACTGGTTTGCTTGTTTTGCTGGTTGTGCTGGTATATACCCTTGTGGTAGAACTGTTGCTTGTAGGCCTGTGTTGGGATTATTTTGCTTGATGTTCTTGCTGGGTTACTTGCTTGTTACTGTTTGTTACTGGGTTGCTTACCTTGCTGGTATTTAAACTGATATTACACTAATCTGGCCTCTCTACCCCCATCTAATACTGGTATGTGTCTTGCTAGTAGGGTTTTTTATTGCCCCTATTTGCCTATCCCTCTCCTACTTTGTTTGTCTTGTTGATTGAGATTGTATCCTTGACCTCTAGTTACTTCTGAAATTTTAGTTATTGCTTGTTTTGTGTTTGTGCTTTATCGAATTTGTTATGTGGTCTTGGGTTGTCCAAATGTGGCTTAAATGGATTGTTGTGTTGATTGATGCTAATTTTAAATGAGCTGGATGAAATTAGGCTTGTGAGAATAAATGAATAAATATGGGATAATTAGGCTTTTAGTTAAGGATTGGGCCCATTCGGATTTATCAGGATTTAATTTGATTATTAGAAGGACTAATAAAATTATAATTAACATAAAATATTTAGGATTAAAAATAAATAAATAAATAAGGCCCAATATTTAAAAGTCTCAAGAAAAATAATAAAAGATTAATTAAAAATATGCTTAATGAATTAATGCCGCCTTGAAAGGTTGATGGCGTCATGGACTAATATATAAACTTAAATTATGAAAATAATTATAATATCTACCTCAAAATAAAATATATTGAACGAATATAATGATATCGAAACAACCTCTGATCCCATACATTAAAACACCAACATATTTAATAAAATAAAATGTTTAATTATATTCATTTGAATTTATTTTATTTTATTTTTGTTTTAAATTATTTTATTATAAATTTATTTTTAACTTATAAAAATATAATATTAATATATATAAAATATAATAAATTATATGATTTAAGAGTATAATAAAATAATAAATAAGAATATAATTAATATATATAAAAATATATATTAATCAATTTTTTTATTTTTAAATAAAAAGAATATTAAGTTAATATATTATATATATAATATTATATATATTAATTAATTTTTCTATTTTTTTAAGTTATAATTTTTTCATTTAGTTTTATTTTTATTTTATTGTTCTCGATGTAAATGTAATTGTAATTGAAAAGAAAGGAATAAAGGAATTTTAGATTTTATTTCATGTGTATTGCCTTATGTCTTTTTGCTATTTGATCCGTCTACCAAATCATCGTAAATTCGACGTTAAATTTCTCAATGTGAATAACAAAATAGAAAATAATAAACAATTAAAAAAGATAATTTCATAATCAAAACGCAAGTAGAATAAAAGGGGTTAAGCGATAAATACTTTAAAACTAATAATCAAAATAATGAATCCCGAACGAAATTAATAAAAGACATATAAAAGTGATTAATATGATAAACATCGTAAAATGAACATAAGCGTGATAATTAAATTTCCGACGCTCTATAAATGTAGCAAAAATACTGCCGAAATTTTAAGAAAAAAGACACTAAAATCCGAACGGACATTAATCAAAACGCCATTATAATTAAATATCAATCATCAAATAAATCACATTAAAACTAAAATATACTTAATTTAAATTAATAATAGGTGATATAGTCGACTCGGATCCACTCATGGAGTATGAGGTCGATCCCGACCTCACGTACGTAGACACCAATCCCGAGAATGGCGTGTTGTCTCCGGAATAGAGCGACTCTACGATCCTCGCAAGCATTCTCAGGTACGGATTCCTGATATTTGGACATGAAACTAGGAACTCTCGAATTAGTTCCATTGCATACAGATAGGATTATGTCAATAGAAATAAAATAAAAAATTATAGATTATAATTATTATGATAAATACTACTATTATCATTATTAAACAATTAAGTTAGGTAGTAATCATACATTAAATGCATGAGAGTGTTGAGAGGCGGGCCAAATGATCTCAGTATGAGGTTGGCTTGTATAACCAGATCAATGTGGTTACGTACGGGACTAATCGGCTCGTGGGACCCCTTAGTCTGTGTATACACTAGGTCCCTTAGTCTGTGTATACACTACGTACCTTTGCATGTCGGTCATTCACGACCTTGTCATTTGACGGGTTTCGACAATGCCATGAGTGTTTTTCTTTGATTAGTATTATATTATTTATTATTCTATATATGATTTGATTCTAAATTTAATTAAGCGATTATGATTGATATGGTTTTTAGTGTTTAGTGTGGACGGTCATATTAGAATATGGATTCTATTCTGTTTTATTATATTATTTTATTTAACCGACTTATTTGAGATCTCGGTATGTCCGAAGGATTTTCTCCTTTGACCCCTGATTGGTACAGAGAAAGTCAAAAACTCTCCTTTGGCCCCTGGTTGGTACAAAGAGGCTCATATTTTTATTATATTTATTTTGTCTATCACGGATAGTTATCTCATGTTGGCGATGTGGTAAATGAAATCATACCGTAATTTGTTTGATTTATATTGTGAGGTAGATTACTAGATTCAGTAAACTAGAGTACGTGCTTTATAATTGTTCACTTTCCTAGGGCGTTGTCGC
Source organism: Schoenoplectus tabernaemontani (assembly GCA_037127355.1). NCBI lineage: Eukaryota > Viridiplantae > Streptophyta > Magnoliopsida > Poales > Cyperaceae > Schoenoplectus > Schoenoplectus tabernaemontani. The sequence continues at coordinate 19,509,989 of CM073745.1, forward strand.
ACCAGGAGCCCGAATTATTGTTTATATAGTATTATCGCTGCATAAACATAAAGTCCTAAGTTAGTAAGTTTGCCCCGATAATGCCCGCTTAGATAAGGCTCGAGTTAGTAAGTTAGGCCCTGATAGTGCCCACTCGAGATAGATCTGATAAATTTACAACTGAGATTTTCATTATGGGTGTTTCCTTCTTGTATTATATTATATATATTATTATTTTCATAGATTTTCTATTTTGAGTTTATTTGTCATTTCATGTCATAACATCTAGGCGAATTTCTCAAAATGTGCATAGAAATATAATTATATTCATAAATTATTATATTATATTAAAATATTAGTATCGGTATTTGGGTCCAGTCTAGAAAATAATATCAAATCTTAAAGCTGGATCTAAATCCATATTGAGTAATTTTTAAATATTACTCATATTTCCACGGTGGATTGTGGGATCCAAGTTTATATGTATGGGATCTATCTTGGAGAGAGTGCTAGAAACATTCCTGCGTGATAACAGAAGTGTTTTGCCGCATCTGCATGTGAGCTGGATAGTTGATTAGGATCCATTCGGTATGTCGAATTTTGGTTTACTTATTTTGGGGTTTTATTTGAGAGATTTGCTGTCCATTTCGATGGAATCAGTCCCCACCGATGCAAGCGTTATATTTATTACTGTTATTCTGGACTGTATTGTCATGTATTTATATTTATTATTATTTTATTTATTCTATATTATTATATTTATTCTATTTAGCATTTCGTACACACGTCTTGTCATGCGTACGTGACATGATTGTCATCCCTAATCCGATTTAATTATTTAAATCAGTCGCATTGTAATTCTGAAAAAAAAAAAAGATTAAAGGAGGGATACGACTTTATATTATTTGTTAGTTTCTATGGACATTTTAATTACAAGAAGCGGTTGATAGAAGATACTACTAGATATCTTCGGAGATGATAATATAGTTTGTGACTTATTATATCTGTTCGGTTTAATGACTAATCCGTTCGGTCTGAAGAGATAACATATAAGGTCAGAGCGGGCTGGTGGGTAATGTTTGGGGTTAGGTTCACCCGTATGATATAAAATATTAATATATATATGTAAATCATCAATAAATAATATAATGTATATAGTATTACGGAGTTATTATTTCATTATATATTTTTTAAATCTTAAAATAATGATAATATCATTTATATTATATAAAAAATTTAGTTATAATATAAATTGATATTTAAAATATTTCATCGAATTCTTAGTTTTTTTTTATTAAATATAAATGATCTGACCGAGAAGGGTTAGATCAAGCCGAAATCAAATGACTCATATATAGGCAAATAAAAAAATTTTAGACACAGTGATATAAATCAATATCCTATATCAATATCTATGTAGTATTACAGATGATATAATGGACACCCGAGTGTGGAGAAAAAGAGACGACATGGAAAAATTAAAACGAGCAGACTTAGATTTATGAGGAGAAGGATCGGTTGATAATGGTTTATTTTGACAACTTTAATAATGAATCTCTAAATAAATATAAAAAAATTTAAAAAATGAAAAAAAATTTATAGATGTGTTATTCTACCTTTATATTGATGGTCATTCAAATTTTATGTAATTTCATTATCATTTGGTAGTTCATAAAAGACCGTTAAATTAAAACTGTTACAAATTATATAAAAATTGATGGTCTTTGATGAATTATCAAACGATAATGAAATTACATAAAATTTTAATGACCATCAATCTAATGGTAGAAGAATATATCTATAAACTTTTTTTTTCATTTTTAAAATTTTTTTATATTTATTTAGAGATTCCATTATCAAAGTTGTTAAAATAACTCATTGTCATGGATCCCACTCATTTATGAGACCCTACTAATTTTTAGGGTTGGGCAGCACTTTACAGTGCAAAGTACTAGAGAAAATGTGAATTTCGATGACATGAGCCGTATAGAATAGATCGGACCTCAAAATCAGCGGCGAAGTCACGTAGTGGCAAGGGAGGGTCGCCGCCCCTTGGTCAGAAAATTTTTCAAAAACATCATTATAATTTATATATTTTTTCAGAAAAAATGGAAAAGTATGTTTATATTAAAGATATTTTTCAAATTTTATCCTTTCTACAAAAAAAATTTAATTTTACCCCTCCCCCCACCCCCAAAAAAGGGGGGAATTTGACTCTTCCCCAGTTCCCCTACTCAACATTGATAAATAACCGGTCTACCTAGTCCATTAATTTGTCATTTCTGAATACCCTCAAGACTAAGTTGATGGCTTGTTTTAATTCTCTTTTTGCTTGGTCGAACACTCAAACTAGTATAACGAATGATATAATTGCGCCAAACAGGTAAATGTTTGTTTTTGTAGTCTTTTCAAAGAAAGACTGTTTAGGCCTTTAGGCTGTAATAAAAGTTCTATTTTATCATTCTTTGACCAGGACAAACGAGTATGAGAGCATTCACATTAGTGTCGACTGTCAAAATTAAATTTTTATGTCATGTCATCAATTGACAATTTATTTTAAGAGTGGCATCCCTGAATAGAACGAAATTGTCAAAATGACACTTTTGTAATTAATTTTTTGCTTCTTCGCTGACGTGGCTTGTCAAATGAATTGTCAAATTTAGACAATTGTCTAATTTTGCCTAGTCTCTGCATCCCTGAAATTAAATGACAATTGTCAATGGATCCGTGGTAACCAATCGTGTTGTTACAAGATGATTAATAATGAAATAGTGGTCGCAATAATTTAGTTATAAAATATCAAATTTTATGATAATATTCTACTAAATATATATGGTTTAAGTTGTACAGATGCATGAACATCACAATTTTAAATAGCTGGCTATAATTTATTAACCCTGATTCGTTTTTCAATTATGTACATTTGATTGAGCGGTTAGTTTATAGGTTTGAATCAAGAGAAGACTTACAGCTTAGACAAATTTATTTGTTCTTTATATTTTAGTAGTTTAAGACAACAGACGCAAGTAAAAAAAATCGTATGAATAGTCTCTAGTTTTGGCATTAATTTTAGATATTTTAATATAGATATACATCTAGATTGTTAGAACATGGTTTTAGAAAAAATTAAAGTACTAAATTGTGAATACAAATAAATAAAATTGACTATATTTAAAGTATATTATAGAATAGAATCTCTCCAATAGAAAATAGTAATATTAAAAGGGACTATTCATACGATTAATATGAATAGTAATATTATAGAATAGAATCTCTCCAATAGAATGATCTATTACTCTAGTATGAGCTTAAGCTCGTCAACCGCTTTAATGAATTTAACATAAAATAAACTTTAACACCTCTAAATTTCGATTTATATTGTTCAATAAAAATTTTATATCAAACTATCATCGAATACAATAATTTTTCATTTTTAGAAAATTTAGTATTATTTCAGATTTTTAAAATGAGCTATGAAATCAAACATTCATATTTTATTATTATTATTTTAGAACATATTAAAAACTCTTAAATATAAAATTTTATATCCAATAATATTTTAATATAGAATATATTGATCAATATAAATTGATATTAGGAGATCATAAAATATATATTTTTTTTAGTTAGCTTGTCAAAGAGATCGCTTAAGCTCAAAGCAGCAGCTTTGCTCATATTAAAATATTTTACTCCAGCGAGTGAAATATTAGACCTGGTTAAATTGAAGGTTATGTTCCTCCACACCGCATGTTAGACCTGCTTAAATTGATTTATTCAAATTCATCAAAATGATTAAATAATTAACTAGAGTTATTTTATTTATATCAATTAAGACCTAGAAATTTTTTATTTATATTGTCCAATAAATTCTTTATATCAAATAACTGGATAGACATATTATCTGTTAAATCAATGGGCACACAAATTAAGATGCAAATGAATGTTTTTTTTTCTTAAAAGAATAATTATTCAGATAAACTTCCCAGTTACAAAAATAAATGCAAGTTCCCGTTGATTCGCAATAGGAAATGTGCTTCACGCAACACTTGTTGATGTGTACTCATGTGTAGTGTAGACATCCATTCTGGCTAAAATGCTCAAATTGTGCAATAGAAAATTTAATCTATACAAATCTAAATATGGCACGAGAACTGTCTCTGTTAATTGCGGAGCACAGCAATTTCTACGACACAAGGAGAGAGGCGAGAGCACTATGAAAGAGAAGTATCTACGACACAAGGCGAGAGCACTATATATGGGACCCCACTTTGCCCACTTGGTCATGATTTAATAAATATGTTATATTGCATTTGAGAAGTATAGACGCAAAAGTTTACTTTCTGATAAGTTGGAGTTCACATATGCCACCCCAAATTCTGATCTTGAAATTACGAAGATGTAGCATTTAGGAAAATACATTGTAATAGTACAGCCGCAAAAATGAAAGCTCTTTGCTACTTCCTGGAATCCAGGTTTCAATCTGCATATATTACATATTTACTTAATTAAGCTAATTCTCTCACTGAAATCCGGGCCCCTCCTTAAACCAATCCAACTGCGGCAATTGGTTTCCCCAAATCTCTGTCTCTATAAATACAAGCAACTACTCTTCTTTGGCCCCATTCACCTTTTCACTCTTAATTAAGGAAGAGTTAACTCTTATAAAAAAAATTAAGGAAGAGTTAAGAAAGCAAATTTTGGGCAATGAAGATTAAGCTCCTTTTGAAGAGAGTAGCGCTCTGCTCTGTTTCCTATTACATCATTCATTGGTTGAAGCTCCACTTCTCTGCTGCTCTCTCCTTCTCCAATAAGAATGCATTGTTTCTACTGCTCAATTTCGTTCTTCTCCTAATGCTCGTTGTACATAATTTCTCTAGTACTTCAGAAACAAACGATGATAACCTCAATGAAGAGCTTGTGACGTACCAATCGAATGACATCATTGTTCCAGGAGATGCATCGAGTGATTTCGCAAGCAATGACGAATTGGTGGAAGAGAAATATATTATTCTGGTTGAGAAATACACGAAGGAAGAAGAGCAGAGGAAGACGAAAACATACTGGACATTGCTTTGAGCAAAGAAGCTGACACGAGATGGCGACAAAACCTAATTCAATAGCCTGTGCAAATGTTGGAAATATTTGTGGTGGAGGAGGTGGCTCCTAAGGTGCAAAGAAATTGTTTGTGTAGATACAGAATTGGATAAGCTGGACTCGGAGTCTCGGATGCTGTAAATAGGAAGTTCGAGGAATTCATCTGCATACAGAGACGGAAATGGCGATTGGATGCGCCGCACAGGCAGCTTCAACTCATCAAAATTTAAAATCTTTTGGGTGTGTCTGGACATATTATACAAATATTTAACCTTTTTTCCATGGATCCTTTTGTAGTTTTTACTTTCTGTTTCTCTTTGTTTCCATATTTGTACATCTAGCTAATATTGAAAATTCTGTACAAATTGTTCTCTACTTAAACAAAAATGGAAATTAATAGAAAATAAGTTCACTCTGATCCAAAGATAAGGAAGAAAGAAATGTTCGTTTGGAGGTGAGCAAGAGGGAATATTGCACTATTGAAAATTGAAATGCGACGAGAACAGAAGTTTACTATGATATATAATAAAAAAAATGCTGTGGTTCAGATATTTGCAGGAGAATATTTTTTTCCTTATTTTTTGCAAATACTTTTTCAATACTCGCGTTTATGTAAATATTGTGGATATATGTAATAACGCGTCACCGTGTAAATTAATATAAAGGTACTGCTAAAAGTACCCCTAATCCAATCCCACGCCTGCGTCCCGCTTAACAGAATTCCTTAAATTAGATAATTTGACCGGTCAACTAACGCAAAAACTGAAAGATACAAAGTACACTCTACATGAATAGATCACAATGTTAGAAAATACGCTCAGTATTTATAGCCTTTCGAAGCTAGCGTCTTTAGAAGTAGCCTGTAATTAAATTTCGAGTAATTATATTTTTACGAGATGTTATTTTATTTAAGCTTTGAGTGTTTCTAGTATTGTTCTACCTTGAATCAAGGTGGTTAGATTTTTATCCTGAGTGTTTATATCTTAATGTCAGATATTTAGATTTAAGTCACAAAGTCATATATTCATAATTCTTCTACCGGTATTTATATTTTTCAATTGAATATTTATATCTTTACACTTCTACTAATGACCGCTTGAGAGCTCGTGTATTCATAATTATTTTGTTAGCATTTATATTTTTCAATCTGATGTTTATATCTTCTATATGTTTACCAATTATTATTTTTAAGCCTGATGTATTTATATTAATCTTCAAGTGTTTATACTAAGGGTGTCAATTATCGACCCGATCCGATGGGTTAATCCAACCCGACCTGAAGATAAATGGGTCGGGTATGGGTTTAATTTTTTTCACCCGAATCGGGTCGGGTCGGGTTCAGGTCAACCCGACCCGACCGAATTAATTATATTTTTTGAAGTAATTTTATGATTTAGTACTAATTAAAACTTAAATATACACTAATTATATACTAATTAAGATTAATTATAAATTAATCAATATTTAATTACTTAAAATTATATAAAAATAATTAATAAATATTTATTATTTTACACGGGTCGAGTCGGGTCGACCAATGACCCGATCGGATCGGGTATGGGTTAAGATTTTTTGATCTGAATTTAATCGGGTCGGGTTCAAGTCGGGTCGAGAAAAATAATAAAATAATATGACCCGACCCGAACCTAACCCATTGACACCCCTAGTTTATACTGCTTATAATATTTAGCTTGTTTTAAATTACTCATATTTTAAAATTAGGTGTTTTATTTCAATTTCACATGTTTATGTTCCAATTTCAAGTGTTTATATATCTTATCAAGGTTCTTAGAAGCTGAAAAATCAAGTGTTTATATTTTTAAAATCAGATATTTATATTTCAATTGTCAATATTTATTCTTTTATTTCAAAAATTTTAAAAACTAAAAAAAAATAAGTATTTTATATTTTAAAATCATGTACTTATATTTTAATTGTAGGTCTTTATAATTTCAAGTGTTTATATCTTACTTCAAGATTCTTAAAATTTGAAAAATAAGTGTTTATATTTTAAAATTAAGTGCTTATATTTCAATTGTCAGTGTTTATTTTTTATTTTGAGCGTTTTTTCAAGATTCCTAAAAGCTGAAAAATCAAGTGTTATATTTTTAAATCGGTGCTTATATTTTAATTCAAGTGTTTTATATATTATTTCAAGGTTCTAAGTATTTATATTTCTAGATTATACGCTCATATTTCAATTTTAAGTGTTTATATTTAACTTCAAGTGTATATCTTAGAAGCGATTTTATATATAAAAGTGTCATTTCCCTTTCTAGTGTTTGATCCTAATTTAACTATAAAGTAAGACATAAAGATCATTAATTAAACATAAAAAAATATTAAAATATTACCTAGAGTTACTCCTACCTTTATCCCCAAACTAATCAATAATCAACACTACGAGTGAAATGCCTTACTAGGCGCTCTATATTTGTGCACAGCCCCAAAAATACAAAGAAAATCCTTCCCCTTTTAAATATTACAAGACACTATCCTTTAGCTTATTCCTCTTCTAAAAATCAAATGTAGATCAGTACATGACATAAAGGATTTCATGCTCAGACCTGAAGCTCGATGTCGTCGTTATGATAAATGAATTTTCTATCCTTTTAACCAAGTTGGCCAAGCAGTCCATTAGCACTCTTCTAGTGATAAGCTCGACTTGGATATATACTACCGCTTGTACTTGATGTAGGACTTCTCTGATCTCCTCATCATGGTTGCTGCTTCATTATCAGGGTGGTAACTTGATCATCTTTCTTTAGGCACCTCTACAATGATAATCTAAAAGAATTATTGAATTTTATTGTTTGTCAGTGTGGTTGGATTTTCAATGTCATCATCACCTTATGCATATATGTAACCTCCATTTTAATCAAGTTAGTCAAAGAGATAGATAGACAAATTATATTTTACATTTATGAAGCTGTTATAAATGAAACACATAACCGAGTAGAATAGCTACAATTCAAATAAAGTTTCAACATTATTGATATGACCTTTTTGTTTTACCAAGGAATATCATCAGGTTTAATTAAGAAATCTAGGAGAAGCTTCTGGGACATTCCTTAATGTAAATTCCACTGCAACATTGAATCGATAGTCATGATCTTCTCATGTCCTAATCACCTATATTTTATCATAAATTTGACATCAATGAGCTAAGAGCATAGAATCTTAAATTATTATTCACATTGGAATCATGTGAAATCGATTAAGTACCAACCAATAGTTTAGTTTATACCGTGTGGGCTATGACAAGTATGGAAAAACTAACAAAAATGACATTTCTATAACAAATATTAACATCATTGTAAATAAATCTAAAATAATTTTCTGATATGAATCTTCATCACACCAGTTTTTAAAGAAAGGATAGTCACTGTAAGTCACAATAGTGAGGTTAAAAAAAATTAAGACATGCAACATAAACTAAAATTGATATTTATTTTATCAGTAAACAATCAGCGTTCTTGAAACCTTTAGTACATAGATAGACAAGAAGAAAAAGTGTTGACTCAACCTGAGCAACAACGAAATGACATACAAGGCCATAACATAAAAAGAAAGGGGGAAATCAAATACTAGTATCGGATCGAGTTGCAAACAACAAGGGAGAGGAGTTAAGGAGTCGGTGAAGTCCACATTTCTCAGTTCTCTCTTAAGCTACCAATCGCTGGGAGGAGCATCGAAAGCGGTCAGAAAGGGTACTAAAGAGTGCTATGGGAAGAGGCAAAGAGGTCCAAGGTGGGTTTCAGAGAGGGAGAAGTTGACAGAGTGGAAGAAAGCAACTCTAATAAAACTAGGGCACCAAGAATCGCCACCTTCCTCTCCGGTCCTGACTCCAACGAGAAGGATAGTGCGGTTCCTGAGAGTAAATCTGATGAGGATCAAACTTATTTTTGGCTATGTGAGAGAGGACGAGGTGAGTAGTGTGGGAAGGAATGGGGGGAGTCCCAAGTTTTTGGGATCATTTTTGGTTCCAAGGCATGTCTCATTTTGGGATTTGCATTGAGATTGAAATAAAAAATGGAATTGAAAGTAAGTTGCATCGAGATTGATGATCAAATTCTGATTCAAAGGTGGAGACATGTCTTAGAACTAAAAATGATTCCAATGGTTTGGAACTCCCCCCCCCCCATTCATATGGAAATGGAAATGAAGAGTTCCAAGCCCTTAGGATCATTTTTGGTTTCAAGACATGTCTCCACCTTGGGACTCCCACCCCCGCCCCCATTACGTGTGGGAAGGATATGTTGCGAAAGGAGACGAGGACTAGAGAATAATATTACATAATGATGTGGATAGTGTGAGGGTCTGGGGGCAGGAGTGGGGGCGGAAGATCATGAAAATAAAGATTTTCTCTTATATAATTAAATTAAGGGAGCTGATAACTGTCCAAAGCGCTTTGACCCAAAGAAAAATCCCAAATAGTTGACTTTAGCATATAGCCATAGACATATGTAATTTGCAAAGCGCTTTAACACAATTCAACGCTTAATCCATTATTTGCCAAATATATTTTTATCAATATTATAATCATTTATATCATATAATTTAATTAGTTATAGTTTATATTATTATGTTGTTCACATGAATTATTTCTAGTTATGTCAAGTTGAGGACAAATCAATACAAAAATCAGCAACACAATTATCACCGAAACACTCATTACCTCATTATGATGTTATTTATATCTATTATTTTGACTATTTACATTTATTGAAATAATTATTTATATTAACTATCAATATTATTTTCATTCAAATACTTATTTATGGGGTCCAGTATATATTCCTCTTGGGTTCACCACACCAAGATAGCAAACTAGTATTTTGTTAATTAATCTATTGAATAAATTAATTTTTTATATTAAGTGATGGGGCTATTTATACTTCAATTAAAATATAACAGTCTGTATTGACTAATATTTGATATAGTAGCTATTTATAATAAAATTTGATATTATTTATATGAAATATACTCATTATTAATGTTACATATTAAAACACGTCATGGGGTATGGAGTATAGTACAAAATTGAATACCTTTTCTTTTGAAATTGTTAAAATAAAATTAAAAAAGGATAATGAACCAAAGAAATAGAATAGATAATAATAGGTTTCATCTCTTTATGGAGTAGGACGGTTTAAGTTCCAAAAAATATATAAAAAGTAATATATATCAGAGTTTATAAGAGCTTTATTTAAAAAAAATAAAAAATAAAAATATATGAAAATCATTTATTATTGTATGTTTTTAATTTTGAAATTGTCATAATTTTTAATGAAATAAAATAACAAATGTTTGTAGCAATAAAGATAAAGAGATAATAATACAGAAAAAAATGAAAGGCCATGGAAAGGAAGAGATGATATAATATATTGTCAATTTGTCATCATTAACAATTTTTATTTCTTCATATGCAAGAAAGGAGATGAGCAATTTGATAAATCAAATTAACGAAAAAACAATAACCAGTTCATTAAAATCAAACTGCATCACTCAATTTCATAAGAAAAAAAGACACAATCACAACTTGTGCATCGAAGTGATGGAAGAAATATTAATTAAATTTCTAAAATAAACTTATAAAGAATAGAAATATCAAACATATTGATGGGCTTCGTATTTAAAAACACGAAAATCCATCAGAATTTTTTTTACCAGTGTGAGTAGTTTAAAACAAATATCATTTGAAGAAATTTTGAAGAAGTACATGAGAGAGATCGTATAAAATGAAGTGGAATGCATGAAGAGAAGGCATCCGAGAATGAAATTCATAATTAGAAAAGAACCGCTCATGAGTCATGAGAACTTGATAATAAAAGACGCCTAAAAGATAAGTAATATTTGAAATGAAGATTTAAGTCAGAGAGACACGCTTCTAAAGTCTAATAAAGTCATTTGAATTTAACGGTTGATCATTAAAATTGAAAACAGCTAATGAGGTCAAAATTTGGGGATAGTCAGTTGGGGATTATAATAATTATTCTAAATTAAATTAAATTGATAATGAAGAGAAGAAGTCATTATCGAATTGTATATTTCTTGGGGACAGAGAAGAAGTCCTTTGTGATCAAAATTAAATATAATCAGTATGTTTGTTAAGCAGTTGGAAGATTGGGATGAAGCCTTAAATAATTTGAAAATGAAAATAGACTACTGAAATATTATGCGGGGCTATAAAATTGTAGTAATTGTAACTTGGGAATTGGGAGTTGGGAGCTTTATTCAGCGAGTCATGTAATGGTATGACGTAACTAACATGACGTAACTATGCCCTAGTTTTTATTTGCACAAAAAAATGAACGGTCGGATCTAATTTGAACTGTAAGAATCGACTCCTCTATTAAAAATAGAAGAAATGAATATTGATATCTATATCTGTATAAAGAGAGTGTATTTACTAAATTTGTTCATTATTTCAGTTTTTTTTAATAACTAAAATGTTCCTACTCTAACGGTGTGATCAATATTTTAAAATATTAATGGTTCATATTTTAGCAAATATAATTTTCTCTCTCCATTTTATTTTCTATTTTTTATCATGTATTAATGAGAGGTCTAAAATAATTTATCCGTTAAATTAATTAATAATTTTTAAGTGATAAAAAAATTATCTACTATATAACTTTATTTAAAAATATTATATTTCATAAATTATATTTTTTTAAATAATAATTAATTTTATTTATATATTTAAGAGTGTTTGTAATTGACTTAGATATAAATAAAAAAATCCGCATAACGGATGGATTACTTTTAGTGTAAAAAATATGGACGACTATTGATGTATAAAGTCGAATTGATGTGAGGATATGTAAAACATGGATAAATTTTAATTTGTATGTAGTTGATTTTTGTCTTTAAAAAAGTGTTTCTAGTGTGCATCTAGAATTTTATTTGATGACATCCAATTTTAATGTACATCCATCATCCATGTGATGATCGTCATTTTTGAAAGGACAAAAGAGTCATTTCCAACCGTAATACTAAAAGTGTCCTTTTTATATGGAAGTTCTTTTATCTTAATCTCATTTTTATATGGAAGTTCGTTTATCTTAATCTCTTTATAACATCAATTAGAAACTCTATAAAATATCTTAATTGAATTAGCAAAGCGAGATAGCAATTTCAAAAGTATCTAAAAGGATAGCTGATATCATTTTTGTATAATCCCGATAAGAAAGTTAAAAGATTAGAATATTTCGTGTATTGAGAATACAAATTTATTTAATTCACAAAGAGTTTCCAGATCTAACAAAAATCTGGTGGATTTAACATATGGAGATAATTTCAAGAGTTTCGAAATATCTAACAACATGTTCGTCAAGTCAGAAAAAAAAATAACAAAAAAAGAAGAGGGCGTAGGGAGAGCGCTTTTAGAGCCATGAAACAATTTCCAAATAAAACAAAGATGCAAAGGTTCTTTCCACGAACAGAGAACTAACTATTGAAATTTCAACATATACATCTCTTTAATTATGATACTATGATAATTAATCAAATGCATCTTTCTATTAGTGAATTCTTGAATTATAAGTCATCTAGCTGGAAACTAACATTTCTTATTCCAAATTTCTAGACATGAATAGATTATCCCCCTCTGAAAAATTACAAAGATAGCTGTGAGTTATCCTAACTCCTATATTAATTTATCTTAAACAAGATAAATGAAACAAGATTAATTTATCTTAAACAAGCATATTCTCCACTCTCCAGCATGTGTTGAAGTACAAACCATTCCTTTTTTCAGAGATCCGTGAAGTCCAAGGATCTATCAAAATTTATTCAGTGTCAAGTCGATTTGGTCGGTAACGAGTTAGGCTTAGACAGGTAAAAGCTCTTCCTTCACAACAAAGATCTATTACATGATCTGATTAAGACATTAATCAATTTTAATATAAGTTGATTTGACTAGTTCAAAGTAGCGACAACCGCTAAATATTGTATCTGTTTTTTAGAACCAGTCTCCTTGACAAGTTACAAAAATTAATTGCGGAGAATTGACTAAATCGGATATTATACTTTAGTTTGTGAGCTCTTTATTAAAAATAAAATGAAGTGGAGTCTATCAATTTTTAAATATCTTATTTGACTATATTAAAAAGAGCTAAGATCCAATAATTTTTAGAAATTTTTTATTGACCAAAATATTATCTATTTATTTGTACAATTGAAATTAAAACTATAATACAAATAATAAATACGATTTCTTTTGCTATTTTATTCTTTTATTTTTTTAAATTTTTTTTTTAAATAGACATATCTAGAATCTAGCTAGATGGTATATAGAAAATCTTTCATATTTAAAAAGTACATCAATATCAATGTCTATTAATATAACGTTTCACTTCTTTTAAGCCTTCTAAAAAATGACATAAAATGAAAATCAACTCTATATATCACTTATGCATCTTTCTACGTTTAAAATATTAGTTGTTAAAAAATATATATATTATAAAATATAAAAGTCTGTACGTGAGAGTTTGCTAGTGTATAATAAATGAGCACTCCGATCCCGGATCAACATACTCCATTCCAAAAGGAAAATGTTATCCTTAATTATTAAACCAAAATATTGTTCTAACTTTGCAAATGTTTTAGGCATTACATTAGAATTAAATTGTTAATCATTAAATAACTTTACCACTCTATTGGACAATTGCTAAAATATTTTTATTTTGGAATTTGTCATTCACTTTAATTATCAGTATTTTACAATTCATAAAATATAAATTAAACTGATGCAAAATTTAATGCATATTAAAATTAAGAGCTTATAAACACAGATGAATAAGATTTTGTCATGACATGTCATGATCGTGCAACTTTTGTAATACCAAACTTGGGGGGGGGGGGGGGGGGGGGGGATACTGCAATATGTTAGTTGAGAACGAAAGTTGCTGGACACGTACACAACTAAATGTAGGTTAGTATTTTTTTAATGTCATAATGTTCGTAAACTAAAATGAGCCGCTCATTTGAAAACGTAATTCTGCTAATATCTAATAATACCCTGAAACTATATATAAAATTGTGATGTCAATAACGTGCTTATAATATTTGGAATATGTTATGGAAATAAAAAAATTAACATAAACTCATTGTTGATATTTGTTATTGGAAATAATTTTTATTTTTATATTTATCGGTTTTTAAAATAATTATATATGAATTTAATTTTTTTTTCTTGGAGCAGGTTAAATGGATGATATTAAGAGAAAAATAATGAATTTGGACTAGATTGTATAAATATCTCAAGAATGAAATTAGGTTAAGTTATATTTATAATAAATAAAGATAATCAAATTAATATTGAGATCAAAATAAAAAAAATAAAGGTATTATACCATAATTGTTACAAAGGAACTCATAATAGTCACAACAGATAACCTCGAGACTTTTTTTTATTATTTTCAGGCATAACCGTTGCAACGGTTACCATAATTGTTGTAATGGAATAAATGAAAATATATTCAAAACTTATCCAAAAATCACATGAGTGTAATTAATCCATAACTATTGCAACTGTTATCATTTGTTGCAACTGATAGCCTTGCATTGCAACTGTTATAGTTCTATTATAACTGATAGTTCAAATATGTTTCAGCTTTCTACAACCGTTACAATTGTTATCATAACCATTACAACAGATAGTCTTCCATTGTAATTATGGTAGTTTCATTGCAATTAATAGTTCAAATTTTTTTAAGTTTTTAGTTAGGCTATAAAAGACAATTGGCTGCATGTTTCTCTCTCCCTCTCTTTCTACGATTTTAAAAGCAAAAACTTTGAGAAAATCTAATTGTCATCGCTAAACCTTTAAAACCTTAAAATACATTATTCTAATATCAAAATTACTTCAATATACCATTAATAAGTTAGATTATAGTGATTATTGAGTGTTTTCTCCTTTGTGATACTTATTTTTTAGAGCTATTATGCTCAATCTTTCTTTGACCGACAACTATCTTTTTACTTGATGTAAGGGGCCGAAAGTTCACAGTTGTACAAATATTATATTTTATTGATTCAACACAATTGATAATTGGTGATTGCGGGTCCCAGAGATGTAAGCTCGTTATAGCTGAACTCCATTACATCTCGTGTTATTTATTTTATTTCTTGATGTTGAATTGTAAAACTAGTCCAAAATTCTTTGATTGTGCATTATTAGTGTCATTCGGGATAACAATATGAAATGAGTTATTATTCATGTTGTCACACTTAATATTTTTTTTATTTTGTTGTTTTAAAAAATATTATTGAATTTAACAAGTTTCTTTAAGATTTTATTGTTGTATCCTAAGAAACTTTAAAAAAATATATAACGATTCAGTAAATCATTATAACGTTTCTGAAGGATAGTAAACTTATCAGAAGGTTGGTCAAACAATCAAAATATTGGTAACGTTATGTAAAGCGTTCAACGTTTCCTTCTATCGTTATAACGGTTCATCATATTCATTTCTAAACCGTTATAACGTTATTTAAAATTCCGACAAGGGGTATGCTTGAAAACTCAATATTCACTATACATAAACGTTATAACTATTTGGGAATCATTATAACATTTTCCTACGTAAGAATACCAGTTTTCTCTGTTAAAGTGTTTATTTAAGGTGATGCTCAGTGATTATGATAGTTGTTCAACACTTTCAAAATTTCTAGCAATCCAGAGCACTCACCTTACAGCAAACAAAAAGCTCATACATTCTTCCATGTAAATTACAAGAAACAAATATCTTGAATTAGCCAAATATAGTAGATTTTTTGTATAATTTTTTATTAGTGCATTGCACATCTTTGATCTTTGGCTCAATTTTCTCTTCAGCATTGCTGCTGTGTTTTTTAGTTTTGAGTGCTCTTTAGTTGTTCTTTTTGTAGTTTTAGTCTTCGTGTACTTGTATTGTGAAGAAGCTAAAGCTTCTTAATTATAATACATTTTTACTAGTGATAAAACGACATCCCATTAGTGGGGTGAGATCCGAAGACGTAGATTTCTATAACTGAATTATGTTAACATCTTGAGTGTTATTTAGAATTTCAGCACTTACATTCTTTGATTCTCATAATCAAAATCTTTAAAAGGTTGCATTTCTTGTGTTGCATTATTTTATAGCAATTGATATTTTTGACAATTGATATTTGGCTGAACACTTAAGGCATATTTTTCATACATTTGCACACAATACCCAACTTACTTTTGTGCTCTATCTTTTGATCTCCTTTTAAGATGATTCTTGTGTAAATTATTGGTAACGATAGTACTTACCAAACTGGTCTTTATCTACCTTAACCAAAATAGTATAAAAGTATCATTTCGGTAAATATCATCTACCTCTATCATATTTCATCACATGTTAATATCATTATTATATATTTTATTTTGTATTATACTTTTGTTGTACATCTTAGATATTGATGAATACTTATTTAACGTAAATAATAATACTATAAAAATAAGTTTCATATAGAATCATTAGCATGAATAATAAATCATTTGTTAATGTAAATAATAAAGTCCATCTCAATTTTGATATTGATTTTGGTATATATGTAGTGTATCACCTCCATTTCTATTTTAAGGACCCCGAGATTATTTTCTTCTTTTTTTTTCACGCCGCTATTTTTATTGTCCTATGTCACTATACGACTAAATACCAAAAACTTAAATTAAATTGATTTAATAGCTGCAATACTATTATTATGGAAATTTTTCAGACTTTGTCCCAAAAATATATTTATGTAGGAAAAATAACTTTTTTAAAATAAAACAATTTCTCATTACAAATTTACTCAAGACAAATTTAATACAAAATAATTATTTGTCTTAAAAATATTTATAATTATGAACATAAAAATTAGTTACATAAAAATAATCTTGTTGAATAGATTTTTGTATGCAATTTTGAGGCATTCACAATGTGTCTACTTGTTTAATGATCGCAATAGATCATGCTAGTATCTTTTATAATTGCCTAATAGGCAGTCAATTCACACAATAACCTATATTTGAGCACGCTCTCTAATTCTCTACTAATATATATAAAGTTATGGTGTTATGTTTATGTATAATAAGAATCGTCTCAATGTTTTGAATCGATTTTTTGTTGTCAAAATCAAAATGATTGATCCAAATTGTTTAAAATTATTTTCATATAACTATCTAGTTAAATCAAAATTTATATTTTTTTTAGAATTTTTAGATTTTTTTTTCAGATAGTAAGTTATTTTTATAATCAATTGCATGTTTCATAATTCATACAATATACTGTGAAGTAACAAGAAGATCATAGAAAGCCTATTAGAAGTAATAAACAGAAATCTCGAAAATAAAACAATAAAATTTGGAGAAGTTACTTCTGTATCTCTGAACTTGAACTATTTCTCACAAATTTTTTTTAGGGAAAATTAGTTTTATATCACCTCAAAACTTTAAATTTAGCAAAATACCACCATAAAGCTTTAACTTCATCTAATGTCACTCTAAAACATCAAAATTTAGACTTTTGCCCCATTTTCAGTATAATTCTTCAATTGATAATACAAAATATAATAATTTCTGAATTGGACGAAAATACCCTCATATGTATACCATCTTCTTTGAGAAGATGATGAACTTCTTCTTTCATTTACGTCTATAGTCGATTCTTCTTTCCCTTCATTCTCGCCTATCAAACGAAAACCTATCCGACCACCACGCTGTCTCTTCTCTCTGTTCTGATTCCTTCTCTCTGTTTTGACCTCTTCTCTCTGTTCCGACCCCTTCTCTTTACCCTCCTCTTCACTAGGATAGCCGACCATTAGGTACACCTATCTGCTCAATTATTTTTCATTATTGTATGCGATTTGTTTTCTTTTTAATGTCTAATTTTGGTGGAATTGAACTGGTCTAACTTCTCTAGCGACGCACATCTGATTAGCATTATTAATTCATATTATTAATAGAATTGCACCGAAATTTGGTACAACAGTAAATGCAGCATCAATTTGGTACAACACTGTATGTCAAGCATAGTTCAGCAGTGATTTGTACCCCTCCAATTTAAGAAACATGTTGTGCTTTAATTCCAAGATCCTCTTCGTGCTCACTGTCCTGACTCCTGAGCATGGATGTTAATGAACCAGGCTGAATATGATATATATATATATATGCACCTTTTTTGTGAGTTTCTTTTTTCTATTATATGTGTTATAAACTCTAAATTGATACTATTTTTTGTGCTTGCAGGAAGAGAGGAACTAGACAGTAGCAATTTTTATAAGAGGATAACTAGACATCAGTGAACTGTGTATTGGTTGTTATTGTGCATTTTTAAAGTTACAATTTTGAAGTATTGTATACTGGTTGTGTACCAATTGTATACGGGCTGTGTACAAGTTTTAAAGTATCCAACGCTTTTTTTTATCAATGGCAGCACATATGCAACCCATGTTGTCATGCTAAGTAAACTGAAGCTGTGCTGGTTGTAAATTATGCATTTTGTTGTTCATATGATATTTTGAATCTGTGCTAGTTGTATATTGTGAACCAGTGTTTTTAGTCAGAATCGGAATTGAGTGTGCACCAATACACTAGTGTTATTAAAACGAGATCAGAATTGAGTGTACACCATATTGTTCATCAGTACATGAGCCTTGTCAGTACATCATACTTGATTTAAAATCAACATCTAAATTAAACATCTTTGATTTTAATAATTCTCCTCATTTCTCGAACTGCAACTTCCAGCAGTGCCTATCTTCATCTCTGATTTCAAATTAAAAAATAACAAACATGAATCAATAACAAATCTAATATCTAAAATAACAATCTAATTAAGAAACGAATCAAAGGAATGAGCTGAAAAATGGTATGGTCTCGAGAGAAATCAATAACAAATGTCAACAATGTAAATAGGCAACATCTTTCTTATTTTCTAACCTTTAACGTACAATCACAAGTTGCAAGCAGTCATTACTGACAAAATTCTCACAGAGAATACAAGCACAACACATCTTATCGCAATTCCATCTAATCATCCATATATATATATATATATATATATATATGCAAATTTCATTAATGGTAAGTTTCTCACAAAAATCAATCTAATCGCAGTGAATTGACAAAAATCAACGTACAAAGAGTGAGAACAACATATAGCCTCTAGCGACGGGACACAGTGAAGCTAGGGTGGCATGGGACTAAATTGGAAAAAATAGGAAGAGAGTCAGAAGAAAGAAATCGGATGAGAAGGTTACTATATTAGCGAAAGGGTAATTTGGGTATTTTGAAAATATATCTTAAATATACAGTCATATTTTGCTAATTATAATTAAAAATGTATAATTTTATATAATTATGGTAAAAGACTAATTTTAGATGTTTTAGAGTGACATTAGATGAAATTAAAGTTTTAGAGTGGTATTTTGCTAAATTTGAAGTTTTGGAGTGATATGGTATTATTTTTCTCTTTTTTTACAACATATAAAAGTCATGTATCGGCCATTAGGTCTCTCTCTCCCTCTGTTCTATTTTATTTCGAAAAAAATCGAGAACACAATCTTGTTGTTCTTTTCTTTTACCAAAAGCAAGTTAAAAAAAAATCACATCAAATAACTCCTAATAACAAATTTCACAATAAACAAACATGATCATCTTTTCATAATAAAACAATCATCTTCTCTCCGAGCACAAATTTCCGGGTAAATTCTTAGCTAGTAATGTTCTGTGCAGCCTCAAGTACAACAAAGAGTCAAAGATTATAGTTTGATCCCAAAAAGTTTGCCAAATCCAAAAGTAAATCCAATCTTAACTTTCAGGCTTAGCTAGGTTAAATTCTTAACAAGCTTCAGAATGTTCTCCGACAGTGGCGGGTGTAGTTAGGCTGGGGGTCAGTTGACCTCTTCTTCCTGCCTGGATTTTCAAAAATAGTGTTTTTTTAAAATTAAGTTTTTACTAGTCTTACCTTTGGATGTAATATTTGACTCTCTTTGGATTATTTGATTAGTTTAATTGAGAAAATTTTATATAATACCGGAATAATGAAAAAATTAAGTAAAAACTAAAAAAAATATAAAGTCTCATAGAGAAAAATTTTCTTCGTCGACTTGATTATCTATAATTTTGATTTTTTTTATTTTTATTTTTAATATATAAAAGAATATTATTTTGATAGTTTTCTATTAGATAAAAATATATGTTGAATTGTTAATTTTTTATTTAGTACTTAATTAATTAATGAGTTTGATTTTGACAAACTATTATAATTAAATTACAAATTACTGACCTCCATCAAATTCTGCATTCACCCCTGTTATCCGACACATCAAGTAATTCTTTGTCAATTTCATTGTTAGATAATCCAACATATATAGCTGCTAGATTCTCCTCAAGGATACCAATATGCTGTTAGCTAATTCCAATAAAACTTTTGAATGGCGAAACGACAAATAAAAAAAGGAAAAGATAAGACTAAGTTCACTCGAACAAGACTGATTTCATTTGAGAAATAATATGTCCATCTTAGCTTTGAATACTGTTCTCGTGAAAAAAAAAAATAGCGATTGGAGAATGTATAAATTTAACCTATCATAACTCAACTCTTTATATATTATTAATTCACGTTAAACTAATAAATATGTTTATGTATAATATATATAAAGAATTGAGTTATGATAGGTTAAATTTACACAATTAAGTTGAATTATGAAATATGTTACAAGCAAACACGGACTTTTTTCGGCGATGCTGAGGGCGTCGAGTTCTGTTTTCATATTTTGCGTTTCCGACTCGTTTTCAGCGGTACCGAAGGCGACTTGAGGAGCAGAGATCACTGATTATTTTGGATCTTCTGTTACCAGAGCAATATGCATTTTGTTGGAGTAATTTGCTTGTCATTATTATAGGATTCTTTTCATTACAAAACCTATAATATTCATTAGCCGTGATTGTATGACTTCTGTAAATTAAAGGGCATGCAATATGAGATATAACACATAGGTTTCAAGGAATATCCCAATCACTTGAGGCGTTATATATATAATTGGGATATTCTGACCAAATTACTATGGAAAAACCTAATCTTATATAAGTATCAAAAAATAATTAAAAAATATTTTTTTATAAATATTTTATTTTACTTATAGATTAATAGTGATTCAAATTTCATACAATTTCATTATCGTTTGATACTCTATCAAAGACCATCAAAATTTTATATAATTTACAATGGTTATAATTTAACGATTTTTGATGTAGTATCAAATGATAATAAATTCATAAAATTTAAATTAATATCAATCAATAATTAAAAAAATATATCTATAAATTTTTTTCTATTTTTAATTTTTTTTGATATTTATTATAGAATCTATTGTCAAAATAACCCAAGTGATCCCCACCCATAACAAAAAAAAGAAAAGCTGCTTGACTTTATACAAAAGGCCTAATTTGAAAACAACTAAATTAGCCAAGGCCCGAATAACAAAATATATTTAAAGCCTAGGCCGGAAGAAGAAGACTATTTTCGTACTCCGGACCCGGTAGACCACCCAAAACTAATAAACCAATAGGACGCCTCCAATTGTACACGTGGCCGAATTTAATTGGGTTGACCGCGTGGCAGGAGGAAGTTTTTTATTTTATTTTATTTTTCTTTTGATGAATGGGAGTATGCGACTATAGGAGGAGACTTTAGTTAGACCCCCTTCCAGTTTCGGACCCCTAAATCGGTTTGTTCTCCTCCTATATCTTTCCTCGCCGAAAGCAAAATTCCGATTCAGACTCAGATCTGTTAGAAAGGTGAAACAATGGCGGGAGGTGGATTTCGAGTGCTGCATCTGGTGCGGCCGTTTCTGGCGATCTTACCAGAAGTACAAAACGCGGATCGAAGAATTCCCTTCAGGGAAAAAGCGATCTACACCATAATCGCTCTTTTCATCTACCTTGTGTGCAGCCAACTGCCTCTTTATGGGATCCATTCCACAACGGGCGCGGATCCGTTTTATTGGATGCGGGTTATCCTCGCATCCAGCAGGGGTACCGTTATGGAGCTCGGTATCACCCCCATCGTCACCTCTGGCATGGTGATGCAGTTGTTGGTCGGATCTAAGATTATTGAAGTCGATAACAGCGTCAGAGAAGATCGCACTCTCCTGTAATTTTTTTTACCTGTTAATTTCCTTTATTTTTCTTCTTACTTTCCCTGGAACGATTATGCAAGCATAGAGTCATAGAGTAGCATAAATTGTTAGCTCTGTTGGTGATAATTTTGGATCTGTATACCTGTATGGTGATTGCCTTACCTACTGACAACATTAAGTAATAACTGTATACCTGTGCAATATCAGAAACGGTGCACAGAAGCTGCTAGGGTTCCTGATTGCTATTGGTACGGCTGTAGCCTATGTTGTATCAGGGATGTATGGCACAATCAGCCAACTTGGAACCGGCAATGCTATTCTGATAATTCTGCAGCTCTTCTTCGCCGGCATCATTGTCATTTGCCTGGATGAGATGCTTCAGAAAGGCTATGGTCTCGGCTCTGGTATCTCTCTCTTCATTGCCACCAACATATGGTAATTCTGATTCTTCAAAAAGATTCACTTTCTTTTTCACTGGTAGTTCATTTATTTAATTCTTATCATCCTTATAATTTTATTATGATTGGCATGTGCAGCGAGAACATCATATGGAAGGCTTTTAGCCCAACAACAATTAACAGTGGGAGGGGTGCGGAGTTTGAGGGAGCGATCATTGCCTTGTTCCACTTGTTGATAACAAGGACGGACAAAGTGAGGGCTCTGCGTGAAGCCTTCTACCGCCAGAACCTCCCGAACGTCACCAACCTCCTCGCCACTGTGCTGGTTTTCCTCATCGTTGTCTACTTCCAGGGATTCAGAGTCGTACTTCCTGTCAGATCCAAGAATGCACGTGGCCAACAGGGATCTTATCCGATTAAGCTGTTCTACACCTCCAACATGCCAATCATTCTCCAGTCTGCTCTGGTCTCCAATCTCTATTTCATTTCTCAGGTATGGTAGTGTATTCAATATCAATTGTTGTTGTTATTGTTGTTGAATGGGAGTATATATGTTGATTGTGAATGTGCCGTCTGTGTGAATTCAGTTGCTGTACAGGAGATTCAGTGGCAACTTCTTTGTCAATCTGTTGGGCAAGTGGCAGGAGTCTGAGTACTCTGGTGGTAGTGTGCCAGTTGGCGGCCTTGCCTACTACATAACTGCTCCTTCAAGGTTGATGCTTTGTGTTCCATCTCCTTTCCATTATTAGGTTTAATTTTTGTTGATTAATTTAATTATGAACTGATTGCATCTCTGAATTATTGTGCTTATGTGCAGCTTGGCTGATGTCATTGCAAATCCATTCCATGCACTGTTCTATATAGTGTTCATGCTGTCTGC
Organism: Schoenoplectus tabernaemontani; assembly: GCA_037127355.1. Classification (NCBI taxonomy): domain Eukaryota; kingdom Viridiplantae; phylum Streptophyta; class Magnoliopsida; order Poales; family Cyperaceae; genus Schoenoplectus; species Schoenoplectus tabernaemontani. The sequence continues at coordinate 19,533,479 of CM073745.1, forward strand.
TTGTGCTCTCTTTTCAAAGACCTGGATTGAGGTGTCTGGATCATCAGCAAGAGATGTCGCAAAACAGCTGAAGGTACACATATTTGTAATATTATTTGTCAATCCGTCCATTGTAAATTTGGAATTATTTTGAAACAAAACTATGCAACTCAATTTGACAAGAAATATAAATGATTATGTAATGTAGGAACAACAAATGGTGATGCCGGGGCACAGAGAGTCGAACTTGCAGAAGGAGCTGAACCGGTACATCCCTACTGCTGCTGCCTTTGGTGGAATCTGTATTGGTGCTCTGACCGTGCTTGCTGATTTCATGGGCGCTATTGGTTCTGGCACCGGAATTCTCCTTGCTGTTACCATCATTTACCAATACTTTGAGACATTTGAAAAGGAGAGAGCGACTGAGCTTGGTTTCTTTGGACTGTAACTTCCTTTAAATGGCCCTTTTTCTAATTTTTGAACCAGAAGAACAGAGGGAGGTTGGGTGGCTTAGAAGGTAAGAAGAGAGTGTAGATTGAATGCAAAATTAGCCCAAAATTTTCATTTCTTTAATTCCTTCATGCCCTTTGTCCAAGGTAGATGTGTTATGCAAAAATTTAGGGAGAATTGAATTTTTGTAATATTTTCTTTTCCAATTCAAGTAACATTTTGATACTAAATTTTTTTATTGCCTTGGTTGATTTGACAATTGACATAGAAAAACCCTTAAATGGTACCTGGTTAGTGTTTGGTGAGTCAAATTTTGTAGTATGGTCTTAAGATTGTATTATCGAAATATTTTTAGCATTCCTTCTCTCTAACCCACCGCGGATCTCATTAATGCTTGTAACCTTTTTTCTGCAATGTTTCAGTCTTTAACCCTGAAATTCAGTTTATGGAAAAAATGGGTATTGTTTAAGAGGCGAGGTCTGTGGATGATTTGGAAGATGTCATAATTCCAGTCACAGGATTAGAAAATTAGAAATGTCAAACATCTTCATCCACTGAAAAGATTGTTCTTGTGAGATTTCGTTTGTGAGCTTGGAGCTTACAACAGTAGCCTTTCTCAAATGTCAACATTCTTGTAATTTTAGTAATCCTTAACTTTTGCTTTGGTAGAATATTGACGATATTTCCATGTATATAAAAAGAATGCCGACAAGTTGCATTCGATCCTGAATATATTTAGAACTATTAAGAACGAGAGAACGACCCCTTCATTTGTTAATTTCTTTAGTATGATCGAATTGGGCATAACCGAATGTAATCAAGTGTTATTTTCTTTTGGTCATTGAAAGAATGACGAATGACGAATGACAGAATAAATTTTCTATTTTTGAATATCAACAGGTTATTTCAGACACTTCGGTGATTTTCTATAAATGTGTGTATTATGTATATCGTATAGTTTAGCTTAGCTCGCTAATTCATAAATAAGCATTAATGATTTTCTTCTGATCGATCTCAACCCTCTCTCATCAATATATATTGCTGAACCTTTCAATTAAAAACAAGCAACTAGGAACAAAAAAAAATGTCCGACTAGTACTACCTTCTGAAATTGTACAAAGCAATATTAATTTCTAACGTACTCATCATAATTTCAAAAATTGTCAAGTTTCTCATTATTATAATAAATCATCATAGTAACTTATATTCCCCCACTATGTAGCACAGACACTTGTAGAATATGGATGTATCAACATCCGCATCCGTGTCCATACTACATAGATTCCCCATAAAATTTTAACATCTTTTTATTATCTTTCCCTTTTATTTATTTTAATTATTTATTATTATTTTATAATGAATTGACAATTATACTCTTTCTTTAAAATGGAGGTGGTCTTTTTATTTGCTCCAGTACATGCTGCTCGCATCGACCCCCGTTCTGGCATGCCAAATATTTTCTGGCGTGGTAAATTCCGTTCGCCCATGAGCTGCCACGGGCAGTGTCATCTCTCGTGAAAACATACAAAAGATAAAAAAAATAAAAAAATAGAGGTGCGTATTAATTTGCAATGAATATATAAAAAAAAACTTAGCTCTATGTTATACTTCATTTGTCAAGTTTTTTTTTTCCTATTCTTTCTTTATATCATTTGAAGAAAAGAGTTGAGTACAATGATATAATAAAAAATAAAATATATAGAGTTAATTTAATTACACAATTTTGCTAACATTATTAGGATAGGATATTGTAGCATTTATAGTTAATATTGAAATGATTAATTTCAAAATTGTTAAAGCATGTACTTGACACAACTCTAATATGATTTTGTCTCTGTGGGAAATCTACATGTTATTTAAGGTGTTCGGTTTGTGCTCCAACTAGGGGTGTCAATTCTTGATCCGACCCGATCCGATACGACTCGAAAATAAATGGATCAGATATAGATTCAATTTTTTTACCCGAATCAGATCGGGTCGGGTTCGGGTCAACCCGACCCGTCCCAATTAATTATATTTTTTAAAGTAATTTTATGATTTATTACTAATTAAAACTGAAATATATACTAATTAAGATTAATTATAAATTAATCAATATTTTATTGCTTAAAATTATATAAAAATAATTAATAAATATTTAATTATTTTACACGGGTCGGATCGGGTCCACATGTGACCCGTCGGGTCGGATCGGGTATGGGTCAAGATTTTTTTACCCGAATTTAATCGGGTCGGGTTCGGGTCGGATCAAAAATAATAATAAAATAATATGACTTGACCCGAACCCGACCCAACCCGACCCAACCCGACCCATTGACACCCCTAGCTCCAACCAAAGTTTCAATGGTGTGTAAGATAATTATTAGATAAATACGGATGTAATTGGTATAAGTGGTGTGTATTATTAAATTTTAGAAAAAATAAAAGAAACAAAACAATATTCCTAATACATTTAGAAAAAAGATAGCGTGCTATATGTGTTTATTTTTGTTCATATCAAGATTAGTTTTCTGATGCAATGATAATTTTGTAATTGTGCACGAAGCAATTTTCAATTATGTTGTTATAAAAAAGTTAAATTAAAAATACAATTTTTTAAAGAAAAAAATGAACACAAAGCATCGTCTCGGATCCACATGTGACCTTATTCTTCTCGTTTTCTTTCTCTATAGTTTGTCAGTTCAATACAAGTAGATAACCTGATTTTCTATGGGACAGGTCAATTAATCCGGTTTATTCAGATTAAACAGCAGGAACGATTTGTTAACAGAATCAAACTAGTAAGTACTACTCCAGTTCTGCTTTTTTTCAGATGAACTATCCGGTCCGGTTTTAATAAGTAATAACACTGGAAAAAATTATTATCAAATAGCAATACAGCATACTCTATTCTAGAGATTGCCCCCACCGGTCAGAAAAAGGAAAAATGTGACGAGCAAGCACCGATACACCATGCCCATTTAGCGAAATACAGCCTTCATATGCGTCATCTCATGAGAAGAGCATTTTAAACTTTAAAGGAATGTTGCACGATATAAATCTAACGGTGAGCTTCAGCCAAAATCACTGTCCATCGACCACAGTGATACTTCTGGCAGTTTATACATTCTTATCCGTACTCTTATATAAAAATCTGAATTTAATAAAAGCATCTCGTGACAATTCGTTGTTGTCATAATTACTCACGATTCACGAGTTCTCTTCCGTATTGTATGTAATTACTTTGCATGTACAAAGTATATGAGATAAAAAAAATATATATATTTTTTTAATTATTGATCATCTGAATTTCATTCAATGTACAACTTGTATGAACCGTACCTCTTGTAATAGTCGAGTTGAAAAGATCCTTCTTTTGTAGACTAGAGCGTAAGACTCCAATCTTGCCAGCAGGGAATCTTATCCAAATCCACAGATTGATGTTTGTGATATGTAAGCCTAAAGCTTATTTTCCTGGGACACAACTCTACACAAGAATAAGAAACGAAGGAAGAATGGCTACTGCTCTCTCTCCCACTTCCCATCTCGCCTCAGTCAAAGGCAGTGCCTTTATACCCAAACCATTGTCACCCCCTCTCTTTACCTTCCACTCACATAGACGGCGCTTTACGAGCTTCAAACCAACCAAAATTTATGCTAAATTGGGTAAAACATTCCTTCTTGAAACTGTTCAGTTGGTCTTCCTAATTTTATTTTTTTTCCTTCTGCCTTAGACAATGAATACTTATTTCACATGCAGGTGGAGGAGATGGAAAACTCAAGCAAGATGGAAAGAAAAAATTCATCACTAGAGAAGAAGAACCTGCTCAGTATGTTTTTTCACCTCTATTTTATTCTTTTTTTGTCAATTGATACATTGCTATAAATCCAGTTCCCTCAAGACAAGTAGTTATCCAAAGGTTTCTGGTACATGTAATAAAATTATTTAGATTTAGAGTTAAAAGTTTTCCATATTTCTTCGCTAGCTTTGGCTAAGCATTCATTATTATATATAAAAGAGACTTGAGAGGAACAAATTCTGTTACCTAAAATCTTTGAAACTGAAGTTCAGGGATGATATATCAAGATCTTTCTCAGCTCACTGCTGTGATACATTTTAACACTGTATTAAGTTGGTAGTAAAGAAATAGAAACACAGATTTTATCAGTAAACCAGAATATTGTCTGGTCTGCAAACATTTGTGAAAACCTAGTTCAAGAAGCTCATAATTTTACGGACTTCATTTTCATCGCATCTCCTTACCATATTATGAAGTAATATATATATATATATAGAGAGAGAGAGAGAGTAAAGATACCATGAGATTAAGCTCACGAGATCTTCCGTGAATTTAATTCAAAAAATACATTAAATTATTCTAAATTTTAATTTATCATACTCATTAAATTATTTATATAAAAATCTTGTGGGATACAAAATTTAGAGTGTTTTGAGTTTTCTAAGTCATCATTTTTTATTTTTAAAAATAATGTTTAAACATTAAATATCTTATTATTATTTTTATAACTAATTTTCAAAAATTAAAAATCATGACTTAAAAGTCTCAAAACACTTCAAATTTTTGCATCCCACAAAATTTTCATATAAATAATTTAATAAGTATGATAAATTAAAATTTAAAGATAATTTGATATATTTTGTGAGTTAAGCTCACGGTATCTTTACCCTATATACAGAGAGAGATAGAGAGAGAAAGTTGGGCTATGCTGCTATGTATAGCATGGATCGTCTTCACGTTATGGATCTGTTCTTCGTTTTCAAAGTTTAAATGATTAATGCGAACCATACAAAATAATTTTTATATGACCAAATTTTATATTTTTTATATTTTTTTACTATTTTTTAAAATAGTTAAAAAATCACTTGATTTAGTTATTATGAGTCATTCAAAAGAGATAATTTTCTAACTATTTTAAAAAATAATAAAAAAATTTAAAAAAATATAAAATTTAGTCTACATCAAAATATTCTTACGAAAATCATTTTGTACAGTTGAATCGACCATTTACACTTTGATAGCCCAGAATCGATCCATAGCATAAATACGATCCGTGCTATGTATAACACCATAACCTAACTCTCTTTCTATATATATATATTTTGTGGGTAAAGCAGCCAACCATACTTGGGTTTACTTCAATCCATTTTTAGGACTGCTTTTGGTTTATGTCAGGCATTGTATCCATTTCTGATAAAAATCAGTAAACACTGGACTTCAAAAGTTCTGCATGCAGCAACACAAAAGACAGGTAGCTTTAATCTGAGTTCATTCATGTGATACATGCAGGTATTGGCAAACAGCAGGGGAGAGGAAAGGAGAGAACCCCATGACAACCCCATTGCCATACATCATAATATTCGGCATGTCGACCCCCTTTGTTATCCTTGCCATTGCCTTTGCTAATGGCTGGATCAAGGTACCTATTCGGTAATTGACCAAGCAAACCATGAGAGAAGTTGCTTCTAGCCTCAGAAACACAACGACATTCAGCAAGCTTCTGCTCCCCTGCACAAGCTAACCAGATGTCTCCTCCAAGTTTTTGTTTTTGTTTTGTTTTTTTGTTTTTTTTTTTAATTTTGAGTTACGATTTTTCTTGATATCTTCAGATCTTCTGTTAAAGTACAAAATTCAGTACGCCTCCTATTTAAAAATATGTGCACAACGAAGAGCTTCTGCACACGAAAAGAAAGCAAAAGTAAGAAAATTGAGTGGACAAAGTCATATCAGAACATGTAATTTGTTTCCAGAGCATTGCTTCCTACATTTATTAGACAAAGAAAAGATCATTCAGAGGTTTAATTTAATGATGAAGCCAACTGTTGGCAACACTAGATAGCATCAAGATCCAATGCCAGCACCAGCAAAGATTAGATTTATCCTCTAAGCAAACCTTCAAGCAGAAGTATAATCCTTCCATTGCTCTTTATACTCCTTCGGAGTTCATTTTGAACCCCCGACCATGCTACTATATTTAACATACTTGACTAACTGAATTCTTATTTCTTTTCTCAAAATTAAAATCAAGTGTCAAAAGATATACTAACAAGTTCCACAAACCAATTAAAGAAAATTTTCTCTTACTTCAATATGATTACCCATCAAAACATGATAACAACAGTAAAGGACAGCCAGGAAAATAAAAGTGCATTTCAGCAATGCCACCAACAGACCTTGAGCTTAGCCAAGTTTTTTTTCCTTTATTGACACAGACGCATCACTGTACCTCCTATCTGTTATTGACTCACGACTAGTCTACATTAAGTGACCAAAAACAATACCAGTTACAATATTCTGAGACACATTAAACTCTGAAAAGGGTTTTCTTTAACTAGAGCGGCGGTCAAACTCAGACTCATGGCAATGTGGGTCAAGCCAATCTCGGGATGAACCCTTTTTGGCAGCATGACTATTATACATTTGATTTCCACCACCCATTATTTCTCTCAAGCTCTCAATTTTGTTTTCACGGCCACCGGTTTTCCCAACAAACTTTTTATCAGCTTCTCTTAACTTATGCTTCAATTTTTGCTTCCTACCAGCATTAGTAGTAGTATTGTCAATACCAGTACTGCTCTGGTTCTGTTGTTGCTTTGTGTTGTGCATTGATGATGGCCCATCAGGCCCCAGTTGTATTTCATCCCCATATTTGTTAGCCTGCCAGATTCATTTATTATGAACATCCATTAATGCGATCATCAATCAACAATCTTTGTATCAATCAGTCAGACAATTGATGTTATAATACATGGAAAGCTGTTATACATATGAACACTAACCTCTGGGTTTGAAAGATTCACAGAGAAGGTTGCAGGTGGGTTGGTACCAGCATTCCCAGTTAATACGCTAGGAACCACAAACCCTTCTGTGTCTGAATCAACAGAACTCAATCAAGTAGTGTATTGAAAATTTTATACATACATGCATATGTCCCTATGGTTATTCAACTATAGTAATGCTCCTTGTGTTGAATCTTAAAACTATAGCTGCTAAGTAGATGGATAATTTGTAGGTATCCCTATGGTACTGGGGTGTGGTATCAAAAAAACTTTATTTCTAAGGAAACAGGTGATTTAAACCACTACATATATAGATAGATAGATAGAGAGAGAGAGAGTAAAACTAACGTGCTCCTAGAAGCACGGAGCCGTTTCGTGATTCTAACTCAAAAAATATAACGAATCATCTTCAAATTTTGATTTTTCACTCCCATTAAATTTTTCATATTGAAATCTTATGGAGGTACAAAAATTTGGGATGTTTCAAATTTTCTAAGTCACTATTTTTAATTTTTTTAAAAAATATATAAATATTGAATATTTTATTATTATTTTTAGAGTTGATTTTCAAAAATTAAAAAGAGTGGTTTAAAAAATTTAAAACACTCTAAATTTTTGTATTTTATAAGATTTTCATATGAAAAATTTAATGAGAGTGATAAATTAAAATTTTGAGATAATTTGATGCACTTTTTGAGTTAGAATTATGAAGGGGTCCGTGCTCCTAGGAGCACGCTAGGTTTACTCTCTCTGTCCATATATATATACACATGCAGATGTCCCTCCCAAAGTTAAATTTGCATACAGTATGCTAGGCAATGATAAACATTAAAAGAAAGTATTTGGTATATTTTCGCAAGGAATTGACTTGTCCTTGAGTCACTACAGGAAACTATGATTTCAAGTAACAAAAAGAAAATCAGACAGATATATAAGAACAGCTCTACCCACTGTATTTACTTAATGGGGCAATAGCAAACCGCATATCATACCTTGTGTGCTCCTATCTATAGTTGATATTCACTACTATAGAAAATGGTCCAGCTGCCCAGGTGTTTCAATATTTTGAGCACCACTCAATCAAAATTAGATGCTGTATCAGCCCCTTTTTTGAGTAAAAGAAGTAATGCACTTTCAATTTGAGCTATCATAAAAATTTAAAGACTACAAAGTGACGTTAATATAGTTTGATTGATTTCAAGTCAGACGTAAAATCTCTATAATCTGTTCTATGATGCACCAGGTTCAGGAAAGACCACAACTTGCACAAAATATGCATACTAAACCAGATATTAGCAGTTAGATGAGTATTGACTAGAGTATTCTTGAGCGTCAAAATGGGATCAGGATGCTAACACAATAATTAGGCAAACATTTCACCTATTATTATGAGTATGGTCCACCAGTAAAATAATTTACAGTGATTGGAGTGACACAGTGCAATGACAAATACAGTCTCATTATTTCTTGCTGGATATTTTGGCACAAACAAGCGGACGATAAGTATGAAAAAAGTACCAAATTAGATGTTATTCAAAGTACAAGCGTAAGGTAATTCTGTGTCAATTGCATTATCCACTCATTCCCACCTTTTCATTTTGCTGTCAAATACTGGTACTTGGTATATTTTTTATATAAGAACAAAACAACTAAATATAAACAGAACAATAAAATTGGCATTTGAAATTTAAAGAGGGAGAGAGGGAGAGAGAACTCACTACCCCAATCATCAGCGTCATCTGGGGATGTGGATGCTGAGGCGCCGGTTGAGATCGGATTTGGGTCCATGTGGCGGTGACCACGACAAAGTCTTAACCCAAATACCCCGAATCCCCGATTATATGAACAAAAGTATAAATTGTTATGAATCTCTTCACCAGTGGCACTCTAGGCAGTCACCGGTTACCGCATAAGAGAGGCCATGACTGGGAAAATTGGGGACAAGCAGGATCGGAACCACACAGAGTGGCAATTTAATTATTAATTCAGAAGCTGAGGAAAGATTGTCGGAGCACTTTTTTATCCGGAGAAAAAAAATTCATAGAGAATGGCTATATAAAAGTTAAAATATGATTTTGACGTATGAAATTTTTTTATTATTGAATCAGAACGGTTGATAGTTGATCCAACAGTTCATATAAAAATATTTCACTGTAAAGCGCACTCTAAAGAATGCTGATTCCAATTATTACTAAATTAAATACACCATTACCAACAGGCCTTAATTGGGCCCATGGCAATTACGAAAAACAAATACCATGCCTTAACGAGCCCTCTCTGGGAAAGGCAATCTCTTGGGGGATTGCCAGATTGGTAATCAGGCATAAAGGGCTGAGGAGGGGCCCGCTAGCTATCGGGGTTGATAGGCTCATTATTGCATGGGGGCTGGGTGGTGGTAGACTGGTAGTGGGGAATGGGAATGGGAAGGTGAAGGTGGGATGCTTTGCTTTCGGGATTCGCTTTGGATTGGGTTGGCATTGGCACCAAATTGAGAAGGTCGCCCACATGTTATCATTATCTCTGCATTGAAGTAGCACAATGTATATCGGTAGTATTGCGTTAAATACTTTTCTCATAACCAAGCATATGTTAAATGTAGTGGTAGAGGGGCAGCCCGAGAATGCTATCAGCAAGTCAGCATAAACTATCGCCTTGTCATTGCTATCTGATGATTAAACTGTTCTAAAATGGTATCGTCTCCAATTGGCTCATCCGCTTCAAGTCAAAATGTCGGTGCAATGTAAGCATAGTGAAAAACAAAATGTTATTACGAGCTTGATGCAAAATATGCTTTAAGATTCATTTACAAATGTAATTAATTGAGATGACAAATCATTGAGCTTACGGCAAATATTCATTTATATATATTAGCCATGAACCCGTGTTGCGCGACCTTCTCAATTATAAAAATATTTATATCTAACGTTAATTTTAATATAAATTAATGATATAATCACTTAAATATAATTTATATTTAAATAAATTATAAATACTCTTAAATTTTTAAATAAAATTAACTCATTATTTAATAAAAGATGATGTACACAATATAATAATTTTCTTTTTTAAGTATGGTTGTACAATGCATAGTTTATTTTTTAAATAAAACTTAATAATAATTAATATTTAATTTATTTTATATATAAGTTTTTTAAAAATAATTATATTTATCATTAATTTTATTATAAATAAATGATATATTTTAGTTAAATATAATTTATATCTAAATCAATTATAAAAGCTCTTAAATTAAAAAAATCAATTATTTAATCAAATATAATGTATAAAATATAATATTTTTATATTTAATTTATTTGATATACAATTTTTTTAGACCTCCTATAATTGATGGTAAAAAAATATAGCAAACTGAATAGAGAGAAAAAATGAGTTTGGCTGAAATCTAAACCGTCGCTTTTTATAAAATCAATCAATCTCGATCATAAATTAAAATACGGATATTTCGATCATTATTCATTATCTGATAACATTAATGGACAAAATTCAGTTTATATATTTTTTATAATATAATATAGATATTATTTACAAACATAATAATTTTCTTTTTCAAATAAAGTTGTATAGTAGATAGTTTTTTTTTTAAATTAATAATAGTTGATTATTAATTTATTTGGTGGATAATTTTTTAGACCTCAAATTAATACATGAAAAAAATAAAAATTAAAATGGTGAAAAAATGATATTGACCAAAATCTAAACGATTAACTTTTAAAATATTTATCTGCATCATTCTATTAAGGGCATTTTAGTCATTAAGAAAAGACTGAAATAATGCCAGTACATATGTTTTTTTTTATAATATAATATATATTTGCTTGATTCACAGTTGCTCTGCCACTTCCCGCAATACCGCTTGATTGGATGGCAGGAATTTGTAGTTTGGTGATCACATTAGTCCTAAAATATGAAATGAAAATAACTTTTATTTAAACTAAATAGTAAATAGCCACATACATGTTGTTTTAACCTCAGCCTCATACAATTGATGAAGCATAATCTTCCTGGTATTTTAAGCCATATATCCATGTCGCCGTCTCATAACTTGGGTTTTGTGGGTATGACGTCCTGTTTAACTAATTGACAATGATAACTAATATAAATCTGTCTTTTTCGGGAACATTATGGTTGACTGCTGGTAATATATATATATATAGGAAGGCTAAAATACAACGCGTTATACGGATGAATTCGTGCACCGCGTCAAAAATCTCAAAATTCAAATTAAAAATGATCAATCCAAATCATTCAATTTATTCTCCATATTAAATTCTTGTAGAAAATTAAATTATATATTTTTTGCTATTTTTTGGGTCAAGTGAAAGTTGCTTAATTTAAGGATTTTGAATCGTTCAATAGTGATGATTTTCTTTACCAAAAAAAATAATATTTTTTTAAATATATAATTTTATTTTCTATAAGAATTTAATATGGAGAATCAATTGAACAATTTGGATCGATCATTTTTAACTTGAAATTTGAGATTTTGATGCGATGCACGAGTACATTCGTGCAACGCGTTATATTTTAGACTTCCTCTCTCTCTCTATATATATATACATAGAGAGAGTGTGAGGCTATGGTGCTTCACGAAGCATAAAATCTCCTGTGTTTCACGCCCGTATCTCGAATTTGAAAGTTCAAATGGCCAATCTTCATGTTGAAATATCTTTGGAGATCAAATTTTATATATTTTTATTTTTTTATTATTTTTTAGATGGATACAAAATTACTGGTTTTGGATGATACAGAAATCGTTAGATCAACAAACTTTGTACTCATTTAACAAATAGTAAAAAAATTTAAAAAAATATAAAATTTGATATCCAAAGATATTTCAATATGAAGATCATGTTCAATGATTTGGATCGGCCATTTGGACTTTAAATTCGAGATATCGACGTGAAGCATGAGAGGTTTTGTGCTTCGTGAAGCACCAAAGCCTCACTATATATAGAGAGAGAGAGAGAGAGAAAAAAGTAAAATTAATATACTTCTAGGAGCATGAAGCCCCTCCGTGCTCTTAACTAAACAACCATATCTAAATATCTCTGAATTTTTATTTATTTGTCTCAATAAATTCTTTATATAAAAATTATGGGATATATTTTTTTTATTTTTAGATTTTTAAAATAGCTTATTTTTATATGTAAATATTGATTATTTTATTATCATTTTAGGTTCATCTTAAAAAATATGAAATAGATACTTTTAAAACTCAAAAAATAATAAATTTTAATATCCCATAAGATTTTGATGTAAATAATTTATTGAGAGAGAAAAAAATAAAATTTGGAGATGATTAGACATATTTTTGAGTTAAGAGTACGGAGAGGCCTCGATATTTTTAAGAGCACCATATTTTTACTCTTTATATATATATATATATATATATATATATATATATATATATAGTGGAGATAGCGTAAGCTTAAGCTCACGGAGGCCTTCCGTGAGCTTAACTCAAAAAACATATTAAATCATCTCGAAATTTTAATTTATCATTCTCATTAAATTCTTTATATGAAAATCTCATGGGATGCAAAAATTTGGAGCGTTTTGAGCTTTTTAAGTCATCATTTTTAATTTTTGAAAATCAGCTCTAAAAATAATAATAATATATTCAATACTTGAACATCATTTTAAAAAATTAAAAACGGTGACTTAAAAATCTCAAAACGCTCTAAATTTTTGCATCCCATGAGATTTTCATATAAAGAATTTAATGAGAATGATAAATTAAAATTTCAAGATGATTTAATATGTTTTTTGAGTTAAGCTCACGCTATCTCCACTCTCTCTCTCTCTATATATATATATATATATATATAGAGTGGAGATAGCGTGAGCTTAAGCTCACGAAGGCTTCCGTGAGCTTAACTCAAAAAATATATTAAATGATCTTCAAATTTTAATTTATCATTCTCATTAAATTCTTTATATGAAAATCTCATGGGATGCAAAAATTTGGAGCGTTTTGAGCTTTTTAAGTCATCGTTTTTAATTTTTGAAAATCGGCTCTAAAAATAATAATAATATATTCAATACTTGAACATCATTTTCAAAAATTAAAAACGGCGAATTAAAAAGCTCAAAACGCTCCAAATTTTTGCATCCCATGAGATTTTCATATAAAGAATTTAATGAGAATGATAAATTAAAATTTTAAGATCATTTAATATGTTTTTTTGAGTTAAGCTCACGAAAGCCTTCGTGAGCTTAAGCTCACGCTATCTCCACTCTATATATATATATATATATATATATATATATATATATATATAGAGAGAGAGAGAGAGAAATGCTAAAATACAACGCGTTGCACGGACGCACCCATGCACCGCGTTAAAATCTCAAAATTTAAGTTAAAAATGATCGATCCAAACCGTTAAATTTATTCTTCATATCAAATTCTTGTAGAAAATTAAATTTTATATTTTATTTTAAATTTTTTTGTTATTTTTTTGGTAAGAGAAAGTTGTTTGATTTAAGAAATTTAGATCGTCCAATAGTGATGATTTTCTTCCTACCAAAAAAATAGCAAAAAAAATCAAAAAATATATTGAACGGTTCGGATTGATCATTTTTAACTTGAAATTTAAGATTTTGACGTGGTGTATGGATGCATCCGTGCAACGCGTTGTATTTTACCTTCCTCTCTCTCTCTCTCTATATATATATATATATATAGAGAGAGAGAGAGAAAGAGAGTGGAGATACCGTGAGTTTAAGCTCACGGAGGCCTTCCGCGAACTTAACTCAAAAAACATATCAAGTCATTTCGAAATTTTAATTTATCATTCTCATTAAATTTTTTATATGAAAATCTCATGGGATGCAAAAATTTGGAGCGTTTTGAGCTTTTTAAGTTGTGATTTTAATTTTTGAAAATCAGCTCTAAAAATAATAATAATATATTCAATACTTGAACATCATTTTAAAAAATTAAAAACGGTGAATTAAAAAGCTCAAAACACTCCAAATTTTTGCATCCCACAAGATTTTTATATAAAGAATTTAATGAGAATGATAAATTAAAATTTTGAGATGATTTAATATGTTTTTTGAGTTAAACTCACGGAAGGCCTCCGTGAGCTTAAGCTCACGGTATCTCCACTCTCTCTCTCTCTCTCTCTCTCTCTCTCTATATATATATATATATATATATATATATATATATATAGTAAAACTAGCGTGCTCCTAGGAGCACCGAGCCCTTCCGTGAAATTTCTAAATTTTGATTTATCAATTTCATTAAATTCTTCATATAAAAATCTTATGGGATACAAAAATTTTGGGTGTTTCAAATTTTTTAAGTCACACTTTTTTTAATTTTTTAAAATTAGCTCTAAAATAATAATAAAATATTTAATTTTTGTATGTTATTTTCAAAAATTAAAAACAGCGACTTAAATATGATAATATTCTAAATTTTTGTATCCCATAAGATTTAAATATGAAGAATTTAATGAGAGTGGTAAATTAAAATTTAGATATCATTTGATATACTTTTTAATATAGGATCACAAAAGGGTTATGTGCTGTTTAGAGTATGCTAGTTTTATATCATTTGATGTATTTTTTACGATACCCTATCATCTTATTATCCTACAGAAAAAGGAAAATAACATGGAGATGTTGTAGGTAATGTTCTCGACTTTATTATTCATGTTAGAAGATCGAATTAGTATGCATTACAATAACTTCATTATTATGTAATGTATTTCGTACACAACTTTATTGTTCAACATAAATACAGCTAATATGAATAAACTCATTTTAAGATAAATAATGAAAATACTATAAAAAATGTTCTGCGTAATGAAATTGTTAACAAATACATTAACTCATTTAACATGAATATAAAGTCGACTTATACATCATATCAAATGAATTCCCATATAAAATGAAAGTTACTGTTTAATGTTGATTGACCACATTTGGGTTGGTGCGTTGAGCATATATCTCTTTATTAATATGCATCCCGAATAAAACCGTATTTATATAATAATAAACATTCTCTTAGAGATGTTAAAAATTGACCTGACCTGAAAAACCCGCTCAGATTCGTATCCAATCCGATTTGATTTTTGTCACGCTCCGAGAAGACGTGACACGTGATAGCTGCCACATATACATGATTTCGTGAAATCATACATATGCAAGGATTGAATTTATATTTATTTTACAAATTTTAGCTAGACAATTAGATACCCATTGAGATTACTCAAAGTCGATAATTTTAAGTTCGTTAATTATGACTAGATTATTAAAAATATAGGTGATCGAATTAAAAAAAATTCTTTGTCAATTTATATACATATACACATGACCAATTAAAACTTCTTCAGCAATTTTATCAATAGTTTTAATAATAAGGTATGTTTTGATTTAATGGAAGTATACTGCACAACGAAAGATAGCTAATCAGATCAGCTTAATCATAATTTAACCAACCCTATGTTTGTATATAAATCATAAATAGAATAAAATAATAAATTTAATTACCATTGCTTGATGTTTCCAACCTTTAAACCAAACTCTTGTCAATATAGCATCGGCAATATAAAGGCATTAATTTATTTTTGCTTCCGGATACAACTTCATCAGACTTAATCATTTTCTTTATATTATTTGTATTACATTGACATTCATTACGCATGTATTTTCTTTAAAGATACGCATGAAACTGAAGACTCAAGGTTTTTTTTAATAATATGCATACATAAAGCTTATCACTTAAATATATCAAGCAGTTTAAAATGAAACTTGTCCTGCATTCATGTCGTTGCCTGAGCGGTACTATATGTATCCTTACCACAGTCGATGTCATGCCATGGAAGATCAATCAATATATTTATATTCTCTGTTTCCTGCAATCTTTTTTTTTCCTTTTTTTTCCTCCCCTCTTTAGCAAGGTGAGCTATATATACAAGATGCAAAATTTTAATTTTGGGGGTCAATAATCAGATTGTAATATCTTATTGGGTTCAAACTCATTAACTAATTGATACTAAATAAAAAAAAATCAATAATTTAATATATATTTTTATCTAATAAAAAATTATGAAAATAATATATATTTTTATATATTAAAAATACTAAAAAATAAAACTCAAAATAATAAATAATTATGGTGAAGAAAAAATTTTTCTTTACGGACTTCATATTTTAGAACTTTTGAATAATTTTTTCATTGTTCATGGTACTAAATATTTTTTTCTCAATAAAAAATAATCAGACAATCCAGAGGGGGTCATAAATTAATTTCAGAGGGAGTCAGATTCGCAAAATCATAACCTAAAAATACTATTTTTCAAAATCCAGAGGCCCTATGTAAATCCGCCCATGTGTGTGTGTGTGTGTGTGTGTATATATATATATATATATATTATGGGTGATAATGAGTCGGGTTGGGTCGGGTCACATTATTTTATTATTATTTTTGACCTGACCCGATTAAATTCGGGTCAAAAAATCTTGATCCATACCCGACCCGACCCGACCTACGGGTCATGGGTCGACCCGACCTGTGTAAAATAATTAATTATTTATTAATTATTTTTATATAATTTTAAGTAATAAAATATTAATTAATTTATAATTAATCTTAATTAGTATATAATTAGTGTATATTTAAGCTTTAATTAGTACTAAATCACAAAATTACTTTAAAAATTATAATTAATCGGGTTGACCCGAACCCGACCCTACCCGATTCGGGTCAAAAAATTAAATCCATACCCGACCCATTTATCTTTGGGTCATGTCGGGTCGGGTCGGGTCAATGATTGACACCCCTAATATATATAGAGTGAGCCTAATATATGATGTTTTGTGAAGCACAAAACCTTTTGTGTTTCGTGTACGTATCTCCAATGTAAAAGTTTGGACATAATTTTCATATTGAAATATTTTTTGAGATGAATTTTTAAATTTTTAAATTTTTTTATTATTTTTTAGATGAGTGAAAAAATTACTAGTATTGAATTGTGCAGAAATCATTAGATCAGTATACTTTGTATCCATCTAAAAGATATAAAAAAATTTCAAAAAAAATTAAAATTTAATCTCCAAATATATTTCAATGTGAAGATCATGTTCAATGGTTTAGATCGGACGTTTGAAATTTTAAATTTGAGATACAAACACGAAGTATGGAAGATTTTATATTTAACGAAGCATCATAGCCTCAATATATATATATATATATATAGAGAGAGAGAGAGAGAGAGTAAAAATACTATGAGCTTAAGCTCACGGAGCCCTTCCGTGAGCTTAACTCAAAAAGTACATTAAATCATATACAAATTTTAATTTATCATGCTTATTAAATTTTTTATATGAAAATCTTATGGGATTCAAAAATTTGAATTGTTTTGAGCTTTTTAAGTCATGGTTTTTAATTTTATAAAATCAACTCTAATAATAATAATAAAATATTCAATGTTTGAATATCATTTTTGAAAATTTAAAACTGTGACTTAAAAAACTCAAAACACTCTAAATTTTTGCATCCTATAAGATTTTCATATAAAGATTTTAATGAGCATGATAAATTAAAATTTATAGATGATTTGATGTATTTATTTTTTAGCTCACAAAAGGCCTCCTCATTATTTTGGTTCTAAGCCTAATCCAATCCATAGGAGATGGCGCAGTAGCTAGGTATAGTTCATAAAAGCTCGACCCTTAAACTCAAGTTTTATCTAGTACTTGAAAAAATCCGACTCTTACCTATGTCTCATAAGTTCGGCATAACCATTTCTAATAGTAAGGATCGAATTTCTCAAGGACTGAGCTCAATTTTTAAAAAATAAACTCTTCTGACTTGACTCTTATCAAACTCGGCATTTAGCTGACTCTTTTCATGTTATTTCTTTAATATTTTATATTATATATCATATATTAATTACACTTGAAAAACCTCCTCCTTGGCCCTTTTATATGACGTTTAAGAAACCTCGTCTCTGTGGGTTTTTGTCCTTTTCCATTCGTAAGGTCCTTACAACAAAATTCCGATCGTTTCTTCACCCCCTTTCCTCCACCCATTCCGACCTTCTCTGTAGAGATTCAGATTCCTCAATGGTGTCCAACAGTGGCGTGAAAGTGCACATAGGGAACGGATCCTGGTGTTGTTGAGGAGGTGGCACTGGTGGTCCCGGACCTTCCGAGTGTGGTTCATAGGGATGACTTCATGCTCCATGATGATATTCCTCAACACCTTCTTCACCTACTGTACACAGCTGCTCACCATCTCGGCCATCCTCATGCAGATCGCGGTGCTCCCGATCAGAAGGTTCCTGGCGACCGTGCTCCCAAAGAAGGAGGTGAAGCTTTGGGGCAATTGGGGGTTCAACCTAAACCCGGGCCCATTCAACATCAAGGAGCATGTGATAATAATGATTTTTGCAAATTGCTGCGTTTCATTTGGTGGAGGCGATGCATACTCCATTGGCACCATTACAGTCATGAAGGTGTATTATAAGCAGAGCTTGAGCTTCCTGTGCGCTCTCCTCGTTGTTCTCACCACTCAGGTGCTTTCAGTTGTTTAATTTATTTTCCTTCCAGTTCTTAAATTCTTCTTTGTTAACCTTACTTTCTTTGTGTTTCTGATGAAGTCTTGTTAATTTGAAATTCCAAGAACAAGCATGGAATTTTGGAAGAGAGCAGCCGTGTCACAGTCCTTCTAGTTAGTCTTTTCAGGTCGTGATTGCATGTGAGTTGAGTAATTAATTAGTGTATATGAGAAAAAGACTAGAGAATATTTATTTATGTGGGGCTAATCACCAGTAATTGTTGATTAAATCCATTAATTTGATCGTTTCAAAACGGGTCGGCAGATGTAAGGATGACAATTTAGTCCGAGGGTGGACCCGCCCGTCCTGGTCCGATGTCAACCATCCTACGAGCTGAGATAGATACAAATTTGGGATTAAACCCGCCCGCCTAGACATCTTGATATCTTTTTAGTCTTATCTTTTAACTCAAAAATCCAATCAATACAAAAATAATTTCTCTAAAATCATGATAATTATATCTATTTTTTTATATTTTGAGCTCTTTCAAAAATAGAACATATCAATCTCAAAAATTCATATTATGAAAGTTAACCGCTGAAACATTTTAGACCTCTAGATACGTTTTTAATCATAACTTTGACATATTAAGATGAAGTAAACTTTTATAGATTCAAAACAATAAAATCTACAACTTTGATATTTTAAGTTTTTTCAAATTCATAATCTAAGATGCTAAAAAAATACGTTTCTCAGTCGATTTAATAAAATTGCACTACAGGACGGGCCGAGTCGAGTCAGAAAAAATTGGCCTGCAGACAAAACGGACCAGAATTTTTAGACCTGGAGGTATAGACCAGATAAAATGGGTATGTGATTTTAATGGACGAATTGAGTTACGAAATTGACGTTTTACCCGCCTACCCGGCTTATTGCCATCCCTCTGATGACATATTGTTGACATGCATGTTTAACTTCATACCATTAGCGTGCAATCTTGTATCATGTTTCATGTGGACCTCATACTTTTAGGGTTGTAAACGAGCCGAGCCGAGCCGAGCTGGGCCAAGCTCGTGATTGGCTCATTAGCTTAACGAGCCGAACCGAGCTGGCTCGTTAATTACTTCTGAGCCAAAAACTTTGGCTTGAGATCGGCTCATTAAGTTAACGAGCTGGCTCGTTAAGGCTCATTAAGGCTAATAATTAATAATTTTTTTTATGATATTTTACATTAAAATTTATATAAAAATTATTAAAATAACTAATGGCAAAATATTTCACACAATTTAATATAATAATTTAAGTATATATCATATTATAAACTATTTATTATACTAAAAGTCCATAATAAATATTAATAATTTAATTAGCCTAACGAGCCGAGCTGGCCTAAACTCAAGTTCGGCTCATTAACTTAACGAGTTTAATGAGTCAGCTTGTTAACGACTCGGTTCATTAATGAGCGAGCCGATCCTGAACAAATCACAAGGCACAAATTTTTTTGCCAGCCCTACACACTTTCTCATTTAAGCCACTATTTGGTAAAGGTTTGGCCCACAATTAAGTAGGTCCACTGATACTGCTCCGAAATCAAAATCACCACTTTCTTTGCTGAAATATTAATTACTTCAGGGCTTTATTTCATTCAGAGACTGCGAGCCTGGCTTGTTAACTTTTCCTTTTAAGGCTCATGGGCCTCTCTTTAATTTTAGCGGCTCTCTCTTTGGACAACCAACAATTCTCTGTTTTTTTTTTTTTTTTTTTACAAATGGAAAAAAAAAATCGAACAATCCTCTAGGATGAAAGGAAATAATTGGAATCATTAGTTCCGAGTATCTATAAATCACTAGGATGAAAGGAACTTGTCTTCCCTAGAAAATATTGTTTGAGCCCTGCAGGTTCTAACTTGCTATTCCATTTTATCAGAACCATTTTCATCCACCTATCTATCACTATGCACTTATGCAGCATTTAACAAAAAAGGGTTAAATAAAAATCACTTAGGGACCAAATTACAGTTGTACGGAATTGTAGGATCTATATTTTGATCATATGAGTTATAATTATCATTACTATGTGTAGATCATAGGATGTGGTTGGGCGGGCTTGTTAAGGAAGTTTCTGGTAGAGCCTGCTGAAATGTGGTGGCCATCTAATCTTGCTCAGGTTTCTCTCTTCATGTACATTTCTTCTTTATCTTCCCTGATTTTAAATTGGACTCAACGTACTCTATCATAGGCTCATAGCTATCTCTTCAAACTGAATTTTTAACAGTTTGTTCAATTGAAATTTTTACTTTTTTTAATATTTGTTACAGGGCATTGCATGAGGTGGACTCAAATTCCAAAGGGCCATCACGAATGATATTTTTCATGATATTCTTCTTCGCCAGCTTCGCATATTATGTATTACCTGGCTACCTCTTTCTGATACTGCCATTCTTCTCCTGGGTGTGCTGGGTTTGGCCTCACAGCATCACGGCACAGCAGATTGGATCCGGCTATCATGGGCTCGGTGTTAGCGCATTCACTCTGGACTGGGCCGGTATCTCTGCTTATCATGGAAGGCCACTTGTTACACCATGGTTCTCTATCGTCAACATAGCAATTGGCTTTATCATTTTTATTTATATCATTGTTCCAGTATGCTACTGGAAGTTCAACACTTGATTCACGAAAATTCCTGATATTCTCGAACCAGCTTTTCACTGCAACTGGACAAAAGTATGACACGACCAAAATATTGACACCTCAATTTGATTTAAATATTGTGGCATATAAGAGGTACAGCAAGCTTTACCTTAGCCCACTTTTTGCACTCTCGATTGGATCTGGATTTGCAAGATTCACAGCGACTCTTGTTCATGTTCTCCTTTTCAACGGAAGGTGTGCACAAGCTAAAAACTTTTAAGTGTTCTCTGGTTTATTTATTTTGAATGGATGTTATTTTTAACAGATCTCCATGTCTTTGGGTTTTCAGTGATATATGGAGGCAAAGCAAGTCAGCGATGAATACAATGAAGGTAGATATTCACGCAACTCTGATGCAGAACTACAAGCAAGTCCCTCAGTGGTGGTTCCTCATTCTACTTGTGGGAAGTGCAACGCTTTCCCTGATGTTATCATTTGTGTGGAAAGAGCAGGTTCAGCTGCCATGGTGGGGCATGCTCTTTGCATTCGCTTTGGCCTTTATCATTACTTTACCTGTAGGAGTCATACAAGCTACAACCAATCAGGTCTCAGGAAATTTGCCCTCTTTTTAATGCCTTGTAACGAGAATACATAATTTATCAATTGCCCGTATACTTATTGAACCATAATTGCAAAATGCAGCAACCTGGATTTGACATAATAGCACAATTCATGATTGGGTACCTTCTTCCGGGGAAGCCAATTGCAAACCTGCTGTTCAAGATGTACGGTCGGATCAGCACCGTCCATGCTCTCTCCTTCCTTGCCGACCTGAAGCTCGGCCAGTACATGAAGATCCCACCAAGATGCATGTACACAGCTCAGTTGGTGGGAACACTAGTGTCCGTGTTGGTGAACCTGGCAGTAGCATGGTGGATGCTGGAGCACATAGAGAACATATGCGACATAGACTTTATCCACCCCGATAGCCCATGGACATGCCGCAAATATCGTGTCACCTTTGATGCCTCTCTAATTTGGGGTCTCATTGGCCCAGCCCAACTCTTTGGCCATAATGGATTATACCATAATCTCGTGTGGCTTTTCCTTGTAGGAGCTCTCTTGCCAATCCCTATTTGGGTGTTAAGCAAAGTATATCCCCAGAAGAAATGGATCCCACTTATTAATATACCTGTTATTACATACGATTTTGCTGGGATGCCTCGGGCTACACCAACCAACATTGCATGCTGGCTGATAACCGGTACGATATTTAACTTCTTTGTGTTCAGGTACAGGAAGCAGTGGTGGAAAAAGTACAACTATGTTCTGTCAGCAGCACTGGATGCCGGCACTGCTTTTATGGGGGTGTTGCTGTTCTTAGCATTGCAAAACAACAATATTGACTTGAAATGGTGGGGCACTGAGATTGATCATTGTCATCTCTCTTCCAGCCCTACAGCACCAGGCATCTCAGTTAAAGGTTGCCCGGTTTTCTAATTCTAACTATTTCTTTGTACTAATCAGATAGATATTGAGGGAAGTGTTTCCAAAAAAAACGGAAAGAAATGGTGAAAGAGAAGCTTATACATGACTTCACTAAGGACTAGGGTTGTGACTTCTAAGCAATAATTCTTGTCTAAATTATATTGTTTTATTTTTCATTCCATGGAGTGGATGGAATTGGCAAAAAGCAGATCTGGTGTGCCGAACAAAACTGAATCCACCTCTAACACAGGTTTGGACTAACCTCATAGACATAACAGACGAATAACAACATAATAATATTATCAGACAGTACAGTGTAAAAACGAATTACTGTCATGAATTATGTGTCCAATAGAGTGCTTGAATAATCGTGCGAGTATCAAAGTTGAGGATCCGATGGTTACAACCACCCAGCTTACCAAATTTGGTCCGGTGAGCGTTGGACCTCCCCTGCTTCTCATATATAGACGTGCTTAGTCAATGCATTACATAGCAATTCTCTCTCTATTAGGATTCGTTTGGCAAATAAGGAATAATTTTGGAAGAGTGGTAATTTTGGAAGAGTGATGGAATAATATTTTTTTTTAAAAGTGGTAGAAGAGTAGTATTCTTGACTATTCGGAAGAGTGAAAATATCGTTTGACAGTTGTTAATAAAAATAGATAAAATATGAATAATTATGATACTAACAACGATGACAATAAAAATAATAGTAAAATAATAATAATAGTAATAATAATATAATTATTATTATTATTATAATTATAATAATAATAATAATAATAATAAATAATCATAATTTTAATAATATAATCATAATATAATAATATAATACAACATAAACAAATCATAATTATAATCATAATCATAATAATAATAATAAATAATTATAATTATAATAATAATAAGTAATAATAATTATAGTCATAATCATAATAATATAATAATAATAATAAAATTATAATCATAATTATAATAATATAATAAAATAATCATAATCATAATAATATAATAAAAAAATAATCATATTTATATTCATAATATAATAATATATAAATAAAATCGTATTTATTATAATATAACAATAATAATACTAATAGTGATGATATATAATAATAATAAATAATAATCATAATATTAATATAATAATAAATTATAATCATAATATAATATACTAATATAATAATAATAAATCATAATCTTAATCATAATATAATAATAATAATAAATCATAATCATAATCATAATAATAATAATATAAAAAAAATCATAATAATAAATCATAATCATAATAATATAATATAATATAATATAATATAATCAAACAATAATCGTTATTCCGATGAAATCTAATCTTGTATACCACTTATAACTTGGTATACCGGATTAGCACTCTTCCGCACTCTTCTACTTAGTCAAAAATTCATTTGGCAAATTAATTCGTCGGAATAGCAATTCTATTCTTGCTTTTTGCTATTCCATGCATTGCCAAACAAACCCGCAAAGTTTAAAGAGATAATGTTCCAAGTTCCAACGCCTCTGTAAATTATTGGCTTGTAACAAGTTACTCGAATTATTACTTGATCAAAGACATTATTTTGCCCGTATGTTACTACGATGATATCTTCTAAAATTATAAAAATTTATATCATCATGTGAAAAGAAAAGAAAAGAAATATAATTTAGTAATTCATGTAAATTTCAATCATAAATACATAACTAGTGTAAAATAAATGAAAAATTGAGAGAAAAATTATCATTCATAATTAAAGAAAAGTTAAAATTCATAATTTATGATAATCTAAGAAAAAAAAGTAGAGCAATTGTACTCCTAAATTATGCAGCATTTTGTGTAACAATCAAAATTAAGAGAAAATGATAACTTCAACACAAATGACCATAGAGATAGTAACATTATTTGACGAATAACTCAATCCGATAACTGATATTAGCTCAAAAAATTAAACAAAAAATCTGGACTGTTGCATAATCAAAACACTACGTGCTTAATAATCAGTAGAGATAGAGAAACATTAACATATCCATGTTATATAAAGTTTCAGAAATTTTTTATTTTATGTTTAAAACTATACGCACTTAATTAAATAATCATAGTAAATATAAGTTTGCTAATTTTTAAATAAGTTTTATTTTATTTTTATGAAAAATATATAGTTATATGAATAACTAAAATTGATTCAACATATTTATATTGTATTTTATAATATTTTACAATTTTCGACATCAATCTAAATTACTAAATGGTTTTATTTCATAATATTTTTAACTTTTCATTAAGTAAACGGAATTTTATTAATTTAGATTATTTATATTTTATATACTTTTTATTAATATAGTATAAATTGTATAAAATAAAAATTAAAATTAAATGATAAAAACATTCTTATTGATAATATTATATTAAGTATGCATTACTTATACAATAGCTAATAATTTTACAAAATTATATCTCTATAGAACGTAAATATTTTAGATATTATAGTATAAAGCTATTTTGGTCATTTATAAATTGAGAGGGGATCAGTTGACAATGGGTTATTTCGACAATCTTGACAATGGACTTCTAAATAAATAGAAAAAAATTCTTAAAAATAGAAAAAAGTTTATAGATGTGTTCTTCTACTTATGGATTGATATTCATTCAAATTTCATGTAATTTAATTATCGTTTGATAGTTCATCTAAGACCGTTAAATTAGAACTGCTATAAATTGTATGAAAATTTAATGGTCTTTGATGGACTAACAAGCGATTATGAAATTATATGAAATTTGAATGACCATCAATCCAT
Source organism: Schoenoplectus tabernaemontani (assembly GCA_037127355.1). NCBI lineage: Eukaryota > Viridiplantae > Streptophyta > Magnoliopsida > Poales > Cyperaceae > Schoenoplectus > Schoenoplectus tabernaemontani. The sequence continues at coordinate 19,559,152 of CM073745.1, forward strand.
AGATAAAAGAACACATCTAAACTTTTTTCCATTTTTAAGATTTTTTTTATATTTATTTAGAGATCCATTGTCAAAGTTATCAAAATAACCCATTGTCAACTGATCCCCTCTCTTATAAATTATAATAGAACATTAAATAATATATTAAGATCGAGGTTCATTTGTCATAAATGACATAGTTCGTCAAGAGGGTGTTTGACCGCATCTGTATCTTCTAAGATTGAGATGTTGATCTCATAGTTCTGAGATCGCATCAAATGATCGAGCTCAGATCCTGAGTGCGATCTCATATCTCGAGTTCAGATTTCAGTCGTCTAATGTGATCTCATGACCCTGAGATCGGGATCTCGATCTCAGAAGATTTCATCGTGTGTTTGATCGTGTTTGGTCAAATTGAAAGATTGGTGGGTAACTTGTCATAAACTAATAATTTAGGAGAGTATTGGAACATTATTTAAGCATATCTCATAAGGGCTGGCCCATGAACCCAGCCTGGCTGGCCCTTTAAAAAACTCGGTCCTTGTCTGGCCCCCATAAGTTCGGTTTGACTCTTTCTAATAGTAAGGGCTGAGCTTAATCTCGGAAAAGCAAACGCTTCTGACTCGGCCCTTATCAAATCCGGATCTTTCCAACTCTTACTCGGCAATTCCTAAGCCCTTTCTTTAATATTTTATATTATATATTAATCACACTTAAAAATCCAAAAGAATTAAAATTTAATACAAAAATAAAATTAATGGACACGCCACTGTTCAGAAGGCAAAAATAATGGGTGGGATCGGTTGACAAATGAATTATCATGATAATATTGATAATGGATGTTCTAATAATTTTTAAAAATAAAAAACAATTATAGATATGTTCTTCTAACTATAAACTGATGATCATTATAATTTTATATAATTTTATTATCGTTTGACAATGCATCAAATACCATTAATTAGAACCATTGCAAATTATCTGAAAATTTGATGATTTTTTATGGACTATCAAATGATAATGAAATTATATGAAATTTGAATGATCGTCAATCTATAAGCAAAATAACATATTTTTAAACTTTTTTGATTATTTATTTATTTATTTGAACATCCATTGTCAAGATTGTCAACCGATTTCTTCTCAAAAAAGTGTTTGTTTGTGCAGATGCGGATTTCGGTCAGGTGAGGACAATTATCATATTGTAATAGCTTATTGGGTTCAAATCCATTAACTACTCGGATTTTAAATAAAAATAATAATAATTTAATATATATTCTTATCTAATAAAAAAACATCAAAATAATATCATTTTACATATTAAAAAATAAAATAAAATTCAAAGTGATAAATAATCAAGTTGATGATGAAAGTTTTCCTCTACGGAACTTTATATTTTGAAATATAATTATTTCATTATGCACGATATTAAATATTTTTTCTCAATAAATATAATCAAACAATCTAGAGGGGGCAAAATTACTAAAAGCACTATTTTTCAAAAATCTATGGGGGGCAGTTGCCCCACACTGGACTACACTGGATTCGTCCAACGTGCAAATGGGATGTGAGTGTATGTAGCCTTTGTTAGAAAAATATATTATCACTTTATTAAATCGATACTTAAAATTTTAGAAATATCATGTTATTATTAAATTAGTCCTTAAAGTTTTCACATATCATATTAGACCTTGAAGTTTTTAATTTATCAATTGATCATATATTTAAAATTCATTTAAAAAATATTTTCATCTATCATAATATTTTTTTTAGCATTAAAACTAGTATGAATATGACTATAAAAATACAACAGTAATGTTGTATTATAAATTAATTAATGTGATATTTATAAATTATAAAATATGTTGTATCGAATGGATGTCAATTTGATAACGATAGGACTAATTTATTACAAATAAAAAAGTTAAATAACTAAAATGATAAGTTAGTAAAACTTTAAGGACTAAAATGATATCTTCGAAACTTTAAAGACAAATTTAATAACAAAATAATACTTTTAAAATTTTAGGGACCAATTTGATAAAATGATGATACTTTAAGGAACATTCGTGTAATTTATTCTTTTCATTTTTTTTGGATGAACAAAATGAGGGGGTAATTTTATGAAATACACTTCCTCCTGAAAAGTTCAGTCAAAATATCACTTTTCTAATTTTTTTGTCAAAACGATCATGCGGGGTCCAATTTAATTTATAGTTTACCCATCTTTCCTTTCCATTCATTTACCCCTATATTACTTTTAAAAATAACATCAAGTTACTCTCTTTTTTTTGAATAAAAATCATCCATACTAGTATTGATGATGTGATGTACTTAAAAAAATTAAAATTTTTAATTTTTTATGTATTAAGAATTTGATCCCTTGTTCTCTCTTATTTTATTGTGTTTTCTATAATTGATCCTCATAAATCTAATAAAAAAACTATCGAGCAATAGTTAGCACTTAACACCGCATAGCATACCCACATTCTGAAACTATCATCTAGTGAAATAAAAAACAACAAACACGGTTTGGCGTCCAAAATCTAATGTTCATGAAGATACTTTGGAATTCATCACCATTGGTGATATTAAGTGCCCAGTGATTCCCTCACAGTGTCCGCCCGTCAAATCGGTCTGGGTCAAGAAGGACAGTTTAAACAAATCTCCAGTCTGACGGAGAGGATGAACATAACGGTCAACTGGCCAACAAGTCAAAGGAGGAGACAACAACATTTATGTAAATGGAGAATAGTGATCAACAGGTTAAAATATACTTTTTGCATGGTAGCGCTAGAGTATTGAAAAAGGCACTGCGTGGAGCGGTCCGGGTGAAATCTTTCTGGGTCACGGGTGACGGTTGAGCACGGGTGGGACGGGATAGATTTAAGCGGTTTAAAACTAAAAAATTCCGACTTGATCTGTATTGGACATACCGCGGATACGACTCTCACGGGTTGGAACGGATGGGTCAAAGACCGATCCGGATGGGTCATGGTGGACCGATTTTTTTTTCAATTTGACAAAAAAAAACCGCCAAAAACTCAAAAGAATTCCATAAATTTCAAAATTTAGAAAATTTCCAAAAAAAATAGAAGTTAAAAAAATTAATCATAATATTTTATATAATTTTTTTAACTAAATCGGTTTTATTAATTCTAAATGTTTAAAAATAGAATAAAATTTAAAAAGTTCCAAATAATTCTAAAAAAATAAGAAAAATATAAAAAATTAAACAAAGCCGGAAAAAAAGTATATCATAATTTTTGAAATAATTAATTTAAACTAATTTGGTTTTACATATTTAATTGTTCAAAAATGGAACAATATTAAAAAAATCTAGAGCGGGGCGGGTGATAACGAGGTGGGTGAGCGCGGATCACGGGTGAGAGTGGGACGGGTATGATGGTTCCATTTTTAAAATTTTGAGACCCGACCCTTGCTAGGATCAGACTTTTAACAAGTCCGGGTTTACCCACGGGTCCACCCGGGGTGGTCTGGGATGGGTGACGGGCACTAGTTTGTACGGGACGGGTCTACCCGTTTGAGTTTTTTTTTCAATTCTCTAAGTGGCGTCGAGGGTAGTAATGTTAGAATTTTTTAATTTAATTATTAAATAATTTTATGGGCATTTTTGTGATATAATTATATATATTAAAATACAGATTATCAATCGCCGATGGATGTCTTGATGACCGTGAGTACATCGACGGTGATTTTTCGAATTATATTCGTCAGTTATTTGGGCAAGACGATATGTTCAACATTATGCAAGGATGAAGGTAATTAATGATATTTCATCTCAACTTTAGGGCTTTTGTACAAATTTGACTTGAAATGAACTTATGTAACTTCCAGGACCGAGGCGCTATGGATACAGTATCTTCTACATCCATCCGATGGTCAGCAATCTACGTCGTCAACAAATAAAGAAAAACAAAGAGACAAAAAAGACAAAATAGAGTTAGTTATAAAACTTAATAACCGATTATTTAACAACATAGCTTCTCTATAAGAAATTTATTATAATTAAATTAGTCTCATTCAAAGCATTTAAAATCTCTACTCCTTATTAAATACGTAAATGTCCTGATCCTACAACGGCATAGATTCTTTGTTGAATTTCTAGAGCTAATATCAGTCATCAGATTTAGTTATTCGTCAAATAATGTTACTATCTCTATGGCCATTTGTATTGAAGTTTTAATTTTCTCTCAATTTTGATTGTTACACGAAATATTGCATAATTTAGTAGTACAATTGCTCTATTTTGTTTCTTTTTTTTTCTTAGATTGGTATCAATTATGAATTTCAACTTTTCTTAAATTCTAAATGTCAATTTTTCTCTCAATTCTGTATTTATTTTATATTAATGATGTATTCATGATTGAAATTTACTTAATTATTAATTTATCTTCATTTTTATTTTCTTTCTTTTCACATGAAGATATGACTTTTTATATTTGTAAAAGACATCGCCGTAACAATGAATGGATAAGATACTAATAACAATAATTCATTCATATCTGATAAAAATATATATTTTAAATAATTATGCATATACACATTAAGATTACACATCATGCCTACCATGATAAGTGAGGGACATCCCATAAATCCGCCGAAGAACAAGACTCCGCAGAACCATCTTTCACTCACAACCCCTTCAGAGTTGTGTGGGCTCTCTTTTTTGGAGTATTAAAATATTGACTTACGACATGTATAGTCATACATAATTTGACTAGTACCATTTATCTTTTTCAACTGCTTTAAAGGCATCTAGCTACTAGATTAACAAATCATCATATATATATATATATATATATATAGTTAGTTAGACTATTGTGAAAACATTTGTATTTCGAGCCCAAGTGCAAACAACTCAAATTTTATCGTAACACGTCCGAAATTCAAAATTATCATTCTCATTAAATTCTTCATATCAAAATATTAGGGGATACAAAAATTTGGGGTATTTCAAATTTTCTAAGTATTTTTTTCTTCTGAAAATCAGCACTAAAATAATAATAAAATATTAAATTATTGTTGCTGATTTTAAAAAATCCAAAACAAATACTTAGAAAACTTGAAATACCCCAAATTTTTGTCTCCCTTAATATTTTAATATGAAGAATTTAATAAGAATGATAATTTTAAATTTCGGATGTGTTACGATAAAATTTGAGATGTATGCACTTGAGCTCAAAATACAAATATTTTCACAATAGACTATCCCTATATATATATATATATATATATATATATATATAGAGAGAGAGAGAGAGAGAGAAAGATAGTTTGTCTATTGTGCTTCCGAAGCATTTCGAATCGAAACACTACCAGTCCAAATTTTAATTTTTCATACTCAAAATTTTAATTTAAGTAGTTCAATAAAATCTTTATATCATAATCTTGTAGAATACTAAATTTTATCGTGTTTGGAGTTAGTTACTATACTTAATTATTTTTAGAAAGTAAGCATTTTTGACATAAAAATTGTATTATTTTTCTATTATTTTAGGGCTATCTTTCAAAAATCATTAAGCATAGTAAATTAATTTCAAACACAATAAAAATTAGTATTCTACAAGATTATGGTATAAAGATTTTACTGAGCTACTTAAATTAAAATTTCGAGTATGAAAAATTAAAATTTAGAATGGTAGCATTTCGATCGAAATGCTACTGAATGCACAATAGACAAACTATATATATATATATATATATACGCGTGCACTGATATATATTATTAACATGTATCTAATCAATTTTGATAATTCAGGTCAAGTTATTAATCTAATTAATGAATAATATTCAAATACAAGTTATAGAGAAGTCTGGTTATCTAATATCCAATCAATTTAGATAATTTATGAAATTTGGATATTTCAGGTCATGGACTTTTTTTAGAAGTCATAGGTCAATTAGTTCACAATAACAGATAATATTCAAATATAAGTTACAAAAAGTTCAGTTATCTTATACGAAATAATGTAGATTTACGACACTATTTTTAACGATGATACTCAAATTCATCATGATATCTCCGATTCTGAATCCGAATTGCAACGCCTATTCGAATATAATCATATTTCTCTATTTATATCCAAATTCATGTTCATTTATTTTTATTTTATATTATTATTATAATTAATAACTTTTGATGGATTTCATCTGGTTTTGATCATATGAGACTAGTTGATGTATATATATTCCGTTTCATTTCCTAAAATCACGTATTAATATGGTAGAATATTATTTCTTAGCAGAATTAATATATATTACATATAACAAGGAAATTCACCTAAGATTCTCATGATTCCATTATTATTCCAAATCTCATAAGAATCAACCTCAGAGGAGAGACTAATGTGTTCTCTTTTTTTTTCTTAACTTTACAATTTAGTCCATGTAAGTAATTTATTTATGAAGTAGTATGAAATAAATAAATTTATATATTTGAAATAAATAAATAAATTTATATATTTGAAATATTACAATTTAAATTTGACAGAAGTTCTATATCCTAGTGTGTTTGGATGGGTAGGGCGGTTGGTGCTATTTTTAGAATAGCAATACTAACCTCAAAAATACCATCATCCAAACATAATTTAAAAATTAGAATTATTGCAGAATAGTATTATTCTCTAAACCATCAAAATGTTGGTTTAGCGGGTTAGTGGAATGTTGAGGTTAGTGATAGTAATAAAAAAATATGAAGCTTTGTCTTTTTTTATTCCTTCCTTCCATGAAATACAAAATAATAACGATTAATAATAGTAAAAGTAATATTAAATAAGAATTAATTTAAAAATAATAATAAATGAAATAATAATTCTTAATATTAAAAAATAATAATAAATAATAATAAACATCAGTATTAAATAGAAATAATAATTAATAATAGCATAAAGTAATATTAAATAAACATTAATATGAAAAATAATGATAAATAATCATCAAAATAATAATTATTAATATTAAATAAAATTAATAATAAATAGTAGAATAATAACAATAATTAGTATTCAATAAAAACAATATTTATTAATATAAAGAAATATTAAATAAGCAATATGTGAAATAATAATAATCAAAATAATAAATAGTATTAAATAATGATAATAATAATAATAATAATAATAATAATAATAATAATAATAAAACAACAAAAAATAATAATTGTACTCCCACTTTGAGTCATAATTTTTTTTAGTCATAAATTAAAGAACGTAGCTGGTCACACCACTCACACGATACTTTTATTCCATATATGATATGATAACACTATTCTCTATTATGGCATATGAGATAAATTCCAAAAATATATAATAATACAAAATATTTTTCATCTCGCTTATCACTCTTTAAGCGAAAATAGAAAAAAAAATCAGTTTTACACTTTGCAAAGCAAATTAAGAAGAAAGAAACACATTAGTTATGCACCTATGTGTATCGGATTTTCTAATCACTAACACAATTTTATACCTTCTAATCGGGTAAGGTGAAACTTCTATCACACAACCCACACCACACTACATCGGTCACCGGCCAAGGCTGTGAACTGTGAAGCAATACGAAGTTACAAACCCCATGAAATTTTTCAATACAAAAGACCTCCGTCCGGAGCTCTCTCCCTCTCTCTCTCTCTATTTTGTTCACACTCTCATATATATATATATATATATATATATACGCACGCACGCAGAACGAAGCCGAGACATTTTCTCCATTATTAAGGACAAAAATCAAAATCCAAGAAACCCTAGAGAATACCAAATACGTTATGGTCTTCTAGATACATATATACACACCATCACAACAAACAAAGTGCCAAAGAAAGATGGCAGAAGAGAGGCAGAAAGGAAACGAAAAAGGTGGCAACAACAAAGAAGCACGACGATGGGCTCCCGGCCTTGGCCGCAACATAAGCACAGGAGAAACATCATCATCCAGGCGACGATCTTCTGCGGCAGTCTGGCCTGAGCATTTTGTGGAATCAGTCGCTATTCGAGTTGCTGTCGATGCGGCTGTATCCGAGGGAAGGCTCGCTGCCGGCCCGGCCATTGTCCATTTTTTCCAGGTCATTTTTGTCTCTTATTAATATATTATCTGGTTTCTATTTAATTTTGTATTTTAGTTGCTAGTGTTCGTCACATTAGCATAATTAAACATACTGTTTCTGAACTGTTTGGCCGGCCGTTAAGGGCAAAAAATTGTAGAAAGCGAAAAGGATCGTTATTGTTTGAGATGTTGCTTTTGATATGTTGCGTTGATTGTTGTTTTGGGGACATTTCTAACTTCCATAGACATAGGAATCAGGATATGTAGGCAAAATGGGGGATATACCCCATTACCCATTATAAGGAAAACATTGAGCAGCACAAGAGAAAGGAAGTGTCTTTTATGGATAAAAAGACATCAAAATTTAGTGTTTTCTCTGTTTGTCTCGTCTCTTCTAATAATTTCTCTTTTGGTTTTTTCTTTTGTGGTCCGTTTCTTCCTCTCTGCATGTATCTCTATTCCAAGTAAGAGGCAGAAGCTACACTTAGGCCCTTCCTAAAGTAGCTTCCTCTCTGAGCTTTATCTTCACTCAGTACTGTTTATGTGTATGCAACTATGCATTCAAATTTTAGAAAATAAAGAAGCTTTGCTGCTTTGATTCCTTTTTTTTTTTTTTATTACAAGTCCGTAGGCACTGGTTTGATTCCTTCACCATGGACCCATGGTCCAGTACACTCTACCCTGTATGCATTGTAAAAGGAGCACTAAATGCATGACGCTATGCTACTACTATTCCTTCTCTCCCCAAAAATGTGAGGCACGTACTGAGATGTGATTTATTGCAATAATCAGTTTATCACTATTATTTTTTATTTTTTGAGTGGAGAGGAGGCAGCCAGGCAGGAGGCAGAGGGGCCTGATAGAAGTGACATACTTTCTAGTGCACCTTTCATGTTATCATTGTTGAGCTCCCTCAGTTTGTACTTTGTACACTGATCGCTGCACATTAAAGTACTGCATGGCCCCGCACTAGAGATACCAGAGGTGTCAGTTTTGGTGGCCCCATAAAGATATATCAGAGGCCTCAGTCGTGGTGGCGCAGTTCAGCTTTTTTGACTTCTCATCTGTCGTCCGATCGCCATCTTAAGTTCCATCTCAGTCGTTCCTTTGATTCTTCGGTCTTAGTTCTTTTTTGTTTTCTTTCGCTGGAGTTTTGGCTCTTCATTTCATTTATCCTCAACTCCCAATGGACAAAACCCCCACCAAATGCAGAAATGTTCAAAGGGAAGGAAATCGATTGGTGCTTTTAATTGCAGGGCGGACGTAGGATTTTGATTTGGTCCGGAGGATAATTATCTAATTATAATAGATTATTGAGTTCAAATTCATTAACTAATTGATTAATAATTTAATATATATTCTTACATAATAAAAAATTATTAAAATAATAACATTTTATATATTAAAAATAATAATAAAATAAAACTCAAAATAATAGATAATCAAGTTGATGAAGAAAGTTTCCGTCTATAGAACTTTATATTTTGATATTTTTATATAATTATTTCATTATGCATGATATTAAATATTTTTTCTCAATAAAATTAATCGATAATTCGAGAGGAGTAAAAAAATTTCAGGGAAGGCAAAATAACGAAAACATAAAAATTAAGACTTAATTAGTTACTTATTGAACCAACCTTGGTAATGAATCCATTGGTTTAATATTTTGATGACTGTAGTCCATTGGTTAAATGGTTGTGGTAACATCAACTGTTGTTTGTTAATGATGTGTTTGATAATACTCTTTTATTCCGAAAGAAGAGAAGAGAGCAATTTCAGAAAAAAAAAAAATGTCAAACAGATTGAGAAATAAATGAAAGAAAGATGAAACTTCTTCTTCCATTAAAATAGTAGAAGATCTCTTTATCCGCAAGAAGATTCTTTTAATTCTTTTCTTTCAATATTTTTTCTTTTATCGTTTCTAAACATCTATATGAAAGTTTTAAATAAGATAAAAGAAGTGTTCATTCGGAATTATTATCTTCCACTCTTTTTCGAAAAAAAATATTACCAAACATACATTAAGTAAGTTAATTAATAAAAAATAAAAAAACATATATAAAACAGAGCATCTTTGAAATGAAAGTGCGAGAAAAGAAACAATAAAAGCAGTGCGGTTTGTGCTTGGGACGGATTAATGCACTTCTCTTTCTCTCTCCTCTACCCGCGACTATTGGATAATATTCAATTTTATTTGTGATATGATCCGAAAAATAATAAAAATTATTCGATATATATTTGTATTCGTATCTAAATTTTTTCTATGGATAAGAATACGATTTAGCTATTATTTATCTGTATCCAACCATTTAGTTATTATTCATCAATATTTGTCTAATGCACTTCTCTTTCTCTCTCCTCTGCCAGCAATCACATGTAAGGGTATTAACTATTGGATAATATTCAATTTTATTTGTGATATGATCTGAAAAATAATAAAAATTATTCGATATATATATCTGTATTGGTATCTAATTATTCGATATATATATTTATCCGTATCCGACCATTTAGTTATTATTTATCAATATCCGTCTAAAGGTATATGATCCGATATTATTTAATTTTATCCGAATAAGTATCCAAGATATTTCTATTATATATTTTTAATTAGATTTTTAAAATACATTATAAATCTAATTTATTTTATCTCCAATTTATGTTAGTATTTTATAATTCATTGATACATTTGAACTCTTAATATAATATTAATTAGTTGATTTTTATAATTAATATTTATTTTTTATAATTGATGATTCTATAAAAAAATAGTATGTAATTATTTTTTAATAATACATATAATATTTTTATTTAATATCTAAAAAATATTTATATTTATATTTATATCTGTCTGATATCCGGTCCGTATTTAAATATTTATTAAATATCTAATCCGTATTTAAATCTGAATTATTTATATCTAAAATTAATAATAAATATGAATAAGATGAAATCATTATTCATCCGTATCTACTTTGTTTATGCCCCTAACAACACCCCACCGTACCTTTTTCCTTTCTTTTCTTTTTCTCTCTGTGATGTGATTCACCCCACCCTACCTTTTTCCTTTCTTCGCTTTTTCACTCTGTGATGTGATTCGACTGTTGTTTTTATTTTTGTTTACTGATCTCCAGGCGAGACCGGTGTCACCGATCCAGGAAGTGTGAGCACCTTTTTCCAGAAACAAGCAAAGACATTCCAAACCAAAACCCCTCCCCTCCTGCTCCTTTTTTCGCTTATACTTTATACTATTCAAACCATGCCTCTTTTTTATACTTTTTCATCTTTCTTTAAAGGATCCTATAGCGGAAGAGATTAACTCTTTCCTCAAAAAAAAGGAAAGAAAGAGAGATTAACTCAGTAACTGCACATGCTAGTGCCAGATACAGATAACATTTCCCTTTCCAACGACCTTGCATTGTTTAAATTTTAAAGCGCAGTTAACCACGCTCAAGTATATTTTTCTATTACACATACATGCTGATCATCGATGGTTGTCTTTTTTTTGTTGTCTCTGAAAAGTTTCTGAGTTTATTATTGTGGTCAATTCGATGGGAACGCTGGGTTGTACGGCGTAAAGTGTACGTACATTTGCATGTCGTGCCTATATTAGGGCTTGTACGGTACCGAGATTTGGAGCAGGAGCATCAATTTTGAACTAGTGGTTTGAAGACGGAGTTGTACAATTCGAGTCAAATCAATTCGAGTCATGAGTGACGGATGGGATATGACAGGTTTGAGCCTTTTAAAATTAAAGAATTATGATCCTCACGGGTCAAGGAGGGTAGGTCAAGAAAAGTGGGGACTAATCTGATTTTTTCTTTTAATTTAAAAAAAATAAATTGTTAAAAACTGTAAAAATTTCAGAAATTTCCAAAAAATAAAAATAAATTCAAAAAAACAATAGTAGTTATAAAAATTTTAGTCATATTATTTTAATATAAATTTTTTAACTAATTTGGTTTTATTAATTATGTAATTGTTTAAAATGGAATAAAATTTGAATATTTCTAAATAATTCTAAAAGAATTCAGAAAAATGAAAAAAATAATTAAATCTGAAAAAAAGTATATCATAATTTTTGAAATAATGAATTTAAACTAATTGATTTCGCAAGTTTAATTGTTAAAAAGCGAACAACATAAAAAAAATAAAAAATATTATTTTTTTAAAAATTCTAACTTATTGATAAAGAATTTAAATGCTATATTTTGGATGTGATTTAATGTCATAACTTATTTTCTTAACATTTAATTAGGCTTAATTTAGTTTAATTAGAGTTTAAATTATCAAGTTTAACATATTGCCTAGATTTTATTAATTTTCAGGTTTAGATGGAAGTTTATTTGAAATAAAAAAGAACGACACAAATTTAAGTCAAAATAGATGACAAACGAATAATTTACAAGTCAAAGAGTGAAATCGGACGTCAAAAATCATTTTTCGCCGACCGCAGAAATGCAATCCTTGTTATGATCGAATTTTTAACTGATTCGAATTTACTCACGGATCTAAAATGTAACGATCCTAAACGAATGATGAATACAAATTTATACGGATTGAATCTATCCATCCAGATGTTTTCAAATCTCTAATTAGAGATTTGAATCACGTTATCCATCCGATCTATCTATCGGTTATATCTCTGTTGTACTTTAGTGTGCTTTAAACGAGTACCTTGGTGTTTAGTGCGAGGCATTAAAATACGTGCTGGACCTACGGGCTTTCATCAAAAAGAAAAAAAAAGTACGTGCGTATCCAGCATTGAGATGTCAATCAAAACAAATCTTACCTAATCACATCGCATCGTCAGTTAATTATTACTTCTTAGTGTATGATATGATGCACGTCTCGGACTCATTTAAAGTTATTCGGTTATTTGGACAATGTTGACCATGATTTTTTTAAATAAATATAATAATCTTAAAAATAAAAAAATATATATTTATAGATTTTTTTACTTATAAATTATTATTAGTGTTTTAAATTTTATACAATTTCGTTATCATTTTATTTTTTCATTAAAGATCATCAAATTTTATACAATTTGTATCGGTTCTAACTTAATGGTTTTGATAGACTATCAAATGATAATGAAATTATATAAATTTTGAAATAATATCATTCTATAAGTAAAAGAAGATATCTATGAATTTTTTTATTTTTAAATTTTTTATATTATATAAAAATTCATTCTGAAAATTATCAAATAACTGATTTCGAAGGTATTCCTCCTATATATATATATTAATATAGAAGTAATGCCATTTGTAAAATTATAATTATAAACATCATAAGAGATGTAGTAAATTAAATGCACGAAGTTTCGCACCCGGTTGTTCCTATTCTGGCATTTGGTTTCAGAGTGTTCTAAGGGCTAGTTCGATTTCGTTGTTAGAGCTCCACAAGTTATGGCTGAAGTTTCGTTTGGCTAGTGAGCGTTCGACAACGAAGGTAGAAACTACAGTTTAAACCATGCCAGCACGGAAATCGATGAAATCGCAAGAAAAAAAAACTCAAAATCTGATTTTGCGAGAATCAAGTCGGAGTGGATTTTTCTGATCGTAGCTTGCGCCGTTCAGAACTCTACTAGTTTAATGATTGAAACGGGGCCTAAAACTTTGCTACACCACCAACAATTTAATGATCGAACGGGGCCTAAAGCATAAATATTTGACAAAAATTCACTTCTCACTTTTTCTATTACTAGTTCATCTTCTCCATTTTTTTTTGTTGGACAAAAAAAATGTTATTAGTGGCTTGCTTTGGCTCCGACAAAATAACCACCAGACCACCAGTTTATTCGTCCTCTTACTGCTAAGGATAATTGTTTAATGTTTTTGCAAATGTGACACTATTTTGGCATTCAATCTAAATTGTTCAATTCCAGTATTACAAATTTCAAAAAGATAAACATGATATGTCATGTTTAGTCAAAAGATTCAGATTGTAAGAAATAATTACAGTCATAGTAACATATAATACTGATCCTAATCCAAAATGAGTCAACATTTAATGAGTCAACATTTAATGTTTTAAATTATGTGCAAATGACATATGAACTAATCCATCACTACAACAAATTTTGGATTTAGTAACAATTTTTAAAGCCTTTTAACAATGATTCTCCAACCGCTATTGAAGAAATGTTAGAAAAAGTATAAACAACCGTTGTAAAAATGCGTTGTTAAAATCGTTTTGGGAAAACATTTAATAACGATTCTTAACTAATAACCGTTGTTAAAGGGTTTCTTAACAACGGTTAAATTAAAAAATATATATATATATTTTTAAAATATATATCTTTAGCAATGATTTTTAACTATTAATCGTTGCTAAATGTCCCTTTAACAACGGTTATTAATTAAAAGCTGTTGCTAAAGGTTTTTTTTTTAAAAAAACATTTTTTAAATTTAAGTTTCTTTAAAAGATGTGAGTCAGATTGATATTGAGTCGTATTGATTAGATAAGATTAAATATTATTATATATTATTCATTCAATAATTAATATGAAAAAATATAATTATTCATCAAATTAAAAAAATATTTACTTAAAAAATACATACATATTGCTCATACAATAATATAAAAACCTATACAATTTCTAAGAAAAAACAGATTTTTTTAATGAGTTTTTTGGCTCCGAAAATGGTCGTAACGCATTAGTGGTTAACCTTGTAGATCTCGTCGTTAGGTTTCTATGGTCGCATAGAACGTCTCAATCGAATTTTTTAATAAAAGTTATGGCCGTTTGAAGTTGAGATGGTCGATTTCGGTTTTATTTCTTCTCTCTTTTCTCTCTTCTTTCTTGCTTCTTTCTCTCTCTTGTCTCTCTCATCTCTTTTTTTATATATGAAAACAGATGAAAATGGGTTGGTGATATGTGAGATTTTAGTTTTTAAATTTTTATTTTTGGAACGTTGGATTGAGATTAACGAACGGTGAGATGAGCAATCCGTGGGACAAATGTCGGACCAAAAAAATAGCGAGAATCATTTAGCAACGGATATTTAGCTAAATGGTTCTACAATTTTTGGTGTTCGAAAGTCTATTTTATAAATATATTTTTTATTATAAATCGTTGGTAAAGAAGTTCTCAATGTTACAACGATGTTCTTGAGTCATTTTAATAACGAATTTGATATATAATCATTGTTAAATGGGTATTGTCTAAAATCATTTTTGTTGTAGTGCATTAAGCAACAAAATATCCTATAATATCGTGCTGCTAAATGTATCGATGAAAATTGTGAGGTTATAAGCTTAAAATGTATAATTTGTCTAAATATGAGATCCGGAATCTAATAATTCAAACATACAATTGAAAATTTTGTAAGTAACTTATGTTATTTTTGTCTTAATATATGGAATGTCCAAATATAAGATCTAGAATCTAATAATTTAAAGTTTTACACTACGGTGAGGATTGAATGTGTTAGAACTATGTTGTATTTAATAAAATTAAAAATGGACCAATTCCAGTATTCTACTATGAATCGTATTCAACTTAAACTTACTATTATTGATGGAAATGAACGTCTATAATTAATCTGATGCAATATTTTTTTTTCAAAAATTTAGATCCACAGCAAAATAACTCTAGAAAATAATAGAGCAGGCTTGAAATTAAATTCTTCTATATGTAGAAGTTGGAAATAGAAAACTTAAGATTGGCCTAAGACCATCTTTTCCTAAAAATGAATATTATCTATCTAAGATCTACATTAACCTCTCCGTGTCTTCTGGTGTTCTACCTACATTAATTGTGTTCTACTTTTGGCTGAATGACCCTTTTTTGGTGTTTCCAAAGTTATCCATTTATTAGTTAATCTTTGCTACTAAGGCAGAGTAAAAAAATCCGTAGCTCGTGGCTCACTCGTGATTCGCTCGTGATCGACTCACTATTGGCTCGTTCATTAGTGAATCGAGCGTTAACGAGCAAACTTGTTAAGCTAGATTAAGTTAATGAGCCGAGCTTGAGCTTTGGTTAGCTCGGTTCGTTAGGCTCGATAAACTATTAATAGCTATTATTTTTATTATTTTTATTATGAATTTTTAGTATAATAAATAATTTATAGTATGTCATGTATCTAAACTATTATATCAAATTTGTATGAAATATATTATTATTAGAAATAAAGATACCGTGAGTTTAAGCTCACAGAGACCTTTCATGAGTTTAACTCAAAAAGTATATCAAATCATCTTCAAATTTTAATTTATCATTATAATTAAATTCTTTATATGAAAATCTTGTGCGATGCAAAAATTTGGAGTGTTTTGAGTTTTTTAAGTAACTGTTTTTTATTTTTTAAAATGATGTTCAAGTATTGAATATATTATTATTATTTTTAGAGCTGATTTTTAAAAATTAAACTATGACTTAAAAAGTTCAAAATACTCCAAATTTTTGTATCCCATAAGATTTTCATATAAATAAATTAAAATTTAGAGATGATTTGATATGTTTTTTGAGTTGAACTCACAAAAGACCTCCGTGAGCTTAATCTCACGGCATCTTTACTCTATTATTATTAATTTTTTTATTAATTTTTGTATAAATTTTGATATAAAATATTATTAATTACTCCAAATTTTCGGTTAGCTCGTGAACTTAACGAGTCAATCTCAAGCCAACTATTTTGGGTCAAAAGTAGTTAACGAGTCGGCTCATTTCGATTCATTAAGCTAATGAGCCGAGCACGAGCTTGACCTAAATCGGCTCGGCTCGGCTCATTTACAACCCTATTTGCTACCGTCCCATAAGTCCATAATCTGATTTTTGTAAGCTTGTATGCTCCATTTATCAAGAATCTATCTGTCTAAAATGTCACAATTATTTAGAATGTTAGTACTAATTGGTGGAAATTATTACCACTCGTATATTAGTTCCCATTTGTAATTGGCTTAATACTGCACTGTGATTTAATAATTAGATTCCTGAGAATCAATCTATTGTTTCTTATAACTCTTTATTACTTGATTATTAAATATGAATTGAATAATTTTAAACATACTGATGGAATAATTGTACTATAGAATGCTTTTGGTAAAATGGACTAGCAATAATTATGTAACCATAATCATGAAGCTGTGTATTTAAGATTATTGTAACTGAAATTTCTGTATCATGATAATATGTCCATTACACTTATGGAAAACTAACATAGACTGTCCAAATAAAAAAACCTTATTCTAAGTTTCTAACTAGGTTAAATGTAGATGCTTTTCACCATCCACAGTTTGGCTTTTGCAGTTTTTATTGACATATCGTTTCTAGCACAGTACACAAAAAAAGGGTTATATGGAAAGAAAGATGTACCACTTTAATTTTGGGAGGGAGCACAGGTACCGAGACCTCTGACTCACCATGTAGTCACGGGAGACTGCTATGTTCATACTATGCATCCATCACATTTGCTGTATACTCCTATAGTATGTCCCAATTCAGCTGTTAATTAATTCATCATACCATAGTACTGTTATCTGTTTTGACTTTATGAATCTTGCCAGTTCTTTATATATTCTGTACTGTGCTACCATAGGATAAGGACGTATTCCAACTTACTAAGTCCAGTACAGGAACAGGTACATTGCAGGTACATTGCACATTGACTTTTCTTGCAAACTATAATAAATTAAAGCCAAATAACAGTTGTCAAAAGCAGATTAAAACGTATGCAATAGCATTAAACAAAATAATCAGCACCGCTAACATGTTAAATTCAGGATTAGCAGTAGCAGAATATTTGATTGTCATTATTTTTATTGCTATCATCACTATCATGTTTATTACAACAAAAGTACTTTAAAATAGTATTTAGTACTAAAAAAGTAATAATTTATTGTTTTAATGATAATGATTTTTTTAAGAAAAAAATCAATATCATTAAAACGATACTATGGTCATGGTCATGATTATTCAATACATCATGTGATTATTCCATAATCTAAATATAACATTGAAAAATCAGAATAATGATTATATTTTTTCCTAAGAAATTTATTAAGGAATAATTTCCAGCTTGATCATTCTCGGCTCTTCTCAAATGTCATAGATCTATGATAATAATATTGGACTTTGCATGGAACTTTCTAAACAATCATCCAATCCAATTGAATAGCACTATTCATAAACTATTATATTTGTCAATTTGAATAGCATTATTATAACACTAATTCTTAATTTGCCGACACGCCTTAAGAATTTTATCATCTTGATGCAGAACCAAATCCCATGTGCTGCATATTCTGGTACATGTATATTTTAAAGCAGCTGACAAATAATGCAACTGAGGTCACTTTGCTCAGAGAAAGCTTTTTGGATAACAGAAGTACGCCAGCTTGTTTATTAAATAATTTGTGTTTTTTAGCACAATTTGAACTAGAGTTTTGGAAGAGAAAATCTGGGTGAAAAATCCATTGGTAACCAATGTGGTCCTTTGAGATTCTTTGGATGATTTTCCTGACCTTATTTACAGTCTTAAAAGAAAATTTTGAATAGTATGTTTGGTCCAAAAAAAATTTGTAAGCACATTTTGGAAATGCTGACCATATATGGCCCCTGTCATGTTGACTGCATGTGTCTACTTTCATAATAATTTAGTGAACTGCAGTTCTTTTAAATAGATAAGCAATAAAATACTCCCCTTTGAACCGCATTTGCAAATTCAGTATAATGGCCAAAAATTCTTTCAAATAGTAGCCAATCAACCGATCTTTTTAGTAATTTTATCACTGGAACTTGGCAAGTGCTTGACACGGTCGTGATTGGTTTAATATTTGGATCCTACTTCCATGATAACTTTTCATTTGTTTTACGCTTCTATTAAATTAACTGTAGTGTTTTTCTGATATAAATATTTCACTATGGTTACTGTTGGCACAGTTTGTTCATGTCTTTCAAAACTTTTTATTGACGATGCCTGAAATAACCTTTTTAAATATAAATTGAAACTGAACCTCTTGAAGGAAATACATGTCAATGGTTTCTTCAATATTGCTTCTTTCTTCAGGGGAAATGGACTCCCAGAGTTTGCATTGCATGTTTTTATTTTTATTTTTATGTATAACTGTAAGCTGACACTTGTTGACCCTGTAATGGACACATGTTTATCTTTTACCTCTGAATAGTTGACACTAGTCGAGCCTTTTCTTTAGCAGTCATTGTGGAAAAGTAGTATGTTTTTCAAGTCCATATTCTCTGGGATGAGATCACTTTCGGCAAGCGGACAATGCATGGAGAAGAAAAAAAGAGCGAAAAAGGGCGATTGCTCCAATGATTCTAACCATTAATGGCCACAATAACTCTTTCTCACAGTATTAACTCTCTATAACGTTCTTCCACTACCCGCAACTTTTCAGGCAACCTATTCATTACACCTCTTTAAACACAACCTTTAACACCTGCATCTCAATTTCTACGCACCCCTACCACTGCAATAAACTCTTACCTTTTCAAACACTCACCCTATTGATCATACCACGATTTACCCACTTTTCTTTCCTCTCCTGAACTATCTAACTATGGAGCACACTATATCTATGCTACAGAGGGCAACGACAAAGAATCAATGCTGTACCTGAATCAATCTTACCTGTTGGGGGAAGACTCAGCCTGGGCCCCGTGCAATATTGGTCACCTAGTGGCACTCTAGCACGAACAGATCTATCGACCCACATACGACGGTACATTAAGCTACGTTATGATGCCTAAGTACGGGAACTCTTACATGGCTATCTTGATTCACTGAAACCAAACACTATCTCATGAGTATGCTTAGAATATGAACTCTCCTCAAGAAGACATCTTAGATGATAGTAGAGAATGGGGTATCAAATATGGCGTCTTAGTAGAGAAATTTGAAAGTGAGGCGAGAGAAGCGAGGCAGCCCGGATTTCGAGTCAGGTGACGGTCCACCTGAAAAAATATACCACTCGAGCTATGAGTCTAGGGCGGCAATAACACGGGGATTACAGGAAGACTTTCAAGAACTTATCTTTTAGATGATGTATTCTTTGATGGGCCATAGGCATTAGGCAGCAGTTTATGCGATGGTTGATTGCATGATGGGAGGATGATATCAAGATGGTGATGGTGCATGCGCGGCGGAGAGGGGGCTAAGGAGCAGTGTTTGTCATTGTCATGTTGGCACAGATTTGTTGTCAACTCACCCTAGCCCACTTTAGAATATGTTACCAGATTTGGAAATAGACATGCAGCAGAAGCTTTAGGACGGAGACTGATGCCAACATAGGTCACGGCCCGAGTATTAATAGAATAAGAGGTGTTACGATAGATGGAGGAGACAGCTCACGAGGAAGTGACTCGTCGATGGGGAGGAGCGGGGACGAAATACGGAAAAAAAAATGATGACGGATGGACGAAAGGGTAGTGCGCATGGAGAAAGTGGGGATGAGAGCGGACGCGGACAATCGAGATGCGAGGAAAAAAGGATCTTGGAGCAGAGCAAGCGAGGGCCACAAAAGAATGCAGGGGAGACTGGCGCCATGAGGCTAATGGCTAGGGAAAGCTTGCTCACGAAATTTGAAGCAACTAGTACTGATGTGATGGATGGAGAGGGTAAAATGCGAGGGCGTCAGGGATGGAGATGGAGATAGGGGGTGGAAACGGGGGTAGCTATGAGGAAGATCAAATTGATTTAACTGTGGGCGAAGAGAAGCTGGGCGCGTCACGAAGCAGGGAAGCTAGAATGAATGAGGTGAGAAGAAGATTCATTGCAACAAATAAGAGCATGAACGGAGAATGCTAAGTGTCACGAGAGTTGAGAGAAAGACAACGGGACATGGCTCGGGGGCCCCAATGGGATCACAAGAAAGCATGTGGGAGGCGATGCAAAGATCAAAACGGACAAGATAACGGTGGAGTCCAACAAGGAAGGGTCTGATAAAGAAGGTAAATGCGAAACAACACTTAATGCGGAATCGAATAAACGGCTGATGCGTGTTACGTAATAATGGATGAGAGCTGGAGACATAAGGGGAAAGGGGAGAGAAGTTCGAATGGGAGGCGGTATGGATTGGGGACCATCGTATTTTCCCACGTAAACGATAACAAAAAACGATGCATACGAGGGCATTGGTGTTTGCGGGTCAAGGAAGAACGTGGGGAGGCAAGTGAGTGAGTAGAACTCTATATGGCTTATAGTCCGAAAGGTAGAGGATGCGGGTCGGATGATCAAGCCCCAGGGATCAAAGGAAGTGAGTGGGCGAGAATGAGGTGTGAGGGAAGGCTTTTTTTGGAATGCGAGGTGAGGCGCCAAAGACTCGACAGAATTTTAGAAAAGATTGGGTCGAATTAAATAGGCTAAATGGGGCCAGTGAAAAGATGGCGAAAGGTCGGTTTTATGGTAAAAAAAGAAATTTATTGTGGATCTTTGTAGAAAAGAAGAGTGTTAGGCACAGGGGCTGAGATTCGTGGGCATTTAAGGCCCATTGTTAGCTGTTACCCAAAGAACCAAAGAGCGGGAGCAACAGAAAGGGCTAATAGTGTGGCAGAGCAAACAAGATTACGAGTATGTGAAGAAGAATTGGTTCTGCGTTTCCGACATTCGACATGTGTATTCAAGATGAATACTCATGACATTGGAGAGGCGAAGTTAAAACCTTAATGAACAAGCCTTCGCATGATAAGGTAGGCTGTGTGTGGTAGCACGGTTTCCTCACGACTCAATTTGATGGATGGGAACTTTGAGGTTGTAATGGCGTGTGTGAATTTGAAAGTGAAGGAAGGATAACAATGATAGCAAAAATACTTTATACTGAGTGTAGGCATGAAACGAGAGGAAAATCTATACCATGGTGGATAAGGGAGTGTCATTTGTACAAAAGAAGGGGCATCTGCAGTAGCGTATGACTGCGAGTAGGTAGGAGGACTTGGCACTTGAGAATTTATAAGGAGAAATGGAAGTGTGGATGCAAGCGCACCGTGTTTATTAGGCATTTTGATATCATGAAGGAGCTTAGTTATTCGTAACGGGGTAGGTCGAAGAGAGTCTGATACGGTTTGATAGATAATACTTATTAATGTAGCGGGCGAAAGATGCTTTATCGGGGTGAAGGTCCAGAATATCGATGAGGCGGCTACAAAGACCGAGATGTAATCGGGCGTTCGACGCTTGCAGGGAAGGTGACAATCTTATTGGCGTATGAGAAGGTGACTCTCAGAATGTGTTTAACATTACCCCAACAGAGTTTATGGGACATGAGGCGGGGCGGTGCGTAGTGAGCGAGCAGGGTGGCTGGAGTTGAAGCTTGAGATCGGCAACGATACGGGGACCGAACTTCGGCGCATGCGGCTTCTTAGGGTGAAGTTAGGAGCATGGATGTGTAACCCGGAAATCGAGTGCGAGAGATGGGTGTCGTGTGGGGAATAGCCCGACTCGAGAGTGTAGGGTTGGGGGGATGGAGAGGGAACCTGCTTGTAAAAACGGTAATATGGCGGGGAACAAGGTAATAATAGGGAAGATTATGTGGACGTTGATTTAAACTTTCGGAACGGAGATAATGCGGAGGCATCGTTAGCTATACCCCATTGAGTGCCCAAGAAGCCTGGTGGGGCCAGGAAGGTGTGGGAGGTGGACGGATGCATGCTTAGGATGTAACGTTGGTGTGTCGAAATGAAGCAACCAAAGAGGAAGCTACTCTGGAATCGGCGGTGTGTGATCGTACAAAGCAAAGAAATGGCGACGATAGGGGTTCTTTAGTGGGGGGGGGGGGCGTCTTTAAAAATCAATGAACATATTGACATGGAACTTTTCGCGGTGGGGAGGGCGCTACGGAAAGCGTAGTTCAAGAAATCATTCCTCGTGTCGACGAGGACTGAACATTGTGTTTGTATCGAAATAAGTCACTCGCCGATGACATTCGGTGCGGTTCTCTGAGATGTTGTCATTGAATCATCATTTTGAACTCATGCCATCAGGGGGCCTTTAGGGAGGATTGTGGTGTGTCATGGGGGGTGCGGTGAGTAAGTGGTGATATTTAAGATGAAGAGGTGCTATATGTTTGCTTGGGTGGAAGAGAGGGAGTCGAGATACGCGTGGATTATGATCTTTATGTATGGTGATGCGTCATATCGAAACAACCACAGCATTTGGGAGGATATCGAGGACCCCAACGCATCGACAACTAGCATCTTGGCAGCTATGTTGTACTACGAACTGACTTTAATACTGATTACGAAAGTGGATGAAGAAATTCGGAGAGGAAAATAGGCTGCGAATCTGTGACAAGCGTGGATTTCGCTCTTTCACATTCGTGAGAGCTTAAACCTTAATAGACCTCGAGATTCAAGGTACAAGCACCTTTACATGGATGAACAAACCACATGTGTTTGAGGCGATACATGTTTCATTTGGTGGATAGGGTGGTGGCAGGAAACTCACTAACGGTGTAATTTTGTATGTTGTTGATGCACATGTGGACCATTTGTCGATGAGGCGTAGTGATGTTTGTCAATCCTTTAGCCAGACTAGGTGGTAAAGATACGATGGAGTGTTCAGAATAG
Source organism: Schoenoplectus tabernaemontani (assembly GCA_037127355.1). NCBI lineage: Eukaryota > Viridiplantae > Streptophyta > Magnoliopsida > Poales > Cyperaceae > Schoenoplectus > Schoenoplectus tabernaemontani. The sequence goes on from CM073745.1 coordinate 19,582,727, forward strand.
ATAAGCCTGATGGATGAAGTAGAAAGACTTTAGGGGTCCACGAGTGGAGGATTAGAATGATAGTGACATTATGACAGAGATGAAAAGAGCGTTATTAGTCGTTGAAGAAAAATGCGGTATGATGGAGCTACGGCATACGACAGACCATGAAAGTAAGTACGGGAGGAACCATAAACGAATACTGGGTTTTCAAACTTTACTTCAGCCACAGCATGACGGGACGACACGAGAAGAAGAGGCTACAGTATTCGGTGTGACCGAAAGCGAGAAAGACTTGTATATCATTTGAAGCCGAAGGATCTGTGTCGATATGGCAGAGTCAGGGGCGTAACATGCTGGTTCTATCACACCATTGCCGACTGAGAAAGGATAACAAATAGGATTGTCTCGAGTGAGACATGCGACGTCAATCACTCAGGAGGCGCCAAAATGAGAAGGACATAGTGATAGAACTCGTAAGGTACTTTAAGGAACTACATATTAACATTTAAATGGCGAACATGAAGTAAGAAATTGGCAAGCAGCCTATATGAAGTTACACTTAAGCCAGGGTTTTCATGTCTGGGAAGAGAAGAGCTATCTGACGTGAGTAGAAGAGGGAGATTCTTGGTGGCGTTACCAGCGAGAAACGATGAAGTAGGTAAGGCGTTGTATCGAAATGAGTGCGGATAAAGCTCCCAGTGGATGATGGTGACGATGATAGTTACTGACAACGTTGTGATGTTATGGGGGTTTAGGTGTGCGGGGAAATCGAGAAAAGCATTTGACGTGCTTCGGACAGGGGAATGGAAGCGAACGATATTGTCGTAATGTGAGATACTTGAAAGGGTGCTCAGAGCAGGACCCAGAAAGGATTACATGCTGGCCATTTAACGAGTATGAAAATGTCTTATATAGGTAGCATTTGTAAAAATTATTACAAACGCTTCGGTATATATAAGTGGAATTGTGTCGCCCGAGAATAGACAGCCGTTCGTACGGAGGAGGAGCATTGTGGACAACAGCAATACTTATCGAAAAAGAGGTATTACCTGTAGCGTTCACGTCGGAGAGCGAAGGAGGGAAATAATTTGTGTTAAGAACGGATGTTAACTTAGCCGCTTTGACATAGTGAAATGGGTTTTCATCGAGGTTGCCGCTTTCGACTGTGGGGTGTCGGGTAAGCAGTAGGTCTCGATTAATTATGTCATGTGCTAGCGATCGTACGCAGTCATTTGCTCCAAGAAGTATATGGAGGAGGATGTGGAAATATTCATACATCAGTATATAGAGGAGATTGGAGGCGGGCATTTCGTTTCAATGACGTGCTTGATGAGGAAAGAAATTTACGAGGTCCCGTGGTAGGGGGCACCTTTGCTAATGTCTCCCTATCCCATTCATAATTACAATGGAATTTCTATAAAAGAAGGATGAATAAAGGCTGCGAATGGGCCGAATAGTGGGGGTGCGGCGGATGCAAGGTGCGGTCTGGCCCAGGCTAACCATTACATTATATGTTGATGATTTTAATAATTTTCAGTCCAAATCCCTGAAGTCAAGGCGGGAAGCAATTAGTGAAGCTACTTATGAAACTTTAAAATGGGCATTACTTGAAAATCTTAAAGGTCGACGAAACAAAGTCACCATTTGGTTTGGTATGGATTATGACGGGCATTGCAAGCAAAAGGTGCTTGATATAATACATGCCAAGGTGGCGGGTTGCAAGGAAAATTATTTGGGTATATACATGAAAAACAAAAATCAGGGAGGTAATGACGGACACGAAATGCTTGAGAAGAATGTTTTGGAATAAATTTGTTGGTTGGAAAATGAATTTGCTCTCTGGGGGGCTGACACTTAATCTGATACAATTCTCGCCTCCATTGCAGGGTGTGCTACATGACGATGTACGTTACTGCCATACTTTCATGACAACAATAGGTTGACCACCTTAATGAGGAAATTTATGACTGGGGCTAAACTGAAAAAGACAGGTAATTTTCGACACTAATAAAATTTGAGATAAAGGTGTATTGGCATGGGACAAAGAGGTGATGGGGAGCTTGGGGAGTGAGAGATCCAAGGACCATGCAATGAAAACAATAATCATGTAACTAGTTGGCTTATGGCAAATGAAGTAATAAACCTGGGTAAAAAGGGATCATGAGGGCTAAATACTGCCAGGGAGGGAGTCTCTCATAGCAGGCGGTAGATGGGAGCCTGGTGTGCAGTGCCCACTGATGAGCTATCTGGATGCACCGAGGTAAATTACAGACAAATGTAACAAAAGCGGATTTTGGAATGAGGGAGAATGTGTAGGTAGTGGGATAGCCATGGCTTGATGATGGGTGGGAAACATTTACAATAAATTTGAAATTATCATGAAAAATAAATTAGTAACCATTAATTAAATAAAATGAGGTTCTCTGAAATTACATCGAGAGGATCTAAAGTGCTCTATCCCACGCTTAGGAATAATCAGATAAGAATGACTCCAAGTTATGTTGAGAGTTCCTATTTACTATGAATCTGCACTGGAAGAGGTTGATGTTATAACCTCAGTAGCAGAATATTTATTTATCTGCTTATTATTATAGAATAACATTGATTGTGGAAAATTATAAAGTATATTAGATGTGGTGGAGGCAGAAAATGTTATAAAAAAATTTATAAACTTCTTCTAGTGACCGTGTTATTATATTTATTACTGAAAATACCAAAAACCTAGGATGTCATTCTTGATGTCTTTTAATGTTGTTGTTAAGAAAATACTACTGTTACAGTTGATAGATAAAGGGAAAGTAATATATTTAATTATATTTCTTACTACTGGCCATGAATTGCATAACTAATAATAGGAATTTATAATGATACAATTGATAAATACCTAAATGTTATAACTTATAAATGAAATTTTTTAGATCTTTAATAAAAAAAAATCTAACTGTCACTATTAGTGTTTTGTTTTAAAAGTAAACACTGCTAAGTGAAATAATAAGAACAAATAAATTTGTAGTACTCTGCAACAGGTATGCTTGACATGGCGTAACATATCTAGAATCTGAGATGTTGTGGCAAGATCTATAACTAAATCAGTGTGTAGCCTTTCCATCCACCGTAAACTCCCTAGTTGGCGTGAAGAGTTCATACAACTCCATACGCCACTTATATAGCAGCTTCCGTAGTCTGACTGGTCTGCCCCATTCCACCTCTTGCCCCGACTTGTCCTGCCCAGATCCCTGCTGCTGCCCTTCCTATCTCTGATATCCACATTGCTGCTGGTTTTCTTGATGGAGAGTGTCTGTGTTTTCAACATCCCTGGTGGAGAACCCTATTGTAATAACTTCAGCTCATCATCCAAGCTTGAGATGGTCTTGGCCGCTTCTCCAGTGGTCTCAAGGCCTGGCCTTCTTGTCCAACCCAACTCGCATTGTGCTTGCCTACAGAAGATGAGGATGTCCATGTTGCACTTTGAATGATGGGCCATTTGGGGACTCCCCACAGGTCCATGCTGAGGATGTGGTTGTGGATGGGCCTCATGCTTGATTTTGCTGGTGACAACAGGTGGTGGATTGGACTCTTTGCTGGTGCCCTGGGAGATCGTGGCATGTCTGGAATGCCAATACGGAGCAACTTATTTATGTCGGTGGATCCTTGACAGATGCTGGTGCACTTATGGGGTGGTACATGCTGACAGATTTTGGTGCACCAGTAGTGGGTCGGGTCAGGCTGGCAGATCCCTGGAATGGCGGTAGGTTGCTCCAGTTCAAGGATTCAGGTCATGGACTTGAGAGAGACCCAGGGTTCGTCATAAATGAGTTGGCACTACAAGGTGACCTACGCTGTCGACTCAGTGGATGCAAGGGAAGGTAAATAGTTTATGTGGACAAAAGTGGTCTTGCCAAAGTCTGTCAGGTTCCTTTGCTGGATGAGGTTTGTGAGTTTTGATGCAGAGACATGCAAGGTCAGCATCAGGGAGAAGCAGCACAGAGGTTGTCGCGTGCTTGAATTGGGGTTATGTTATCTGTTTCACTGGTTGGGCTGGAGACACGTGGATGCTCTGACAGGAAGAGTTTTGTACCATTTCAGAGAGAGATTGGAAATGTTGTGATGTGCTGTTGCTAATAATCGGTATGTAGTGGCTTGGTCTGCCGACTCTGGTCTCACTTGTGGGATTTGGTGCCATGTAATTAGGATTATTTATCTTAACTAAGGAGCAGGAATAGTTCTCATATTTAGAAAACATGGACTAAACAGATGCAAATCTTTAATTTGAGATTTTGTTGAAAGAGAAGATCCATGGTTGCCGTTTCGCTTTTGGAAAAATTGTTTGCGGATCTGAGTGTTGGCTTGAGGGGAGGGAGTTGATTGTTGTTTATGTTGCCTTTAATACTGTGGTGTGGTGTGATGTATATTGGTAATCATTGGTCATTATTATTAATCATTGTTATAGGAATATTATTATCATATTTCATACAAGATGTTTGCATTATTCTATATTAATTACAGCTCTTAAGCATGGGATTGAGTGTTATCATTTTCTTCAAGGCTTTCGATCAGAATTACCATCCATTATATGATGGCAACTAGATGATTGAAGGCCGTAGATCAGATTTTTAGAGTAGCTTTCAGAGATGAATGTCTAAGTCTCTCTCAAGTGATCTTCAAATCTGCAACGTGATACATACCAAATCAGTAATTCCTAACAATTGCACAATTTTTTGGATCATCATTTTCTGGATCCTACGGCTCAGAATAATTTTCTAAATAGTGCCATCTTGCGGAGGAATGAATCTACTTCAAACTTATAGCACCAACGAAAAATCAAAAAACAATATCCAATTTCAAAAAGAATATTGGGAGAAGCATTGCTTATCTAAATACACCGACCATTTCTAGGCTTCCAAGAAATCTAATTACACAAATTACCTATAGATGGTGTCACCGTCTCATAAGAGCATGTTGAGGTAAGAGGTTTGAACCTTGGAAGAAGCCAAGATCGGTTCTCAAGATTGGTATCGATACTTTTTGTCATTTACAATTGGAATATTTAGACTTTCTAGGATTTTACTTGTAAACTATGTTTCTTGTTATAAGGCCGAAGTAATTGTTAAGTTCTTTAACATCAGTTGGATGATTTAGCGATAATTTTGCATCTTCAATTTCTTTTTGTTCTCCTTTACGAGTTTCACTTTGCAAGATGAGAGAAGGATGCGTTTTATGTTTTAACTTGCCATTCTCAGGAGAGATAAAAAAAAGAGTAATAATCTGGATGTCTCTTATCATATTTAATGGATTGAGGCCAGACTCATAAATCAAGACTGGAGCTTCTATAGCCCGCATTTTTTTTTATCTTATACAAATATTACAACCTCGAGAGCCTATTCTAAAGAGGTCTATAACTGAAGGCTTTAGAAAGCTACAGAGTTTTCAATGTCTGCCGTGACATTTATCCATCAATATTGATTATTACGGTACATTAAATATCATAATTATCCGTCCCGAAGGCGATGGCTGATTTTAATATTTAACGTTCACATGGCGATGATGATGCCTATATAAAACATTACCCTCAACACATGAGGGGAGGGGGAAGGTGTGGAGACAATACAATACTCACATGCACATACATTCTCGAGGCGATATCATGGTGAAGGTAAGAAGTCTTGTCTTTACCCTCATCTCGGAATGATTTAACTCAAAACATATTAAATTATCTTAAAATTTTAATTTATCATTCTCATTAAATTCTTTATATGAAAATCTCATGGGATGCAAAAATTTGGAGCGTTTTGAGCTTTTTAAGTCACCGTTTTAATTTTTGAAAATCAGCTCTAAAAATAATAATAATATATTCAATACTTGAACATCATTTTCAAAAATTAAAAACGGCGACTTAAAAAAGCTCAAAACGCTCCAAATTTTTGCATCCCATGAGATTTTCATATAAAGAATTTAATGAGAATGATAAATTAAAATTTCGAGATGATTTAATATGTTTTTGAGTTAAGCTCACGGAAGGCCTCCGTGAGCTTAAGCTCACGCTATCTCCACTCTATATATATATATATATAACGTTTGTGTTCCTTTCATATGTTCCATCATATAATAAATAATTAAAATTTCAATTTTTTATTGTAGTATGTATCCATGTATTTTCCTCCCTTGTCACGCTAGAAAACATCAAATATCAAATTATTTATTGTTTTACTACGTGCAAGTTACGCTGCGCTGAAGGAGGTTATCCCTAACTTCCAGTATTTGAATATTTTACTAGTTAGAAGCCTAAATATTATAAATATGTTGCTCTATTTGAGTACGATGCTTGAGGAATGCGCTGTTTTACTGACAAAACGCAAAATGTAATGACAAAAACACAGTTTATCAAGGAAAGATAGAAAGGAAAACAAGACACTTCTACACAGCGGACACACCTGAGCTTTAACATCAGGTTGTCCATAAATCCAATTACCACCTTGCCAGTGCACTTCCCAGTACTAAAGTCATGGTTCATGCCACATCACTCACTTAAAAGGCAAAGACACAGAAAGAAAAGCTAGAGGGCAAAAAAGAAATGAAAAAGAAGAAGAGGTGGCCGCTTAACAGGAAGTAAAAAAAAAGACCAACAGAGGTATCTAGGATAACCGTATACATGTGTCATGCTCAATATATTAGGAGAATTCTATATCACAAGACTAATAATAGTAACTTTCATAGGTGAAGGCTATAGTGTCGATGTCTGTTTCTTTGGATGAGGTGAGGTGGGATTGAAAGGCCGACGCAGATTGAATTCCTTGTTCCTCCATGAGACAAACAAGATTACAGTCTGCCTCCAGAAAAGCGGCCGGGACAATGACGGGAGAAGGTCCGGGTGGAAGAACCACATCGGTTTCTCTGAAGTACTAAAAACAAACACTGAGGGTGCCTGGCCTCAAGGTTGCATTGTTCATGCTAAATGGACTTGTACACCTCCCCTCTCTCGATTTCCTTCACTCTCTCCAACTCTCTGAACCTCTCTTGCAACCAGTGCTATGGATGACCTTCACCATGTCTTCAATGTTTCTCTGCTTTATTTGATTTCAGTTGCTACTATCATATATAGATAGCAAGGAAAGAATTAAGTTACATAGGAGGTATGTTATTTATAATATAAGGGGGGTATAACCTGCCTGTTGCATTTGTCACTTCACTGTCCAGGAGTTGATGATGATTTTCATTTTTAAATTAATTGTTATGTATCTATAAAGACATAATAAGTGTGACATGAGTTAGACCTCACGCTTGGGGAGCACACATAGATCAAGAAAGAAGAGTATGGGGTGTGTTCAGGAATATGGTCCATGGACTGCTAGTCTTTGGTTGTTGTGTCCTTCAGAGGGAATCATAGGTTGGATGATTGTTTTAATCTCTTGCTTTTGCTTGCCTTATGTATATGTGTGTTATTAGTGGTACGCTCTTGACGGTGGATATGGGGTTTCTGTACTTTCTCTTCTTTCATTTCTGAGGTCTGTTTCTCACTTTCTATTCCTGCCTTGCAGAATATTAGTTACTTTTTATGTAGGGGCTATAGAAATGAGTCGAGTTCGAAATGCGAGTGGGTTTGTAGTTCAAGTTCAGTTTATGAAAATTCAGAGGTCAGAGTCGAGTTGTAGCTAAAGTGAAATATTTTGAGTTAAAAAGATCTAGCTCAAGCTCGGCATTCGTTACTGTTAATTTAAAACGAGCTAGCTCACAAATTGGCTCATGAGCCACGTACATATACGATTGACTAGGTTGCTAACATCTAATATTTCAGTATATCTATAAACTATAAATTTGATATATCTATAAAAAATATACATGAGTTAGTACTGAAATTGATATATCAATAAAATATATATTTTCAATAGAAATCTTTCACACTTAATTTAAATGGATGGGCCATAGTAAACTAACAGAGTTAAATATATCTCAAAATTTGAATCACGAACAAGTATGAGAAATTATTAGTAGCCGAGGAAATGGTGAGATGACAAAGAGATAATGAGAGATAGATTATTAGATTAGAATTTAATAAAAAAAATATATAAATTATTA